>CM053028.1:351255525-351855525 GCA_028564925.1 Lithobates sylvaticus | reverse complement strand
CCTGTAGCCAATTATAGCTCAGGGGCTTTAGTACACGCCCCACGGTATAAGCCGTGCCGGCGGCCTCGCATATTCTGTTTCAGTCAGTGTCAGCGTGTCAGTGTGTTGCTGGCTGCTGACAATATGTGCTTTATTTCTGGGGATATGTGTGTGCATGCTGTTAGAACAGCATTGCAGTATCACATCTGGGGGGTGTCTATAGGTGGCCTGTGAAGGGGGGCAGGTTTCCTGTGCTTAGAACTTTCCATGCAAAAAAGTGTAATTTTTGCAGGAAAAAAGCTATTTAAAAGCACTCGCGGCTAATGAATTGATGGCTCCTGTAACACAGAGAACTGTCATTCACTGATAAAAAACCCCAAAAAAAGCGTAGGGGTCCCCCCTAATTCAATAACCAGGCCCTTCAGGTCTGGGATGGATATTAAGGGGAACCCCAGCCCAAAAAAAAAAAAAAATGGCGTAGGGTCCCCCTCAAAATCCATACCAGACCCTTGAGGTCTGGGATGGATTTTAAGGGGAACCCTAGCCAAAAAAAATGGCGTGGGGTCCCCCTCAAAATCCATACCAGACCCTTATCCGAGCACGCAACCTGGCAGGCCGCAGGAAAAGAGGGGGGGACGAGAGCGGCCCCCCCTCCCGCCTGAACCGTACCAGGCCACATGCCCTCAACATTGGGAGGATGCTTTGGGGGTCTAAGACCCCCAAAGCACCTTGTCCCCATGTTGATGAGGACAAGGGCCTCTTCCCCACAACCGTGCCCGGTGGTTGTGGGGGTCTGCGGGCGGGGGGCTTATCGGAATCTGGAATCTTTAACAAGGGGACCCCCAGATCCCGGCCCCCCCCCTGTGTGAAATGGTAAGGGGGTACAAAAGTACCCCTACCATTTCACCAAAAAAGTGGCAAAAATGGTAAAAATGACAGGAGACAGTCTTTGACAATTCCTTTATTAAAATCTTCTTTCTTCTTTCTTCATTCTTCGGTTTCTTCATCTTCTCCTTCCGTCTTCTCCTTCCGTCATCTTCTTCCATCTTCTTCTTCCATTTTCTTCTTCCTCCGATCCGCTTCTTCTTGCGCTGGTCTTCTCGTCCTTCTCGTCCGGCATCTTCTTCCGTCGGCGTCGGTGTCGGTGTCTCTGTCTCTTCTTGGGCTGCTTCGCGCAATGGGAGGCTCCCGCTGTGTGAGGCTCCGCTCCGTCTGACAGGTCTTTTATAATGGAGGGCACCTGGTGACCCCGCCCTCTCTGACGCACAGGGACGTCATGGGGAATTCCATGATGGCTTTCCCCATGACGTCAGAGGGGGGCGGGATCACCAGGTGCCCTCCGTTTTAAAAGACCTGTCAGACGGAGCGGAGCCTCACACAGCGGGAGCCTCCCATTGCGCGGAGCGGCCCAAGAAGACACCGACGCCGACGCAGATGGAAGAAGATGCCGGACGAGAAGGATGAGAAGACCAGCGCAAGAAGAAGCGGATCGGAGGAAGAAGAAAATGGAAGAAGAAGATGGAAGAAGATGAAGGAAGGAGAAGATGAAGAAACCGAAGGATGAAGAAAGAAGAAAGAAGATTTTAATAAAGGAATTGTCAAAGACCATCTCCTGTCATTTTTACCATTTTTGCCACTTTTTTGGTGAAATGGTAGGGGTAACCCCTTACCATTTCACACAGGGGGGGGGCGGGATCTGGGGGTCCCCTTGTTAAAAGGGGCTTCCAGATTCCGATAAGCCCCCCGCCCGCAGACCCCCACAACCACCGGCCAGGGTTGTGGGGATGAGGCCCTTGTCCTCATCAACATGGGGACAAGGTGCTTTAGGGGTCTTAGACCCCCAAAGCATCCTCCCAATGTTGAGGGCATGTGGCCTGGTACGGTTCAGGCGGGAGGGGGGGCCGCTCTCGTCCCCCCCTCTTTTCCTGCGGCCTGCCAGGTTGCGTGCTCGGATAAGGGTCTGGTATGGATTTTGAGGGGGACCCTACGCCATTTTTTTTGGCTAGGGTTCCCCTTAAAATCCATACCAGACCTCAAGGGTCTGGTATGGATTTTGAGGGGGACCCTACGCCATTTTTTTTTTTTTTTTGGCTGGGGTTCCCCTTAATATCCATCCCAGACCTGAAGGGCCTGGTTATTGAATTTGGGGGGACCCCTACGCTTTTTTTTTTTCATTTTTTTTATTTTTTATCAATGACTTTTTTTTTATGAATGAGTTTCAATGAATGACTGTTCTCTGTATTACGGGAGCCGTGAATTAACATTAGCCGCGAGTGATTTTAAATAGCTTTTTTACTTTCAAAAATTACACTTTGCGCAGAGACAGTTCTAAACACGGGAAACATGCGCCCCTTCACAGGCATACTATAGACACCCCCCAGGTACGAAATTTAAAGGAATATTACACTTTTATTGTTTCACTTTAAGCATTATTAAAATCACTGCTCCTGAAAAAATGGACGTTTTTAAAACTTCTTTTTGCATTGATACATGTCCCCTGGGGCAGGACCCAGGTCCCCAAACACTTTTTATGACATTAACATGCATATTAGCCTTTAAAATTAGCACTTTTAATTTCGAGCGTTCGCATCCATTATAACTAATAGCGTTCTAAAGCTTGCACGGACTTTAGGTCCGTTCGCGGGTTCTGGTGCGAGCCGAACGGGGGGGTGTTCGGCTCATCCCTATTCACTATATCTGGTCTCCCACAGTACACAGAAATGTAATTATTTTAGTAAATTGCAAAATACCCTTTCTAATGAGCAGTATATAGCATAGCAGTCTTGTGACTTCTATCAGTGTCTAGCTGAGCACTGGTTAAAGCTTGTAGGAGGAGTTTTCATTTTCCTCTGACTGTCATATAAGGCTGCATGACCCCTTACTTTCTGTCTGGACAGTGCTGATTGGCCCTGTGCTGATCACATGCCCCCTCCCAAAAAAAGCTCTCTAGCAATAAACACCGATCTTAGCATGTGCAGCATGCCTCCAAGGCTCTGTAACATCAGGAGATGATAAAATAAAAACAAGAAAAACTGCGCCAACAATAAGTCCACCTAGGTCCGCACCAAACCAGAAGATGATGGGTTAAAAAGTCATCGAATGAGTACTAAACATAATAAAACAGCTCAATAAAGTCCATTGATAAATCATAAGTTCATTTATATGGCTAAGTAAACACCTATCCCCATTAAAAACGTGACGAAATGCATCTGGGAGGGCGTGCAGTGACATCCCCGCGTCGTTTTCAAGGAGGAAGGGCTCCTAGTATGCCGGCCGGCATCTTCGTTCTATGCTTTTAAAACTTAGGATGTTTGTAAGTACCACTTACTTTTTATAAATAAATTATCTTGTGTTACGGTATTATGCTATGGTCCCCTTTCTTCTCATATGTCTCATGATCTTATGGACTGCATAACATATGAAAAAAAGCCTAGCACCTGGAACACGCTGAGAAGCTTCCCCCGAGTCTTTAGGATGATAAAGGCCGCGGTCTCATCTGACCAGAACACCTTCTTCCACACATTTGCTGTGTCCCCCACATGACTTCTCGCAACCTGCAAACAGGTCTTTTTATGGCTTTCTTTCAACAATGGCTTTCTTCTTGCAACTTCTGCCATAAAGGCCAAATTTGTGAAGTACATGACTAATAGTTGTCCTGTGGACAGATTCTCCCACCTAAGCTGTGGATCTCTGCAGCTCCTTCAGAGTTACCATGCTACAATGCTCTCCTTGCCCAGCCTGTCAGTTTAGGTGGGTGGCCATGTCTTGGTAGGTTTGCTGTTGTGCCATACTTTTTCCATTTTCAGATGATGGATTGAACAGTGCTTTGTGAGATGTTAAAAGCTTGGGATATTTTTTTATAACCTAACCTTGCTTTAACCTTCTCGTGCCCGCGCTATAGCAGAATGATGGCTACAGTGCGGACCTTAATTACCGGGAGGCCTTCAATAGACATCCTCCCTGTGGGGCTCGCGCGGCACGCTCTATGATCACTGAGACTTGACGGATCACAGATTCTGGCCCCTTACCACGTCATCAGCTGTCAGCCAATAACAGCTAATCACGTGATGTAAACAAAAGATCGGTAATCAGCTTTTTTTCAGTGTGAGCAGAAAAAAAAGCCGATCACTGGTTTGTATCAGAGGGACAGTGGTCCTAAAGAGGGTGAGACATCACCCAAGTATCTGTGCCCACCAGTGCCGCCTGCCAGTGCCCACCAGTGCCACCTGCCAGTGCATAGCAATGCCGCCAACCAGTGCCCACCTGTGCCACCTATCAATGCCCACCTGTGCCACCTATTAATGCCCTTCAGTGCTGCCAATCAGTGCCCATTGGTGCCTCATCATCAGTGCCACCTATCAGTGCTGCCTATCAGTGTCACCTAGCAGTGCCCATCAGTGCCACCTATCAGTGCCACCTATCAGTGCCCTTTAGTGCTGCCCATCAGTGCCCATCAGTGCCACCCATCAGTGCCCATCAGTGCCCATCAGTGCCACCCATCAGTGCCACCTCTAAGAACCACCTATCAGTGCCCATCAGTGTCCACCAGTGCCACCTCATCAGTGACCACCAGTGCTGCCTTATCAGTGTCCACCAGTGCAACCTTATCAGTGTCCATCAGTGCCGCCTTATCAGTACCAATCAGTACCCATAAGTGCATCTGGTGTGATCATTAGCCTTCATGATGCTGTTTGTTCACTAAGGTTCTCTAATAGGGCTTCACGGAACAGCTGTATTTATACTGAGATTAAATTACACACAGGTGGACTCTATTTACTATTTAGGTGACTTCTGAAGGCAATTGGTTCCACTAGATATTAGTTGGTGTATCAGAGTAAAATGGGCTGAATACAAATGCACGTCACACTTTTCAGATATTAATTAGTAAAAAAAAATTGAAAACCATTTATCATTTTCCTACCACTTCACACATACAATCCCTATAAAATACATTTACTTTTTGGTTGTGACATGACAAAATGTGAAAACTTTCAAGGGGTATGAATACTTTTTCAAGGCACTGTAGATATACACTTTTTGATCCTTAAATAGTCATACAAGTTCTGGAACACTCCCCAATGACCCCACAAGACAGCAAGCAGCTCTGGCCATTTGCTGCTTAAGTTGTTTAGGCACCCAGTACTGCATTATGAGAAGATACAGGGAACAGGCTACCATGCTTTCATATACCTGTTATAAATAACATATCTGGTAGGGACAGTGAGAGAGTGCAAAGAAGGATCAACAGTAAAAGAGACAAGCAACATGTAACATTGCCTTACATCACCACAGGGTCACATTTACATAATGGGAACCTTGTAAAATAAGAGACAGTATACCTACCTTTTCAACAACCTGTGTTGAAACCCCACCTCTTTGCTTCTCCCTGGTCGTGACAGGTGTTCAACCCTTCATCTTAGCAGGGTACTTGCACTTTCCGCACCACACTGTTTTTTTTTTTCTGCCGTCTCCTACATCCTGTAGTGACATACAGCAGGTGAGAAGAACCACAGCATGCGGTGGTAGAGCAGGTATTTTATACATCTGGAAGTGTGGAATACCTGCAGCAGCTGGGGAGAAGCAAAGCAGTAGAGTTTTAACAGACAGAGCACAAGAAATATACATATACCGTATTCCCTCTCTGTTTCAAATGTTTACAAGTAATCCTGTGGTGACAGAGTCACTTTATGTAGGTAAAGTACAAGTTTGTGGTAGGTGCTAATTCTTAAAGACTGATGCGCATCAATGGGAACACTGATACAGTATTTAGTTGGTGAGTTTTTGTCGTAAGTCACTACATTCTTCTGGGCTCTGTTTGTTACACTGCTTATTTAGAAATGTATTTGCATGGTTAAAACCGTCAGGTAAACGAAGCCAGTAGCAACACACAGCTGACAAATCAAATCCTAATGCCGCGTACACGCGGTCAGAATTTTCGCCGGAAAAAGCTCTGATGGTTTTCCCGTCGGAATTCCGATGGAATTTTGCTCAAACTGTCTTGCCTATACACGGTCACACCAAATTCCAACTGTCAATAACACCACGCCTTAAAAAACGTTCGACAGCACTATAAAAGGGAAGTTTAAAGTTTAATGCTTCTGAGTATGCATCGAATTGTTTCCGAGCATGCGTCGGAATTTTGCGTGTCGGAATTGCATACACACGATCGGAAAATCCGATAGAAAGGTTTTGCGTCGGAAAAATTAAGAACAGGTTCTCAATCCAAAGTCCATCGGAAATTCCGACAGAAAAAGACCGATGGGCATACACACGGGCGGAAAATCCGATGAAAAGCTCCCATCGGACTGTTTCCATCAGAAATTCCGACCGTGTGTACGCGGCATAAGTAACATTGTCCCACTGCTAGCCACTTCACATTTAGGACTAGGAACTGGCATAGAGATCTCTAAAAAAAACTCAAAGGATTAACTGACCTAGATTAATTCCATCTTTTATAGGAAACATTGACCCCCAGGAATTTTGTCCACCCAATAGTAGTCCCATTGACACAAGGTCATTGATATTGACCAATTTAGGGAACCCATTTCTAGTCTAATAGTCCCTACTGTATGTGTTTGACTTGTGGTAGATATTCGGATTTAAGTGCCTTCAGACAGGAACTAGTATGAATGGGCTATGTACCCTGTTAAGCACTGTGGAATTGTATGATTGTATATAAGCAATATAAATAAATGACCAAATCTATATTTCCAGGCATATTTTAGAAAGCTATTGAAGGGAATATCACCGCTCCAGGCAGGTCAGCCAAAAAGTAAAACCTTTCCTCCAGTTTAGAAGCCACGGGTGCTGGCAATGCATATAGCAATGAAATAGGAAGTTCTGGACAGCTGCACTCCAAAAATTGCCTTTTATTCAAAAAACAGGAACAAACTATCAAACAGTGCTTAATCATAGCTTATGATTAAGCACTGTTTGATAGTGTAAAACGTGTCAGCTCTTCTGTCCGTTCTGCTGTGGCATGTATTTTTGATCCTGTTTTTTTGAATAAAAGGCAATTTTTGGAGTGCGGCTGTCCAGAACTTCTTCCTATTTCATTTAGAAAGCTATTATGGTGAGCCC
Source organism: Lithobates sylvaticus (assembly GCA_028564925.1). Taxonomy (NCBI): domain Eukaryota; kingdom Metazoa; phylum Chordata; class Amphibia; order Anura; family Ranidae; genus Lithobates; species Lithobates sylvaticus. Next base: position 351,848,466 of record CM053028.1, on the reverse strand, counting down.
CGCATGGCTGTACATGGTACAATTGTTACTTTACCCATCCAGGATTACAGGTTAGCGAAAAGGGGTGTTCATTTGCATATAAATAAAGATTGTAGTAATGTCAAATTTTTCTATTTTGTGACTCTGTAAACTCATTATAAAGCTTGTAAACCCAAGTTCCAAAAACCTGAGTTTGTGAGTGTTTATATTCAGTATTACTTCCTCATTAATTAGTTAGTTGTAGAAAAATGTGCAAACTGTAATACATGTAAATCATGGGGAAGCCTGCTTTCCACCAACATGTTGGGCAAAAGTTTTAACATATGTTAGGCCACTTAACTTGTTTTTTTTTTTTTAATTAATAAGTACATTTCTATTATTCTCGCTGTATATTTTCATTGTCATTACAATACGGGATGTTTGAATAATTCAGACATTGATCAGAAATGCTAGAAGAGAATCTGTACGTCATGCCTGCCAGATGTTTTAAAGAACATAACTCAAAATGTCATTCAGATATTCAGAAATGTGCACATGAGCCTAATAAGTTGAACAATTATAGAAGCAATGTGATGAACAAGTTATGATGTGTTGATGCGAGTTGAAGGTAAGATTACTGATCTCCTGCATTCTGCAATCTTGCCACCAGAGATCTCTAAATCTTACACTGACAACGAGACTATCACATCTCTGTCCTAGGAATGCCAACAAGAGAGCATACTGTGTATCAATCCAATGCTGAAAGTCAGCAAGATCACACACACATACAGTGTGGGAGGATGCCAGTTACCTAATGTGCCTGTTACTAATAAACAAATAGTCGACAGAGCTGCTGTAATACCATGTTGTACCATTGCAGGGTTACTAATTCATTTATCCAACATATCTCAAATTACCTAACAATCCTACAAATTGGACATATAAAAAAATAAAGGGCAGTAACAGTGTACCTAGTATATGTACACTATAAATAATGCATACCTCTATGTTATGTGGACATTCATAGGCAACAAAAGTGTAGAATTTCAGTAATGCATGGAACATAAACATAAAATTGATCCATTAATATAATTGGTGTTCATTCTTATTTCATTATTATTCTATCTCTAAGTTATTTACTTTGCAATCATCTGTTTGAATACACATGTCACTTTTTCTTGTGCTCTGTATGCCATGTGACCACACTTATCATCTTAAAGTTTCTCCTTCCAGGAACTGCCGAGCTTATTTCTAACTGTCACTGTATCAGTGCATTATGAGAATTTACTGTATATACTCGAGTATAAGCCGAGGCACCTAATTTTACCACAAAAAACTGGGAAAACTTATTGACTTGAGTATATGCCTAGGGTGAGAAATGCGCAGCTACTGTAAAGCCCCATACACACGCGCGGATTATCCGAGGACCAGGTCCGTCAGACCATGTCCGTCATACTTTGTCTGATATTGGTTTTGCGTACACACGGTCGGACAAAGTTGTCGGAAAATCCGATCATTCTGACGGGACTACGTAGAGGCTAGTAGCCAATAGCTTTGGTCTTGTAATGTGATCTGAGCATGCGTAGCACTTTGTCCGGTCGGACTACCATACACACGATCGGATTTGGTGTGATCAGACCGTGTTGTCGGAAAATCTATCCAGCAGGAGATAGGACTTTGTCCGTCGGACAATACGACGTACACTGTCCGATGGTGCATACACACGGTCTGATTTTTCAACAACATTGTCCGATCGGACAGAATCCATGCGAAAATCCGACCGTGTGTTGGGGCTTAAGTGTAAAAGAGGGTCAACAATGCCCATTTGCAGCCTCAATGTGCCTATTTGCATGCCTCACTGTGCCCATTTGCAGCCATAGGTCCCCCAAACTGCAAACTTGGTAGTTAAGGGTTCCCAAAATGACATTGCTGCAGATGGACACAGTCGACTTTGGGGCCCTGTATCTCGGGGCCACTTGGTGCTAGGAACCCCAAATTGGATAATTTTTTTATTGGATAAGTTGTATTGCTAGTTCCACTGGGTTTGCACACCAAATTTGGGGTTCCTAGCGCCAAGTGGCCCCAAGATACGGGGCCCCAAAGTCGGGTTGGAAAATGTCAAGCACTTTTCTGCAGCAGAGAATGACATTTTCCGAACTGATTTTAGGGCCCCATATCTCGGTGACACTTGGTGCTAGGAACCACAAATTTGGATATGTTGTAGTGCTGGTTCCACTGGGTTTCCACACCAAGTGGCCCTGAAGTCGGGTCGGAAAATGTCATTCTCTGCTGCAGAAAAGTGCTTGACTTGCGTATAAGCCGAGGGGGGCACTTTCAGCACAAAAAAATGTGCTGAAAAACTCGGCTTATACTCGAGTATATACGGTATATTCAATATCAAACTATTTTAGAGTGAACATGGGCCTGTGATTTATCATAGATGAATCTGTACAGAAGATTCTGTACAAATGACCAAAATCTGATAAAGAAGTTTAAGTAATTCTGATTGATTTTATTAAATATTCAAAATGGTCAAATTATATTTATTTTTTATCCTAGAAACTACATTGCATTAGCCTGCATGTGTAACTAGATCCCAATCAAGAAGAATCTTAATATAAATTAAATTGAAGAAATGTCCTCTGGAACCACAAATGCAATGCTGAGTTTTTTTAAAAAAAAATTATGGATACACCAGAAAACACTGCCAACGCCTTCATGTGTGTAATCAAAAAAATTCTGATTAGGCACCCACCATTGCAAAACATGGCAAGGCATTAACAGTTTTTTTCCCATTGTATCTGTGCTTTATATTAAAAAAAAAGTTTGTGCAGCTCCTGGTGACTTCTCTCTCTTTAACTGAATTTATGCTGTTGGCCTCAGGCAAGGCTAAGAGGAGAATGGACAATGGCACATGGACAAGGCTCCAGGTCCCTAGCCGCAGCAGTGTTACCTGTTTTAAAAAAAAAAAATCTCCATTTAGAATACATAAATGGCAAAAGTTTGCATAAAATCCTATCTACAACATACAATAGAATAACATTAACCACTTCAGCCCCGGAAGATTTAGCTGCTCGATGACCAGGCCATCTTTTGTGATACAGCACTGCGTCGCTTTAACTGACAATTACGCGGTCGTGCATCGCTGTACCCAAACAAAATTGAAGTCCTTTTTTTTTGCCACAAATAGAGCTTTCTTTTGATGGTATTTGATCACCTCTGCATTTTTTTTTTTTTTTTTTTTGCGCTATAAACAAAAGTAGAGCTACAATTTAGAAAAAACACAATGGGGGTTATTTTCTAAAGGAAAATCCACTTTGCACTGCAAGTGCACTTGAAAGTGCACTAAAAGTGCACTTGGAAGTAAAGTCGCTGTAGATCCGAGGGGGACATGCAAGGAAAATAAAAAACGGCATTTTAGCTTTCACATGATTTGATGATAAAATCACCAGAGCTTCCACTCATTTCAGATCTACCCCTTAGATTTAGAGCAACTGCACTTCCAAGTGCACTTGCAGTGCAAAGTGGATTTGCCTTTCGTAAATAACCCCCAATATCTTTTACTTTTTGCTATATTAAATACGGCAAATTAAAAAAAAAATAATAATAATTTTTCCTCAGTTTAGGCCGATATGTATTCTTCGACATATTTATGGTAAAAAAAATTGCAATAAGCAAATATTGATTGGTTTGCTCAAAAGTTATAGCGTCTACAAAATAGGGGATAGATGTATGGCATTTTTATTATTATTTTAATTTTTTTACTAGTAATGGCGGCGATCTGCGATTTTGTAAATTTGCTGTCCCCTCAAAATAACTTAACACACAGCCATTAAAGTCTAAACCTCTGGCAACAAAAGTGAGTACACCCCTAATTGAAAATGTCCAAATTGGGCCCAAAGTGTCAATATTTTGTGTGGCCACCATTATTTTCCAGCACTGACCTACCCTCTTGGGCAAGGAGCTCACCAGAGCTTCACAGGTTGCCACTGGAGTCCTCTGCCATTCCTCCATGGCGACATCACGGAGCGGGTGGATGTTAGAGACCTTGCACTCCTCCGCCTTCCTTTTGAGGATGCCTCACAGATGCTCAAAAGGGTTTAGGTCTGAAGACATGCTTGGCCAGTCCATCACCTTTACCCTCAGCATCTTTAGCAAGGCAGTGGTCATCTTGGAGGTGTGTTTGGGGTCGTTATCATGTTGAAATACTACCCTGCGGCCCAGTCTCCAAAGGGAGGGGATCATGCTCTGCTTCAGTATGTCACAGTACATGCTGGCATTCATGGTTCCCTCAATGAACGGTAGCTCTGCAATGCCGACAGCACTCATGCAGCCCCAGACCATACCACTCCCCCCACCATGCTTGACTGTAGGCAAGACACACTTGTCTTTGTACTCCTCACCTGGTTGCCGCCACACACGCTGGACACCATCTGAACCAAATACGTTTATCTTGGTCTCATCAGACCACAGGACATGGTTCCAATAATAAGAGATGCTTCAGAGGGGATATGATTTAAATTTACAAATACCATACTGCTGACCCCACAATAGAGAGTACTTTTTTTGCGGAAGGGAGTTTAATAAGACACATGGCCACTCACTAAAATTAGAAGAATAGAGGTTTAACCCTAAACTGTGATGGACTTTTTTCAACCTCACCTACTATGTAACTATGTAATTATGTAACCATGGCGAGGTCTGTTCTGAGTGGCCTGTCCTGTTAAACAGCTGTATGGTTTTGGCCACTGTGTTGCACCTCAGTTTTAGGGTCTTGGCAATCTTCTTATAGCTTAGACCATCTTTATGTAGAGCAACAATTCTTTTTTTCAGATCTCAGAGAGTTCTTTGTCATGAGGTGCTATGTTGAACTTCCAGTGAACAGTATGAGAGAGTGAGAGCGATAACACCAAATTTTACACACCTGCTCCCCATTTACACCTGAGACCTTGTAACACTAAGGAGTCACATGACACTGGGGAGGGAAAATGGCTAATTGGGCGCAATTTGGACATTTTCACTAATGCCGCGTACACACGATCTGACTTTTCTCCGGCGAACAATCCAAAGGACTTTGCAGCTGAGGTCCGCCGGACTTTCAAGCGAACGAACTTGGCTACACACGATCACTCCAAAAGTCAGACGGATTTGAACGTAATGACGTAGAATAAGAAAGTTCATAGCCAATAGCTGCCCTAGCGTCGGTTTCAGTGCATCGGACTAGCACACAGACAACCAGATTTTTCGACCGGACTCAAGTCTGTCGCAAAGATTTGAAACCAGTCTTATTTCTATGTCCGGCAGACTTTTGGGAAGAAAAACCCCCGCTGGAGCCCACACACGTTTGAATTGTCCGATGGACTCTGATCCGCCGGAAAGTCCGATCGTGTGTACGCGGCATTAGGGGTGTACTCACTTTTGTTGCCAGCGGTTTAGACATTAATGGCTGTGTGTTGCATTATTTTGAGGGGACAGAAAATTGACACTGTTATACAGTGTTGTCACATGAAAAGATATAATAAAAATATTTACAAAAATGTGAGGGGTGTACTCACTTTTCCGAGATACTGTATAAGGGCTCTTTTACATGGATGTGTCCATGTACGGAGCCCGCTCTGCTCAGCGGGGGGATCGATCTGTCAATCCCCGCTGAACAGGCAGATGACAGGTCCGTCTCTGCACTCTGTGCAGGGACGGACCTGTCAGAGCACCGCTCTCCCCTATGGGGGATCAGATGAAGACGGACCGTAGAGTCTGTCGTCACCCGATCCGATCCGCAGATGGATGGAAAATTAGGTTTTTCCTCCGTCACACTATTTCGGAGCGGGTCAGATGTCAGCACACATGTCACCGCTGACATCCGTCCCTCCATAGGGGTCTATGAAGCATCCGTTCAGGTCCAACTAAAAAACTAACAGGCGGACCTGAACGGATCGTCCATGTGAAAGAGGCTTAAAACTATCTCTTTATGTCCAGCCACTTTGGGGGCTGGCTCTTTAATGTTTGGGGTCTATTGTAGACTCCCAATTAGCCTTATTCTCATGTCAACAATTCCTCTAGTCAGTAATAGGTGCTGCAGGTCTACACCATCAGACTGTTCCCGTAATAGGCTTGGCCACCTGGGGCTGCTGTCCTGTCTAGTCCTGGGAACTGCGATGCGCTCCAGCTACCCTCCCTACCCTCTCCTTACCATTGCGAGGCGGGGCGGATTTGGGTCTGCTGCGCATCGGTGCCTCGCCTTCTGTGCCGGATGTGTGGTGTTACTTGGTGGCGCCGGCGCACCGACACGTGTCTACTGTCTAGTCATCAATATCTATTCCAGGAGGGAGGTCAATTGGTTCCATATGCCTGATCAGCATCAGCCGACCAGGTGATGACACCCCTCCCTATTTGGAAAACCTGCGTGATGCTAGGCGCTACCCTGAGGTCTGGCTAATGAGGTGTATATATACCTCCCTTCACCAGTATTAGACCTTACTTTTCATTTGGCGTTATTTGACACCTCTTTCCAGAACATGGACACATCTGATTATATGAGGTAAACCAAGTAGTAACCACTGTTTTTGCACATTTATCTCTTTCACACATATCAGATTTGATTTATCTCACAATTTGGTGTGTTCCCTTTACCATCTTCACATCTTTCCCCCCTTTTTTTCTTTTTTACACATTTTCTATTTAGTTTTTTGTTTCTCATCCTATTGTCTTTTACTCATGTAGGGGAATTTTAAATTTTTCACTTATCATCAGCATTCACTTCACATGCTGAGACTGTCTTTTCAGTCCGTCATTATCACTTTCACTTTCTAGTGGTTCCCTTCTCTGGTCTTGGGATTGGACTGGTAGCCTGATTACTTATAGGTCATCTTATTAGGTCATCTTATTAAAGTGGAGTGCCACCCATAAATGGAACTTCCGCTGATCAGGCCCCCCCCCCCCTCCCTCCCTTGCCATATTTGGCACCTTTCAGGGGGAGCAGATACCTATGAAAACCAGGTATCTGCTCCTACTTGTGTGGCGAACTACATAATGTACGGCCCCTCCTCCTCCCCGCTGCCTTCCTGGAGACACACAAGCAGGGACTATTCAGAAAGCACAGCGTGACTTGCGCATGTGCAGTAGGAAACAGGCTGTGAACATTGCGACATTGCAGGCTCCCAGGACAGGTAAGTGTCCATATATAAAGAGTCAGCAGCTACAGTATTTGTAGCTGCTGACGGTTATTTATTTTTTTACCCTAGGTGGAACTCTGCTTTAAGTACTATACTTGCAAAATTAATATATATACAATATTTCAATTTTTATAGAACCCTTTTTGGGCCACTAAGGACTCCCCTATGAAGATTTGTATCTCTCTTGCAGCCCACTCTATACTATCTGACCTGTATGGGTCCAGCTCCCTCAGTTCCCAGGCTAGACGTTATGAGCAAACCCTTGGTTTTCAGTGCTATATGTGAACAGTCTGAGTTGATCTGTAAGTTAACCCTTGAAAGTTACTGTTTTTTTATTATTTTTTGTTTCTATCTTTATTATTTTTCTTAAAGTTTCTTTGGTTGTGATATAATATCTGATGATTATCTAGATATATTGCTGTTGCAGCATGCAATACCTACTGCTTTTATGTAATCATTCAACTGTACACCAACCATTGATTATCATGTACAACAGTTTAATAGTTACCCCTATTGGGGCTTTTGTTCTTTTTTCAACACAGTTCCTATCAATATACATCTTTGAGTTTCATGGCTCTAATGTATTACTGGTGTATGCATTTATCTGACTAACGTTCCCTATTATCTATTATGTACTATTTTTTGGCTGGGTTGTATTACAATAAAATATTTATTTGTATTATTATTGTTTTTATGCACTTAGCATCTTTTGTCCTATATGGATATATATATATATATATATATATATATATATATATATATATATATATATATATATATATATATACACATATGTGTGTATTATACTTATGATTGAATACATGCCTCATGTAAAGTCCCACGATTCTTCCCCCTTCTTTGGATTGCTCAACAGGGATGGAGGCACATTACTATGTGGCCTCATATAAGTGCCAAACCCCTCTTCATTGTCAAAACTATCTCAGTACTGTAGAGTTTTCTGTGGCAAGTCATGTCTGTCAGTCATGTCTAAAACTGATTAGGCTGTTTAGCTGCAATTTGTGGGGACCTCTTGGTGACATATTGTAACCTGCTGTCATTCTTATGTTGTCTTCATGTATGTTTTTGAACACTACTAATGAACTGTCTGCAAATGCTTGCTTTGCTATCACATTGGATTAATGACAGTTGTTAATGATACACATTGTTTGGGAGGTTGAAGCTACTAGGATAGGGTCAAGGAAAACTGCAGTAAAATACATGTTTGGTAGCTGGAAGAAACATCAAAGAATAAGCAAAGGCTGTGAACCTGAGGTGTTAGTCACAGTAGGGGTTAAAGTCAAAAGGTAAAGGTGCAACATGAGAAGAAGATTTTGGGTCTACAGACTTTAGACCACTTTCAGGAAACCAGATTAGGCTCCCATCACAACCTCCTGCCCCCAAAGGGGGTGATCACTCCAGCAGAGTAACCAGCTACATCTTGTCAGCTTCACTCAGGGACTTGGAGGCGGCCCCTTTTATGTTGGTTGACCTGTAGGGGGTGGTAACCTTGATTAAAAAAAGTAGGAAAAATGTTAACCCTTACAGCACGGTTACTTCCTGCACACCTTCCTGTTCAACCTCAGGACTGAGGATACAGGAAAACATCGGAAATTTGTAACAGTTGGCATCTGGCTGACTCAATTAACATTAAGGAAATAAGCACAACCAGGGAAAACAAATGCATAACGGAAATGCATGTCAATCCCTTATAGGCACCTGCCTACATCCCACCTTTGCACCCTCTGGAATCCACTTCCAATTTTTTTTTCTGTAATGATGCTACATGTTCAGTTCTGGTGTAAGTAATCCTCTGGTGATCATCTGTATTAAAGTGGTAGTAAACTTGTTTGTGACATTTTTACCTACAGGCAAGCTTATAATAAAACTTACCTGTAGGTAAAATTTATTTCTTCCAAATGTGCACTGTTAAGGAGATATTCTTGCGAGCAGCAGCCGGTGACGTCACTGGCGCATGCGCCCTGAAGGAACGGCATACCCATACTGTTCCTTCATAGCTGTGTGCTGTGACCCAGACTTCCGTGCATGTCTGACATCATCACGGCTCAGCCATTCAAGCTAACGCAGGCCACGAACCTGGAAGGGAAACCGGGTGAAGATGGAAGCCTCTGCAGCGGTGACAGAACACTGCTGGAGGGCTTTGTTTTAAGGTAAGTCTTTTTTTGTTTTTTATTGGTAAGAGTTTAATACCGCTTTAACCAGTCTAGCTGCTTATTTATCATGTGCACTATAGATGCCCAGAATAAAGGAATTGTGCAATTACTGGAGGTAACATATTTCATAATAAATGTTTGCTGGTTGATGTAAACCCAGTCACTAAAAATCTCATGTCATGTTTAAGAAGTTAATGCAATTTCAAATGTAAGTTTCAATCCATTCAAATCCTGCAGTTTTCATTAAATACATAAAATATATGGTGATTTAGACATGAGTGTCTTTGTTCAGAAGCTTCCTGTTGTGTGGGTGACAACATTTTGTCACCACCTGGAAGCACGTTCTTGAAACTTGGCTGCCATTGGAGTGCATGAAAGTAAACAGAAAGTAGCTGCAAAGAGGCTTGAGAAGGTCAGCGCACTGATATGTAAGGCTAGATTCACACTTATGATCCTGTGGCAGCATTGGCACAGGTGCAGCAGCCCATTCATTTAAATGGGCTGCTGTAGCTGTGGGCAATGTATAAAAAAAGTCCCTGAACCTTTTCTAAGATCGCAGCCTCATTGAAAATGCATGGCGCTATGCATTTCTACACATGGGAAAATGTGCTGCAGTTTCCAAAGTGTGGGGGTGCGATTAAAGTGGAACTACACTGCATCTAAACACTGCAAACCAAAAATGCTATTTGATTGATTTTTAATATTCAAAGCAAATTCACCCATCCATCCATGTATCCATGCTTTATTTTGTTGATAGATGATAGGATGATCACATTTAGCGTAAATCATAGAAAAAGGAGGCACGTGTCGACTTTCCTTGTCTAAGGGCAGATGGGAGGTTTGTGCCATTATCACACATCATCATTCCTGGCTCCAGCTGGTGTGGCATGAACCACCTCTGGGCCTGCCCCTGCAGAGCTGCAAGAAACCCTGTTCCCTACACAGACCATCTGAATCACTGCATGGCACCTGTTAGTCCTGACTCATTGAATAGCCCCTTTAACGCTTAGGGGGTACTGGTGGTTGATAGGACAATTCAGCAGAGGAGGACATGGAAGAGGAAGAGGAGAAGGAGGGGGTGGGGCTGACAAATCTCACATCATCTCCAGTTGCTGTGTGGAGACATGGTGGCCCAACAAGATGCAGCACTAAGCCCTGTCCTGCATCTTTCTGAGTTACAAGCAGAGTTAACCAGTGTGCTTTGAATAAAATCTATCGTCCCTGACCATGCTTGTTGGACCATGTGTCAGCAGTAATGTGGATCTTGCGGCTGACTGCCTTGCCCAACAATGCCACAACATTGCCTTCCATGTGATGATAAAGAGCTGGAATGGCCTTACAGGCAAAGAAATACCAGCTGAGAACATGCCATTGTGGTACAGCCCATTCTGCAAAATAATGGAAGGGGACAGAATCCACCAGACAGAAAGGCAGGAGTTGTAAAGCCAGCAGCTTTGACAAGCTTGAATTTAGACACTGGGCATGTGGGTGGCAGTGATTGTATTTGTTTTTTTCTCGCTGCAACAGATGGGGACAAGAAATTTGCTTGCTAAAGTCTACAGCTGGTGGTGTGCTACTGGCAGACATGCTGCAAGAACCTGTGACACCCTTTGCTATACCATCATCCCTGTCAGCCGAGGCCCAGAATTGTTTCCCTTTTGTGTGGCTTTTAGGTGCTCTTGCTAATGAGCGGTGGGAGGTTAAATGCCTTGTCAAGCATGTGGTACCCAAATGGCTGGTGTTTTTGCCACGCAAGTCAAGTCAGTGACCTCATCATCATCTCCTCCATCCTTTTTACCACTGGAGACAACGTGGCAATACGCTGTGGCTGGGGGATCATGTTCCTGCCTTCCTCAAACTCAGAACCATCTTTTGAATCCAGTAATGGCTGTGCATTGTTAATGAGCAAGTGGCTGACGCTGTGTTCAAATAACTCCACTGACTCCTTCATGCCTGATGTTGGGGCTATGGCAGGAATAGCTGTGGACAAGGAGGCAGGTTTTGCCAGTCTGGCAGCTGCAGGGGACTGCGCACTAGTCTTTGCTTGGGTGACAGAGGATGAGGACGGTTTAGTAAGCGAGTCCTCCACCTCCTCTGCATGCTGTGGCTGGATAGCCCGGGCAACATCACTAAACAGAGGAAAATATGCCCTGCCTGAGGACTGGCCATGTCCACCTTTGCCTGTGGACACATACGCTGCTGGCCCCCTTACAGTGCCATGGGAACGTCTGCCTCTCCTTGCTGTCCTCCCAGACATTATGGGGGAGTGGGGGTGCTTTTTAACAAAATGTAATAAAGATGTCTAAATGAGTACGTGGATGCACTTTAATCACATAAACCCCAACCATTTAGCTGGCCAAAGACCAGAGCACTTTTTGCGATTCGGCACTTTGTCGCTTTACATGACAATTGTGCAGTCATTTGACGTGGTTTCCAAACAAAATTGACGTCCTTTTTCCCCACAAATAGAGCTTTCTTTTGGTGGTATTTGATCATCTCTGTGGTTTTTATTTTTTGCGCTATAAACAAAAAAAGAGCAACAGTTTTGAAAAAAACACATTATTTTTTAATTTTGGCTATAATAAATATCCCAAAAAAATATAAAAAAAAATTTTTTTTTTTCCCTCTGTTTAGGCCAATACTTATTCTTCTACATATTTTTGGTAATAAGTGTTTATTGATTGATTGATTGTGCAAAGGTTATAGCGTCTACAAAATAGGGGGTAGTTTTATGGCATTTTTATTAATATTTTTTTTTTACTAGTAATGGTGGCGGTCAGTGATTTTTATTGTGACTGCGACATTATGGCGGACAGATCGTACACTTTTGGCGCTATTATGCGACCATTTACATTTATACAGCGATCAGTGCGATTAAAAATGCATTGATTACTGTGTAAATGTGACTGGCAGTGAAGGGGTTAACCAGGAGGGGGCGTCACAGGGGTTAAGTGTGTCCTAGGTAGTGATTCTAACTGGAGGGGGGATGGGCTACGTGTGACAAGACACTGATCACCTCTCCCGATCACAGGGAGCTGTGATCAGTGTCAGCGTCACTAGGCAGAACGAGGAAATGCTTGTTTACATCAATTTAAAGGGACGTACCTGTACGCCCATTTGTCTGTCCGTGCCATTCTGCCGATGTAAATGTTCGTGCGGCGGTCAGCAAGCGGTTAATCAATGGAAAGTTTTAAAGGTATGATTACTAAAACGCTGCTATGAATAAAACTAAAATATAAATCATGCCTAATTATATAAATGAAAAACAGCTGCAGCTATTTAAAATGTGTTGTGGTACCACATAAACAAAAGATAAAAACAAAGAAAAGTGCACTAGATTCCAAATATATAGTTTACAGTATACTCCATTGAATAAGTGACAAAAATTGTGATCTTAAAAATTTAAATAAAAAAAGTCCACATGCACAATAATAAATATGAAACTCTTGAATGCTGAGAAAACGTGAATAAAAATCAATCCGTGCTCCGTGACAGTCTCTGCAGTGAATATGTGCTGACAATTACTGTAATCACCACCACCTCAGTGTACAATGTCTGCTCACCTCAAATGAAGACCCCCCTTGGGTCTATTGGCACTTTCAATAAAAATCCATACAAGGATCAGCTCAATCATACAAGGATTCCAGCTAATGACTCCAGGATTACCAGGACTTCTCCACAAATACTTTCTCCAGGTTTAATTTCTCAAAGCAAATAAAACATTATCATCATTGCGCAAGATTGCTAAAAAATATTTGCTTTTGATTAAAAACATAACATGCACTCACATTTGCGCAGTAATAAAAATGTTTTGAACGATCCTCACCGGATCCTCCCGATGCGTTGCGTCACAGGTCATGTGACTTTCTCAAGGTGAAAAAAAAATGTCCCTTATAAAAGTTACGTGACCTGTGATGCAATGCGTCGGGGGGAGCCGGTGACAACACTTCCGGTGTCTCGTTATCCTGGACGTGTAGTGAGGAGGACCAGTTGTCCCAAATGCTGAACTGATCGTTCAATATGTTTTTATTACTGCGCAAATGTGAGTGCATATTATGTTATTGATTAAAATCAAGTATTGATGTTTTATTTGCTTTGAGAAATTGAACCTGGAGAAAGTAATTATTTGTGGAGAAGTCCTGGTAATCCTGGAGCCAGTAGCTAAAATCTTTGTATGATCGAGCTGATCCTTGTGTGGATTTTTATTGAAAGTGCCAATAAACCCAAGGGGGTCTTCATTTGAGGTGAGCAGGCATTGCACACTGAGGTGGTGGTGATTAATTGTCAGCACATATTCCCTGCAGAGACTGTCACGGAGCACGGATTGATTTCATTCACGTTTTCTCAGCATTCAAGAGTTTCACATATTTATTGTTGTGCATGTGGACTTTTTTTTTTTTTTATATAATTTTTAAGATCACTATTTTTGTCACCTATTCACTGGAGTTTACTATGAACTATATATTTAGAATGTAGCGCACTATTATTTGTTTTAATCAATGGAAAGTGGTGTTTGGTGCACTTTAATTTGAGTACTCACGACACAGACACACTCCATGGATACACTATAATATACTACAATATACTGCGTCAAACGTGCAGTAACGCACAGAACTATATGACGTTAAACTTGCAGGAACACAATGAAATATACAGCGTTAACTTGCAGTAACGCAATGAAATTTATGGCGTTAAACTTGCAGTAATGCACAGAACTATATGGCGTTAAACTTGCAGTGACATAATGCAATATATGGCGTTAAACTTGCAGTAACGCAATAAAAGATACAGCGTTAAACTTGCAGTAACGCACATAACTATATGGCGTTAAACTTGCAGGAACACAATGAAATATACAGCGTTAACTTGCAGTAACGCAATGAAATATATGGCGTTAAACTTGCAGTAATGCACAGAACTATAGGGCGTTAAACTTGCAGTGACATAATGCAATATATGGCGTTAAACTTGCAGTAACGCAATAAAAGATACAGCGTTAAACTTGCAGTAATGCACAGAACTATATGGTGTTAAATTTGCTGTTAAGCATAGAACTATGTGGTGTTAAACTCTCAGTAACACACAGAAAAAAAACACTCACACTGACTGAACTATGCCTACTTTGACACTAATGTAAAGATGAATGGTGATCGTACTATACTCACAATGACTGAACTATCCCTACATTGACACTATTGTAGAGATGAATGGTGGTCACACTACACTCGCAATGACTGAAATATCCCTACATTACCACTAATGTAAAGATGAATGGTTGCACTACACTCACACTGAACTATCCCTAGATGCACACTAAACTGATATTCTACTGACTATAGCAGGGGTCTGAAACTGGCGGCCCTCCAGCTGTTGTGAAACTACAAGTCCCATCATGCCTCTGACTGTGGGAGTCATGCTTGTAACTGTCAGCCTTGCAATGCCTCATGGGACTTGTAGTTTCGCAACAGCTGGAGGGCCACCAGTTTGAGACTCCTGGACTATAGAATAGACAGCTGATGACTCATCGGTTGTTAAGGACACCACGGCCAACTTCCCGGCCCCGCTCCTTAACAACCAGCTTATATTGCTCCCTGATTGGGCAAAGCTTTGCCCAATCATGGCGCAAAAATGCACTGTGCAGTTCGCAATGCATTGCAGGGTGTTCGGCGGGGCGAACACCCGCCTAACACCCTGCAAATTCGGGTGTTGGATGAATGGGTCAAACAGCCAATGTTTGGCCCGAACTCATGCCCTTACAATGGTGGTCTGTATAATATCCCTCTTATAATGGTGATTGGTGTAAAATCTTCTGTTATACATGATGTTCAGTGTAAATTCCCCATTACATTGGTGGTCAGTTTAGGGTCTCCAAAACTGGGGGAGGGACATTATTTTAAAGGTGTGGTTCTACAAGTACATTCTGCACTTACAATGGCTTGCTGAACACACAGCAAGAATGGTGTCTCCGGAAATGTTTTTGAAATGTTTGCAACTAACTATGCAATAGATCTCATAGCTAGGAATATGATGTAAGATTAATAGTCAAAGAAATATTGCTAAAAGTAAATCATTATTATACGATTTATGGTCATGCACAATCAGAGGGTCATCCTATTGTACAGATTTTGGCTAATTAATTTAAAGTATTAAATATGTTTTATTATAAATGGGTACTCTGCAGCTTTTTGCAATTAATTACTTTTATTTTATTGACTTTTGTGTGCTGAGACAAGGTCGGATATCCTTTCTGTATCAGTCTGTCTAATTTGTCTGTAATTCTTCAATTTAGAACATCACTGTATCTTAATTGTCAGTTAATCAGCCATCACTAGGGTTAATTTGCCTTTCCATTAACCCACTTTGAAATGCTATTAGCAATGCATATCTGTTAAGTAGGCCATGATATTTCTTACCTGAATAAAATGTGACCTGTCATTACAAGAATAAGAAAGGTGAGGAGAAGCTACTGAACTGGTATTTATATACAAGTGAGTGACTAGCTAATAGGGTAAGACACTGTTAAATGATGTAGAAACAAAATACGGTCCTTTCACTAATAGTTTGGATCTTTTTACACAACAAAACAGCTGCCTTTCGAATAACTGTTTTGTACCACAACTAAGTGGATGATCCCAAGCCAGTAAAAACACCAGAAAAATATTTATTTTGACAAAGCTATGAATCATATTGTCATGCAATTTCATGTTTATTATGCTGAACTTACCAATAACAGGAATGTTTTTGTTTATCCATGTCCATTATAGTGGCTGGTAAACTATAAATGCATAGTTCCCAACTGTCCCTGATTTCGAGGGACTGTCCCTGATTTGGGACAAAGTCCCTCTGTCCTTCTTTCCTCCTCATTTGTCCCTCATTTTAGTCTGATCTATATCATTGTATATGAAATGCACTATTTATCTTTCATAAAAGTGTTTCCCAGTGCTAAACCTTTCATCAAATTCTAAATTGCTGCATTTGTAAATTTCAAAAGCCAATAAAAAGGAATAATAGTGGTAAAAAAGAAGCACTTGTGGGTTTAACTAATCTTTATTTTTTTTATAATTCTCCTTTAAGGGGGCGTGGCAGGGTGTGTGTCCTATGCCTACATACTTAATAGGTGTCCCTCATTCCCA
Organism: Lithobates sylvaticus; assembly: GCA_028564925.1. Classification (NCBI taxonomy): domain Eukaryota; kingdom Metazoa; phylum Chordata; class Amphibia; order Anura; family Ranidae; genus Lithobates; species Lithobates sylvaticus. Next base: position 351,832,032 of record CM053028.1, on the reverse strand, counting down.
TCTCAAAAAGTTGGGAGGTATGAAAATGTACACCTTTCTTTTCTTTTCTTTCTTTTGTAAATCTTTCTGTTCCCTTTTATTGATGATGGTCTTTTTGTCCGGTAATACGAAAATATAATTGAGTGTCGTCGGCGTATGAGTGGAAGCAGAGGTCTGATCTTCTGATGATTTTGAGGAGTGGGCGAATGTAGATGTTGAAGAGCACTGGCGACAAGGATGATCCTTGAGGGACTCCACAGGAGATTGCCCGGGTTTCAGAGGTGAAACCTCCTAGTTTCACTGTCTGAGAGCGATTTCCTAGGAAGGATGCGAACCATTGTAGATCTGAGGCGGATGAGTAGAGTATTGTGGTCCACAGTGTCAAACGCTGCACTGAGGTCCAATAGTACCAGGAGACATGAATCTCCGTCATCCGCTGCTTCGAGGGCATCATCCCAAATTTTCAGGAGTGCGGTTTCTGTCCCATAGGAGTGTGTGTGTGTAGGTGGCGTTGTATCTGTTGTACTACCGCTTTCTCCATAACAATTTCTTTAGCAGGGGTTTGATGATGCCTTGTTTGAGGGCGCCTGAACAATCCCTTCTTTGAACGATTGATTTATGAGGTGCGTTATGGTGGGAGCCAGGATGTCGGAGCATTCTTTCAGGAGTTTTGTGGGGATGATGTCAATGGAGGATGTGCTGTCTCTGAGATTTTTGATGATGTTTTTAGTAGAAGATTCAAAGAGGCACCTTTTTGAAAAAATCTGATAATTCATTGCAGAAATCTTGGGTTTCATTAGCGGGGGGCTCTAAGCATGCCGGGTTCATCGACTGAGCGACTATTTTAAAAAGTTCCGGGGGCGGTTTAAGGCCGCTGAGATGGTATTTGAGAAATAGTCTTTTTTTGCTTTGAAGATTGCCTTCTGATAATTCTGTGTCATTTTTAACACATCACAACTGTGTTGATGTCCAGATTTTGGTTGAAGATGAGGTCCAGAGTATGTCCTGATGGAACTAGGAATGAAGAAAATTAATGTTTTAAAAAAAATTAATGTTTTATAAAAAAATAATAATAGGAATAATAATAGGAATATCTTAAAAAATCCAGAATGGGGAAGATGACAAAACTCCTCACCATAAACCAAAAAAGAAAACGTGACTCTAGATTTGAGGTCAACATTCAGCTCTCAAATGAACCAAAGTACAACATTCTCAAAGCCAATAAGAAAATTGAAATGTATATTTAGTTTGCAAATGTTATCTATTTTATTTTGTTATGTTCAGGAGTATCAAATTGTTTAAATTAGTTTTGTCACATACTATTAAAGTGTTTGTGAAACCCATTTGTATAAGTCTATGCCAGACCCTCTACTAGAGCCTGACATAGCACACATGTATGTCATTTAAAAAAACGTGCAGTGTAAATACTGAATTTGAGCTGTCTTCGTGCCAGTCCCACCCTTTCAAGTGGGAACAAAAAGATATACTGAATTTGAGCTGTCTTCGTGCCAGTCACATGACTAGTGGCCGCTTTACAGCTCCGATGGATTGCTTCTGCAGGAGGAGTCGTGATCTCCCTCTGATGTCAGCCAGGGAGATCACGTGGCTGCTCGTCTCCTCCCGCAGAAGCTCTGTCTCGTAGTTGTAAAGCAGCCGCAAGTCACGTGACCGGCTTTCCATGTCTGTTTGTAGGCAGGTGCCTAACATTGTTTTTGTCTGTGTTGCACTATAATGCCTTATGTTTACTGCACTGTTAAATTGTAAAATGTATGTGTATCTAGCTGTGTCTCCAGGATAGAAAAGGGTAAACTGTGCTGCCCAATTTTGCGGGTGTTCACGGTGCCGCCCCCTACTGGTGGCCAATAATAGAAGGCAAGAGCAGCTTCCAGGGTCCGTGCCTGGGCTGAGGATTCCCATACACACAGTGTATGGGAATCAGAGAGGAGATTATGTCGCTAAGTAGTTGATCCCTGTGGTTGCCTATGTGTTCACCCCTGGGTGGGAATCTGGTTGAGGTTCCCAGGATGTGGACTACAGTATAAGGACTTAATGGACTTTCTGAATTATTGAGGTATCAAGATTTATGGCAAGGCCTACCAGGGGGCACCACAAGTTAGAGGGAATTGTTGAGAGTGTGAAACATGTCAAGAAGAAATGTAATGTACTGTGAGCTGTTAAGGAGGACGTTTTACAAGTAGAAGTACCATTACTATTAACAACTGCCTGGTCAGAAGTTGTTTAAGGACATAGGGGTGCATGCATGGTGTATCACATAACATGGGCTCATCAGGGGCTATGACAGTGTAAAGTGAAGATGAAGTGCCAGTGTCCTAACAAGCGGTTATGTTAACCCCCAAGGCGTTGGATGCCATTGTCAGTGCCTACAGTATAAGCATCTATGTGCATTATAGCAGGGGATTTGGCATAGGTGACGGTGGTCCCTGGTAGCAAAAGAGCCTGTGTGCTTGGTTCCTTCCTTAGCAATTAGTACCCCAATTTGAGTCTGATTGCAGTATATAAGAACAGAGGGTGCACCAGCCTTGCGCATTACCTTTGCAACACTGACGTTTATTAAAAGTAGAATTGCATACTCACAAACGAGTAATAAAATCAGGCAGATATTAAAAAGTCCATCATTTGCATCATCCAGCAAGATCTGCCGGCCAGTAAACTTGGGTGGGATGAAAGTCCAAAGAAAACTGATGCGTTTTGAGGGGTATCCCCTCTTCTTTAGAGCTGGGTTTGGAATGCAGGTAGACAGCTTTTTTAAGATGACTGGGATCAAATGGATTAGATCATGTGATCCGAATCCCTCCCTCATATGGGAGGGCCAATACAATTAATTAAAACAAATATTTCATTCCCCATTAGGGACATACTTTATGCCACCAGACATCATATGCATACACTTCAGATATATCATCATACATATCCTAATGCATATATATATATATATATATATATATATATATATATATATATATATATATATATATATATATATATATATATATATATATATAAAAGGAAAAGAGATTGCAGTGTTAAATCCACAATATACAATTCAAAATACAATAGAATACTTTACTGCTCTAGATCTCTATAAGCACCAAACACTGTTTATCTGTATGTAAATACTCACTCTCACTTAGTTATGACCAGTTGTTTATGGCTGTGGGGTGTATGTAGTGCCACAAAGAAGAGTGATTTCAATAGGAGCCAAGGAGCTTACAAGATGTAAAGACTGGAGGAGTTAAAGGCATGTGTGAATCATGCCATCAATGTCTCAGGCCGAATTCCTGGAGGAATTACCACACTGTGCGTGCCAAACTGTGGCCCGAAACACAGGACAGTGTGATATCCGGCAATCCCACTGGGGAAGCTGAAAGCGCAATATCGGGTGATGTAAAGAGTGAAATCCTGTGCACCGCCAGATATTATTTCACTCTTTACGGAAATAACGATTTCAGAGTGAGAGTGAGTATTTACATACAGATACACAGTGTTTGGTGAAACATAAAAGCTGTCATTGCCAAGTTGTTTTTTAAGTGATTCGCCCAGAAGGTATAGGTAGGTGAAGACACCTTTATCACTTATGATGGGCTGCCTCATCTGCTAATAAAAATGCGTGGGAGGCGGAAGTAGAGAGTGCAATGAAAATTGCATCAGGTATGTGCACTGTCAGGTCACCTGAGACCAGGTGACAGATGCACTCTGTAGGAGTCAGAAGTGCACCGCTAAGGTAGTGGACCTTAGGACTGACTGCTGCGGATTGTACCCACGGAGGTTCAGGAAGCAGGTCTACTGGATCACTAACACAGATCCCAGTGGGAGCTAGAGCATAGATTCCCCAGGGTGCAGAGTCTAAGAGCCAGCAGGTGTTCACCAGAGCCTCTAGTGGTGAGGATGGACTGCGCTGCAGTCTGGCTCCAGGTCACAGCCCCCAGGGTCTCACAGCTTACGCTCACGGTAGACTACAGGAGAACGAAGCAGTAGGCTGGAACAACTAGGACAGTAAAGGAATAAAGCAGAGGTCAGGGCAACTAGCAAACAGAAACATCAGAGTACACGCCAAAGGTTCAGGGTCACAGGAAACAGGGATAGTCGAGGACACTCCAAAAGGTCAGGGTCACGAGCAGACAGGAATAGTCGAGAACACGCCAAGGTTGGTAACAGAGACAAACGAAGAGCACACGGCAAGCAGGAAACAGGAAGCCAAACACACAATGAATACACAATGGTTGATCAGCACAGCTGTCTTGCAGTGCACAGGTTAATATAGGGTTCCCTGATAGGGCCTGGGGTGGAGCCATGCTTAGAGGAGAGGTTATAAAAACCAGCAGGTGAAAGTGGCTGGCCTCTTGAGAAACACATGGAGAAGGTAAGCTGACAGACACACATCACTGCATAACCATGACAGTACCCCCCTCTTACGAGGCCTCCCTTGGGCCCGGGCTTAAAGGGAAACTCCAGATGAAACCTCCTCAACAGACGAGGCGCAAAGATCTCAGATGCAGTGATCCAAGACCCCTCCTCAGGACCAAACTTCTTCCAATGTACGAGATACTGAAGAATGCCTCTACAGCGACAGGAATCCAGAACTTTACTAACCACATACTTTGGATTATCCTCAGAGACCGGAACCGAGGTAGGGAAAGGATGAGAGTACTTATTGAGGACTAAAAGCTTCTTAGGAATGGGTAAGAGCATGAGAAGAGCATCAGGAGTCTGAGCAGGGTCCCCTAGACCCTCAAAGACGAGCTGGACATCCAGCACAGGACCATCAAACTGGCAGAGGTCAGTGGATCCCTGAGGTCAGGTTGGTTAGAAGGTCCTGAATTGGAAGAAGCAGGAAGCTCACTGGGCACAGGCTGGACTGGCATAACTGGTGCAGAGGCCAACTGAATAGTATCGTCAGGTGTAGCGACCATCTCAATTGCATCACAGAGCGTAGCGACTGTGGAACTTGCGGACAAGTTAGCCTGGCTGTGCGTCCAAGGGAGATTAGGGACAGGCATAGGTAAATGGTTATGCAAACTGGAGTTAATGATCGGCTCAGATTCATAGGTGGGCTCCTCATCCAGAGTGCCACATGACCTAGAGAGTGCATCAGTCCGACTATTGCAAGACACAACTCAGAGATCGCTATATACAGTGGGAAGAGCAGAAGATACTGGGATGGTGGCAACAGGAAGTTTCTCTTTTGGGGTAACCTTGAGTAGGCAGGAAGAGGAACAGGAGGAACCCCAAGCCAGGATCTGTCCAGCAGTCCAGTCAAAGTGTGGAGAATGGAGCCGTAACCAAGGAAGACCTAATATGATAGGAGATGAAGCCTTAGGTAAGACAAGGAAGGATATCCACTCCTGGTGGAGTGTGCCTACTGACATCTTAACAGGAAGGGTCTGGAAGCGGATAGGGCCCCCTGGGAGAACAGTACTATCAATCGCCAAGACCACCAATTGCGTTGTAAGGGGCAAAAGGGTAAGTCTCATGGAAGATGCAGTTTCCCAATCCACGAAATTGCCAGCGGCTCTGGAATCCAGATGTGTCGAGACCGAACGAGAGGAAGCGGCGACATGAAGGAACACAGAAAGGAGAAGACGAGAAGGTGAAGGTGATATTTCAGGGTCTAATACTCCACCTTCCAGATGTATTAGCCCTGAGCGTTTTTCCAGACGAAGAGAACAAGTGTCACGAAAATGCCCTACAATAGAGGCACAGGCACAGAGTTCTGCGCCTAGCGCGTTCTTCGGGAAATAAAATGGTCCAGCCCAGCTGCATAGGTTCCTCAGCAGGCAGGGGGTGCTCCTCAGATCGAAGAGAAGGGACTGGGAGCTCAGAACGGGGAGTGCTGGCGTCTTTTTTCCAGGGCCCTCTCCTGAAATCGAATATCGATCTCGTTACACAAGGTTATGACACCGTCCAGATCAGCAGGAAGGGACCTTCCTGCTAATTCATCCCTCACTCTATCAGAGAGGCCATGTAAAAAGGTTGCAACTAGGGCCTCATTATTCCAGCTCAGCTCAGCAGTCAAAGTACGAAAATGAAGAGCGTACTGTCCCACAGAAGCGGACTCTTGACGGAGACGTAAAAGAGCGCTGGCCGCTGAGGAGACACGACCCGGTTCCTCAAAGATATTCCGAAAAAGTTTCAAAAAATCAGACAGGCTAGAAACCACTGGATCATTCAGTTCCCACAGAGGGGCAGCCAAAGCTATCGCCTCACCGGACAGGAGGGATATAATATAGGCTACTTTCGGACAGGAAATTTTGGGGCAGAAGCACAAAATGAATTGTGCACTGGCTAAGGAACCCGGGCCGGAGCTGGCAGTTGTAATGAATGTGTGGCTGCGACTGGTGCGATAGGTTCAGCAGTGCATAGCAGTTGAGGATGTTGAACCGGCGGTCCTAATGAGGCCTGAACCTGTTCAAAACAGGAGCCCAAATCCTGAAGGAATCGCATCACAATGGGTCTGATGCGATTCCTGAGTCTCAAGTCTACGGACTATGCCCTGTAATGGATCATCTGCATGAAGCTGCACATCAGCCGGGTCCATGGCTGATCAAACTGTCAGGTCATCTGAGACCAGATTACAGATGCACTCCGTAGGAGTCGGAAGTGCACCGCTAAGGTAGTAGACCCTAGGACTGACTGCTGCGGATAGTACCCACTGAGGTTCAGGAAGCAGGTCTACTGGATCACTAACACAGATCCCAGTGGGAGCTAGAGTATTGATTCCCCAGGGTGCAGAGTCTAAGAGCCAGCAGGTGTTCACCAGAGCCTCTAGTGGTGAGGATGGACTGCACTGCAGTCTGGCTCCAGGTCGCGGCCCCCAGGGTCTCACAGATCACACTCACGGTAGACTACAGGAGAACAAAGCAGTAGGCTGGAACAACAAGGACAGTAAAGGAATAAAGCAGAGATCAGGGCAACTAGCAGACAAAAACAACAGAGTACACGCCAAAGATTCAGGGTCACAGGCAAACAGGGATAGTCAAGGACACGCCAAAAGGTCAGGGTCACGAGCAGACTGGAATAGTCGAGAACACGCCAAGGTCGGTAACAGAGACAAACGAAAAGCACACAGCAAGCAGGAACCAGGAAGCCAAACACACAATGAATACACAATGGTTGATCAGCACCGCTGTCTTGCAGTGCACAGGTTAAAAACCACTTGCTTCCCTTAGGACGTTCCTGAACGTCCTGTCTTTGAAGAGGAATACCGTTGTTATGGTAGCAGCTAGCTACCATAACCCTGGTATCCTCTTCAAGAGCCGGCGATTCTCTTTCAGATAAAAGTGGTCCCTGCGGTGGATTCACCGCAAGATTACTTTTATCGGTGGCGGGAGGGGCTCCAGGGCTCTCCGCCGCTTACCGGAGCCGTTGGCGGAGGCGATCCGGTCCGTTCCCTAGCTGTGCGTGGAGACGAGTAAGGGGAATATGGCCCCCACCCGTCTCCATGACACTGCAGGGCGGAAGCGACGTTGAAACGTTACTTCCGCCCATCCCTCTTAAAGGGACATTTTATTTTTTGTCATTTTTTCAAATGACAGTTTAAAAAAAAAAAATTATTGCATTTTAGTGTAAATATAAGATCTGAGGTCTTTTTGACCCCATATCTCATATTTAAGAGGTCCTGTCATGCTTTTTTTCTATTACAAGGGATATTTACATTCCTTGTAATAGGAATAAAAGTGACACAATTTTTTTTTAAAGAACAGTGAAAAAATAAAAAATAAAAGGTAAAATAAATAAGAAAAAAAAAAATATGTAAACGCGCCCTGTCCCGCCGAGCTCACGCGCAGAAGCGAACGCATACGTGATTAGCGCCCGCATATGAAAGCGGTGTTCAAACCACACATGTGAGGTATTGCCGCGATCGGTAGAGTGAGAGTAATAATTCTAGCCCTAGACCTCCTCTGTAACTCAAAACATGCAATTTTTAGAATTTTTTAAACATCACCTTTGGAGATTTTAGAGGGTAAAAGTTTGTTGCCATTCCACGAGCGGGCGCAATTTTGAAGTGTGACATGTTGGGTATCAATTTACTCAGCGTAACATTACCTTTCACAATATAAAAAAAAATTGGGCTAACTTTACTGTTTTTTTATAAGTGTATTTTTTCCCAAAAAAGTGCGCTTGTAAGACCACTGCACAAATACAGTGTGACAGAAAGTATTGCAACGACCGCCATTTTATTCTCTAGGGTGTTAGAAAAAAAATATATATAATAATGGGGTTCTAAGTATTTTTCTAGCAATAAAAACTGTTTTTAACTTGTAAACATCAGAAATAGGCTTGGTAACAAAGTGGTTAATATAGGGTTCCCTGATAGGGCCTGGGGTGGAGCCATGCTTAGAGGAGAGGTTATAAAAAGCACCAGGTGGAAGTGGTTGGCCTCTTAAGAAACACATGGAAAAGGTAAGCTGACAGACACACATCACTGCATAACCATGACATGCATTTTGTTTGTATGTTGTAGGTAATAGTCACTTTAAAGGTGCTAGTTCCAGGGCTACCACCCTCAGGAATGCTTCACCATTTGGAAGATTAAAAGTCCCAACTTCAGTGGCAACGTAGTTATTCCAGATTACTAAATTAGTACAATGTAGTTGATGTAGTAACATGGAGGCTAATGGCCCCAGATCTTGCAACATTAAATAACAGGTTGACAGTAGCAGCTTCCATCATTCTTTCTAGAGAAGTTCCCTTTAAGCAAGTACATGTCCACTTGATGCCTGAGAAGATTCTTTGACATGTGAGTAGACTGGTTCTAGCAATAGCTGTCACAATGAAAAACAGCCTTGCTCCCTTCTTCAGAATATCATGTGTTGTGTCTAAATAGCTATCTATATTAGGTTGTGTCAGTCACATAAGATGCTTGATGAAGTGAGGACAACACGCATAAATACATAGCTCAGATGTTAATGACTATGCAATGTGTGTGGTGTACAGGAAGGCGAAGAATATACTCAAGAGGATCTATACAGACCCCCAATATACTGTATGCACCGAGTACTTCTACAATGATGACCGGGCTTTATCTAATGTCATCAAAGCTATATTTCCCTCATGTAGATGTGGAAACAGAAATGAAAATATTTACTACAATAAAACATCAGTTTAAATCAATAGCCATCAGAAGGCTGCCTAAGGTTGCTTCCACACTGGGACGGGTGTTGACTGTAAAACACCGCTAGTTTTAGCGGCGCTTTACCGTAGTTTTAGCGGCACTATTTGAATGAAGGGTTAAATGCGCCCATGTAGCGCCGCTGTGCTTTGCAGGCGCTTTGGCAGTAGTGTCCATTCATTTCCATGGTCTATACACCGCTCCTCCACCGCCCCAAAGATGCTGCTTGAAGGACTTTTTTTAATGTCCTGCCAGCGCATCGCCCCAGTGTGAAAGCACTCTGGCTTTCACACTGGGACTGCAGGGGAGGCGTTTTTCCAGGTGCTATTATAGGCCCAAAATCGCCTGTGTGAAAGGGGTCTAAAGTAGATCTAAACTGATAATCTTTAACACATTCATTTTCATTCTAAAGTTCTCTTTATTTTTTGTAAATCAGCAGCTTTCACTAAATGAATACCTGGTGATCCTGCCATTAGGTTCTAAAGGAGTAAGGGTGTCACATGTCATGTGCTCCTGGTGGAGACCATATGCAGCTATGCTGATGCACATTACACAGGCCTGGTTCACTGCTATCACTGAGAAAGCAAGTCCAGACTAACACCCAATACTGGAGAGAGTACCTGTAGACAAGAAATGGTAAAAGAGCTTGGAGAAGTATTGCAAAAAAAAAAATTGTTTGATAGTGCTTTATCAAACTACTGTAAATATCATCCTAGTACACATGGGCCAAATGTCTGGCAACATCGGCTGGTTCATTAAAAAACGGCCAACATTCGTCCTGTGTGTATGTCAGCTGGTCCGACAGAAGCCAGCCATTCAGCCGACTTCTGTCCTATGTGCATGCTGGAAAACCAGCAGCCGATCAGCTTTCTCAGCCAATGGCTGAGGGCGCTGACCGGAGTGTTCTGGCGGGGGTGTCCCCCTATCAGAACAGATCTCAGCAGGGAAGATCGCTGCACTAACATCAGATTGTTAGTACAGTTGCTCCGACCAGAGCAGTCAGTTTTTTAGTTCAACCCAATGGGTTGAATGAAAAATAACTCATGGTGTGTACTAGGCTTTAGCTCTACTTTAAATCGAACATTAGGATGGGTTTATCCTGCAGCTTGACTACATGGCATATTGTATGCATTGGACTGTGTCAATAAGGCCTCTTTCACACTGAGGCGCTTTGCGGGCGCTAAATTTCTAATGTTTAAAATAGCGCCTGCGCCTGCAAAGCGCCTTCAAACAGCTGCTGCTGTCTCTCCAGTGTGAAAGCGGTGCTCTTTCAGGACGCTGAAAAATGTCCTGCAAGCCACATCTTTGGAGCGCTGTAGGAGCGGTGTATTTACCACTCCTAAAGCGCCCCTTCCCATTGAAAACAATGCAAAGCGGCGCTGCGGTTTTAACCCATTTTCGGCCGCTAGCGGGGTGTAAAACTGACCCGCTAGCAGCCGAAAAGCACCGCTAAAACGACGGTAAAGCTCCGCTAAATATAGCACCACTTTACTGCCAGCGTGCCCAGCACCTCAGTGTGTTAGTAGCCTGAGATTGATGTCAGGAAGATGAAGCTAGCCTAAAAAGACAGGTTGCAGCACAAACATCTGCTCATGGGCATGTGTATAGAACTGCTCATAGAATTGAGCATACATGCATGCTCATTGCTATTTATGGCAAGAAGACCTTCAACTGTACTGCTATTTATGGCAATAAGACCTTCAACTGTACTATCAAGAACAACAATTCTGCATCCAATCCTGATTTCAGTTACCAATCAGGTTTGTTTTCTGGCTCTGTCCACCTCTTATACTGGCCCCAGCATGTTCAACTATGATTCCCGTCTTTCATTCTGGTATCTCGCTGTTGATAAGTTGCTGATCCAACCTGTCCCTAACTCTCTGCATGTTGAACTGATAAAATCTTGCTGTTGGCTGTTTCTTAGGTCTCATTAGTGACCTTCATCTCCTGTCACCTCTAGCCACTTGTCAACATCGCTCTCAAATTCCAGTGACACTAGTAACATCACAGTCCACCAGCACTTCCCCCAATCTTTTGTTCCTTCACTCCCTGTCCCCTAACCCATGGGTGCTTGGACTTAGGCAGTAAGAGAGTCCATCCTTGTCATCAAAGACCTCTCATCTGGGTATGTAGACAACTGTGTCCAAGCACAGGAATCAGTGATGTCCGGGCTACTATCTGCCTATTTCCATCCCAGGAAGGTTACACAGATGTTACCACCAATAAGCACATATGTTTTTCACATGGTTCTCTGTGATTGAAATCATAGCCAAACCAGATAGTCATTGTACCAGCAACATACTTTGTTTAACACTCAAACTTGCTTGATAAAATGATTGTCTTACTCTTAACAAAAAAAAAAAAATGCATGTCATAAGTAGGGATGCACCGATGCCACTTTTTTGACCAAGAGTTTTGATACTTGACATGTACTCGCCGATACCTATCGCCTACGAAGAGGGGTGGTTTGGGAGGTGACGGGGATTGTTTGGGAGCCGGGTGATGGCAGGGTGGGAGGGGTGAGGGCAAGGTAGTTGAGGGTGGGTTGAAATAGGGATTGTGGGGTGGCTGTTATCGCTGGGGGGATGGGGATAGGAGGGTTATTGGGAGACATGGTGACAGCTGGTAGAGGGAAGGCGGAGACAACAGGCAGAAGTGACTGCAGGCATGGTACTGGAGACAGTCGGGGACTGCCGGCATGGTACAGGAGACAGTCGGGGACTGCCGGCATGGTACAGGAGACAGTCGGGGACTGCCGGCATGGTACAGGGGACAGTCGGGGACTGCCGGCATGGTACAGGGGACAGTCGGGGACTGCAGGCCTGGTACAGGGGACAGTCGGGGACTGCAGGCCTGGTACAGGGGACAGTCGGGGACTGCAGGCCTGGTACAGGGGACAGTCGGGGACTGGAGGCCTGGTACAGGGGACAGTCGGGGACTGCAGGCCTGGTACAGGGGACAGTCGGGGACTGCAGGCCTGGTACAGGGGACAGTCGGGGACTGCAGGCCTGGTACAGGGGACAGTCGGGGACTGCAGGCCTGGTACAGGGGACAGTCGGGGACTGCAGGCCTGGTACAGGGGACAGTCGGGGACTGCAGGCCTGGTACAGGGGACAGTCGGGGACTGCAGGCATCGTGCAGCAAGGAAACAATGCTTGTGGGCTGTTAGGATGGGCGGGCCTGCACCTAGCGATGCCAATGGGAGGAGGAGACGGGGAAGGCACTGTCTGGAGGGGAGGAGGCGGCCCGCTCCCAAGCGACATCACTTCCGGTATCGGTTTCCAGTATCGGAGCATTTTTACGAGTACCGATACTCGCGAAAATGGCTAGTATCTGCGCCGATACCGGTGCATGCCTAGTCATAAGTCACCTCTGTTTTTTAACTACCCGAGATCCGCGCTATAGCCGAATGACGGCTACAGCGCGGATCTAAGATGCCGGGACGACGTCTATTGACGTGCGTGGCCTGCGCGCCCCCTGCTCTGTGATCAGCAAGTCTTTGAGACTCGCTGGATCACAGATCCGAGTAAGGGGTCGATCCTGACCCCTTACCACGTGATCGGCTGTCAGCCAATGACAGCTGATCATGTGATAGTAACAGAGCCGTTAATCGGCTTTTTTTCCTCCTCGCGCTGACAGTGCGAGGAGAAAAAAAAGCCGATCACCGGCGGCAGTGAGAGACATCAGTCCCTCTCACTGCAATGTGCCCAGGGTCCATGGTGCCCACCTGTGCCCTATAAAAGTGCCCCTTCCAGTGCTCACAGTGCCATCTGTCAGTGCCCACAGTGTCATCTGTCAGTGCCCACAGTGCCAGTGCCCACAATGTGCCTTTACAGTGCTGCACATCAGTGCCGCCTGTGCCGCCTATCAGCGCATATCACTCAAGCAGAAAAATTACCTGTTTGCAAATTTTTATAACAAACTATTAAACAGGATTTTTTTTTTTTTTTTAATTTTCCATCTTTTTTTGTTTAGCAAAAAATAAAAACCCCGGCTGTGATTAAATACCACCAAAAGAAAGCTCTATTTGTGGGAAAAAAATTATTTCATTTGGGTACAGTTTTGTATTTGACCGCGCAATTGTCATTCAAAGTGCGTCAGCGCTGAAAGCTGATAATTGGTCTGGACAGGAGGGGGGTTTAAGTGCCCAGTAATCAGGTGGTTAAATGTACAGTAATTAAAGTAAATGAGAGAACTGATCTATGCAAAGCAGCATTTGTGGTAAACCAGAATGCTATTTTGTTTTTGATTCCTGCCAGCTATCCCTTCCATAAAACTGCCAAGTATGTTTTCATGCTGATGTGCCCCCTAGATCATCCCCAACATTCCCTTTGACACAAAAAATAACCAGCTTCTATCTGCAGCAGCCAATCAGCAGGGGTGAAGTGAATGAGCAATTCCCCTATAAAAAAAAAGCATTGTTATACAGTAGTGGGATGCCATTTTGGGGGAGAGCAAGCATCCCTACTTTCAGTGCATTTACAGTCAACATTACATATTGTGTATGTAATATACCTGATATATGTGTATACGTATGTTTATTAATGTATTGTTCCTATGTGAAAAGCACATAAAAACTGAGCACCAAAAACACAGAAAATAGTTTTGATCCTAAATACGCCACTACTTAGCTGGCATATATTTGTTTGCTAAAGTGTGTACTGCTTAGCAAACCCCATTTGTAACAAAATAACTTGTTATATTAGGGTGTCGAGCATGCTGTGCACATAGTAAACATTGTAAAAATAGGCTTGGGTCATTTGGCTTAGTTTGCAGGCTCTTTGATTGTTCTGCTTCCGAAGTCTAAGCACTGCAAGTATGATCTCTATAACTGATCCAGTTGTGGTAAGATGGCCTTAAGTGGTTGTAAACCTCAGACATGAAATATGAGCAAACCATATCCCTCTATAATGTGTGCTTGTCTCAATCCAGAGCACTAAGTGTTGATTTACTAAAACTGGAGAGTGCAAAATCTGGTGCAGCTGTGCATGGTAGCCAATCAGCTTCCAACTTCAGCTTGTTCAACTAAGCTTTGACAAAAAACCTGGAACCTGATTGGTTTCTCTGTAGAGCTGCACCAGATTTTGCACTCTCCAGTTTTAGTAAATCGACCCCTAAGTGTAATTTCTGTATGCTGCCTTGTTCCCCTGCTATAAGCATGAATCGTGTATGACAAGTTTCCCTGACGCAGAGAAAAATTGTGACAATGAAGGCAGAACCATCTGATTGACAGCCTCAGCCCTGTTCCTGTGAGGAGTGTGTCTGTTCCCTCCATCAGCTCTCTGCCCCTGCTTTTCAGAGGTGAGAGATCCTGTGTAAATTCTGCACTTTGAATGGCTGTCCAGGAAGGGTGGCTGTAGATAAACAGGTACAACTTATGTAGGAGGATTTCATCTGTGTATCACCGGAGGCCAGTCACTTCGCTGGGAATATGTGAGGGTTTACAACCACTTTAACTTGCAGTCTCGGTAGCTTGGCACACAGTAACTGGTTCCAAATGACATCTTGCTGATTGTAGAAAGCTTTAATCCAAAAACTTTTGCAGATCATAACAGGTGAAAATTAGATGAGTTAAAAAAAGTGTGTCTAGCTTAAGAAGAATACAGTACATGTGATGAATGGAGGCTAAAGCATGAAAAAGGGTGGGACAAACTACATAGAAAAAACTTGCAAAATCAATACTGGTTTTTGTAGACAGTCCATGAGTCTATCTTCAGAAGAGAATGCAGCAACATGCACCTCCCCTTCTTACCTCCGTTTGAATCAAGTTCTTCAAAGGGAAAGGCATGCACCAGTCCTTTTTACCTCCCATTGAATAAACTTCTTTAGGAGGGAAGGCAGCAACATGCACTAGCTTTTACCTCATTTGAAGCAAGTTCTTCAGAGGTGGAAGCATGCACCAGTCCCTTTTACCTCCCATTGAATCAACTTCTTCCAATGGGAGGGCAGCAACATAGATATACTGTCCGATAGGTTGTAAAACAGAAGACCACTTCAAAAAGCGTTCTAAACAGTGAGAACTCAGCCTCATCTTTGACTTCACAGAGGTGTAGAGTGTTCTGTTAGCTCTGATGTCCTTGTCAGACTCAGGATTAACCAGCTCAAACGTAGATCAGTTAATTGTGATGGGTCATCATTTAAGAAATCGGATGGGGATGACCTTGAAATGTCCTGAAATGCACTGGCTGGTACTGCACGGGTGCCGCATTCAGCTAGGCTGAAGTCCATGGGAACATAGTGCCATTGATTGGAATTGGAGAACCTTCTGATGTTTTCTGCTCTGTTACTGACATACACATAGAACTGTTTTGATTACGTATGCCAACACTATCTTGCTGTCTGTGTAAAAGTTGCAAAGAAAAAAATCATGCTTCTGCATGCTGACTATTATTTGGTAGTTTCTTTTTTGAGGAACACATTAGTGTACTGGTGCTACCCAGCTATTGGAGTTGACCTTATAGAGATGCTTACTCATAGTGTTTAGGAAATCTTTGTCTTCTGTGGTGGCTGCCAGCTCCTTGCCTTTAGCAGTTACGTTGAAAGCTGTGGCGCTGACATTATCATCCCTGAAATGAAGGGCCTAGTTATCACCTTGTATGAAGAACTGTTTCATGCCTTTTTTGCAAATTTGACATGGTAGTGATGTGGGTACGGTTTGAAATAGGAAATGCAACCATTTGGCAGGACAAATGTCTTGAAAGAAGGGGCAGTGGAAGACCTCCTCACATTACATTACATGACAGATGTTGCCTATGCTGACCCAGCCTAGGTCCAGGCACTGGGCATATGGTGTGTCATGTGGCCCTTCAATTTGTTGGCCAGCTTTGTACACACTTTGGATTTTTGCCAAGAAGAAGATTATTTGCATTTTGTCAAGAGATGGTATGTGGTCAGCTATGCCTCTCAAGTGAGAGTGGTGAGAGACAGAGGCAGGAGCAGGGGCGGATCCAGAGTCTAGTCTCGGGAGGGGCACTGCCAGAAAATGTTTTTTTGCGGGCAATTTATCGGGGAAATGGCTGGTGTTGGCACTTCAATCTTCCTGGCACCATGGTTGTTATGATGTCAGGATGATTGAAGTGCATTATTTCTATTACATTGTTATATGAAATGGTTCAACTCACCATAATGCAGAATCTGCCACCAGATGCGGATTGTCACTTGTCATGTCACTTGCCACGTCACCTGCCAGAAGTTGTGGATTGTCACTTATCATGTCACTTGCCTTGTCGCCTGTCACCAAATGCAGATTGTCACTTGCCACGTCGCCTGTCAAGGTGCTGATTGTCACTTCCTGTATTCCATAGTAAAGTCAGGCAGCAGAGAGATGATGTAATCTCTCTGCTGCCCGCGGCTGCCTGAACAGTGAGGGCAGAACCACAGGGATGCAGGACGGGCACCGGCGGTGAGAGATGATGCCATCTCTCTGCTCCCCCACCTGCCGGCCCACTGATTGGCTGGCCGTCCGCTCACCTGACTGGCCCACCCGTTCACCCACCGAACCGCTCACCCACCCGCTGAGCTGCCCGCTGAGCTGCTTGCTTACCCGCTGACTGGCCTAGCTGCTCACCCGCAACTAATTTCTGGGGGGTGGGGGCAATTGCCTGTTGCTCCACCCCTGGGCAGAAGTAGGCATCTTTTATCTGTTGGGTGGTATCTGGCTGCACTCAATGAGTGGCCAATGGTATTTCTGCACTGTCATTCAGGGGAACTACTACAAGACTAGTGGCTCTCCTGCCTGAAACTTCTGTAATGCCAACACAGGTACCCAGGGTGTGTGATGAGGCATCTTATGTTATGTTTAAGGCTAAAACACTTTGATCTTGCAAGAGATCTGTTACTATTAATCTAGAATAGTATACAGTCTTACAGCTTAAGGTTGACCCTTGAGGTATACACAAACTAAGCATATTTTAGCACACAACTTGTCAGTCCTTCTTACCTGTAGATAGAGTGGGACTGTCTTCAAAAGAATGAAGCACTTGCATGTGATCATCGCTGTTGCATTCTATAATGGTAGCCTAATGCCCTGTACACACGATAGGATTTTCGATGGAAAATGTGTGATAGGACCTTGTTGGAAATTCCAACCGTTTGTAGGCTTCATCACACATTTTCCATAGGAATTTCCGTCACACAAAATTTGAGATCTGGTTCTCAAATTTTCCGACGACAAAATCCGTTGTTCGAAATTCCGATCGTGTGTACACAATTCCGACGCACAAAGTGCCGCCCATGCTCGGAATCAAGCAGAGAAGCACTGGCTATTGAACTTCATTTTTCTCGGCTCGTCGTATGCGTTGTACGTCACCGCGTTCTTGACGTTTGGAATTTCCGACCAACTTTGTGTGACCGTGTGTATGCAAGACAAGTTTGAGCCAACATCCGTTGGGATTTTGTTGTCGGAAAATCCTATCGTGTGTAAAAGGCATTAGTCGTTAGCTTGAAGTTCCATGGAAGCACAGCATTTTGAAGCAAACCCCACATATCAAACAAATCAACAAATATAGATTTACTCTCTTGCATGCCGCTTCTGCTTTCACCTCTGCTTCCAGCTGTGCTTTTTTGCATGCCATTTCTACCGCCATCTCTTTCTTGCATGTTTCAGCTTCCATTTGTTTCTTCCGTGCAGTTTCTTCTTCCATCTCTACTTTCTTTTGGGCAAAGGTTGCCTGAATTTTAGAAACTTCAGCATCCGCATGGGCTTTAATAAATTGTTGGCTGAGAGCTGAAGATCTTGATTGTAGAAACTTGGCAGATTATTGACACATATGGCCATTTGGTTGTCCCTATCCAAGGACAGTAGGCTCAAAGAGACAGGCTGATGTCTGTGTGGACAGCTGCAAGAAATGAAGTAAGAGTCTGGGAAGCTGATTGGTACAGCGGAGAGGCTTAGTTCTGGTGGTAGAGCTTTGCCTAGAATTTGTCTCAATGCTCTCACCACTCCGCTACTTGCCAAAATTCTACCTGTGTTGGTGCCTGCATGCTGCAAACACTCCAGGAGCTCTGCACCTGTCCTTCACTCTAGGTCAGGATCTGCAAAAATTCCCTCTGTACCAATCTTGGGCCCTCTTCTTTGTCACAATTTGGTTGACTTACTAAAATTGGAGAGTGCAAAATATGGTGGAGGTGTGCATGGTAGCCAATCGGCTTCTAACTTTAGTAAGTTCAAATAAGCCTTGGCTTAACACTGCAATTTTCACTGCCTTTTTCTTATTTGGCTGCTTATATTGTTTCATTCGACAATTTTGTATATCCAAAATAAAAAGCTCTTTTGCCATGTACAAAAAGCAATTGAATCCATGCTTGATGTTTCTCTGAGTTGTCGAAGGAAGTTTCATCCTGGTACCAGTCACTAAATAAGGTGTGCGCTTCTTAAGTGCAAGTACTCTTACTTGTTTCAGTTAATTTTTATTACTGAAATGTACATATGGTATAGAACAGCTCTGAATTTCAAATATGCCAAGTATGCTACATTCTATTTTAATTTATTTAGTCTAGTATCTCAATTTACTGCAGATATAGTAAATACTATTTCAAGTTATTTCATAGGTTCCTATATACAGCAGCCATATTGTTAATAGCCCTACGTGTGCTGAATGCCTCTGATTCAAATGTAAGCACATTTAAAGTAGTAAAAAAGGCAAAACATTTTTTTTCCCCTTTTGAGAGTGGAGAGGGATTAGAGCACCTGTCTGTTTTTTTATTGCTGTCTGTGCTTCTGTTAAGGAGATTCACTCCCCTATTTGTCCTTTCTACCAATATCAATAAGAGTTAAAGTGAAAGGCTATGCCAAGTTTTGAGTTGTCACCAGAAAAGGAAGGGAACAGAGGGGAAATCTTCCATTGGTGTCATGAGTTCTGGTGACCATCGGGGATTCCCTTTCTTTGAAGGGGTTTCCTCAACCTTCCTGATTTGGCTATGGGACAGGAAGTGAAGAAAAATCTTCCCAATGGGACACAAATGAAAAAAACTAACAAGGGTTATAACCCTGCCTTACTCTATGCAAAGTGAAAAAAAAAAGTTTCACCTTTAGTTCAATTTTACTGCAAACTGCTATGCAACAAACTACACAACACACTAAAGGCGCATTTGCAGTTTGGGGCAGCCACCACCATTTAGCTGCAAAGACAGCAGACAGTGGTGCAAATATGCCACAGATATTATCCATCCTTTCACATTTGGAGAATGGGACATTTACAGGGTTAAAACAGGCGGCGAGGAGGTGACATATTGCTGCTTCTCCACCTGTCAAATACTTTTGAAAAGTGATCTATTCTCAGATAGTTACATAGCTGAGGTTAAAAAGACACAAGTCCATCAAGTCCAACCCATGTGTGTGATTATATGTCAGTATAACATTGTATATCCCTACATGTTGCAGTCGTTCAGGTGCTTATCTAATAGTTTCTTGAAATTATCAATGCCCTTCCTATCGAAGCTCACTGCAGATCTCAAGAAATGGGACCCCTTTGCCCTCTCTTGGTTTGGCTGCTGTAAAGTTTTGAAGATGAACGCAATGCCAAGACTCTTATATTTGCTACAAGCCCTACCCGTCAAACTACCCCAGACTTTCTTTCATGCTGTACGCTCAGCGTTTATTAAGTTCCTCTGATGCACTTCCTTGGCTCTTTGCCCAAACATACGCTCTTCTCTAGGCAACTCCATACTTTTGAAGAACTCTGTCTGAGCGATGGCCCTATCCGCGGATCCCTCTCCAGCTCATACAAAACTCTGCTGAACACACAATCGGACCCTCCTTTCCTAGCAAAGTGGGAAAAATACTTACAAACCACTTTCACTGCGCCACAAAGAGCGTATACTCTTCTTTGCACATAAATCATCACTATGTAGCAAATACCAGGAGATCGCCTACAAACTGACCACACGTTGGTACCGAACGCTGTCTGTATTGGCCAAAATATTCTCCAATAAATCGGACCGCTGTTGGGGTTGTGAGCAACACCCTGATACTATTCATTTTCTGGGAATGCCCCAGACTTTAAACCCTCTGGCAACCAGTCCTTGGACTCATCCACAAATTCAGACATTTCTCTAACCAACGACCCTGCTGCAGTGCTCCTAAACCACACTCCCATATCCAGAAAGAGCTATAACAAATCCCTACTCAAACACCTCCTTAAATAAAGCTGCTAGAGCTTGTATACCGAGCCAATGGAAGCAGCAGTCACCCCCCCCCCCCCCACAGTGGCCCAATGGTTCACAAGAGTTAATGATATTGAACGTATGGAAGACCTAACTGCCATGATCCGGGATAAATTAGAGGAACTTAAGACCAGATGATTTTACCGGACCCTCGATCGCCTTTCAGGGGAATACCTCCGTGATTCAAAGTCCGGCACTAGGGATTGCCTAAATTTCTAGCAACGAACCTTGCCCTTTGGATGGCTTAATGAGCAGCCGTTAGCTCTCGTCCCCTAGGTGGGACCCCGCCCCCCTTACCCATAAACACCTACCCTCGTTTACCTCTCCCACTATAACTACTTCCTCTCACTTCTCCATTTCTCGTTCCCACTTTCTCTCTCCTTTTCCTCTTCCCTTCTCTTTTTTCCCCCTAAGTTCACTTGCTCCTTTCTAATTAAAAAATTGTTATAATTGGGAACCCTGAACTCATACAAATTTGCTTCAGTGTAACAACCTTTGGAGTACCCTCTCTTGGTACAGAGATTTTCAGTTACTGTTCCTATATATTCAAAACTGTTTGTACCGAATATTCTGTGAAGTTACCGCATTACTGTATGTCACATACCATTAAATAAAATAAAAAAAGGGAATTCCACATCCTTGCCGCTGTTACAGTAAAGAACCCTCTACGTCAGGGGTCTCAAACTGGCGGCCCTCCAGCTGTTGCAAAACTACAAGTCCCATGAGGCATTGCAAGGCTGAACCGTTACAAGCATGACTCCCTCAGGCAGAGGCATGATGGGATTTGTAGTTCCGCAACAGCTGGAGGGCCACTAGTTTGAGACCCCTGCTCTACGTAGTTTAAGGTTAAACCTCTTTTCTTCTAATTTTAATGAGTGGCCACGAGTCTTGTTAAACTCCTTTCTGCAAGATAGCTTTTCAGAGGCACAGGAGTGACAGCCACATATGTAAAGTGAAATATGTAAGAGGGTCCATTTGCAAACCAGGGAAATATTTGGTGACTGTTCATTTATACATAAATACAGTGTGTTAAACTATGCAGGACAATTTGACACTAATGCTAAAGTAAGATAATCTATTGAGTTTATCCTTTTCTAAATGTTATACATTCACTATCACTGCCTATTTTTATGATCACTATCACCTGCCTACAGGTCTTTATTAGGAATATTTGACTTGCATATTCACATGGCTCAGCAACCCATGTTCCCAAAATGTTAAAGTAGGTAACCAGATAGTCTTCTGTCTACCACTTGGCCTGGAAAAGAAGCATGGGTCTACATACAGGCAGTCCCAGAGTTACCGACACACGAGTTACGAACGACTCCTACTTACGAATGGGCTCAAATGCCAGCCACTTGTGCTCCACCCCAGTCCTGGGTACCTTCGGACACATCCCGTACTGCATGGCCAGAAGAGCCCCAGGTAACATAACAAGCGCCTGGAATATCCTACATCCATGCCCGGTCGGACGTTACACTTACAAATGCAGTGTTCTGACCGGAAGTTACACTTACAAATGCAGTGTTGCTACATACGAACAACTTTGACTTACGAACAAACCTACAGTCCCTGTTGTGTTTAACTCGGGGACTTCCTGTGTACATTACAAGGCTTTTTGCTCAGTATTTACTATAGTCTATCATTACAATAATCAGGTCTCTTGCTATAGTTTTAATAAGCAACTTTTGCTATTTATTAAATGCAAGCCCACAAATCACAGAAGCTCTCCTTAAAAAATGACATTAGTAGCATAGGTACATTAACTGTATATCTTTTTTTCTTTTATTTATGAACAGGTGGAGTGTTATTAAATTATAATATATTCTAGTATAGCAAGGGTGGAACATTAATCATATTTATGTATAGCAAATTAACATGAGAACATAAAGGTAAAGGCCATGAATCATTCTGAACCTTTTGCAATATATACTAGTGAAACGAGTTCTTCCTCTCAAAGGTCAGTCGAAATATACCTTCTAGTAAATGGTGGTTGAAGTCACAGCAGCACAGTATCATTTGCTATTCCTTTGGTTCCTTCTACACTGCCAGAAACTGCTTTCCTCCAACTGTCTCAGGCAAGACAGTAAAAGATTAAATGAAATGTCCAAACAGTTAGAAAGGAACAAAAATTGAATGTTCCTCAGTTTTTAAGGATGCTAAATAATTGGTGATTTTCTGTCAGTTTTGTCAAATCAATATGTCCTTTAGTTCTCAACAGAATAATAAAAGCAGTAATTGTTTTTTTCGTTTTAGCTATGTATTTGTTTTCTTTACAGAAAACAGAGCTAAGCATTTTTTTCAGAAGCAACATTTCACATCCTAAAGTGTTGGGAGATTTGTTTATATATTTTGAATAGAATAATCACCCGAATGACCAGTCAGGGAGTAACTAACTTGTAACTAAATAGGTGCAAAGTTAGGAACAATATTGCAAAACATGTTTAGGATGGCAGAGGATGCATTCACCGTAGAGCCTGAGTACGAAAGCTGCAAAAACAGGGACACTCCACAGGATACCTTTGTTGAAGTCTGGATTGTACATAACACATAAGGCAGAGTACAACCCTTGGTGACCTTGCCATGTTATTGTGTGGAGAGAGACTGGGTTCACAGGAGAGTCCTGCTGCAGAGATTAATGAACAATAGATATGTTTGAAAAAATAGATTATAATCAAACGTGTAGTGAAAAATATTTGAAAGTATAATCAAGCGGCGCTCAAAATATTAGAACTATATATAACAAAAAATGTGTCAAAAAAAATAAAATGTAGAATTATCTATATAAATAACACCACGTGAAATAATGTTATAGTGAACACACATAAAAGTCCATTAACTGTGTTTGGAAAATAAATCAATCTTCAAAGGAAATATGTCCACCAAAATATCTCCAATAAAAAATCGCTCAAATCTTCCACCACACCGACGTGCCTTGTGATCCCTCTCCCAATGAGACCGCACTCACCAGATGGTGTTGCCTCCCACTCTCGTGGTTGGCAAAAGATCAATTTAACCACACCTGCGTTAGTGGTATGATCAATCCAAGATCTATCGCTCCATATTTGAAAATATAAAATAAACAGTGCTCCACATAGCGTAACTCAGCTATAAAACAGTTTATTTCAAAATTGCCACACACACTTCAATGGTTAAACTCACATGTAAGTCAGTGAAAAATCAGCAAAATCACAGCACAGATCCACAGCAAGCTTGAATGTAAGATGAACTGGCAGAGCGCAAAGTATGGTAACCCAAGATCACAGACTCTGTTGCTATAGATCTCACCACCTCCCAGAGAGCTGCTCCTGATATAGGTCCTCCTCACAAAAAAATCCCAACAGCAGAAGTTCAAAGCGGTGAACAAAAAATGGATCAAGGTTTTCAAGACCGCCAGAGATACAAATGGATGTTCAGTGTCCGTGTAGCCACGCCCCTGACATGTTTCGTCATAAAGACTTCTTCCAAAGGGATTGGCTATCAGACACGGACACGGACTGTCTATCAGCTTTAAATAGTGCCCCCTAGGTGATCACATGTTGCAGCTTATTAGTTTAAATAGGTAGAGTGGTGTGTTCTCATCTACACACACTTATTCACACATTGCTGGAGTGATTGGCGCGGTGGTGGTATGACATTTTAGTAGCGCCAATATAGATTACCAACCAACCAGAATAGATATGTTTGATTGAGATAAAGCGCTGACCCAGCTTGTTTTTATTGTGAGTATTTTAATCCTTAGGCCGGTTTCACACTGGGGCGGTGGGGGCGGCGGCGGTAAAGTGGCGCTATATTTAGCGCTGCTTTACCGATGTTTTAGCCGCGGTATGCAGCTGCTAGCAGGGTGGTTTTAACCCCCGCTAGCGGGCGAAAAAAGGGTTAAAACCCCCCGCAAAGCTCCGCTTTGGGTAGGAGCGGTATGGGAGCGGTGAATACACTGCTACTTCACCGCTCCAAAGATGCTGGTAGCAGGACTTTTTTTACCGTCCTGCTAGCGCACCGCTCCAGTGTGAAAGCCCTCCGGCTTTCACACTGGAGTTAAAGGACCCACTTTTTTCAGGCGCATTACAGGCACTATTTTTAGCGCTGTAGCGCCTGAAAAACGCTTAGGTGTGAAAGGGGCCTTAGTGTATAAATAAAGCGTATGAAGCAGTGAGTACTATGGGTTTCTCTGTTTAATTGCAGGGGCTTCATGATCACTAGGGGCATCTGATGTGGCTACATTGAGCCTATCTCAAGAAAGAACTTTGAGTGATATTAGAATTCATTGTTACAGGTAAGCAACCTACTGAGAAAGTCTGAGACTGCACAGTGGTGAGATATGCTGCATAAAATTAAAGTGATAGCAGACCTCATAATTCGTCTAGAGGCCCACATTGTGGGGTGAGCAGACTACACTTATGCGGTGGAAGACACTGTAAAGAAATGTTATAGTAGTATTTAAAGTGGTTATATGTCAGAATAATTCAGAGGTCTAAGATATTGGGTGAGCATAGTACATTCACCGGGATAGGAATATAAAGGGATAGGAATAAAACTAGAGTGTGCAAAATCTGGTGCAGCTGTACATGGTAGCCAATCTGCTCCTAACTTAAGCTTGTTCAATTAAGTTTTGACAAAATACCTGGAAGTAGATTGATTTCTATGCAGAGCTGCACCAGATTTTGCGCTCTCCAGATTTAGTAAATCTCCCCCTCTGTGTAGTATTTTGAGCACAAATTGCACAGGTGGTTTCTTTAAAAAAAAATTTAGTATTTGGATTTTTGTCTGGTTTTGGAAATATTAAGCCCTACTACTGAGGTACTCTGGATCTTTGGTGAACAGCGGAGATGAACTCATGACAAATAAGAGTATTGGTTTGGCTATATTTACAGTTACATTAATCCAGCGTGGGCCAATATAACTATGCATATACCATGCTTATGGGATCCCTCTAGAACAGGGGTCTCAAACTGGCGGCCCTCCAGCTGTTGCGGAACTACAAGTCCCATCATGCCTCTGCCTGTGGGAGTCATGCTTGTAACTTTCAGCCTTGCAATGCCTCATGGAAATTGTAGTTCTGCAACAGCTGGAGGGCCACCAGTTTGAGACCCCTGCTCTAGAAGCTGAAAATCACTGTAGTAAGCACTGATTGGACAAGGTGGAGAGTATGGGGCAGTGATGTCAGCTGGTTCTTTGTGCCCAGGACAGCATCTGCATAATCTGATCTTGGTGAATTTGTTTGTTCCCAAATTACAGTGATAAATCAATTTTCTAGTAGCGCATCATATTGATTATAGAAAATTGTAGCCATTTTTAAATTGATGATCATGTTTTTGAACTTATTAAAACAAAAATATGGAATCAATAGTAGCTATGCCTCTCCAAACTTGCCTCTTTCCCCATTCTGCCAGCTGTTCGGTTTGTCAGGTGGAAATGAACTAGCCCTGCACTGATGCTGTCATTGATGTAAAACCAACTTTAAAATAATATGTTGAGGATTTACAATGTATAGTCTCAGCTGTCCACCTTTTGCCGCAACACATTTCACCCACAAAGGGCTTAATCATTGTCTTCATGCAGGAGCCGAATTTCATATATAATAGTACTTTCTTGTGCTACTGTATATGACAGCTTACTTGGCTATTGTAGGTCTTTAACAATCCACTCGTAATAACTTTAAAGGGTAATGGATTCAGTATCCGAGCTTCCACAATGTTTGCTGACCCTACCTTGTACCAAACCCAGGTATGTTTTGCTCATACCTAATAAAACATTTTTTTTTTGATGAAATAAAAGAAATGGGGTACTCAAATCTCTGGGAACAATAATAAATTCAAGGCAAAAATGTGAACATAAATATAGATACATAAAATAATAGAACAATTAACAATCATAAAGTGCAGTATTATCACTCTCAATTTGCAGAAATGCCCAGAGAAGGAATACTTATAGCAGCAATAATTCATGGTGATGCAGAATTTGTCAGTCTTACAGAATCAGGAAAAATGCTGATTCTTAGCCTGGTGGTTCTAACTTTGAAGCTGCAAAAACTTGATCTGAAGGAAGGGTGGAAAACAGTCCATAAGCAAAATGAGTCCCTCATAATAAGGACCAGCTTCCTAAACCTGCTGTAAATATAAGCAGAGCAATTACTGTACCAAATGGTAATGCAAGAAGAAAGGCTGCTCTCCACCACATACTTATAAATTGAAATGAGGACTGAAGTACCAAGGCCAGCGCACTTCAATCGATCCCAAAAGTAAAGCAGTTGATAGGACCTCTTCATTATGCTGGCTTTATTGGTGCTCTTGGTGAGGTTATCATTCCCAAATGCCCTCATAAATATTGAAAGAAGCTGCATCGCATACTAGCTCATTATGAAATACTTACCTTAGAACAAAGCCCTCCAGCGGTGTGCACTAAGGGGTTCAAGTCATATCCCTGGAGGGAACCAGTATGGAGGATGGTGGAAGAAGATGCTATACTGTGAATTCTCACACACTGTGGCCCATTTGTTAGGGTCCTGTGTCCATTTACACAAAATTGAGCTCATTCTAAGAAATATCTGTTTATCGATTAGATTAGGGTTTGTGGAATAAAACTGATACTGAACATGGAACTAAAATCTAAAAAAATGCATCCCAACGTGCATCCCAACATAAGAATCTGTATTCTAGTGAGTTACTTTTGGGTGAATCTAGTGAGTTACACTTTTGGGTGAAACTTTGCTTTAAAGATGTCTGTCCACTGAGACAGATGGCATTCCACTGCTATGGAAACACAGAAACCCAGTGGCAAAATCAATTCCGGTCATGACGTAATGCCCCCAAAATTGTACAGGCCCACCAACAGGACAGAGCATCACTGTAGAAGCAACAGAGATCCTGTGACCTGCAGTTAGCGGATAGGCTGCAAAATAAGCATAAAAATATTCAGCACAACAGGAAGAGAAGAATTATTCACACATTCTGCATCACTGCTGGTGTGATGCTCTTAATACTTCTCCACGTGCTCCATAAGTCGTTCTTAGAAAAGTGGCACTTAATAGTTAGCACTGGCCCTCCTTATATTCACAATGACAATGAGGCTTCTCCCTGCTGCTTTGAGTTCAAATCTATCTTTAGACCTGAACTTTGAATCACAGGCTTTTAGTAGAGGGCAAACCTCTGCTTTCACCAAAGCTGGTAGAGACATCCCTAAAAAAAAGACTTGTAGCTGTAATTGCAGTGAAAGGTGGTTCTACAAAGTATTGACTCGGGGGCTGAATACAAATGCACGCCACACTTTTAAGATATTTATTTGTAAAAGATTTTGAAAACCATTTTTCATTTTGCTTTCATTTCATAAATATGTGCCACTTTGTGTTGGTCTATCACATAAAATCCCAATAAAATACATTTACGTTTTTGCTTGTAACATGACAAAATGTGGAAAACTTCAAGGGGTATGAATACTTTTTCAAGGCACTGTATATGTAAAGTGCAACATTAATTGTCTGTTGTATACATCCCATAAATACATAAAAAAACAACCTCACAGCAAGATAAATTAAACACCATGTGGATTTCTCTTGTACTGTGAGGCTTATATGATGTCTTAAAAAATTTGCCAGCAAGATGTTGGATTTATGTGCAAGTCATAACTTTGGAGTTGCTAGGAAACCATTCAGATTTTCACAGAATCCTGTCCTTGAGATGGCAAAATACACGACAATACTTTATTGATGTAAAACGTACAAACCTAGAACCCGATTAGTTTCACAAGAGACAATAGGATGTAACCATCAGAAAACAAAGAATGTTGCTGCCAGAGATGTGTTATGCACTGATGCAGCCCCAATCGCTGAATGACCTGTAGGAACAACTGATTGCCCATAATCTCATTTCATTTTATTTAAACCCAGATTATTAAAAACGATCAATAATTGCTGTATTGTATGCTGACCATACTCAGTTACTATTTGATTCATTATCTTTATGCTTAAAAAAACCTGGTTGATCCTGCTTTTTATTCATCTCTCCTGTCCACATCCCCACTCCTGCTGGGGATTCTGCAAAGCAGCAATGGCAGCTAGTGCACATGCTCAGTTTTCAGTGTTTCTATGCTGAGGATTCCTTTTCTAATCATATCTGAGCAGCCCATGTGATTATAGAATCACACATGTGGGCGTATACACAGTGTGGTAAATGCAAGCTCACTCCCTCCTCCATGCCCACCAGCTAAACACAATGGAGGTGGGATGTTACATGTACAGTAGATGGAGGCTTTACCTCCCTCTTATTCTAAGCACATACCTACAATATACACAGGCTGGAGGGGCGTGACATAGCCTGTGAATGGCAGAAAACTGCCCACATCATGTTATTGCTAAAAATAAAAATACATTTATTTAAAAAAAAATTTGTATGGTGATTTAAAACAGTTTGATATTAATTATTTACTTTTATTCTGTATTCCATAGGCTGTTTTTTTTTTTTGTATAATCAATTTTTATTGGAAAAATAACATATAAACAAAACACGGTCACCATTTGTGAAGATAATAAACCGTCGACTACACAGAGTCGTGGTGTCAACAATAATAAATGCTAGGGTTAACAGACGTACATAAAGATAGGGGAAGATCGGGGGTTAAAGAAGTTGTTGTATGTCCTGAGTTGAGGGCGACCATATGTTAGCTAAAGGACCGTGTGGGCGAGAGGGGTAGATGGGGCGTGGGGTCCCTTCTAAGGGAGCCCCATCCCCGGGGGTGAGCCCGGGGACGGGACGCCCCTCTGCAATGCTCAGTGCGCCCGGTCCCAGACCAGCAGCCGGGGCCAAGGGAGGGGGGCTCAATGGCCTCCAACATACCACCCTCGACCCCCCGCAAGCCCGGGGATCCCGGCGGCATTAATAAGTGTCTGGCTAGGACCGCCATCACCCCAGATAATTCTGATATCCGCTTTCGTGGCCCTAAGGCCATAGGACCCCTGTCAGCCAACAGTCCAACGTGAGTTCACATATCGTCCACAAAATACAGCAGAGAAACATAATAAGTAAAAAGGGGAGAAACCGAGTTAAGATAGATAAGTCATAGTTGCTGAGCAACTGAAAGGAGGGTGGGTAGCAGGGAGGGAGAAACGGGGGGGGGGGGTAGGGGGGAGGTGGGTTAGGTCAGATTACCTGCTTCTTTAGGATGGGATGTCATCTTCGTCTGCTCCGAGCGCGCCACGCCAAAAACGTTAAGTCTAAAGATATGAATTAGACACTGCGGTCCCTTGGGGGTGGTGTGGCTGTCCCCTGAGCCCTAGCCTCCCTAAGCACCCTAAGTGAGGGATCTGCCAGCTCCAGTAGGGCGATATCTAGGCTAGAGGGAATTTGGTTGGGGTCTGAGGTGTATTCAGCCCAGAGTGCCCAGGTGCTATGAAATCTATCCTCTAGGCCTCTGCAGGTGGCCACCCAGTTTTCAGCCTCTCGGATCTCACCTACTTTACTGTGCCACTCTTCTCGAGTGGGGATTCTGGAAGTCTTCCAATATATTGGGACTAGGCGTCTTGCTGCATTCAGCAGGTGTGGTAGCACATTCTTTTTGTAGCGACTAAGCGGGATCGGGGGTATGTTCAGGAGAAAATGTAGCGGGGAGAACGGGACCTCTATCCCTGTCACTGTTTTTATCTGCTCTTGCAGATCTTCCCAGAAGGGTTTAATCATGGGGCATTCCCACCATATGTGAGCTAACGTTCCCCGGTGTCCGCAATCCCTCCAGCACAACTCGGATGTGGAAGGGAAGGGTAGATACGAGCTAAGTCTGCAGGTACCCTATACCAGCAAGACATTAGTTTGAAATTTGTCTCTTGGGTTTTTGAGTCTATGGAAGATGCGTGGGTGAGGTAGTATAAGTGGGATAACTGCGTCTGTTAGAGTTAGTCCTAAATCATTCTCCCAGCGTCGGATATAGGCGGGTGTAGTTTGGGGGCCGGCTAAGCTTATGAGTTGGTATAGCTCTGAGACCAGGTGTGGCGTTGGTTCCTCTGCAGTAAAAATACGTTCAAATGTGGTGAGGGTCGACGGGTCCCTAATTGTGTGTTTATGCATCTGGAAGAAATGATGCAGCTGCCTGTATTTCCAGAAGTTCATCCGTGGGCCCTGTCGTCCTGCTGGTAATGCTTCATAACACAGGAGCCTGCCGTCTTTCATGAGTGTACCACAACTGGCGTTCCCATCCTCTACCCACGATTCAAAAAAAGTCATCTGCTCGCCCGGGGAGAACCATAGGAAACCCCCCAATGGAGCCAGCGGGGACATAGGGGGGGGGCAGTTTCAGCTGCGGGTTTATCCTGTCCCATATTGACAGCACATGAGCTGTCAGCGGGGAAGTCGTGTCTGACAGCCCCCTATGTTCCCGGTGTAACCAGGGTGCATATGCCAAGTTCCTGCCCGCCAGACATTTCTCTAGCGGGACCCAGATTTTTGTGTGAGTATGGAAACGCCAGTCGAATATCTTCTGCAAGGCTATGGCTCGGTAGTACTGTCTAATGTCTGGGACCCCCAAACCCCCCCTACGTTTTGGGCGCCGTAGTACCCGTAGGGCTATCCGAGGTTTACGTGCGTTCCAAATAAATTCAGACAGTAGACTGGATAGTCGGTCAACGAAGAGTCTGGGCAGGGGGATTGGTAGCATCTGCAGGTAGAAGAGTATGCGCGGTAGGATGTTCATCTTTATTATATTCACCCTTCCTAGCCACGTAAAGGCCGTCTGTGTCCATTGTGAAAGGTCTCTTTTAATCGCGACAATCAGAGGGGGATAGTTAGCGGCATATAAGGTGTCAAAACGATCAGTAAGCTGTACACCTAATTATCTCAGGGATGACGTAGTCCAAACAAAGGGGAAGGCCGCCTGCAAATTTGTTGCTATGTGAGGTCTTAGGCAGATGGGGAGAATTTCCGATTTTGAAAGGTTAATCTTAAAATTGGAAAGGGATCCGAAAAGCTGCAACTCCTTCATCAGATTAGGCAGGGAGATCAGAGGTTCCGAGAGGTGGAACAGTACATCATCGGCATAAGCCGAGAGTTTGTGTTCCGTGTTACCTACTTGAAGGCCCTTAATATCGGGGTTGGCTCGCACTGTGCGGAGGAACGGCTCTAGCACTAGGGCGAACAGAAGGGGTGAAAGCGGACACCCCTGTCTCGTGCCGTTTCTGATGGGGGATCGAGCTGAGAGGGTCCCATTCACCTTAACCTGGGCGCAAGGTTGTGAGTATAAAGCCGCAATTATGGCTAACATTCGCGGGCCTAAGTGTATTGACCGGAGCACTGCTGTCAGGTAGGACCAATCTACCCGATCAAAGGCCTTCTCGGCGTCCGTCGACAAAATAATGTATGGTTGGGGATCTGGGTGGTTGCGGGCCCAATGTATGAGGTGTATTGCCCTTAGGGAGTTGTCCCTTGCCTCTCTGCCTGTTATAAAGCCCGTTTGGTCTGGGTGGACAATTTGGGGGATAAGGTATTTAAGTCTGTTCGCTAAAATTTTTGCCAAAATCTTTACGTCCAAATTAAGAAGAGAAATGGGGCGATAACTCTGAGGGACGGTGGGGTCCTTGCCCTCTTTCGGGATCACAGTGATATGGGCCAGGAGTGCCTCTGGGGGGATATTCCCCCCTCCTGCTAATGCGTTAAAATATTTGCACATAGGGGTAGCTAGCTGGGGTAGAAAAGCTTTGTAGTATGCCTTAGTAAGCCCGTCTGGGCCAGGGCTTTTCACATTGGGCAAGGACTCCACCGTGGCCATGAGCTCAGCCAAGGTTATGGGGAGGTCTAAGGTTGAGGACTGGTCTTCCGTTAGTGTTGGTAGGCCAGCTGCTGTTAAGTAGTCTTGGGTCACTCTGTCTAGTTTCTCTTGGCTCAGAAGGAAGGGTAGAGCCTAAGTTGTATAGCTTGGTGTAATACTCTCTGAATCCCGCTGCTATTTTAGAGGAGTGTACTATCGGTGTTCCTGCGGCAGTGTGTAGTTTATGGATATATGTCTGTGCGTGCTGTTTCCAGAGAGCGCGAGCCAGCATCCGTCCACATTTGTTACCGTGTTCATAGTATTTATGTGCCAGAAAGCGGAATTGTTTGCGGGTTTGTCGATCAAGCAAACGTAAAAACAGTTTCCGTAGTTCTGTCAGTTCTGTCAAGGCCTCCTTGCTCCCATTAGCTTTATGTCGGAGTTCAGCTCTCTGAAGAGCTGAGTGTACCCTTAAGAAATCTGCCTGACGTGCTTTTTTAAGTCTGGAGCCCTGGGAGATCAGTGCTCCCCTTACCACAGCTTTATGGGCTTCCCAAATCACACCTTCGCTTAGTTCGCCAGCTGGGTTTTCCCTAAAGTAATGTGTCAGGGTGTCTGTGATCTCCTTCACTGCGACCACATCATCTAGTAAATTATCGTTTAGCCTCCATGTCCACTCCCGTCGCGTGCCTAAGGGCAGGGCGAGGTCAATCGTTACTGGGGCATGGTCAGAGATAGAAATCGTGTCAATGGACGCAGATTGAAGGAGCTCCAGCCCACCATGATCTACATAGATGTGGTCTATGCGTGTATATACATCGTGTATTTTAGAATAATAGCTAAAGTCCCGGTCTGATGGGTGAAGAACTCGCCAGCTGTCCACCAAGAGTTGGGATTGGATGGTCTTACGGAAGTGTTTAAGGAACGCGTAGGAATGCGTGGGTCTCGCGTGTGTGTCTAGTATAGGGTCAGGGCTTACGTTAAAGTCGCCTCCTAGAATCAGGAGGCCCTCCCTAAAATCTGCTAGGCGGTCGAGAGTGTTGTCAATGAAGGTAAGTTGATCGATATTAGTATATTGTCGCAAACGTGTATTTCTGGCCTGCAATATTACCCTTCAGAAACACGTACCTGCCCAGGGGGTCTCATAGGCTGTTTTTATGTGACCAGTAGCAGAGGACTAGAAGCTCCCCCCTGCTTTTTTTCAGCAGACAGGCTGAGAAATAGCTAGGTCATGTGACAGCTATATATTTAGGAATTAAGTTACTTAGATGATTTTTTATTTAAATAGTTACAGCCCTAAGGAGAACTTATTGCAACTGCCACATCTCTGTTGCATCTGGTGAGTGCACTTAAGGGAGGGGAAGGAGTATGCATTTGTGTGGAAGGATGGGAGTGGGTCTAGAATAGAGGGGGGTCTGTACTGTGAGAAAGAAGGGAGTCTGTACTAGAATAAGGGGAGAAGGACTCTGTACTGATGATGAGGCAGAGGATCTATACTGGAGGGGGTGTCTGTGCTGGTAGGAAGGGTTTGAGTCTGTAATGTGCTTGCAGTGGTCAGGAGTATGTCATATAAACTCCGGTGTATGGAGTGAAGGGCTCAGGCGTGCATATTTCACAGAATGCAGGGGTCAGGAGGGCGTAATGCACAGATTATAGGGGTATGGCATGGGTACCACAAAGGCTGCAGGTGTCAGTGTGTAAAACAAAGTGCAAGGGTCAGGATTGCATAGAGAATAGATTGCAAGGGCTCAGGAGTGAGAAACACATAGAATTCAGGAATACATAAAGCATTTATATATAAGACGATGTGACACACAGACTTTTAATGCTCTAAAGAAGAGGGTATGTCCCTTGAAATGTGTCAGCATGCACGTCTGAGCCCTGGGTCTTGGGAACACTACAATTCAACCTCCTTTTTTTCTTGGGTTTGGTATATATCACCTTTTGACTGTGGCATTCGTGAGTAGTTACTTGGCATTGCCTTCTATGTAAATACTTTAATGTGAGGTAATGCACTAGTGACTAGGTTATTTGTCATTATTTAACAAGATTCCCCCATCTGAAGAGAGCAGCATTGATAAAACTTGCCAGCCTATGGAAAGATTGCTCTCCAAGTTGTTTCTGTACTGATGAAACTCAGAATCTGCATATGCATTAGCGCTGTGGTGTCATTACTTTGGACTAAATCCCCAGAGCACATCCCTGACTCCCTTTAGTACAGACCACCCCCACACCACAGACCCCCCCCCGCAGACCCTTTTCAGTAAGGTCCCTCCACAGTACAGATCTCTTCCCCACCAGTAAGGACCCTCCTCCAGTACAGACCTGCCCTCTTAACACCAGTACAGCCCCCATACAGTACAGGTTTTCCCCCACCCCAGCAAAAGTAACCCTCCTCCAATACAGACCTCCTCCCTCCCCACCAGTACAGCACCCCCATTACAGACTCTGTCCCTTCCTACCAGTACAGACAGCCCCCTCCAGTATAGATCCTCTTCCTCATCAGTACAGAGCCCTTCCCCCCTTCTTATAGTACAGACTCCCTTCTTTCCCTCAGTGCAGCCCCCCCTCTATTCTAGACCCCCTCCTTCCCTACCAGTACAGGCCCCATCCTTCCACACTAATACTGTCAGAAACCATGAATCAGACCAAGGCAGAAGTACAGTTAAATCACACTTTTTAATAAAAGTAAATAGAACAAACGTAGTCAAAACATGGCTAAAGTTCAGTAACCTGAACGGATAGTCAGACAAGCCAGAAAGTCAGGAAGCCAGGAATCAGCATAGTGGAACAGCAAGCAGGATCTGGAGCCAGAAGGAATGTCAGCCAAGCAAGTCTTTAACAGCAGCGCTGGAGAAAGTCTCTGTGATGTTGACCAAGGTGAAGGCCGAGACCATCTGGGCTGGACGGCTTAAGCATTACTGATGAGCAGGATATCATCAACAGGTGAGTCACTGTGGAGAGATAGGATCTGGCAATTAGCCGACAGCTGAGCGGCCAGCTCAAAGAAGGAAGGGCTGAGCCCAGCCCTGACAAGTACATAATCTTTCCCCTCCCTTAAGTGCACTCACCAGATGTATCAGAGTTGTGGTAGCTGCAAGAAGTTCTCCTTAGGGCTGTGCAACGTGACTGGAGTTTTATGCCGGGAGTGGAGATTTGGGAGGGGACAAAGATTTGTGCTGGGAGGTGGGATTTCAGCAGTGAAGGAGATTTGTACTGTGAGGATAGGGGAATTTGTGGAGAATTTTGGCTATATACACTTTACATACAAGTGTTCATTGTCCCAACAGTTGCTGATTTCTGAGCGACCCCTGATTATTTTAAGTTCTTTAAAGTAGACTTAATGTGTTAGCTCTCTGTCTAATTTCAGTGTATGCAAAATCATACAGTATGTAATAGAGGTGTACAGTTTTTTTAATGATTGTGCTGAGTTATATGCATGTACAGTATGTGAGACAATTGTTTGTGGCACAGCAAACCAAGCATATTTTATGGGTACACGTTAGTTTAAGGTTCTAATTACCCATGTCCCTTTAAGCTCCTCCCCTTAATGCAATTCAGCCAAACCCACTGTTCACCGCAGTGTGCTATGTGCATTACTATTCTTCTTGGGGTGACCTGGGTCTTTTACACTTAGTAACCCCTGGTTACATGCTTCTCTACTAAACATGATACCTCACCTTTTTCTACTACATACAAACCTCATGCTTCTATACTTTGTTCAGTATCTTACACCACTACTACATGCAGTGCCCTAAGCCTCCCTGCAACACACAAACTCCCAAACTTCTAATACAAAATTGCCTCATGCCTCTTTGATACGTGCAATGGCTCATGCTTCTCTATTACACAGGGTCTCATGTTCCTTTACTAAACACAATATCTCCAGTTTCTCTACTACATGCCATGCTTTACACGTCTCTGCTATGTTCAGTATCTGAGAACACTACATGCAAGGCTACACAGTGTCTTACATCCCTAATACAAAGATGCCTTATGCCTTTCCTTTACATGCTTTCTTACACACAAGTGCATCATGTAGCTATTACAAACAGTGCCTCAGACCTATTACATTCAATGTTTTAGCTCTTTAAAGTGGTAGTAAAGTCTTGTATGACATTTTTACTTACTGGTACAGTAAGCTTATAATAACGCTCTGAAGGAACGGCATACCTGTGCCGTTCCTTTAGATCTCTGTGCCATGCGTGAAAGTGACGTTATCATGGCTTGGCCGATCAGATGGCCGAAGCCCACAAACCCAGAAGAAAGACCCAGTGAAGATGGAAGCTCTGTCAGCAGTGGAGGGCTTTGTTTTAAGTTAGGTATTTAATGTGCTAGTATGCAATCCATAACTGCATTGTAATAGCTTTCAATCTGAGAATTTAAAAGCAGGTTTGCCCTGTAGTCATTTCATTATAAAATACCAGATCTCCTCGACGGATGACATTTGAGTCAAGCCAGGCTCATGTTTGAGAACTTTGTTGAGCGGGGCTACCTTCGTGCAGAATTAGAGAAATCAATTAATAAAGTTTGGTCCAAGGATAGGGCATCCTTAAGTACAACACAAATGTACCATCCAAATGTATTCCTTTGGCACTTAAATATTCAATGAAATCCCCTCAAATTCAGCATATTATAAGGAACCTCTGGGGAGTTCTGGCTAGTGATCCGAAGTTTGGGAAGATATATAGAGAACCCCCATATTTGCACATAAGGGGTCATGAGCAGTCATAAATGCTGATTTCCAGAGTCAAGCTAGATCCATAATTAACACCACCTGGCTTACGAGTTATCAATCACCATGTTGCATGAATCTGTGTCCACTGTACCCAGTGTTATTTGTAATGTGGGGTAATTCTTTTGCACATTCACACACGGGTAAGAGATTTCCTATCAAGTCTTATCAGCTGTTCCAGTCAGAATGTCATTTACGTCATGAAGTGTCCCTGCTGATTGGGATATGTGGGAAAAACAAATAGAGAAGTCAAGGTGCATATAGGTGAGCACATAAGCAGCATTAGGACTGTGGATTTTACATCGTCTGCGGCAAAACACTTTTGGCCAGCAAGACATAACTGTTTCCCAGGTACACTTTGAAGTTATTGAAGGGGTTAATACTCCCATACGAGGTGGTGACTTGGTTCGCCTAACGTTACAGTGAGAATTATTCTAGATCTATAAATTGGATACACTCTTCCCCAAAGGGATGAATGAGGAAAAGGATTTATCACTATTCATGTGATTTATGTGCTCCTGGCTATTGTTCCACTCAGCATGAGGGGGTTAAAGTGATCCTCCTGATGTGTGTGTGTGTGTGTGTGTGTGTATATATATATATATATATATATATATATATATATATATATATATATATATATATATATATATATATATATATGTGTATATATATATATATATATATATATATATATATATATATATATATATATCTGCGTAAATATATCTAGATGTGGGTAATTATGTTTGTTGTGGTTTCCCTTGTTTGTGTGTAAATATATTTTCACAATCAGTGGCGTATCCAGGGTGCAGCTCAGTGTACTGGGTCTGGTTGAAGTGGGTTAACTGTTTGGAAGGGAGGGCGCAGGGGGGCTGTCAGTGCCTCCTAGGCCTATCACTATCAGTGCTCATTAGTGTAGCTCATCAGTACCAGTGTCACCTTTCAGTACAGCTCATCAGTGCCTCCAGTCTGTGCCAGTGTCTCCTATCAGTACGAGTGTAATCAGTGCTGCCTTATCAGTGCCCATAAATGCTGCAAATCAGAGCCCATCAGTGCAGCTTATCAGTGCCCATTAGTACAGCTCATCAGTGCCAATCCATAATTTGTTAATTGACAGATTAAACAGCTTGACTTGTAGTTTTGTTAGCTGTTTTTTTTTTTTTTTAAGGTTATCGAAAGATGGATTTCAAATGTTTTGACAGGGGCGCAGTTTAAGTGCTTGCCATAGGTGGCATTTTCACTAGATTCGCCTCTGTTCACAATTTCTGTTTGTTTTTTAGATGTCTCTTTATGCTGCACTGGTCCTTCCCCCAAATATTTTCGCTTAGGATTCAAGATTCCCTTGCTTACTCTGCTGTTTATTTTTATATATAAAGTTTTAATTGATGGAGTGTGTCCCTTTAAGAGCTTTCTGCTCCTCCCAGTGTGGGGTGGCCTCCCTGCTCCTGTTTGGCTACTTCCTACAGAAGTTGGCAGGCTGCTTCTCGAGAGGTTGTGAACTGGAAGTGATGTCATGAAAGGGCAACTTCCTGCCCTGGATATGACATCAGTCCATTTTGGCTTGTTTTTTAACACCCCATTCACACTTTTGCATTCCAGGAATCTGCAGAAACAGGTTTTTCTGTGTGCATTCCAGAAACACATTTAAAATGCATGTCACACTTAACGTGCCATTAATTATTAATGGAACCCCAAACATAGAAGAAACACAGAAGATGCACATTTTGCCAAAATGTGCATAAAAAAGTGCCAAAATGTGCGTTAAGCTACCCTGAATTAATCAGAACAGTTCGAGGAGGAGAATCACGCCATGCTGAGTTGGATTGAGGTAAATGGGCATCAATGAAAACATGATTTCTATTGTCATGAGATTCTGTGTGACTCAAGTTGAATCTGAAATCACACTAGTGTGAATGAAGCCTTACTTTTGTAAGTCTGTGATAATGTATTATGCCAATGTTACAATATCAAATCCTCATGCATAACCTGTCTAAAGGGTACAAAACACTCTGCTTCTCAAGGACTCCAAATTATCTCCCAACTGCAAAAAGTCTGTGTAAGGCCTCTTGCAGATGGGCTTAGAGATGCAGCAAAATGACAACCTCGGGTTAACTTGGGAATAGCTTTAAGCCATATTCAAGGTGCAATTAACATATGTTACCTTGTGTTAACCAGTTCCCGACCGGCTCACACAGATATACTGTGGCAGAATGGCACCCCTGGTCAAAACCCCATATGGGTACATCCTACCCTTTTTTGGCCACCAGAGTGCACACCGCTGCCCAGCGGGAGACCCGATGCGCGTGGCTGGCGGGTACGATTGCCGCCAGCCGCGCGTGATCGCATGCACGAGTGCCAAAATGGGGATTTGTCTGTGTAAACACACAAATCCCTGTGCTGTCAGAGGAGAGGCACCATATTGTTTGTTCCTACTAAGTAGGAAAAATTATGTCTTCTCTCCTAGTCACTCCCATCCCCACACAGTTAGAACACACTGAGGGAACACAGTTAACCCCTTGATCACCCCCTAATGTTAACCCCTTCCCTGCCAGTGACATTTACACAGTAATCAGTGCATTTTTTATAGCACTAATAGCTGTATAATTGTCAATGGTCCCAAAAAAGTGTCAAAAATGTCTGTCTGTCGCAATGTGGCAGTACCGCTAAAAATCGCAGATCACCACCATTACTAGTAAAAAAATAAAAATAATAAAAATGCCATAAATATTTACCATAGTTTGTAGATACTATAACTTTTGCACAAACCAATCAATATACAGTTTTTTTAATTTATTTTTTACCAAAAATATGTAGACGAATATATATTGGCCTAAACTGATGAAGAAATGTTTTTTTTTTTTTTTTTTTTTTTTTTTTTTAAATTGGGGGATATGTATTATAGCAAAATAAAAAATATTTTTGTTTTTTTTTTTAATTCTCGCTCTTTTTTTTTTTTGTTTATAGCGCAAAAAATAAAAAACGCAGAGGGGATCAAATACCACCAAAAGAAAGCTCTATTTGTGGGGAAAAAAAGGACGCAGCTTTTATTTGGGTACAGCATTGCACGACCGCGCAATTTTTAGTTAAAGCGACGCAGTGCCAAATAGTAAAAAGTGCTCTGGTCAGGAAGGAGTAAAATCTTCCGGGGCTGAAGTAGGTAAAAAACACTGCATGATTATATGGTTTTGGAATTGGATGTCCAGCAGGGCGTTGCTAGCTCTCACTTATTTAAATTTTTCTAAATTCTTTTTTCTACTGAGGAACCTTCTTTCACAATTTATCTTTTAAAACTTAGAGTTGAAAGTTATTCTTTGTGTAGAATGTGTGAAAATCCTTTAATGTTGTGATTCTTTTTCCTAAATTGGGAAGTTTCCTTTGATGCTTCAGTTCTGCACAGAGGCTTTCATGTCGACTATAAAACATAATATATTGTAGGGTACATTGGTATTTATTTCTATCACCTTCCAGCATCTTTCAGAACACTCTATAGCCATGATCCCATGTAAAAACTATTTTTAATATTCACTTTAATTGCAGGTATTAGGGACACAAACTATTTTTAGGGAAAATATTTTTCTTTTAGTGTCATATGCTTCATTCAAACCAACTGAAAATGACTACTATATATTATCTATATTAAATGTTAAATTATTAAAGCAGAGTTATAACCCTAATAACTGAAAAGAGGAAAGACTAAAGTCGCACGATTTAGCTTATGAATAGAAGACAAGAAAAAACAGGTGTGATTAAAACAGGTTCATGGTTATAAATATGGGAAAAGGATGATGGGAAAGAAATAATATAAATGGATTTACCAACAGTAGGAAAATGCAGTGTGTTAAAAGGGTTGATCGCTAGAGAAAATGATAAGTATAATAAAGGGCTGAACATTGTGGGTAGTAACTAGATACAATGGATCTGTGCAGAGGTAAAAGATTATTAGATGGCTCTTCAGACCAGCAAAATTTTGTCTC
Organism: Lithobates sylvaticus; assembly: GCA_028564925.1. Lineage (NCBI taxonomy): Eukaryota > Metazoa > Chordata > Amphibia > Anura > Ranidae > Lithobates > Lithobates sylvaticus. The sequence continues at coordinate 351,791,321 of CM053028.1, read as the reverse complement.
AAGTTCAGTTCAGGTATTGAATAAGTACCTTATAAATAGGCCACACTTATAAGCAAGATATACAAAGGTGAGTGGGCATACACGCAGTGAGTTATTACAATCATGGCAGGAGATATCGTATGTGGCACCCTCCTAAAGGGTGCTAGGTTAGGTAAATGTAGTTACTGACTCACTGTAATCAGTGTAGTACTATGGCATGTTTTGGTCTGTTCTATGTTTCACTGGTTGCAGGCGCCACTGCTTCCCCCTATCTGTCTGGAAAGGGTTTAGAAGATAGGGGGCTGGAAAAGTCAAATCATGCAAGCGCAGCTGAATATTTATGCAGCTCTGGCCAATCCCTGGGAAGAGGTGCCCCGATGGTGGCTGGGAAGGAACATCAATACTCTGAAACCTGGAGTAGAGGGGTCTTGTATTAGAGGAGATCACAACCTAGGGGGGTTGTTAGCCCCCTGGGCAAGCCTGCCACATGTCTGATGATCATTGAGGCCTCAGCTAGGCTGGCTGGGGGAGCATATTCTACTGAAAGTTTGTTGGAGCTGACTGAGGGACTTTTCGCCTGGGAATCTAGTCTGGTATTAAGGACATTACTGAGTACAGGCTGGAGTGAGAGATCCTTGAGACTGTGTGCTGCTGCCACCCTTCTTGCACTAGAGTATGTTTTGTTCAAAGGGGACATTGTGTCTGGTGTCCTGAAAAGCGCAGTCCACTAATTGCTTGTGCAAGGACTCTGCTCATATCTTTTTGAAGGAAGTTCAGCATTCTCAAGTTGCTGTTTTAAAGCTCATTCCGCTGTTTCCTTGTCCAAGTACTCTGCTCACATCCTAAGAGGAAGAATAGAGTCCATAAAAACCTAACAAAAGCAGTACTGCATATGATCCAAGTAGTTTGACTAACAATATTATTAATATTAATTAATTAATTATTTATAATAATATTAATGCTTTATTAGGACATGATACAACAATTAAACAATTTATACAGCATACAAAAATGAGACAATTGAAAAAGACCTCCATCCAACATCCTAAGGCCCCATGCACACGAGACGCAGATGCAAACTCTGCTGACCGCATGTTTTAAAAAGCAGAAACCTGCGTTTAAAAACGCGCATTTTGCTGTGTTTTCATGTTGCGTTTAGACGCGTTTGCGTCTATAAGCATTTGTAAAGATAACATTATATAGACCCTCCCCAAGCTCAGAAAGCATGTATTAACTATTTCTGCCATTGTGTGAGCAGCAGCAGCAGAGAGAGCAGTTGTACACTTGCATTTGCCTCTCTTTCTGTGTTTTTTTTTGGAAATGGATCCGTATTGAATATATGTCAGGAAATGCTCCTGATGTTGCTCTTGATGAGGCAGCAACGTCGTCGCAAGAGCTTGGCGATATTGGACCCATCCGTTGATGGCACAGCGAATGTCCGTTGGATATTTCACAAACATGTATGCATTTCACAAACATGTATACATTAGTGAGTATATATGTTCTATGAACTATCTAAACTAATTATGACATTTTAAACACATTTTTCTAGTATTTTTTATGGTTTACCATCATATTTCTGAGTTTTCTGGTCCAAAAAATTGGGTTCCTTTAAAAAGGCTTATAAACGCAAACGCGGCTAAAGGCAGGTGCCTGCGTTTAGCTGCGTTTAGCTGCGTTTTGCGTCTGAAACATGGAAAAGCAAAGTGTCTGAACGCATTTTTTTGCTTCTGGAAAAACGAGGTTAAACGCAACTGCATAAAAACTGGAAAAAACGAGACTGTGTACATGGACACATAGGATAACATTGCATGCGTTCAGGTGCAGTTGAAAAAAGTGTCAAACTGCCTCTGAACGTGCGTTTAACAGCGTCTCATGTGCATGGGGCCTAAGAGTAGAGTTGAGCGGACACCTGGATGTTCGGCGGGTTCGGCCGAACTTCGGAAAAAAGTCCGGGTTCGGGACCGAACTTGACCCAAACTTGACCCCGAACTCCGAACCCCATTGAAGTCAATGGGACCCGGACTTTTGAACACTAAAATGGCTGTAAAAAAGTCATGGAAAGGGCTAGAGGGATGCAAATGGCAACAAAATGTTGTTAAGAGCAAACAAATGTGGATCTGCAAACAAAAGTGAAATAACTGAAAATAACATAAAAAAATAAAAAATAAAAATAAAATGCTGGATGCCCCCTTCTCAGCAGAAGAGGTACAGGAAGTCATTAAGAACCTCAGAAACTCAACGGCATGATGCCGCACATATGGTGGGAATACCCCAGAATACGCACTTTCTGGAAAAAATTATTTCCTTTCATCAGGAGACTGGGTGGGAGACAATGTGAAGGAACCGGAGGCACTGTCAGCAACCCAATCTACTATCGTCTGTACTTGTCCTGGCCTCAACATTCGTACAGCCTCATTAGGCGCGCCAAAATACCGCTGCAGGCTCTGTCGCCTACTCGCACCTGAGGAAGGCGTTTCACTAGTGCTTCTCGGCCTTTTGGCTAAGATCAAGTGTAGTATCTGTTATCAGTTGCCAGGAGGTGGTGCTTCTGTCCCTGTTCTACGGCGAGGTGGAGCAGGGGTGGCGGTTGCTATGCAAAAGCCTGCTGGCGTAAAGGTGACCTGGAGCGGTTCGTAGCCAAAAGGGAAGCCTTCTGATGGGGATGGAGAACCACTGGGTTGGCGCTGAAGGGTCGAGTCCCTGGCCTTCTGGCCTGGATTGTGGCAGCTCTAGCTCTGGTCAGTTTTTCGGGTTGGAACACCTGCTGCTCCTTAGGGTAGGGAGCAGCGGTCAGTACACCAGGAATGTAATTAGGAGGGAGTGATGGGGCAATGGTGGAGCCTATTTGGCCGGGCTCTCACTAAGCTTCCAGATCTCCTTTCCTTCCTGCCTGGGTTGGGAGCTGTTGTGGTCTTGGCTGTGGGTCAGGGTTGCACTTTGAAAAGCCAGTGGTGAATGTGCCCCTGAAGTTGCAGTTCAGGGGTGTCGTATTCTTACTGTGGGAAACCACTTTGATTTATGGCACCATGGTCACTTCACCACTACACACGTTTTTCACACCTGCCTCTAGGGCCGAGCCTTTTGGCTAGGACCAGGGGAAATTTTTTATTCCTGGCCGGAGGGTCGGCCATTGTATTGCACAATGGTCACTTTCCACTCACTCTCCCATCTTCCTTCTCCCCACTCTCTTTTTTTATTTATCCCCGTGTTCGTCACTTTTATGTATTTTTTTGTTTGATGTGTATCACGTTTTGTCACTGTGTGATTAGTAGGGTGTAGGTCCTCGGGCCTGCCCTGAACGTCTTGGGATGGAGGTGGTCATGGCTTTTGGCTTAGTCCACCTTCTCTCATGGGGTCTCCCTTCGGGGGAGCCCCACCTAGTACTTGGGTGGGTCTGTTTCGGCAGACCCTCCAGAGAAAGGGGGACCACCTGGTTTCGGCCAGATGGTCCCAAGTGAAGTACCTCAGTCCCCGTCTGGAGCCTAACGCCCCGGGGGATCAGAGTTAAGGTCCTTCCATGTGGAGGACAAGTGTTACACCCGTTGCACGTTTTGTGTCAATCTTTGTGTGTGCACTTTTTTTGGCACGGGGTGGAGTTTTTGGGTGTGTTTCACACGCCACTGCCTTTGCAATAAAAAGAAAAAAAAAAGGTGTTTCACTAGTGCGTGTAGCTGGCACAGATCGACCACGTCCTCTCCCTGCAACAGGAGCGCCACCAGCAGCACCACGACCCGGGCCACGTCCCCTTTTTGATCTCATATTTTCAAAATTTATGATCTCGCCCTAAATGGGTGTTTTTGTCAATAGCAGAATACACGTACAGTGTCTAAAGCGTTTATGAAAACGCAGAAAATGCTATTGGGGAAAAAAAACACTGCAAAATTAAATTTTTTTGCAATGTTTTTCCAATATCAGAATACACGGATAGTGTCTACAGCGTGTATGTATGAACACGCAGAAAATGCTAAAGCATTTTTTTGCAATGTTTTTCCAATATCAGAATACACGGACAGTATCTAAAGCGTGTATGAAAATGCTATTGGGGAAAAAAAAAAAAAAACACAGCAAAATTAAATGTTTTTGCTATGTTTTTCCAATAGCAGAATACACACAGACTATGGTGTATCTCTTACTATATGCATTGTTGGTCCTAATGGTGCACTGAGCTTGCAGGTAAAACTTTTATATTTTGTCTGGCACTGGCCTCATAGCACTGTTTAAAAGACTGTGCACTGCACCCCAGCCAGGGTACAATTGATTTAGGAATCTCTTCAATAATTCTCTCTGCCTCTTTCTTTTGCTTAATAAAGAAACTCCCTTCTCTAGCTATCTAGATCGCTCACTGATCTAACTAATTAGAAGAAAATTAAAGGAATGTGGACTGACTGACTTTATCACACTAACTCCTAAAATCCTCTCTTAGCAGCACAGGAACCTGTCTATAGCAGAATGACGCTGTGTGCTGTGTCTGGACTATATATAGAGGCTGGGTCACATGCTGCACTGCCCAATCACAGCCATGCCATTAGTAGGCATGGCTGTGATGGCTTCTAAGGGCACACTAGTGAAAATAGCGTCAATTGGCTGCCCTGCAGCTGTTAAAAAGGCGCCAATACATCGCCGAACACCGGACCCGTACCCGAACTTACAGCCAATAGTCCGGGTCCGGATCCCGGACACCCAAAAGTCTGGTACGGACCCGAACTTTACAGTTGGGGTTCGCTCAACCCTACCTAAGAGGTAATGACAATGTTGTCAGTGATAAAAACACAAAGTCCGAACATGAGAAATGAATGCTTATCCTAGCATGCCAGGTACTGTCAATACAGGAATCACCCAGAGCTTCTACACCCCCATATTAGAGGATAACAACCATTAAACACAACACAGTGTATAAAGGGGCAAATAACTCGGAAGTTGCTGAGAACGCACAACCATAAACTGCAATAACAATAATGGACATGTGAAGCAAAGCAGCAGTATGCACAAACAAATTGGACACATCTTCAGCTTTCTTCAACTTACAGTACCATATTTTTACCTTGAGCTGATTTGTAAGTTATCAGGGGTGGATTTACACCTTTTTCCTTTTTTTTTTTTTTTTCTTTTCTCCATGATCTTGGGCTAACTGTCAGATCACAGGAAGCAGAGTACATACCACGAAACGTGTCAAGCTTTTTGGATGCAGTTTATCTTAATCATGCGTTTACATCTCAATCCCGTATATGAAAACTTGTGTAATTTCTAATAGATCATGTATTTTAAATCAATTTGATGTCAAGGAAATGCCTATCAGCTCACACTAATCGTTTTCATGTCTGCAATATGTCATGTTTTTATCTGTATACTTATGAACCAATAAATATGCCATTGTGCATCTTTGTTACCAGCTGTGTGTCACTTGCCTCATTCAAAGTCCCAACTCTCTCCTATTTTATTTAAAGCAATTAAGCAGCAAACTCTAATGCTGCGTGTACACGATCGGAAATTCGGCCAGCAAAAGACAGAGTGATTTTGGTCCGAAAATGTGACCGTGTATGCGCTGCATCAGACTTTTGCTGGCCGAATTCCAGCCAGCAAAAGATTGAGAGCAGGTTCTCAATTTTTCGGTCGGAAAAATTTTCGATCGTAAATTCCGATAGTCTGTTGCAATTCTGACGTGCAAAATTCCTACGCATGCTCGGAAACAATTTGACGCATGCTCAGAAGCATTGAACTTCTTTTTGTCAGCTCTTCGTAGTTTTGTACGGTCGAGAGTTCAGCAAACTTTTGTGTGACCGTCTGTATGCAAGCCAAGCTTGAGCGGAATTCCGTTGGAAAAACCTTCCAAGATTTTTCTGACGGAAAATCTGTTCCTGTGTACGCGGCATTAGAGAGCATGAATGCAGAGTGCACTTGGTTCAAAAATTAGGTAAATGCTGTGGTGTATAGAGTGCAATGGCAGTTGGAAAGGGTCCATGTAGGTAAGCACTGGTGGATGGCTCGCCACACTCAAGGAAAAGAATACATCCACTGTAATTATGACTTCTGTCTGCATTTATGGATATAAACAATAGCAGTAGCCAGTCGACTAGATAGCCACAGACAGATAGTAGAAGCAGGAGCGACTTTAAAGCATATTGCAATACATGGTTAATACTCATGTGAGTGGTGAGTAAACCACTAACTGTCTCGAACAGTCTGCTCAACATTAATATGTCCAGCTAGCTGGTCGTAGAAATAGAAGATCACAGCACAGGAGACAACACTCAGAGAAATGTCAGGCTGATACATCGCAGAGTAGTGTAATTACATCTTACAGTTCCAATGCCAATGCTCAATGATTTTTCCCCTTTCCTATGCTCTATTGCAGCGCATGCAGGAGAAAAAAGTTCTGAAACCATGTACTTGTCCATACACACTAGCTTAAAAATTGCTGCTTCCTCAGGAGTGTCTATGTGTCCATGCACATTATTACGATTACCGGTATATTTTGAGCTCAGCATTTAGAGACAGGAAAAAAAACACGTCTGGTTTGTGTTTCTGATTGGAGCTTTCCAGCAGAAAAAAAAGCAAAACTCTCCTAAATTCACCTAAACTATGTACAAGAAGGCTCTATAGGAGCGTTTTTTTCTGCCAAGGGAACAAACTTTTTTTAAGCCCAGTGTGCATGGAGCCTTATGCCACGTACACACGATCGGACTTTTTGGCCGGACAATCCGCCGGACTTAACAGCGGAGGCTCGCATGGGGGGTGCCTTGGCCCCACCTCAAAGCACCTTGTCCCCATGTTGAGGACAAGGGTCTCTTAACAACCCTGACAGTTGGTTGTCGGGGTCTGCGGGTGGGGGGCTTATCGGAATCCGGAAGCCCCCTTCAATAAGGGGGCCCCCAGATTCTGCCCCCCACCCTATGTGAATGAGTATGGGGTACATACCGGAGGATGCTGGGACTGTGACATCATAAGGGGGTGGGGTCACCATGTGACATGAGTCAGTGGCCCTGCCCCTTGTCCCTATATAAGTCACAGCACAATGTGTCTCTGTCATTACGGCCAGAGACAGCGTCGTGTCAACATCGGATGAAGAAAGAAGAACAAGAAGCAGAAGGCGGCGACAGCGACGGCAACAGAAGCCTGGCAAAAAACAGAAGAGTGGGACAAGACTCCCAGACAGCGGCGACGAAGGAGAAAGCCGGGCTCCTCTGCTAGTAAAAGAGCTAGCAGAAGATAGCGGAGGAGTCTGGCAAGAAGACCCCCCAAGACGGAAGAAGACCCTTGGAGCTGTGTAATAAAGTATTTTAAAAACTTGTGTTTTTATTTACACTTTTTTTTCACCAGGTGAATGGGTAGGGGTACATCAGAGTTGATTCCGACGGCAAAACTGCTCATTTGTACGCAGCATTAAGCAGGTTAACTCAGTTGGTAAGCAGACTGGTTGGTGAGTTGAGCTTGGAATTTTCTCTGGTTTTGTCTTAGAAGTTTCCGATCTCTCCCGATTGTCCTATGAGGCTGCAGGACCCCTGACCTTATGTCTGGACAGTGCTGATTGGCCCTGTGCTGATCACATGCATGCTCCCAAGAAAAAAAAACTCTAGCAATACACACCAAACTGAGCATGTGCAGCTTCCCCAAGGCTCTGTTCTATCAGAAGATAGGTTGGGGACTGTGACTGAATGGGAGGATCAGAAAAGACAGGATCAAACAGCTTTTTTACACAATGAGGAGAATAACCCCTTAGCTTCCATAGTGAGTATAACAAGCATGCTTTACTGCATATACAGACTGATTGTATTGTTGTGGGTTTAGTAACACTTTAAAGTGCATCTCCACCCAAAAGGGGACGTTCCGATTTAAGGCCTCCTCCCAGGCTCCTGTTTGTGAAACTGAGCTTTTGGGAAGGGGGGGGGGGGGCGGGTACCCAATTTTGACTGACACTTACGTTCGACTCGAACATCAGGCTCATCCCTATTCAGCACTGCCACAAATTTGTGGAAAGTTATCCTTGCTATCTGGGATACCACTAGATAAGGGCATGATCAACAGGTGTTTTTCCACTTGTATAGCAAATATAACAAAACCCTTTTAATAGTCCAAAAGGAGCAAATGGGAGAAGTTCATTGTTGGGGTTTATATGTATTTAAAAGATTCATAGAATTTAGGCATCTGTGTTTAAAAATATAATACAATTGTGCGTAACTAGCACATTATAACATTTTCCGTGTTACTGCAGTTAATAAACACATTTTCCAATTTCCCTATTTAGACATATCTTAGAAGAGTGATAGCAGAAAAAAGCCAAGAGATCCATTCAACCTGACCCCTTGTTTCTTTTTTTGGCCAAGTATAGATCTTAGATAGGTTTGTCCCAAGCATGTTCTAATTGACTTACTATTGACTGATTCACTACTTCTGCAGGAAGTCCATTGACAGATGGAACCTCGTACAACAGCTGCTCTTGTTTGTGTGATTCTTCAAATAAAATCCATTTTACAATACAATTTTTTAGCTTAGCCCCATGTCAGACAGCTATGAATTGTGACACAGGGACTTTTTTTGCAGGGTGAATTCACTCAAAGTAGCGTTCATTTTATCTGCTAAAGCTAATCAGAAGGGCATGAAGGACTGGAAAGTGAAGTTGCATCCAAGTGCAAACATTTTTCTGAAACTATACCTGGACAAAATCAATGGTACTCTGCCCTGGGATGCATTTGACCAACAAAAAAAAAAAAGAAGCAAAACAAGATGTTCATTCTTTCATCAAAGCAATTCAGTCTTTAGTTAAGAGATAAAAGCATAACATTCTGTTCCTGCCTGAAAATGAGACCCTTAGAAAAAGATGAAACTGCAGAGCAATCATAATTACCGGCCTTGTGCTCCTTCTCAATACACTCTCACATTCTTCAAAAAGGAATTTCATTTAGCCTTCCTTGTGCCTTTTAAAGTTGTATGGATTTGTTTTCAGTGATTCTGTTTTCATCTTGGTATAAAAACTAGTGCTTTTAAGACTCTGCCTTGATTCCTCCTCCCCATTTAAAGATTTTTTGTTATCCTCCAAAGTGTTTTAAAGATCATGCATTCAGCTTTCTCGGTGTCTATGATATGAACATGTTGTTTTTCATTGTGAAGAGGGGCCCTATTCATCTCCAAGTACAGACTAGACATATTCAGAAAGATAACTTCTTGTCTTCACTGCCATGTTATTTCTTCACCAGGCAAGGCTCATACTAATGGCAATTAGCAGACCTAATCAATACTTAATTTTAAAAGGCCAGTTAAAGTAAAATTAAGCCCTCAGAATAGTATTCCTCTTTAGGCTATTCACCATGTAACTAGCAGCTACAGTATCTCAAACGTGAGTACACTCCTCACATTTTTGTTAATATTTTATTCTATCTTTTCATGTGACAACATTGAAGAAATTACACTTTGCTACAATGTAAAGTAGTGAGTGTACAGCTTGTATAACAGTGTAAATTTGCTGTCCCCTCAAAATAACTCAACACACAGCCATTAATGTCTAAACCACTGGCAACAAGTGAAGTGAGTACACTTCTAAGTAAAAATGTCCAAATTGGGCCCAATTAGCCATTTTCCCTCCCCGGTGTCATGTGACTCGTTAGTGTTACAAGGTCTCAGGTGTGAATGGGGAGCAGGTGTATTACATTTGGTGTTATCGCTCTCTTACTGGTCACTGAAAGTTCAACATGGCAAAGAATTCTCTGAGGATCTGAAAAAGTGTTGCTCTACATAAAGCTGGCCTAGCATATAAGAAGATTGCCAAGACCCTGAAACTGAGCTGCAGCATGGTGGCCAAGACCATACAGCGGTTTAACAGGACAAGTTCCACTCAGAACAGGTCTTGCCATGGTCGACCAAAGAAGTTGAGTGCACGTGCTCATCGTCATATCCAGAGGTTGTCTTTGGGAAATAGACGTATGAGTGCTGCCAGCATTGCTGCAGAGGTTGAAGAGGTGGGGGAGTCAGTGCTCAGACCATACGCTACACACTGCATCAAATTGGTCTGAATGGCTGTCGACCCAGAAGGAAGCCTCTTCTAAAGATGATCCACAAGTCTGATCCCCTCCCTTCAGAGACTGGGCGGCAGGGCAGTATTCCAACGTAACGACTCCAAACACACCTCCAAGACGACCACTGCCTTGCTAAAGAAGCTGAGGGTAAAGGTGATGGATTGGCCAAGCATGTCTCCAGACCTAAACCCTAGTGAGCATCTGTGGGGCATCCTCAAACAGAAGTTGGAGGGGCGCAAGGTCTCGAACATCTACCAGCTCCGTGATGTCGTCATGGAGGAGTGGAAGAGGACGCCAGTGGCAACCTGTGAAGCTCTGGTGAACTCCATGCCCAAGAGGGTTAAGGCAGTGCTGGAAAATAATGGTGGCCACACAATATTGACACTTTGGGCCCAATTTGGACATTTTCACTTAGGAGTTTACTCACTTTTGTTGCCAACGGTTTAGACCTTAATGGCTGTGTTGAGTTATTTTGAGGGGGCAGCAAATTTGCACTGTTAAGCCTCATACACATGATCAGACTTTGTACAAACTTTACCGTGGATTTTTTGTACAAATGGCGTTGGCCGTGAACTTGTAATGCATACACGGCAGGACTTTTTCAGCCAACTTTCACCAAATCACGTGGTTTTTCTGCTCTTTACAGCCACCTTTGGTCAACTTCTGTATTGTTTTCTGATCTTTTGCATTGGTTCTGAGCATGCGTATTTGTACTTTTGTACAAAATTCCTATGGTTTTCTGTACACACGATCGGACTTGGCTCCATCAGACTTTTGTTGCCGGAAAGTTTGTCCGTTCGCCCAGCCAACAAAAGTCAGATGAAAACCAAATAAGTTTGTCCGATGGAGCGTATACACGGTCGGATGTTGCCTTAAAACAGCTAATTTGCATGTTTGTTGTCAAAGTCAGATCGTGTGTATGGGCCTTAATACAAGTTTGGCTTGCATACACAGTCACACAAAAGTTTGAACTTTCGACCGTCAAGAACGCGGTAACGTACAACACTACGACGAGCCGAGAAAATTAAGTTCAATGCTTCCGTGCATGCGTCAAATTGTTTCCGAGCATGCGTAGGAATTTTGTGCGTCGGAATTGGTACAGACGATCAGAATTTCTGATCGGAACTTTTTCCGAATGAAAAATTGAGAACCTGCTCTCAATCCTTTGCTAGCAGGAATTCGGCCAGCAAAAGTCCGATGGAGCATACACACGGTCGCATTTTCTGACCAAAAGCTTTCATAGGTCTTATGCTGGCTGAATTTCCGAACGTGTGCATGCAGCATAACTCTGGTACTTTCTTGTAGTTTCTTCTCCATGTAAGACACACAGGAGTTCATTTACTAAGACTGGAGAGTGAAAAATCTGGTGCAGCTGTGCATGGTAGCCAATCTGCTTCCAGTTTTTTTGTTTTTCTATCAAAGCTTAATTAAGCTTAAAGCTGAAGTTGGAACTGATTGGCTACCATGCACAGCTATATCCGATTTTGCACTCCTCAGTCTTAGAAAATGCATACATTAAAAGATAGAAATTATTTGGTGTGTGGTTTAACATCATCATCCCTAAACACTAAAACTTTGATAATTTAAAAATACATGTATTTTTTTCAAATTATTCTAAGCACCATATCATTTCTTCAAAACCATATTTTCAAATTAAGTTAGCAAAAAGATGCTTAACTGCATATCCAGCAGAGTATGAATAATAAGTTTGCAGACTTACTGAGCTCAATTTCATAGGATCAAGAATGACAAGATTAGAGCAGCACAAAACCGACATTCTTCTGAACTAAGCAAAAAGAGTATGTTCTTAGTTGAATACAGTTTTGATGCCTATATGACACTTGTTTTGCAACAATGTAGACATAAAGCATTTAAATAAGCTTGAGGTGAGCATGTTTAGGCTGTTCCCGCAAGTCTACCTGTAAAGATTTCACATTTCCATGAAGAATACTTAGAGGTGGTCTATAATCACACGTGGAAAAATAGATTAGCATTACAAATAAATCAGTGTAATCCATTTACATCATGATTGTTTTAAGATAACCAGTATGTTTTTTGTTTTTTTTTAAAAACAAAATATAACAGAGGAATTCAATGAAAAATATCTGGTGATATGGCCCTTTAAAAAGGTTTGGACCAGATTTTAAAATCCCTGCTGAGGAAACCCGGGCGAAAAAGGGATAAGCTTTATATCTGTGAGACCCTAAAGCCGGGTACAATCTATTTGTTTGCAACTAATAGTGCAGGTTAAACGAAAACAAAAACTGTTGGCTCCGGTCGAAGCCGCTGTACTAACCATGCAAAGTTAGTTCAGCAATCTCCCCTGCTGAGCTGTTGTGATCTGACAGGGGACAGCCTACCCCCCTCAATCTTTGCCAGAACACTCCAATCAGCGCTCTCTGTCCTTTGGCTGAGAGCGCTGATTGGGAGTCAGTCGGATGCTGGTTTTCCAGCATGCACGTCCGACAGAAGCCGGCCCAACAGCTGGCTTCTGTTGGATAGACCGACATACACACAGACCGAATGATGTCTTTTTTTTTTTTTTTTTAACCCGCCATTTATTTATTTTTGTCTCGACTCCTGCAATTGTGCCATGCTCCTTCTAAGGCCTGGTTGGAATATTCTCATTGGCAACATTTCTTGAGCTCTATACCTTTGTTAGACTCCTTCAATAGACCTACAGACTGAGTCTTTATTACTTCAATGAGACCGGAGCACTCTTTCTCCATGTTGTATCAAATTTTGTTGAGGGCTCTTATCCTCACACACCACATTTTCTTCCTAATAGGAGGAACCTGCAGTACCCCATGACTCCATGGATTGGGAAAAGAGACTAACCTTCACTCATAAGGCCTCCATATTCTTTAAGGCACAGGAATGCAACTATAAACTCCTCTGACAGCGGTGAGTGAATGAATGACTTGTATAGCGCTACCTATGCGAACTGAATCACATCTGGGCGCTTTTTGCCACTGGTGTCCATCTGTGGTATAGCGCGGTCATTGCCCTGTGGGGTCCTGACACGCTTACAAACACATACAGCATACACATATTTGGCCAATTTTATCGACAGGATCTAATTAACCTACCAGCATGTCTTTGGAGTATAGTTTAGTTGCGGTATACTGTAGGTGCCCCACACTGCCCCATAACATAGTTACCTTTATTCTAGACTCTTGCTGAAGGTGGCAATCTGCCTCTGGCACCATGACTCACATTTGGAATATGTCCTCTGTTTTCCCCCATCTGGGATAAAATCTTGGGGATCTGTCATAAACTGATAGGTGACAAGAATCTGAATATCCCTTATGCCTGGGTCATACAAATTAAGAAGGTCCTTTTTATGTCGCTTCCTTACCTCCACAGACAACATTATTTCTAGGCACTGGCGCAAACCACATAGCCCTCCAATGGTGCAGTAGGCTTCTGAACATTTGTGATATGCAGCAAATGATTTCTTGGAAAAGTGTTAAATCAGAGGTCTTAAAAATGACTTGGATGGCATGGTCTCACTTTAGGTATTCATCGGACTGCACCTTATATTTTATAGGCCTCCTGTTGGTAGGTCCTTCTTCAAATCTTAAGATGTGGTTAGGAACACTCTGAATCTCTGCTCTGGTTCTAATTATCTACCCAGGGGTCAAGTCCTGGGGAAAAAAGTGAGGGAACTCCCACCCAAGATCCACTCGCCCACCAAATAAAAAAAATGATACGCTCATATGCACGAACGCATCAAAAGTGGTATTTTTCATCCAAATTTCGTATTGTTTATGAAGCTTAACTGTTAGTACATAAAAAAAGAACAATCCTCAATAAATATGGTAATTCTCTGACACAGCATTCATTCAATTGTGCTTCCATGCAAATGTGAACATCATGTTCTGATCTTTATTGGGGAATGTTATTTTGTATATAGAGTGTTTATGTGGTGAGTTTACACTTTTCATTGAACAGACTTTGGATAACACAGGGTTAAACGGAAAGGTCATAAATGAACTGCACATTATCTGGACAGAATGCTTGGGGAGATAGTGATGTGTTCCTGCTTAAAAGATATATGTTAGCTCGGGGGGCTGCAAACTCTGCAGGGCTCCAACACACACTCGCTGCTATGCCAACCCTTCACATATTTCCACATAAACTTCCCTCCTGGCATTAAACTTTGCCAGGTATTGTGCTCAGCTTACCACCCCAAACTGATGTCCCTCCCTCAGCTCACCTCTCTCCCTGCATGTCCTGTGAGCAGAATAGCTGTGCTCCTCCTCTGGGTTCCCTCATCATATGGCACTGAAGATAGAGGGGGGGGGGGGATTCAGCGGGACACACAGAGAAAGTATGCAGGAGACTGGGGGGGGGGGGATGAGACAGAAAATCAGGAGGGGCCGGCGGGGAGGAGCGCATCACGAGAGGTCTGACTAAATACAATCTCTTAGCAGCAGGGACCTGATCTACCTGTCGGCTACCTGTGATTGACAGGTAGATCGAAGCGGAAGCTGTCATGGGGCCCCCTACTGGCAATTCCTGAATGGTCAGGTGTGCGGCACTTACTATTGCGAGCTGTGTCGGCAGCTGCTGGTGTAGCCCTGCCACACAGCTCACATACTTCAAAGTCTTGCGGGACACGGCTGCTAACGGGAACTAAGTTCCTGTGGTGGAAAAAGTACAGGAACTCCGTTCCCATGCATTCCTGCATGACTTGAGCCCTGTATCTACCTACCATTATTTCTCCATTCCTCCTTTTCCTCTCTACTCCCTTGTCCCTCCTTAGTGGTTTACTAATGAAGTACTTGCAGAAGCTCCTCTTTACATCCCCAACTCCATTTTTGAGGGGGTTCCTTCCAATAAGTCATGTTATGCTGCCTCTTATAACTGATATGTTGTATGTCCTTCATTAATGGTGCCTTTGTTCCACAAGCATGCTTTGTTTTCTGTTAACTTTGTATAGATTTATCAGGATGAGCTACACTTTATAATGTTGGCTTTTCTTCATGCCAGGTGGGAACTTACTCTACTCCTATCTGCCTGTATGAAAATATCTCCATGACATTTTTGTAGTGTATAGCACTTGGGATGTCTTTTGTTCCTTGTATTCTTTGAAACACTAATAAAACAAAGTAAGCATAAAAATCCCTGCCAGTTTCAGTAGCTTTACTGACATGTGTGGCAGATTCAGGTGGTTATAGCAACACTTTAAGTGGCATTATTATTGCACCAAATTAAAAAACTGTTTGCCACTATCTCCTCGCCAGCTGTCGCTGATTAACCACTTCAATACAGGGCACTTTCACCCCTTCCTGCCCAGACCAATTTTCAACTTCTAGTGCTCCCACAATTTGAATGACAATTACTCATGCAGCACTGTAGCCAAACAAAATTTTTATCAATTTTTTTCACACAAATCGAGATTTCTTTTGGTGGTATTTAATCACCACTGAGTTTTTTTATATTTTTAGCGAATATAAGTGAAAAAAGAAAAACACTTTTTTTAGTTTCTTTTATAAAATTCTGCAAATAAGTCATTTTTATTCATACATTTGGGCCAAATATTTTAACTTCTACATATCTTTGGCAAAAATGACCAAAATTTGTGGTCATTATTTAGTGGGTGCGAAAGTTTGAGTCTACAAGCTATAGTGCAAATCATTAAAAAATTGATCACACCTGATTACACCAGATGTACTGACTGCCTATCTCGTTTCTTGAGGCCATACTCCTGAGTATGGCGATACCACATGTGTGAGACGTTTACACAGCCTGGTCACATACAGAGCCCTAACATGCGGGGATCACCATCAGGCGATCTATGAGCATAAATTACACAGCTAATTTCCTGCCAACCTATCACAAATTTGAAGGCCCTGGAGCACGTGGACAGTGGAATTACCCACAAAATGACCCCATTTTGGAAAGCAAACACCCCAGCAAGTCATAATGAGTCTTTTTTTTTTTTTTTTTTTACAAAGTTGTTAATTTATAAGATTTTTTCTAACACATAGCATGTACATAGCAAAAATTACACCACAAAATATATTCTGCTACTCCTCCTGAGTATAGTGATACCACATGTGTGAGACTTTTACACAGCCTGACCACATACAGCGGCTCAACATCCAAGACGCACCTCCAAGTGTTCTAGGAGCATAAATTATACATCTAATTTCCTGACTACCTATCACATCTGTGAAGGCCCTGAAGCACCAGGACAATGAAAACATCCACAAAATAATGCCATTTTGGAAAGAAAACACCCTAATGTATAAATTCTGAGGCATGGGCTGCAGATCAAGTACTCAAGTACTCTGATGGGCTGCAGATAGGTACTCTGATGGGTTGCAGATAGGTACTTGGTACTCTGATGGGCTGCAGATAGGTACTCGGTACTCTGATGGGCTGTAGATAGTTACTCGGTACTCTGGACTGCAAATAGGTATTCAGGCTGGCGACAGGTATATTTTATTACTTGGGCAATCCATGTGTGTTACTGTGTACTGTAGGCGGTAACTAGCTGTTACCATGATCTCCTCCTCACACAGGATTGGTATGTGAGGAGGAGAACCCCGTAGCAGCTAGTTATAGCAGTTTGACAAGTTGTGATTGGACACAGCTGGTGACGTGGCAAAGAACCAATTTTATTGGCTCTTTACCCTAATCGGGGATAGGCTGTGTCTGAGTTGCACGCCTCATCCCTAATTGCCGCGATGAGTGCCCCCTGGGGGGCATGCACAAGTGGCGTGCACAGACATTATGGCAGCCACTGAGGGACTAGTTTCCCATCTGGTCCAATCTCTCCTTGTGTTTGACAGCAGGCAGTATGTGGATTGACTGTTACTGCCTATGGATTTGCCCACTACCTGCTGTCAATCAAAAGGCGAGCAGAATAAATCCCCATCCACCCATCCAGCTTCAAAAATCTTTGATCAGTATGTTATCTGTGTGATAGCCACATTGGTGAAAAGAAGCTCAGCACCACTGAGGTTGGAGTGTTCGTATTGATACTATATCTTTAGTGCTTCTATCCTCACATATTGCGTGCCTCAAATTCAGGTACCTCTTTACAAGTACATGATCCTGTCACCTGTACTAACATTTGTCATAAGAAGGCATGTCAAGTCTAAAAGCTGTCATATACACTCTTTATGAATTCACCTGAATATGGTTTAGCCCCCGGTCACACCGGTACGAAATGCGATTTTACAAATCGCACCTAAAGTAGCATCTAATGTATTTATATGGCAGTGTCTTAATATGATTTCAAGTAGTGCGATTTGGGTAGTTCATGTATTACTATTTCACGACTTTAGAACAATTTCACTGCCACAGACTATAATGTAAATTGTGCTGCAAATCGTACCTGTTTATATCAGCATTACTTGAGCCTGAAAGAAGTTAATTATTAACCCTTTGCTGGTTAAACTTTTGTTCAGGCCATCACTCTTCCTCCCTGTGACATGGACAGCCCGTCTCGGTAGCACTGAAGTCATAGCAAATCATTACAAATTTCACAGAAATAGTACTGAAGTATTATTAAATTGTGGTTGAAGTCAGGCTTTAAATCAGACTACTTTTATTTATTATTATTATTATTATTATACAGGATTTATATAGCAGACAGTTTACACAGCACTTTACATTAGGGCAGACAGTACAATTACAATTCAATACAGGGGGGAATCAGAGAGCCCTGCTCATTGGAGCTTACAATCTAGGAGGGAGGGTCAAGTTCTACAAATGGTAATAGCTGTGGGGGATGAGCTAATGGAGAAAATAGTGCAGTTGTTGGATGGAGGCAGGATAGGCTTCTCTGAAGAGGAAAGTCTTCAGGGATCGCCTAAAAGTGGATAAATTTGGACAGTGACAGATTGGGGTTAGCGAATTCCAGAGGTTGGGTAGAGGCTCGGGAGAAGTCCTGGAGGTGGATATGGGAGGAGGTGAGGAGGGAGCTAGAGAGCAGGAGGTCTTGGGAGGAATGAAGAGGGCGATTAGGTTGGTATTTTGAAACTAGGCTAGTGATGTAGCTGGGGCAGAGATGTGGATGGCTTTGTAACTTATTGTTAGTATTTTGAATTAAATTTGTTGGGCGAGTGGCAGCCAATGGAGGGATTGGCAGAGAGGGGTAGCAGACACTGAGCGGTTTGTAAGGTGAATGAGTCAGGCAGCAGCATTCATGATGGACTGAAGGGGGGATAGTCTATTTCAGGGATATGCAATTAGCGGACCTTCAGCTGTTGCAGAACTACAAGTCCCATGAGGCATAGCAAGACTGTCAGCCACAAGCATGACACCCAGAGGCATGATGGGACTTGTAGTTTTGTAACAGCTGGAGGTCCGCTAATTGCATATCCCTGATCTATTTAAAGGTAAGCCCATGAGGAGGGAGTTGCAGTAGTCAAGGCGAGAGATAACCAGGGAGTGAATCGGGATCTTTGTGGTTTCATTGGTTAGAAAGGGACGTAGTTTAGACAGGTTGTGGAGGTTGAGGCAGGAAGCTTTGGAAAGTGATTTGGATTTGGGGGCAAAAGGAGAGTTCAGAGTCCAAGATAACACCTAGCACGCTGACATGTGGGGATGGGTGGATGGTTGGGCCATTGCTCTTGACAGAAGTCAGGGGAAGGATGTGGGGGAGGAAATATTCTAAGCTTAGTTTTGGACAAGTTAAGTTTGAGGAAGTGGTGTGACATCCATACAGATATGTCTGTTAGTAAGTTATTGATGCGTGAGGAGACTGATGGAGGGAGTTGAGGGCTGGAGATATAGATTTGTGTGTCATCAGCGTAGAAATTATACTGAAGGCTGTGAGAGGCTATCAGCTGACCCAGGGAAGAGGTGTAGATTGAAAATAAGAGGTCCAAGAACAGAACCTTGGGGGTCCCTGACGGAGAAGAGGAGTGAAGGAAGTAGAATTGTAAGTGACACTGAAGGTGCGTTAAAATAGGTAGGATGAGAGCCACTGAAGAGCACAGTCATGGAGACAGAGTAAAGTTTTTTGAGGAGGAGGGGGGTGGTCAACTGTGTCAAAGGCAGCTGAAAGGTCCAGAAGTAGGAGTACAGAATGAGGTCTATTGGTTTTTGCAGTTAGGTCATTCGTGAGTTTTAAAAGAGCAGTTTTTGTGGAGTGTTGAGGGCGAAATCCAGATTGAAGGGGATCGAGAAGGTTATTTTTAATGAGGTGGTCACTCGGTTGTAAACCAGGCGTTCAAGGAGTTTAGAGGAAAAGGGGAGCAAGGAGATAGGGCGTAGGTTAAGATTAATGGGGTCCAAGGACTGCTTAAGTATGGGGCTGACCAGTGCATGTTTTAGAGCATTGGGCAAGATGCCAGAGGTGAGGGAGAGATTGAAGATGTGGGTTAGAGAGTGTCGGATAGTCAGAGGGCGACTAGAGGGAATAGGGTCCAGGGGACAGGTGGTTAAGTGGGTGTTATAAAGGAGTTGAGCAACTTTGTAGTAGCAGATTTGAGCAATCTCCTGGGCAGTGAGTGAGTCAGTGGGTGGAGGACGAAGTAGAGAGTTGAAGGTAGAGAAGAGTTTACAGGGACTGGATGAGAAGGTGTTAAGAGTTGTAAAATAGGTCTGCTTGGCAGTGTGGAGGAAAGAATAGTATTTTGGAGGGCAGATTTGTATTGGTTGAAGTCTTTGAGAGACTTAGTCTTGTGCCACAGACGCTCAAGAGCGTGACTACGTTTTTTGAGAATTTGTGTCATCTGTTTGCCAGGGTTGTAGGGGTCGAGGCCTGATTCTGCGTGTAGTGAGGCGAGCGAGCTTGGCTAGGGTGGAGGGCAGAGATTTTTTGTAGATGGAAGTGGATTGGTTGGGGCAGGACAGGGGAGAGATTTTGTCAGAGGTTGTCAGTAACAGAATAAAGGAGAGAAGAGTTGAAGTTGCAAAAGTTTCTACAGGGGATGGTTAGGTGATTGGTGGTGGAAGACGGGGAGAGGGAAACTAATAAGGTGGCGGCTACTTTAAATTGTGCCCAGAGTGACAGGCTTAAAGTAATATTTGGAAGCATTTCCCCCTTTTTAAAGCTGAACTCTAGGCATACAGCTAAGTACACAAAGGATACATATGTAGCAAAGTCTTTAGCCTCTACCAGTTTAATGAGGACCTCTAAGGCCAAAGATAGCTGACATCTTTCTGTAAGTTATGCAATGTTGTCTTAATAAATCAATGTCATAGATAGGGTTAGGTACCATCATCCCATAATTGTATAGTAGAGCAAAGGGAAGATAAATGAGGGGCTACTCCAAGAAATACCCTTGAACATCAATGATGGTGGGGACTATTGCGGTACCCAAATATAACAAGTATATTGTTAAAAAGTATAACATTTATTTACACAATTTTTTAAGACAATACATAATTCACAACAGAAACATTTAAGTAATTGTTGAGCAATAATCTCATAAACAAAATATTAAAGTTTACATGTTTACAAGAGGCCCCACAGGTATGTGGAGACACGGAGATGTGGGGTTAGATGTAATCCTCGACCGGTTTCGTGGCTTATGCCGCTCACTCAAGTCGTCATCCATAACATCTATAGAAAGATACAATCTATTAATTACATCATCATATAACTTTTAATAGTGACAAAAACAATTGATAATACATCAAATTTGGATTATTTACATACAATGACTCGCCAACAGAAAACCCTGTAGCAAAAGGCGTCATCGATTGAGACACCCTATAATAGGGTGACCCCCTGGGGGCGGACACAGGGACAATAGAAACAGGCTAAAGATAAAGGATATATATATATATATATATATATATATATATATATATATATATATATATATATATATATATATATATATATATATATAAGAAGAGATCATTTAAATGTTTCTCATTGAAGGGAAACAGTTTTAAAGCCAGAACCAGTGCAAAAACAAAGGAAAATAGGGGGGGAAGGGGGGAAAGGGATGTGATGGAGTGGGACAAGAATAATAAGTGAGGGATGAACACCCTGGTGTGACAATGTAAGAGAAATGAAGAGGGGAAGAGGAGAGAAAGGGAAGAAAAGGAACCCCAACTACTAAGGAAACACCACAGTGATCCGTATGCCAAGCAAATAGAGTGCACTGGCTGAATAATAAGGTTACCCACCTAATACAAGCCTTCGATCTGTATGACAACCAGGATAAAAGATGTCCTCTGTAGAAAACCCCAACAGACTGATTGTCAAAAAAATGGCAAGCAGTCAGAGGGTGTCTGCTAATGGAGATCTAGGATAGAAAATATAAGGACATAAAGTCCATAGTAGTGACTACAAACAAATAAAAACCCCCATGAATCTCAATCCACTGCTGGTGGTCGGTGATGTAGTGCTCCTCCGCATCTGGAGAAGCCCTTGCCCACTGCATCCAACACAGAAAGGAAGCGGAGTCCAGTGAGGGGATTAATTCAGCGAAAGAGGATAAAAGACTTAAAGTTTTACCTTGTTCAAACAAAGGGGCCATCCAATCCTGGTTGTTTGCCGTCTCAAATGAGAGATCAAACGATCGCCTTAAATTCCCCCAACCCGGAAGTGTGTCCGAACGTCAGAACGACTTTCGGCGCTGACGTCACCGGGTCCGGCTCTCGCAGTGCGCATGCGCCAAAGACTGCGCGTGCACACTCCCCTCAGGTTTGCGTCATGGGAAAGGATAGGGCGGGCCTGCTTGGGAAAACAGGTCTGCCCCATCCTGGAGAGGCGCATGTCCGCCACCGGGGGGAGAATGAACTCCTCATGCCGCTTCTACCAGGGTTTTGAGGAGAGACATGCAGGTTACAGTAACAATAGACACTTAAAAATAATTGAATAATATACCAATACTTCTCGATTCGAAGGCTAACTAGTGGTGAAGAGGGAGGGGATGATGAGGTCACTGGCTCCATACAAACCCAGTGTCTGAAAGGTGCATATTACCGCTGACTCATGGTCCAAAACGGTACCTTTTTTCACGGCCCATTGGGTCACTCTATTGGCAGCTGGGAGGGATGTTGAATAAATACGTCAATTATCAATAAAACAAACATTGAATGTAAGGTTGCGGACCTTATCTTGCCGTCGCCGCTAGCACAATTTTTCAGCCCCTGTTTAACAGGGGCGGGTAATTACAAATCTTGATCTAATAGTTCACAGCAGGGCCCATTCCTGCGCCCACCAAGAGTAACTATGAGGGCCTGCAGTCTTGTGGCAACACCGTCCACCACCACCACCGCCAAAGGCCCAATTTTTCTGCCCTGTTCATCAGGTGCTTGCAATTACAAATCTTGATCTAATAACTCACAGCAGGCCCATTCCTGCGCCCACCAAGAGTAACTGTGAGAGCTTACAGTCTTGTGGCAACACCGTCCACCACCACCGCCAAAGGCCCAATTTTTCTGCCCTGTTCATCAGGTGCTTGCAATTACAAATCTTGATCTAATAACTCACAGCAGGGCCCATTCCTGCGCCCACCAAGAGTAACTGTGAGAGCTTACAGTCTTGTGGCAACACCGTCCACCACCACCCCCAATTTTTCTGCCCTGTTCAACAGGTGCATGCAATTACAAATCTTGATCTATTAACTCATAGCAGGGCCAATTCCTGTGCCCACCAGTCTTGTGGCTACACCAACATCTAATAGGGCAAATTTCTGCAGAGTATATACGCCAGGCCCCTACTTTCAAACATCCAACTTACAAACGACTCCTACTTGCAAATGGAAAGAGAAAACAGGAAGTGAGAGGAAATCTACCCCTAGGAAGGGAAATTCTATCCTGTTAGATTTAATTTGGGAAAAAGGTATCTCCTCTCTACTGATACTTTATCACCAATCCTTGTTTCAATTAAAACCCCACTTTTCCAAAAACATTTGTCATTGGGACGTAAAGTGAGGTGACATGTTCTGAACAGATGTGCAAAGACAGCAAATGTTACAGGGGTGATAACCCCTCCCTATGTTCTCCAAAAAGCTTAAAAATAGATTTTTTTGGGATGGAGCTACACTTCATAATGTACCTGTTCAGATTCTACTTAAGAACAAACCTAAAGCCGCAAGTGGTTTTTAAATGGCTTCTTTTTTTCCTTTACAAATGTCATTTTGTGCAAGGACAGTTCTAAACACGGGAAACACATGCCACTTCACAGGCATACTTTAGACACCCCCCAGGTACCATATTTAAAGGAAAATTTCACTTTTTTTTTTTTCACTTTATGCATCATTAAAATGACTGCTCCCGAAAAAACGTTAGTTTTTAAAAGTTCTTTTTGCATTGATATATGTCCCCTGGGGCAGGACCCGGGTCCCCAAACCTGTTTTATGACATTAACATGCATATTGGCCGTTGTAATTAGCACTTTTGATTTCGAACGTTCGCGTCCATTATAACGTATAGGGTTCGAAAATTCGCGCGAACTTTCGGTCCGTTCGAAGGTTCTGGTTCGAACCGAACCGGGGGTGTTCGGCTCATCCCTAGTAACAATAGACACTTAAAAAGAATTGAATAATTCAAAATCAGGACATGGGCCAGAACATAGAGAATAGCGACGCTGATTGCTAGAACTCAGAAATGGAACATGACCTGAATGACTCATAAATAGTACTTAACAGTGTTACAACAAAAATTCTTCAATCTAAAAAGTCTCACCAATACTTCTCTAACAATACAACAGTGTCTGAAAGAAAATATATTGAATAAATACGTCAATTATCAATAAACAAACATTGAATGCCGCTAAGATTCCCAACTATCTGTCAATGGCAAATGCTACAGAAGGAGAGCGCATCTGGATGGTGTAGTGGAACAAACAAGAAGACCTAAAAACGGAAAAAAATGAAAAGGAAGAAAAGAACAGCTGGAGGGCAAGGATTGAGACATATTTAGCAAACATGTTAGAGAAAATACAAAAATCCCTGTCCTCTGTGCAGTTACGTCTCAGTCTGAGATACTGAGCATATGGAATACTGCCAACCAGAGGACGGGGATGAGAGCTAGAGGCATGGAGGATTGTATTGCCTGCTGTGGGTTTACCAAATAAGTCTGGTGAGTTTACCTGATGGGCTTTTGGTAATTTTTTAAATTGAGGAAAGAGATGCTACATTCATCAAGGACAAAAGTGAAGTGTAAATTGAACTGACAAAAAGGTCATCTATAAACCTGTGCCAGCAAAGCACATGGTTCAAGAAAGGTTGTAAGGATTAATTCCCAATGATCGACCTCTCCAGCCTCCTAAATAAAGATTTGCATAGGAGGGGGCACACGATGTTCCCATGGCCACGCCCTGGGTTTGTAAAAAAAGTTGATTCATAAATAGAAAGTTATTTTTGGTAAGTATGAATTCTAACAGTCAATAAAATTGTTCATGGGCCATGTCGTGTGATCTTGTTCCATTAAAAATGGACCAGCCATCTGGACGCCCTGCTCGTGGGGGATTCCCGAGTAAAGCGCCTCAACATCGATAGCCACGAGGAGGGCATCCGGAGGGATCTGGACATCCTCAATGTGTCTCATTAAGTCCGTGGTATCCCTAATATGCGGGTAAACCAAGGACATGCGGCTTAAGGAATGTGTCGCCCAATTTGCTGGCCCTATGCCAGACACTATTGGTCGCCCGGATGGTGTAATAAGGTTTTTATGGGTTTTGGGCAGTGTGTAGCACGTTGGTGCACGTGGCGTTTGAGTGTTGATGAACTTCAGGGTATCTTCATCAATAAGCCCCTCCCAAAATGCTCCAGTAATTAACTGGTTTCCGGCCGGCTCCTGCACATATACTTTGGCAGAATGGCATGGCTGAGCAAAGTAACTTACCCGTCCGTTACTTTGAATTTCCCACCATGCGCGCGCCTGCCGAGAGCTCTGTGACTGGTCGCGGGTCCCAAGAAACTTGATCGCCGCGGGGATACCCGCGATCGTGTCACGGAGCTCAAGAACGGGGAGATGCCGCTGTAAACAGCATTTCCCCATTCTGACTAGTGACAGCACACAGATCGTCTGCTCCCTGGGAGCAGTGATCAGTGTGGTGTCGCACACAGCCAGGCCCCCATACAGTTAGAAACACGCCCCTAGGAACCCTTAACCCCTACACTGCCACCTAGTGGTTAACCCCTTTACTGCCAGTGACATTTTTACAGTAATCAATGCAATTTTATAGCATCGATCGCTGTATTAATGCCAATGGTCCCAAAAATGTGTCAAAATTGTCTGTGTCCGCCAAAATGTCGCAGTCACGATAAAAATCGCTGATCACTGCCATTACTAGTAAAAAAACAATTAATAGAAATGCCATAAAACTATCTCCTATTTTGTAGATGCTATTACTTTTGCGCAAACCAATCAACGCTTATTGCAATTTTTTTATTTTTTTTACCAAAAATATGTAGAAGAATACGCAACGGCCTAAACTGAGGGAAAAAACGTTTTTTTATATATTTTTGGGGGATATTTATTATAGCAAAAAGTAAAAAATAATTTTCAAAATTGTCGTTCTTTTTTTGTTTATAGAGCAAAAAATAAAAACCGAAGAGGTGATCAAATACCACCAAAAGAAAGCTCTATTTGTGGGGAAAAAAGGATGCCAATTTTGTTTGCGAGCCATGTCGCACGACCGTGCAATTGTCAGTTAAAGCGACGCAGTGCCGAATCGCAAAAAACGCTCTGGTCAGGAAGGGGGTAAATCCTTCCAGGCTGAAGTGGTTAAACATCGAAACTCGGCAATAAAAGATTCTATCAGAGTGTGACTGATGGGGGAATACCATGAAACATTATGTAGCACAGTCGTACACATAGTCTGATATTGCAGGTGCGTCATAAGTACCAAATTACCCCCTTTATCAGATTGCTTTATTACCAAGTCCAAGTTTTTCTTGAGTTTCTTTATGGCCTGTTTTTGTTTTTTGGTTAAATTCGAAGGTAAATCTGGCCATTGTCATTTTTTTAGGGATTTAATAGATTTATATAGGAAGGCCCAAATTGAGGAACATGTCATAAGGTCTGGGAATGATCGAGATTTTAATTTAAGTTTATTAACCCTGGTTGATTCCAACCTAGGTGAATCGGTGTCAATGTCACTTGAGACCAAATCAG
This sequence comes from Lithobates sylvaticus, assembly GCA_028564925.1. NCBI lineage: Eukaryota > Metazoa > Chordata > Amphibia > Anura > Ranidae > Lithobates > Lithobates sylvaticus. The sequence continues at coordinate 351,765,282 of CM053028.1, read as the reverse complement.
CCTGGCTGACACATTCATTAAGATCAGATGTCTCAGTGGCCCCTTCTTCATAAAGTAACATTAAATCCAGCAGGGCCCTAAACTCCTGCATGGAAAAATGTTAAGTCCTCTCTGCCAATTCTTTTTCAAGATTTAATTTCTTCCTGTCTGAATCAAAAATAAAGCTGTAGGTAAGATTTAGAGCAAATACAAATCCTTGATTATTTCGTAAATATTGATCAATTCAGATGTGCAGAAGCCAAGACCCAACTGAAGAACATGTTCCTCTTCAGGGTTCAATACAAGATATGTGAAGTTTATGATATTGAGAATAGGTGTATTGTTAGGATCTACATCACTAGGTTTTAGGATGTGCTGGGCATGTTTTTTTTTTTGCACAAATGCATCCAGATTTCCCTGTCGGGTGTTGTCTGGAGTCGTCGGTATTAAAAGATTTCTGGGAAAAAGGGTTTGAATTTGAGGTTGAAGTAATTTGGGAATAATATGTAAAGTTGAGGTTGAAGCCCCTTTCTTGGGGGTCTGTACCCCTGTTCGTGGTGGCTGTTGTATTTTTGATGTTTTACCCTGTTTTTTACCCTTTTTCGGTTCCTTGGTAGGATGTCCATTACCAGTAAGATCTTTTTCTTGGAATACGTGGTGCACGTGAATTTATAGAGCATGATGTAACCTGTGAAGACAATGAGGACAAGGATTTGGTTAAATCCGTTAAAGCAGTTGTTTGTGGTTTGCGATTGCGTGTTGGATTCCTTCTAGGGTGTAGTCTACCTGCCCATTTGTAGGCGTACCCTTCCGAGAAGGCAAGCTTGTCCTGAGCAAATTTGCCTTGTTTCTTTACAATTATTTCCCTATTAAGGACCTCTAAACGTTCTCTCACCAACCTTCCATTTGTCTGGGAAAAATGTTGAGTCCATAATATTAGGGAATTGCTTGTTGAGTCGGTCAATCTCACCATCCAACAATGTCATATCGACATAATATTGGGTGCTCAGATGTTTCACGAGCTCAACACTACAGGTGGTCAGTGTATCTTCCCAGGATTTTTTTAAATCAATGGGGTGATCCTTTAAAGTAGGTAATACTTGAATCCGAAGGCCCAAAGGGCAAACCTTTTCCTGAATATAAAGTTTGAAATATTGGGTATGCCAATGCAGGTGTGACTATCTTTTCAGAAGGTTAAACATCCTATTAAGTAGTGGGTTGTGAGGCATAGTGGGTGCAAGGTGTAAGTTATTGAGCACCAGACACTTCTTGAATGCAATAGAGATTTGTATTCCTTTTACAGTCTTTCTTTTATGAGGGAAAGAGGATTAGGTCCAGGACACCCTTAAGCAGTTGCAATTTCAATCTGCAGACTCTGTGACTTTAATAGGAGGACAGCCGTACAGGGAAAGGCCCCAGCAAGGTGCCACATCTGCATGTACAGGATTGCTGTCTCCTATGACTACAGTCTTTAACAGTTCCTAACACAAATTGTAACAGTACTCTCAGCTTCACTACAACTTGTACTTGTAGTCTTTCAGCCCCTTGAGCTCCTAGTCTCTCACTGGACTCTCTGATTTACTGACTCTAAATCCCTGGAGCTCCTTAAAGCTTTGCAGTGGTATCTCCCTCAAGCCTCACCCATGCTTCCCTGCTGGGTCTCTAGCTTGGAACTCCAGATACTTCTCTAGCTTCATCCCTGCTAACCGACTCAGTCCCTGACTTGACTCACAAGGCTGCTCTGCAAGCGTCACCTCCACTGGCTAGGTCCCTGACTTGATCACCGCCTGAAGTTTCCCGATTCTCCACCGTGCCCGTTCGGTGAGAATACTGCTCGGGGAAAGCTGCTCCGGTTACTCACTGTGTTGCTTCAGTTACTTACTGTGGTCCCTGGTAAAGGTGGCTGGTCCCTTAGTGGCGAGAGCTTCCCTTCCACCTCCGACCCGACAGGTTCTTGGACTGGCAGAACCGTCACTTGTGGTTGGGCTGCAAGCCGCAATCCCAACCCTGTTCTGCCCTCTTGCTTCTGAATAGGCCCTCGCACAGCCTGGCAGCCAGATGCCCCCGGGATATGCTCAATCTCCGGCCTAGCAGCCCAGGGCATAAGGCACACATCCACCCAGACAGCTGTTCAGGTGGCACAGAACCTAGATCACCTGACTCCACCCGAATATAGAGGCTCTCCCAGTAGGCCTAAGGATTCAAGAAAACCCCTGCCCATTGGTTCAGATACCCCATATACCCATAACCTGACCTTGAGTTGTCTTTCCTGTATCTAGTACCACCAAGTGCCCGGCCATCTAGTGGTAGAAGAGAAAAGTGCAACAAGGTCAAACTTGGAGAGCAATCAATGGATCTATAACAATTCACTAAAGTAATGTCAGAAACCATTAATCAGACTGAGACAGAAGTACAGTTAAATCACACTTGTTTAATAATAATAAAAAAAGGTAAACCAAGTTAACGTAGTCAAAACATAGCCAGAGTTCAGGAACCGGAAAAGATAGTCAGACAAGCCAAAATATCAGGGAGCCAGAAAACAGCGTAGTAGAAGAGCAAGCAGAATCTGGAGCCAGAAGGAATGTTAGCCAAGCGAGACTTTAACAGGAACACAGGAGAGCGTCTCTAGAGATGTGACCAAGGTGAAGGCAGAGATCATCTGGACTGGAAAGCTTTAGTGCCGGTTCACACTGAGGCAGCACAACTTACAGCGTGACTGCCTCAGGCGACCGGCATCCGACAACAGCGGCCACTTGCAAAACGACTTCTGTATAGAAGTCAATGCAAGTCTCCAAGTCGCCCCCAAAGTCGTACAGGAACCTTTTTCTAAGTCCGAGCGACTTGTGTCGCTCCGATTAGAACGGTTCCATTGTACAGAATGGGACGCAACTTGTCAGGCGGATAATTTGCCTGACAAGACGCCCCAGTGTGAACCGACCCTTAGTAAGCAGGACTGAGGAGCAGGATATCAAAAGGTGAGTCACTGTGGAGAGATAAGAGCTGGCAATTAGCCGACAGCTGAGCTGCCAGCTCAGAGAAGGAAGGGTCCAACTCTGACAAGTAATTACTCCTGGCAAGTAAATCTGTGACTAAACCCCAGGGTGCTATAATATATATGGATTTGGATTTTTGGCTAGCCAGTCCTGAGATTTACACAGTCCTTGCACACAACACAGCCTTGATTGGCAGGGCAGAAAAACAGATTTTTCTCTGCTGCTATTAAGTAACACTTACATATCTTCTCTCTCCCCCTGTCTGGCACTGGAGCTCATCTGTTAGTATTATATAGTAATCTTTTTATATAGAAAGATGTTCAGGTTTGCTGTTTTGGGTCGTGGGATATAAAGTGTAGTAGCCTGTATGCACCTGTTTATCATGCAAAGAGCGTGTAAGATACACAATGTTCCAGGATCAGCAGTGGAATGTGATCTGCCCCTAGTATGTAAAATGTGTTTGTGTGACTGTTCTGTTTTCGCCACAACTTTTTTATCCTCCACATCACTCCGTGTGCTATCAATTTACAAAATCTGGGTTAGCAAATGTATTTTATAGTAGGCTAATGTCAACAGTGCTCTTTTGTCTGCAGTTTGTACTGCTCAGAAACTACAGTTACAGACAGTATTCCTCATTACAGTAAGGGCCGGTTCATACTGATGGATCACTGCAACAAACATCAATGCATGAAACAGTGCAGTTTGAATGACACCCAAATGTACATAGGCAACTTACTGTTATAGGCTTGTATTGTAGCACAGGTTTGGATATGACCCAACTGTGCATTGTGGTGCGCTGCATAAATAGTTGTGCATGTTTTATTAGTGATGAGGGGCATTGGCAGCCCAATAATGAGGATTGTGTACCATAATTCACATTAAAGTGGTAGCAAACCGCAGTTTTCTTCTTTTGCAACATGCAAAGCAATGAATGGAATATTGTGCTATATGCATCGCATACTAGCACATTATGTGAAACTTACCTTAGAACAAAGCCGTCCAGCGGCACACTGTCACCACTGAAGGCGCTTACACCTTCACCCTGTCTTCCTTCCGGATTTACGGACTCCAGTTGGGTGAGTTGCCGGAGCCATGATGATGTCACTTCTGCTTATGCGCTTGGGAGCCACCGTTTACAGCACAGGACTCTGAAGGAAAGACCCCAGTGGCTGTAACTTCAGAGCGCATGCACCGGTGACATCATCAGCTGCAACTAAAGTATATATTTGCAGTCAGGGCTGCTGGTAGAACAGGACTCTGAACAGCCTAGCTGACAAGGGCCCCCTCCTCCAAAAATATCAAATGATATTTTTGCTAAAAGGCAATGCCTGTAATGCTATGCTTTGCAGTTATGGCAGAAATGATTTCCCCATTGAACAAGACTCATTCAAGTGAATAGCGGCACAAAGGCAATATCTGCACCCCACAGTGAGCGATCGGTACCAATTACTCACTGTTCATTCAGGGTGGTGAGCCCCCCATTTGGCATTCTGAAATCGTTTTCCTGTATGCCCTTAGCAAATGCCTGCAGGAGAGGAGGGGAAATGGAAGCACTGTGTGTGAAAGGTGCACACATGGGTTCCAGATGGCGGGGGAAGGGGGCACAGATACTAGAATTGATACCCCTGCAGTGCAGCCAGAGGAAGAAAAGAAAGGTATTAGAGGTTCGAAAGAGTCACAAGTGTCATCAATAAGGCAGTACTGCTGGCCATCCTGCTTGGCAGGTGCCCGGACGCCCCTTTTGATATGAGGCCTGGGCCCAGTACACAAGGGCTGGCTGTACTGCCTTATCAGTGGCCCTGTTTACAGTATTTATAGGTAAGCCTTATTATAGGCTTACCTATTATTTAAGATGATGCATGAGAGTTTACTCCCATTTTAACATGCATGCTGTGGCGTATTCCTTTAAACAGGCCCCTAAATACATTTTTGGTGCATTGAATCTCTCTGTGTTCTTTTAAATATTACATGCTTCAGTTTGAATGCAGCAGCACAAAGAGAATTTGATATAACCATAGAAAACCAGAAATTAATGTAACTTCAGGCAGATACAGTATATAAGACACAAATTAATGCAGATCTGTAGTCAATAATAAAGCATTAATTGAAACAATTTTTCACTATGACGCATACACCCGATCGAAATTTCGGCCATCAAAAGACCGATGAGAGCTTTTCGTCGGAAAATGCGACCGTATGTATGCCCCATCTGACTTTTTGCTGGCTGAATTTTCACCAGCAAAAGTTTGAGAGCATGTTCTCAATTTTTCGGTAGGAAAAAGTTCAGATCGGAAATTCCGATCGCCTGTACCAATTCCGACGCGCACAATTCCTACGCATGCTCGGAAACAACTTGACGCTTTCTCGGAAGCATCGAACTTCATTTTCTCGGCTCAACGTAGTGTTGTACATCACCGTGTTCGTGACGGTCGAAAGTTCAGATAACTTGTGCGTCCGTGTGTATGCAAGCCAAATTCCGTCGGAAAAAACATCCAAGATTTTTCCGACTGAAAATCCTCTCGTGTGTACGGGGCATTACACAATTTTGTTCTACAACTTTATATGGCATATGAATACCATGGTTTGGTCCTCCATTCAACTAGTTGTCCTTTCCCCGTCTGTTTCCCCATAATATTTTACCTAATTAGCCAAGTTATGGAGGTATTCCGTCTTTGATAGACAAATTGGTCTCTTTTTGCCCAAACAATTAACAGTTTTTTGAGATCTATCTTTTATTTGTTTTCTACATTAAATGAAACTACCTGAAAGAGACTTGGTATCAGCCTCTTACAACCTTCTGTACTGTAGCACCACAGGTGGAAATACTGCAATAGCAGCCCATGTAGCTTCTTTGGGGTCTGCGCCCCATGGATGAGGATTGGTGAGCTCCTTTGTGGTCGAATCATTCTCTATTTAGATATCCATCAGCGCTGAGCATGGAAGCCTTCTTCTGCCAGCCCTTTGCTTAACTACAGAAGCGCCCACAGTTCCTCTTTCATGGAGCTGTATGCTACTGCATCTCATTCATTTGAAAAAAGTAATTCTTAGTCCAAGACCAGCCATTAACGGTTCAAATCTAGGCTGGTTCAGCAGGAACCGGCCAAGATTTGAAACGTGTATGGGCAGGCTGAATGTACAAAGTTTATCAATTAACTTTGGTACAACCAGCCTGCTGGATTTTACTTGTGATTATCACTAGTGGCTGCAATAATCACTGTCTTCAATGTCTAGGCAGGAGGGATTCCCCTGTCAGCACTGCCTGTGTTGATGGGGGAATCACTGTCTTCAATGTCTAGGCAGGAGGGATTCCCCTGTCGGCACTGCCTGTGTTGATGGGGGAATCACTGTCTTTAATGTCTAGGCGGGAGGGATTCCCCTGTCAGGACTGCCTGTGTTGATGGGGGAATCATGCAAATTTATTTTCTGCAACCCGTGGTTGCAGGAAAGAAACTTGCACTGTCCATGGTCTGCCTAAGCAGCTACAAGTTATTCTTATTAGGGCCCCTTGCCCCTGTTGTGCTGCATTATCACACTTTCATTACTATGCTTTGTGTTAAGGCAGTCTACTCATTTAAATAAGAAAAGCATTTTCTTTGTCACACAGTAAACTACAATGCATGAATACTATGTTATGTAGTGCTACCCCGTAGGGGCTGCTGGTAACTAACTCTCCTATTCCTGCACAGCCAGGCAACACGCATTTCTCCACTTGCAGCCAGACACAAACACTTGTTTTTGTTATTTTTTAAGGGGATAACAACTTGGATAGGGTGAGGGGATGTCCAAAAGATGATGAACACAGCAAAACTTGGGGACAATCTTCCTTTCTCTCTGTGCAAAAATCCTGAACTGCTTCCTTCTGTACAAACTCAGTCCTGGATAGGTCAATAGCAAAAGTCCATTACAGACTAAGGGTCCTGGGCCCTCGCGGAAAGTAGCACAAACTTGAAGTAACTGCAGGAGTGTCTCCTCTCCCTGTGGATCTGGTCCCAGTGCCACTACTCAGCAGGTGCTTCTTGAGAATTCAGCCCAGAATGTGGTAGAATTTAGTAGCAAAAGCCCTATACAGGCTAGGAACCTTCTGGCCCCTACTTGGAATTTAGCACAGTTTGTTGCACAGTACATGTAGGAGTACCTCCTCTCTCCTGAAGGACTGCTCCTCAGCAAACTACCTGCAGACCATTTATCTTCTCCCCTGTGGAACTGCTTTAAGCTCCACAGCCTACAGTCACCAGCAGCTCTCCTGGCTGCTCTGGAGATCTCACAGGACAAGGATAACCCTTGTCCTTTGAAAGCTTGCTACGAGTGGCAGTCTTTCCCATTGTGAATCACTGGGTGTGCTGATGTACTCACTGTGCCTTCCTTGCTCCCAGGTGGTGATTCCATTCACACTGCACTGTTTAAGGGATCCTTCCTGAGCTAGCCCGAGCCTCCAGCCTGTGGCCCCCCCCTTGACCTAGAGGGCCCCTTAAGGCAAAAGACAGACCCCTCAGCACTCCATCTTCATCTTCCACCCAACTCCCCCTGCCAGCCTGACTCATCCATACTTAACCCCCTGCCAGCCTGACTCATCCATACTAAACCCCCTGCCAGGCCCACTGCCTAGGGATTGGCCAATCTTCCCTATACAGATAGGGATAGTATACAGATCAACCCTCCTGGCCTCTGCCCTCTAGTTTACAGAACATTCTCTAACTTTTCAGAACTGGGGGAGGAACCAAAGTCCTGCATGCATGAGTCATCCAGCCCTGAACCCAGGTGAACCCTGACCCAGATTTCATTAATCAGACTTGGTCCTAAACCAGACTGTTTTACAATGTTTTAAAATAAAGTTAATTTTTTTTTCGAAGCAGTGGCGGCCCGTCCATAGGGGGCACCCGGGCGCCGCCCCCCCCCCCCCCCTCCTGTAGTCACAAAAAATAAATAAAAAAATTAATTTTTTTTTTAATACTGCCCCTTTAACCCGCCTTTTGGCACAATGCAGAACAGCAAGTAGCTTCCTCCCGTAAAATCACTGTGATTCTACGGGCGGGAGCATTGTTGTTTGAAAACCCTGAGGTCACTTCCGGGTTTTGTGAGGCAGACGAAAGCCGGATGCGACGTCGGCAGGTCCGTTCCTCAGCCCGAGCGGAGCTGTAGTAAGGTAAGGGAGCAAGTAAATGTTCTCCCGAGACTGAACAGCTTAAAATTATATTTAGGCAATTTTAAAATCACTAAAATGTTACTCACTTTACTCAAACTTGAGCATAAGCAATATCCATGTTTTATTTGCAAATGAATATAGCCAACAGCCAGGTTTTTTTTATATGAATAATGTGCTCAGCAGTTGTGAGCTGGAGATGTAACATGCGGTATTCTTATCGGCAATCTGCAATGGTCTGCTCTGCTTGTTACTTAGACTAAAAAATGTGCTTGCTATTGGTGGGGCTTGTTGGGTTCTCTGCTCTGTGCTAATAACATAGATATGATAGGGGAGTGTGGAACATTTTTACTGTCAGAACCTCATATTTAAGAGGACCTTTAAAAAAAAAAAAGTCTGATCTATTTTTTACATTTTTTTTTTTAATTTTTAATTTTTTTTTTAAAAGGTCCTCTTAAATATAAGATTGTGACAGTAAAAATGTTCCACACTCCCCTATCATATCTGTTATTAGCACATTAAAAAAAAAATGTCAAAAGAAAAATAAGAATTTTTTTTTTAAGCCCCCCCGTCCTGATGAGCTTGCGCGCAGAAGTGAACGCATACGTGAGTAGCGCCCGCATATGAAAATGGTGGTCAAACCACACATGTGATGTATCACTACGATCAGTAGAGCGAGAGCAATAATTCACCTCTAACGCAAAACATGCAACCTGTAGAATTTTTTTAAACGTTGCCTATGGATATTTTTGAGGGTAAAAGTTTGACGCCATTCCACAAGCGGGCGCAATTTTGAAGCGTGACATGTTGGGTATCAACTTACTCAGCGTAACATAGTTCACAATATTAAAAAAATTGGGGTAACTTTACTTTTGTCTAATTTTTTTAATTAAAAAAAGTGAATTTTTTTCCAAAAGTGCGCTTGTAAGACCGATGCGCAAATAGTGTGAAAATAAGTATTGCAATGACGGCCATTTTATTCTCTAGGGTGTTAGAACCCCCAAACATTATATATTGTATTTTCAATAGAAAAAAAATTGTTTTAAACATGTAAACACCTAAATTCCAAAACGAGGCTGGTCCTTAACCACTTTACGACCATTATATAAGGGGTGTGGTTTATGAGAAGTGGGAGGGGTCAAACCTGATGGACAGGGTCTGGCGCCCACCCATCCAAAAACTTCACCAGCCGCCACTGTTTCTAAGTGAAATATGTTTAGTAAATCTGATTTTCCTATGCGATTGTCTGCTTTACTGTACTAGATATAGTAGTGTGTTAGTACCAGGCTGCCCAGGTGCTAGCAAGGGGTAAGGTGCAAACTCTCATTTATTTATTTATGATTCTGCCTCCCTTGGGTGGGCTATAAATGCAAGGGGAGATAACCTCTTGTGCTCTCCTTGTATGGGAGTATTAGACAAGGAAACTGCTGCATGATGTGATCTCAACTATGGGATTCTCCCCCTTGAAAGGGTACCCAATTAGAGTGCAGAAGAGAATGAAATACTTTGCACTGTATGGACTGTACACCTCTAAGGTATGAGATAGCAAGCTGGTTAAGAAACAGCCTGAAAAGGAACGAACTAGAGATGAGGGAAGAAGTGACTATTTCACCTCCTCAGTAAAAGTTTTCAAGTCATTCCAAAGATGCCTGATTTGAAGTTTTTACAAAAGGGAATGCATGTAAGGCTGTATCAAAAGGAACAGAGCTGTACAAAGAAAGCAGGATGAAGAGGAGATGCAAGATGGCAACCATGAGGGGTTATTAATGCAGAGGAGTTAGCAGGAGATGCAGCTTTATTGCTGTTGGCACAAGTAACCAGTGGAGCGGTGCAGAATGCTACGGCAGCCAGTGCAAGATTAGTGTCTTGGCATGGGAGACCTGGTAGTGAGGGGATTGGTGAGCTTTACCCCCTCCCTAGCAATCAGTACACCATACTCGGGACCAATATTGCAGCACAGGGAACCTATGGTCCTAGCCTGGATGTATGGTAGGAGAGAGGATGGCAGAGGTGGATCCAAACAAAAGGTTAAAGCTTGCTATCAACCAAGGTCTGCACTGTGCGAATGGCGGGGTTCCCACATTTTAACTGAGTGGAGTGGCATTTATGGCTGTGCTGGTGGAGCTGGACATGGGCTCTGCAAAGTCAACATAGATATGCTGCATTCAAAAAAGAGTAGAGATGTACGGTTACACAAGATGAGCATTAAATAGCAGAGTTCTCAATGTACAAAGTGGAGCTGTGCAAAGCAAATGGCTCGCTTCCAAGCTCTAAGTTGGGGTTCTGCCCTAAAGCTGATTTTTGCTTGACAACGGCCCCTGTAACTGTGTCCCGGGCATTAGTGAGCGCATTTGCGAGGGTCCCCAAATGGCGCATGAAGCCCCACTTGCAGGTCTGTTGGCAAGGCACGCTGGGGTGCTATTTGGAATAAATGGCACCAGATCACACCAATGCACATTACTGCAGTGCAGTTGTGTGAACGGACCCTTAAGGTACCAAAAAAAACTGCTAGTGCATTCCATATGCCATGCTGCATGTTCACTATTTTGCATCGGCTCATTTCATATGCCATGCTTTACAATGACTACTCTCCACCTGGCTCATCCCACATGCCATGCTGTAAGTTCTTTATTTGGCACCGCCTTATTTTTACTGTCACTGTATTAAATTAGTGAAAGGGTCAGTTTAAAGGATTAGTGTACATTTAAACAATGTACACTCGTCCTTTTTCTCAAGCTTCCTGGCTAAATAAGACACACCCTCCCCCTGTACTTACCTCAGTATTACCGCCACACCCTCTTCAGTCCTTTGTCACCTGTCCTGGTAATAAGTGTGTTGTGCAATGGTGATTTTTCTGTTGGCATCCTATTAAATTTTATGCTACAGGGTGGATTTCTAGTTATGCCCCTGAGTAGCGCTAAGGCAAAGTGGGGTAGGACTGGTAACTAAATGATAACTGAATATTTTCCAGCTGTATATTTTTTACCTAAAAGGTTCTTCGAAAATACAGACACATCTAACTTAAAGAGCAACAGCCTGTGCTTGGTGAAAATGCACATGAACAATATTCTTAAACCATATGTGTAATTGAGCTCTTATCAGACTGTATAGTTCTCTTATTTGGAAGGTCAAGGGAAGTAAAACCCTCAATACATACAATAATCTAAAATTTTATAAACTTCAATTATTCATTCATGTTTTGTCTGCTCTTAAAAGGTTTCTCAACTTGAGTATTTATGTTGAAGGTCATTTCAGTCTTGGCATGAATAATGTTTGCGATCACCCATATGCTGTGGATTAAGGAAGTTGGCATGAAAAGGAAGAGCAAGAAGGAAGCCAGCAGCAGAAAGCAAAGTAGTATGATATGACACTTCGATGTCGAAATGCGATGAGAAAAAATACCACACAGAGGCTTTTTGTAGATCTTTGATGACTACGCCATATTGTTTACTTGTCATTACAGAATAGAAACAGATATATTTTCAATGACCTGCTACAATCACTTTTAAATAAATAGTGTTCACTTTTTGACTGCTGACTAGTAAACTGGATGACATTTTCTAAGGTGTCAGAATATGTGACTGTGGCAACTAATTTAGAACTGTAAGCTTGTTTGTGTAAGGCTTCTGTTTGAAGGGTTGCAGTAGCAGAAATTCTTAGGCAACAGACATTAGTAAAAGGAAAGATCTTAGGAATGATAGAGGTAGGTTTTTTTAATTCCCTTGTTTCAAATTTTTTTATTGAAAGTTTTTCCCAAAGAGGACACAAATTGTAGGCAAAGAATGACATCAAGAATAGTGTCCACAATGCAAGTGGAACATATCAAAACATTAAGAACATGTATAAAAGGGGAATCAAATATTATACCACCAGTTATTTTTGACACAAAGGATTGCCATATAAAGTATAGATTCAACATAAAGAAAAAGGGTTCTTGTAACGCAAACAGCAATCCCACTCAGAAACCCCCCGTTGGGAGAAATATTAGAACCACGGCACGCCGGCATGGGCCATGAGTATACATAATGCACTGCAGAAAGTGTAAGCAACACAGCTAAATGAAAATAAGTGCGTTCAAAAAAAAAAAGAGGGGGGAAGAAGGGAGAATAAAAAGGAAAAAAAGAAAAGAAACAAAACAAAAGGAGAAAGGAGGACTGTCCAAACACCAGCCTCCACTGCCCACCCTCCACAATCAATCTTCTTTTTATTGTGGAGGGTGGGCAGTGGAGGCGGGCGTTTGGACAGCACTCTGTACTCAATCAAAATTTTTTTTTTATTCAGAACATCCCAAAGTGTTGACAGAAAGCCAGTAGATGCATTTCACACTCCATGTGCGCTTAATTATTACACCAATCACTACACCATCATCATCACATACTCCACAGTCAGCTGGAAGTTGGAGATACTTAAACCCAAACATAGTCAAACTTGGCAGTCTTATTCTTCTGAGATATTGACTACTTTTTTGTTGAGCATGATCCATGTCAGCTTAATTTTCATAATAGCTAGATCTACCACTGGTTTCTTCCAAGCGGTCGCTATAGCAATTTTTGCCACGAGAAACCTAAAGTGGATTTAAATGTGAACATGCTTGGAAGCATCAACGGCAGGCTCATTAAGAAGAGCCTCCTTAGGGTTTTTAACAGAATAGATCAGGAAATATACTCTAGTCCAAAACCAGCAAACCTTGGCACAGGTCCACCATATGTGGAATATCATACCATATTGGCCACATCCCGAAAACACAGAGAGAAGGCCCCCTGGTATATTTTCAATAAACGTTCCGGCACCATCTAGAAAGCACCTTACATCCTCCCTCCTCCAGGGCTGTGTTCATGATACACTTATATGTACGAGGACATCACTTCCACCAGTCACTCAAATCAATCTCCTCCCCGAAGTCCTGCTACCATGCCAGCATATAAGGCAATTTCACAGATGGGTAAACAAACAATTTATACAGCATCGAGATGCCCCCCTCTCGGCCTCCGCACGTAAACATCTGGATTCAAAAGCAGTGCGTGTAGTAATAGCTGTAGATCTCTGCAACAAGTGCAAAAAGTACAGGATCTTCTGCAAACAGAAATGATCAGATGGAAGAACCTTCAACTGCTGCACAAAGTAGGAGACAGGACAAATCCCTTTATGGTCAAGGAAATTGCCTATTTTGTACAGGTTCTTATCAACCCACCACTGAAAATCCTGTAGACCTAGACCAGGTGGAAATGCCAGATTGAGGAAAAAAGGGGACTGAAGAGTCAGAGCCCTACAGGACGAATCGCAGACCTGCATAGAATGAGAGCAATTCCCTTGTTTCATAAACCTCTATCTAAAAATATTTTCAGTTGTACCATAGTTATATAGTTAATCTGGTTGAAAAAAAAGTCCATCCAGAACACCCACAGTTGATCCAGAAGAAGGGAGAAAAACACCAAATAAAGCATGATCCAATTTGCTTCAGCGGGGGAAAAAAATTCCTTCCTGATCCTCCAACACGCAATCGGATATTCCCTGTATCAACTTTATCTAAAAAAATATTAGTAGCCAGGTATATTATATACATTTAGGAAAGAATCCAGGCCTATTTTTTAAAAACAATCTACTGAGTCAGCCGGAACCTGCTCTTAAGGGAGTCTATCCCAGATTTACACAGCTCTTACTGTCAATAGGCCTTTCCATATTTGTAGATTAAATCTTTTTCCTCCAGATGTTAAGAGTGCCCTCTTGTCCTCTGTGATGACTTTAAGGTGAATGATTTTACACTGAGTTCACTATATGGATCACATATGTATTTATACATGTTAATCATATCTCCCCTTAATCTTCTCTTCTCAAGAGAGAATGCATTCAATTCAGCTAATCTTTCCTCATAGCGGAGCTCGTCCATGCCTCTTATCGGTTTGGTTGCCCCTCTCTGCACTTTCTCCAGTTCCCCGATATTCTTATTGTGAACTGGTGCCCAAAACATAACTGCATATTCCAGGTGGGGTTTTACTAATAATTTATACAAGGGCAAAATGATATATCGCTCTCTGGAGTCCATACCCTTTTCAGTACTAAAAATTATTTTGTACGCTTTGGAAACCGCTGATTGGCATTGCATGCTATTAAGCTTATGATCTACCAGAACACCCAGATCCTTCTCCACCATTTATTTTCCCCAGTTGTACTCCCCCCTACTATGTATGATGCATGCATATTCTGCGTCCCAAAGTGCTTAACTTTACATTTATCAACATTAAACCTTTTGCCACACAGTTGCCCAATTACCAGTGCTTAGAGGTCGGCATTGGAGACATCCTGTAAGGATGTTATACGACTGCAGAACTTGGTGTCATCTGCAAAGACTTAAATGGTACTTTAAATCCCAGACCCTATATCATTTATAAAGATATTAAACAGTAAGGATCCCAAATCTGAACCTTGCTGTACTCCACTGACAACCTTAGACCATTCAGAGTAAGAATCATTAACCACTACTCTTTGGATATGGTCTTTTAGCCAGTTTTCTATCCATTTTAAAAACTACCCCTTTCACCTTTTTTAGGGCTAAAGTGAACCTGTCAAATAAAACCCAAACTCAACTACTCGGCACCCCTTGTGCTTACAATGACCTGCCCTTTCAGTATTTCTAGGTATGGGAAAACATGTGTTACTCCCCCTGCCACATAATATTGTACCACTTCGGGCCTGAGTGTCCTTTAGCCACATCTAAGGGGCCAGGGGTCTGCAAACAAGAGAGCCTATGCTGACTGAGCTGTGTTAAAAATATGCATATACTTTCTTTTTTTTTTTTTTTTTTTAGCCTGCTCCAGTCCGGTCAAGTGATCTGGCCCCCTGTGTCAGCTAGCGGTGACTACCGGGAAGAGTAGGTAGCGCTGAAAACTAATAGGCCATAGAAGCCTATGGGTGATGTCACTGGTCCAGGCTTTACCAGCTGAGACCAGTCGAGAAATCTCTTCTCTCCCCTTCAGCTGCCACTGGCTGACACAGGGGATCACATGACTGGACCGGAGCAGGCTGAAAATCGGTAAATATATGCATATTTTATTACACGGGTTAGTCAGCATACGTGCTAGGAGGGGGAGGGGACATTTTTAAGGCTAGTTAGTTTTTTTTATTTGGCTTTCCTTTGCTCTCCTGCCACTCTCCTGACATGTCCATGTTTTAAAAAAAAAAGGAAATTCATCTGCATGGAGCTGGATGAATAAAACACTTCAGCACACATTCTTTCAGTAAATCTCTCCTGTATGTTCTCTAATGCCGCGTACACACGAGCGGACATTTTTCGACGGACTGGAATCTGTTGGACAATTTTATCGTGTGTGGGCTCCAGCGGACTTTTTTTTCCCCCAAAAGTCAGACGGACCTAGAAATAAAACCATGTTTCAAATCTTTCCGACGGACTCGAGTCTGGTCAAAAAATCCGCTCGTCTGTGCTAGTCTGGACAAAAAAACGATGCTAGGGCAGCTACTGGCTATGAACTTCCTTATTCTAGTCTGGTCGTACATCATTACGTTCAAATCTGTCAGACTTTTGGAGTGATAGTGTGTGGGCAAGTCTGATCATTTGAAATTCCAGCGGACCTCCACTGCAAAGTCTGTCGGATAGTCCGTCAGTCTGCTGGTGTGTACGCGACATTAGTGTTACATGGGCTTCTACAGGGCCTCTCTGTTAGGCCTCATTCATAATAAAATACTGATCACCTGGGCAGGGCAGTGTTTACCTGCACAGGAATGCACAGGTGTTCCGTGCAGGCGGTCCTATTGATGTCTATTGTGACACCGCACCTGCACAGATACTGCCTCTGTGTCCCAATATGACATCCGTGAGGGTGAGGTTGTGTCCAAGATCCATATCCACATGGATGTCATATTGGGACACGGTGGCTTTGTCCATGCAGCTGCTGTGTACCAATAGACATCAATAGGACATCAATAGGACTGCATGCACAGGGTGCACAGAACACCTGTGCAACTCCATGTCGGCAAACACAACCCTGCATGAGGCTTTAGGCTAATCAGTCTCTATGAAATGTAATTCTGTAACAAGCACAAGTCTGGACTATTGCTGCACTCCTTGGTATCTTTATTGAAGCATTAAAATGACATCACAGGTATGGCAGGAATGTTGCTGTCATGATGAATCTGTGATGTAATGAATTTCACAGATGACCTGTGCAACACCATGGGTTCCAGTTGACAACATTTGAGAGTCGGTCACTCACCTACTGCAGCATCACTTTGGCTTTACTGATCCAAATGTAATCCTGCCTTGTACTGGTGGGGCCAGAACCAATGTAAAGGCCTTCTAGAAAATTTGTACAGAGACTAATATGGAAGTTGTCATAGCTGACATCCTTCTGAGAATACCAGTTTCCTGAATGTCTCTGACCTTCATACTTTGAGTGTCTCAAAGTATAGCAGCCATTGGATCGGCATGACAGCCAGACATCTAACATTTCAGAAGTACAGGAACATGTTTCCTCTAGAGCAAAGTGAATGCAATGAATAGTTTAGCATGAGTGTAGAGAACAATCGAATGCGAGCAAGGGTTTGTTAAAATGGTAGTAAACTCTGGTCACTGAAGACCTAGACTTAAACTACAGTTAAGCTTATAATAAAGCTTACCTGAAGCTACGATGAATATTTCCTAAACGTACACCATTTTAGAGATATTAACTGTTCTGCAGCTGGTGACATCACTGACGCATGTGCACTGCTCTCTGAATTGAGGGCACACTGAATGTGACATCAATCCAGAGCGCAGTGCCGCAATCCTGATTCCTTTGCGCATGCTAGGGATTGAAGTCATTGTAGCTTAGCCAATCAAACAGCTAAAGCTTGCAATCTGGGTGTAAACAAAAGCTCTTGCAGCTATGACAGTATTATGATATATAGGAAAGTGTACGGTTTGTATTCTAAGTGAATTGAACTCCTTTAACTTTTACAAATGTTTAATAGGTTTTATGGAAATATTTAATTAACAAAATGCTTATTCTCCCATATCTGACTCATTTTAAGTAAAATATAGTTGTCTTGCTATTATCTTTAGCCTTAGACTACAAATTAAAGAGTTGCTTACCCAGAACAAGCATGCAGGACTGGAGTTCTTAATGGTTACATCTTCTGGGTCCTAACGCTGAACTATGGGATAAGCAAAAATTGTCTAAAGAAAACATGTCTATTTTTATTCAAATCACTGTGTGCTTTGTGTATTCCAGATTTGTGCAGTAATCCAGCATGAAATGTTGCCACTATGCGGGAGTAGTAAAGGACCATTTGCTGCTGTGCTCTCACTTTGTACAGGGTGACTGGTCTTGTATCTGCCCCTCCTGTAGTTTCCTGCAGGCAACCTGTAGTGAGTGGACCTGTTGGGTCCCTCTATCTGCACAGGCTTTGTGTAGAACAGTGATGTCACTGCTATTTCTACAAGGTAAAATCTAGGTTTACAGGGGCATTTGATGCACATAAAGTGGTTTTATATAATTTACCGCTATGAAGGAATATATTTAAGTGGAAGTTTTTGGCCTTGAGTTCAGCTTTAAGTGAAGCTGGAAGATCAGAATGATGGACAGCCGACTAGCATCTATTAGAGTGGGCTAAGAATGGCAGCACAGTTATTTCTCAAATGACAAGTAATTTTCCATATTTGTAGATGAAACCTAGTAAATATTGGTTTACACCCAGGATTACCACAATTACCCGAAGATAATTATGAAATATGCTTTTTGGCGATTCCGATTGCAACACAATGAAAATATCATTATGATAAAATCTTACAAACGTATCTAAAAAGGATATTCAAATTATTGAGCAATGTTAGCACACATAAAAAAAGGAACATGTAAAGTACTTGTTTTTTTCACTGTAAATATTTTGATTATGTGACAGCTTGTTTTCTAAGTGTTTTCGAAATAGTGTGCTAATGTTCACATTCAGCATATAAAGTTCAATTCATTTTGAATGGGCTGAAATTGCTCTTCACTCCACCAAAAGTAGTGCATGACAATGTTCTGGATGTTGCAATTGGACACAGGAAACACACTTTATCCAATACTCAATATCTTCATGCTTGTTCTCCTTCCCGGGTCCCCTCTAAATATCTTTCCAGTGACTCCAGGCAGGGTCTCTAGGCACTCTGTCACAGACCTGGTCCCAGTATGCCTGTGGTCAATTAAGACAATCAATGGCTGGAGCCTGTGATCTTTAGAGCTACTATGTATTTCAAAGTTTTATGTCTGTAATATGGTTATGACTAAGGCCTTATAGGCTGAAACGCGTCAACTCACTTAATCTGCGTTTTGTTCACTGCGGCTATTCAATAAAATAAAGAAATTTTAAAAGCAACAACCGGAAAGCAGATCATTTTTTTCTACATTACTGTACTCAACTAAGCCAGCAACTGTGGATCGAGCACCTGGGAGCTCTGCTATCTATGTGGTGTATGGGTAGTAGCACTGACTTTTCTGTTTATGCTATACCCATTAAGAGTCCTCAAGGCAAGAGTCCATTTAGGCAGTAACCCACAAGAGATAGTAAGCAATCCCTTAAAGTCCACGATTTGGTAATCCTCAAAAAGTAGTACGTTTATAGCTGGTAGCTAAAAGTCCATAAAAATTCACAGTTTCATTCCCCACTGTGAACACCAACTGGGCTCCAACTCACCCCCCACCTCCCCTCCCAAAGGGGATGATTCACTCCAGCAGAGTAAGAGCTACATTTTGGCAGACATTCCCCAACACCTCTCTTAAAGCACCTAGTGAGTCCTATTTATATGGCATGACCTAGAGGGGGCAGTAACCTTCTGAAAAAAAGCTGGAAAACCTGGCAAGCAGCATTAATCCCTGCCTCTCGGTCACCACCTGCTCAGCAGGTCAATCCGAAGACACCTTGCAACATTAAGACATTTAAAAAATGGCAGATGGTTGACCTTGTTAACTTGAGGGCATTAACACAGTAAGAAAAAACTGAATAACCATTCAGAACCCTCTTAGCTTGCATACAACTTCCCTGGAGAACCCAGGTATTGTGGGGAGAACCTACCAATTGCTACCAGAGTACTCCAGTTCCTATGGGGTGGGCCTTTGTCCTTGGCATTGGATCGCTCCAGCTGTTCACCTGTGTTATCAGAGTTACATTTGACTTCACTGTAATAACCCATACACACGGTCGGGTATTCCGATGGAAAAAGTCAGATCAGATTATATTATCGGAAAATCTGATCGTGTGGGCTCTATCGGATTTTTTCCGTCGGAAATTCAGACTAAAAGAATTTGAGAGCAGGATCAAAAATTTTCCGACAAAAAAATCCGATCACACTTTTTCCGATCGTTTGTAGAGAATTCCGACAAAGTGCCACGCATGCTCCGATCAAATTACGAGACCAAAGCTATTGGCTACTAGCCTCTACGTAGTCCCGTCGTATGTAACGAACGTCACCAGGTTCCAAACAATTAGATTTTCCGACAATTTTGTCCGAACGTGTGTATGCAACAAGTTTCGGACAAAATCGGTTGGAAAAAATCTGACGGATTTTGTGGTCAGAATGTCCTGACCGTGTGTATGGGGCATTAAGGACACCTTCTATGAGGATAATCACAAGTATCTGTGTTCCGAACTGTGTTTTTTCTGAGGTAGTAATTTTCAGATTGACCCTCTATTGGTATAGAGCCTTAAGAGACTTTACTTTGCAACTACATGTTACCCTCATTAGGCCACAGAGACAATGCTGTGAGGAGTTCACTTTTGCGCAGCTTTCATAACCGGTTTTGTATTTTTCTGCAGTGTGTGCATGCCCATTTTTCAACAGTGTATGTTTTCTCTTTGCCACCCTGAACCTGTTTTACATTTATTGCTATCTTTGCTTTTAGTAAACTGCAAATTACATTACTTCCTGTCTGACAAATTGGCTGACTTATTTTTTTTTTTAATTTGTATATACTGTACATTCAGTATAGATGGAAGAGATAGCCAGGCAATAAGCTTTTACAAATGGTCTCAGAGTGCAAACTGTATGTGTCTGTATTTCCTTTGATACAGGTTTCCTTTAACTTACCTAATTTTAATATCTGGTTTGATTATTATTACACCCAGCATGCTGATCATTTTCAGGATGTTGTTTCTTGGTTGCATACTGTAGTGAAAAACAATTCTACTGTTATCTGATTCTCCTTTATTCACATGTCTTGTAAATAAAAGATTATAATGACAATGATTGTTCGTCTTTTGGCTCTTGTGATGCAGAGAGCAGGTTAATTATTCTTTCTTCCAAATACAAAAGGAAATAAAGATATTTTGGACAAAGGCCAGACTCATTTTGCTTATGAGTGCTCTATTAACAATAGTAGGTCAATTCTATGACTACAGATATAGTTGCACAATGTTCTAGTTCAAACATTTATCACCTGAAAATTTCCTGTTGTGTTAACTCATTAACTTAAAATTCCAAAGAAAGGCTTTTGGTACAGTGGTAGCTTTTATTTTCACTAAAATCACAATGGATTAATGGAGCTACACTACTGTACAAAAATTTTAGGCAGGTGTGAAAAAATGCTGTAAATTAAGCGCAGCCGGCTTGTGTTGCAGCCAACTCGGTGCAGCTGTGTGCTGTCTGTGCAGACTCACCTGCCACCCACCCGCTGTGTTTGCTACATAGGACGGCTATGTGCAGGTGTCACGTTACATTCGGCTACCCATCACATTTTGCTACCCGCTGGAGTGCGCATGCGTGACGCCGCCATCATATGCGTTCCAAAACTGTTGTAAGACACCACTTTGCCACAGGGCCCCTCGCGGGCTCGCTTTGCTTGCCACGCTTTGGGCACGGCCTCACTTCGCTCTGCATATTTATAATCTAACTCTGTGTCCATTTGGATGGTGGGGCTTGAACCTGGACTCAAAATTCTGCGCAAGCGCAGATCGCCACAGTGTTGAAACGCATATGGCGGCATCGCGCATGCGCAGTCCAGCGGGTAGCCAAACGTGATGGGTCGCCATATGTGACGAAACACAGGCTCTAGCTCTGCGTATGTACTTTTTCCCCGCTCAACCCACCCCCCCACCCTGCTAGTGCAGTGCATCAGCTGGGACTGTGTTTCGATGTGCTTCACCTCCTTCTTTGACCCCCTGCATCTCTGAAAAACTGACAAGCTGGAGGAGCGTCAGGCTACTGTTGAATGAGTGAGTTCTGTGTCACTCTGCACTCACTCCTCTGCCCCCCCCCCCCCTCCTCACAGTCGGATCAGATGAAATCAGAGGGAGGGAGAGCCAATGGAAACATGAAAAATGGGCTATGTGTATTGTAGTTCTTTAACCGCTTCCCGACCGGCGCACGCCGATGTACGCCGACAGACGTACAGGCATAAGGGCGTATAGGTACGTCCCCTTTAAGATGCCATCGTGCCATCGAGCGCGCGCCGGTCGGGACCCCCGTGAGTCCAGTCGCGGGTCCCGCTGACTCTATCGCCGTGGAGATACCCACGATCATCTCACAGGAAGGCTGAATGGGGAGATGCGGAAATAAACAGCATCTCCCCATTCTGCCTAGCAACTAGTGACGCCGATCTCTGCTCCCTGTGATTGGAGCAGAGATCAGCATTCACTAGCTCACAGCCAGGCCCCCCACAGTTAGAAACACTCCTCTAGGAACATATAACCCCTACACTGCCACCTAGTGGTTAACCCTTCACTGCCAGTGTCATTTACACAGGAATCAGTGCATTTAAATAGCAATGATTGCTGTATAAATAACAATGGTCCCAAAAATGTGTCAAAAATGTGTCAAAAATGTCCGATGTGTCCGCCATAATGTCGCAGTCACAATAAAAATCGCTGATCGCCACCATTACTAGTGGAAAATTTTTTTTTATAAAAATGCTATAAAACTATCCCCTATTTTGTAAATGCTACAACTTTTGCGCAAACCAATCAATTGCCTATTGCGATTTTTTTTTTTTTTACCAAAAATATGTAGAAGAATGTATCGGACTAAACTGAGGGAAAAAAAGATTTTTTTTATAAATTTTTGGGGGATAATTATAGCAAAAAGTAAAAAAATGTGTTTTTTTCAAAATTGTCGCACTTCTTTTGTTTATAGCGCAAAAAATAAAAACCGCAGGGGCCATCGAATACCACAAAAATAAAACTCTATTTGTGGGAAAAAAAGGACTTAATTTTGTTTGGGAGCCACATCACACAACCGCGCAATTGTCAGTTAAAGCAACGCAGTGCCGAATCGCAAAAAGTGGTCTGGTCTTAAGCAAGCAAAATGGTCCAGTCTGAAAGTGGTTAAGGGGCGTTGCACCATACTTGTGCATGGAGGCTGGCAGGCTAATAGACTTTAATACCCATGAACCTTTGCATCGGGGAGGAGGAGAATTTCAACCTTTTTCCATGCGCAAATCTGTGTGGAGTGAGACAGTTCAGAGAGGAGAGTGAAGGGGTGTGGACCTGCTGTCAGGGTTTGTGCCTTCCATTCAAGGGACTAGAGCCACTAAAGAGGAGCTTAGAGGACCTTTTGCTGTTCCTGTATGCTTGCACCATAGAGAGAGAGGACAGACCTGCACCAGAGTCTACCAGAGCCTCCTGCAGAGACTGAGCTTTAAAGAGGGAAATGCTGCATTTTCAGGATTGGAGCTGAGAGACTGTGGCCTACATGAAAAATCAGGACTCTGCTTCCAGAACCTGCTGATTGCCAAGCCCCTGGGACCAGGTCTGTCACCAGCCGGGAAGCGATGAGCTGAACTAAACGCCCACCACATACTGCTAGCCTAATTGGAGACTGCTTCTACTTTGCAGCCTATTCCATATCAATTACCCACATGCTTTTAAAGGGACAGTTCACCAACAAAAGAGGGACCCCACCAAAAGATGGCTAACGCTAGGTACTAGGCGCCAGGTTCTTTCCAACACCTCCAGGGGTACCCCTACACTAGGAACACGTACGCCCACCTGTTACTGGGGTTGTATGCACAAGGTGTACACCAGGGCCCTTTCTATTCCTCTGAAGTAATTAACATTGTTTAGAAACTATAGTTACCCAGTTAAGATTCAAGTAAACATGGCTATAATTCCTATACGTGCATGTTATCATAGTGTTCTGATATTTATCTGCTTGTTGATTTACACTGTATTGCATTTAATTGCTTTAATACATTTAATTGATTTACTGTCAAGTTGTTTGTGACCTAAGACTGCTTACACACTGAAAGCGTCGGCCATTAGCGCTAAAGCACTGCTCGCTTTAGCGGCACTAAATGCTGTTTGTTGCGCTTTTTGCCCACTAGTGTGGCAATTTTAACCCCAAAAAAGGGTTAAAAACGCCTGTTTAGTGGCGCTTTGAAAGCGCTTTTCAGGCCATTTCAAAGCGCTGCCTATTCATTCCAATGGGCAGGGTGTTTTGGGAGCACAAAATACAGCACTCCCAACCTGCTTCAAAGATGCTGCTTGCAGGACTTTTTGGAACGTTCTGCACACGCACCGCCCCAGTGTGAAAAGACACCACTGGAATAAATGGGAGGCACTTTTCAGGCGCTTGGCAGAGGCTATTTCCAGCGCTATAGTGCCTGACTGCCCCAGTGTGAAAGGGGTATTCTTGTGCATTCTTAAAGTGGTAGCCTGTTAACCTCTTGAGGGGCAACTGGCTTCTAGTTTATAACCAAGTGTGTCAGTGGGGACTGAGCAGTTAGAAGAATCGTAACAGAACAGAGAACCCACCATCACCAGCGGCATCATGCGGGTGTAAGCGCTACATAATAATGCTTTTAGAAATAGTAGTGTTACTAGTTTCTTTTTTTTTCATATAACAAAATGGTTAGTAAATGAGGAGATGAGAGATCCAAATCAAATCAATATTTGATGTAACCACCCTTTGCCATCAAAACCGCATCAATTCCTCTAGGTGCACATGCACACAGTTTTTGAAGGAACTCCGCAGGCAGGATGTACCATATATCTTTGAGAACTAACCACAGATCTTCTGTGGATGTAGGCTGCCTCAAATTCTTCTGTCTCCTCATATGATCCCAGACAGACTCCATGATGTTGAGATCAGGGCTCTGTGGGGGCTAAACTGTCACTTCCAGGACTCCTTGTTCTTCTTTACGCTGAAGCTAGTTTTTAATGACATTGGCTGTATGTTTGAGGTTGTTCTCCTGCTGCAGAACCAATTTGAGGCCAATCACATGCCTCCCTGATGGCATGACATGATGGCTATGTATCTGCCTGTATTTCTCAGCATTGAGGACACCATTGATTCAGATCAAATCTCTTAATCCATTTTCAGAAATGCAGGCCCAAACTTGAAAGGGACCTCCATCATGCGTCACTGTTGCCTGCACACACATTATTGTACCGCTCTCCAGCCCTTCAGTGAAAAAATTGCCTCCTGCTACAGCCAAATATTTTCAATTTTGACTCCTCAGTCCATAGCATCTGCTGCTATTTTTATGCACCCCAGTTCCTATGTTTTTGTGCATAGTTAAGTCGCTTAGCCCTGTTTCCACCTTTTAGCTGCAATTCTTCCATGAAGACCACTTCTGACAGACTTCTCCAGACAGTAGATTGGTGTAACTGGATCAGACTGATTTCCACCAATTCAGAGCAGATGGCACTGCTGGACATCTTCTGATGTCAAAGGGACGTAGGTATGATGTGTGTCATGTTTATGTAATTGTTTGTCAGCTTACCTCTCACCATATGTTCATCTCTAGAGACCAGCCACTCACCTGGCTGCTTTTATAATCTCTCCTCTAAGCATGGCTCCACCCCAGCTCCTATCAGAGAACTCTATATTGATCTGTGCACTGCAGGCCAGTCGTGCTGATCAACATTGTGTTTGGCTTCTGGTTTCCTGCTTGCTGTGTTCCCTTCGTTTGTTACAGACCTTGGCATGTTCTCGACTATAACGGTCTGCTCGTGACCCTGACCTTTTGGCGTGTCCCCGACTATCCCTATTTGCCTGTGACCCTGAACCTTTGGTGTGTACTCTGTTGTCTTTGTCTGCTAGTTGCCCCGACTTTGGCTTATTCCCTTACATAGTTACATAGGTTGAAAAAAGACACAAGTCCATCCAGTTCAACCACAAATAAAAAAATCCCTATCCTCCTGTTGCCTACTGTGGGTGTGAGCTAGGGGTCGCGACCTGGAGCCAGTTGCAGCCCAGTCCATCCTCACCACTAGAGGCTCTGGTAAACACCTGCTGGCTCTTAGACTCCGCATCCTAGGGAATCTTATGCTCTAGCTCCGGTGGGATCCGTGTTGGTGTTCCAGCGGCCCTGCTTTTCTTTACCACCCAGACTCCCATCCGCAGCAGTCAGCTGTAGGGTCCACTACCTTGCTGTGCACTCCTGATTCCAACGGTGTGCATCTGTCACCTGGCCTCAGGTGGCCTGACAATGTGTCTTTCAGCAGCTACATTGCTTCCTTGACCGTCCACTGCATCTATGGTCCTCAACATTGCCCGTTTCTTTGTGCTTCTTCAAAACAACTTGAATAGCACATCAGTCTGCTTTGAAATCTTTGCCTGGGAGAGACCTTGCTTATGTAGTATAACTACTGTCTTGTTGCTGTGGTGTATGAACTGTGACATGAAAATGTCCTCCAAAACCTCATCTTAGTAGCAGAGTTTGGCTGTTCCTCACCCAGTTGTAAGCTCCCTACACAGCTGTTTCAGTTAATGACTGTCTTTTGACCTACATATGAAATTAATGATCACTAGTATAATTGGTTAATCATACACCTGAATCTAATCTTACAAAATCCCTGACTTTGTGCAAGTTTACAAAGTGTTCAAGTGTAAGAACTGATGCTGATTTTAAGCCAAAGGGTGGTCACACTATATATTTGATTTAGATTTTTCTTCTGTGCACTCACTTTGTATTTTGTAAATTGATAAAAATGAACCAGAAAATATATATTTTTGAAAGCATTCTTTCTTTAAAGCATTTCTTCACACCGGCCTAAAACTTTTGCTTAGTACTGTATTTAACTTCAAAGCAAATATTTTTTTAATTCAAGTGATTGTTCCTCTATTTATACAGTATATATAGTATATGCCATGTGTACAGAGTACAGTTAGGTCCATATATATTTGGACACAGGCACAATTTAGTTTTTTTTCAGGTATTTACCAAAACATATTCAAGCTATAGTTATATAATGGATATGGGCTGAAAGTGCATACTGTTTTAATTTGTGGGAATGTACATCAAAATCGAAGGAAGGGCTTAGGAATTACAGCTCTTAATAGCCATCCCCCATTTTTCAAGAGACCAAAAGTAATTGGACAATTGAATCAAAAGCGGTTTCATGGTCAGGTGTGAGCTACTCTTTCATTATTTTGTCATCAATTAAGCAAGTAAAAGATTAAGTTGATGTAAGTGTGGAATTTACATTTGGAATCTATGCTGTGAACCTACATCATGCATTCAAAGGAGCTGTCCATGCAAGTGAAACAGGCCATTGCAAGGCTTCAAAAATGAAACAAATCCATCAGAGATGGCAGCAACATTACAAGTGGCCCAATCAACAGTTTGGTACATTCTGAAGATAGAACAACGCACTGGTGAGCTCAGCAACATAAAAAGGCCTTGACGTCTATGGAAGACAACAGTGGGGTATGATTGCAGGATCCTCTCTATGGTAAAGAAAAACCCATTTACAACATCCATACAAGTGTAGGACACTCTCCAGGAGGTGGGCATATCATTGTCAAAGTCTACAATCAAGAGAAGACTTCACAAGAGGGTTTAACAGGTGCAAACCATTCATAAGCCTAAGAATAGAAAAGCCAGATTAGACTTTGCCAAAAAACATCTAAAAAAGCCAGACCAGTTCTGGAAAAGTCTTCTTTGGACAGATGAAACTAATCAGAATGACGGGAATAAAAGTGTGTGGAGAAGGATTGGAACAGCTCATGATCCAAAGCACACAACGTCATCTGTAAAACATGGTGGAGGCAGTGTGATTGGCATCGGCATGCATGGCGTCCAGTGGCACTGGGTCATTGGTGTTTATTATGTGACAGAAGACAAGCAGCAGGATGAATTCTGCAGTGTTTAAAAATTTACTCAAAAGAGCAAGAAAATGTTGACCGCACTCCCAGATGTAGTGGATAAAAATGTTGCTTTATTTCACATGCAAACGCATCACTGTAACACCGATACAGACACAGCAGAGATTGACGTGTTTCACGAATCGAGTTCGCTTAATCATAACCACAATATAGATTATAAATATACTGCCAGCCCAGATTCAGCCAAATGCAGCAAAGTCGGTTGTACGGCGCTTCACAGAACAGATGAACAATGATCCAAAACACACTGCAAAAGCAACCCATGAGCTTTTGAAGGAAAAGTGGAATATTCTGCAATGGCTGAGTCGATCACCTAATCTCAACCCAACTGAGCATGCATTTCACTTGCTGAAGGCAAAGGCAGAAAGACCCATAAACAAAGAACTGTAGACAGCTGCAGTTAGAGCCTGGCAAAGCATCAGAAAGGAGGGAACCCAGTTTTGGTTATGTCCATGGGTTCCAGACTTCAGGCAGTCATTGCCAGTAAAGGATTCTCAACAAAATATTAAAAATAAACATTTTAATTATGATTATATTTGTCTAGTTACATTTGTGCCCCTGAAAATGGGGGGACTGTGTATAAAAATGGTTGCATTTCCTAAAATTTGTACTTGATATTTATGTTCAACCCCTTGAATTAAAGCTGAATGTCTGCACTTCAAATTAATTTGTATTTCATTTTAATTTTATTCTGGTGGCATACAGAGTCAAAAGTGTGAAGATGAGATATATATATAATGCGCATTGATCAGCCCTAACATTATGACCACTAAACTGACAGGTAAGGTGAATAACATTGATTATCTTGACAATGGTACCTAAAAGGTGGGATATATTAGGTAGCAAGTTGAAGTTGATGTGTTTGTAGCAAGGTCCTAGGCCTCCTTTTTGATCTGATGAGAACCTCCAGGGCCAGCTGGCATCCTTCTGTATCTAGTGGGTTGTGAGGCATGGTGGGTACAAAATAGTTATTGGGTGACAGACACTTCTTGAATGCAAAAGTTTATATCTCTTAACAAACTTTTTTGGGGGAGAGAGAGGGTTAGGGCCAGGACACCCTTAGGTAGGTGCAAGATTAATTGGCAGACTCCGAGACTTCAATAGGAGGACAGCCATGCAGGGAAAGGCATCCAGCAAGATGCCACATCTGCATGTGTAGGAATGCTCTCTCCTATGACAATAGTCTTTTAACAGTTCATTCACTTTCACTACAATCACTCCTTGTAGTTCTTCAGTACACTGAGCTCCTGGTCTCTCACTAAACCCACTGATTCCTTGTCACCAAATCCCTTGAGCTCCTTCAATCTTCAAGTTTTACCCCAGGTTCTCTGCTGGGTCCCTTGCTTGGCACTCTAGACACCTCTCAAGCCTCACCCACACTGGCCTGCTCGTCCCTAGCCTGACACGCAAGGCTGCTCTGCAAGCGTCGCCTTCGCTGGCTGGGTCCTTGGCTTGATACCCACTGATGTTTCCCGATTCTTCACCGTTCCCAGTTGGTGAGAATTCTGCTCCAGCACTTGCTTTAGTTACTCACTGTGGTCCCTGGTAATAAGGCGGATAGTCCCTTACTGGCGACAGCTTTCCCTCTACCTCTGACCATGACAGGTTCTCCGGCCGACAGAACCGTCACTTCTGGTTGGACTGCAAGCCGCAGTCCTAACCCTGCGCTGCTCGCTTGCTTCTGGATAAGCCTCAGACAGCCTAGCAGCCAGATGTGCCCAGGATAGGCCCAATCTCTGGCATAGTAGCCCAGGCAGTACGACACACGTCCACCCAGACAGCCGTCCAGGTGGCACAGAATACAGATCACCTGATCTCACCCGAATATATAGGCTCTCCCAGCAGGCCAAGGGATTCAAGAAAACCCCTGCCCATTGGCTGAGATACCCCATATACCCATAACCTGAACTAGACTGTGTTGCCCTTTTTTTTTATCTAGCCAAGTACCAGGCCACCTAGTGGTAGAAGAGAAAAGTGCAACAAGGCCAAACTTAGGGAGAAATCAATAGATCTCTAGCAATCAACCAGGATAGTTATTCCTGGCAAGTACATTTGTGAGGAGCAACCCTGCCTAAACTCCAGGGTGCTACATGTTGAAAGCAGAAAGATGGGCAAGTGTAAAGATTTGAGCGATTTTTGACGAGACATATAATGGCCAGATGACTGGGTCAGAGCATGTCCAAAACTGCAGCTCTTATGGGATGCTCCTGGTCTGCAGTGGTCAGGACCAACTAAAAGTCCAAATCAGGAAAACCAGTGAACTGGCAGCAGGGTAATGGGGGGGGGGGGGGGGGGGGGGGGGGGGGGGGGGCAAGGTTCAATGATGCATGTGGAGAGCGAAGGCTGACCTGTGTAGTCCTATCCAAGAGAAGAGCTACTGTAGCTTAAACGTATGAAGGTGAAAAACGTCTGTAAACGTAATGCTGCTAAACACGAGTTACCGCGTTTAGCAGTGTTTACAAGCGGTTACAGGCATTTGGCATTTCAAATGCCTCTGAACATCAGTCCTGAACGCATTTTTTTGCGTTCCAAAAAATGCTTCTAAACTCAACTACCTAGAGATGACTAAAAACGACCCTGTGTACATGTACTGATAAGACAACATAGAGGATAGTTCAGGGGCAGATGAAAAAAAATGCCCAACTGCTCACACAGTGCATCAGTTTGTTGTGTATGGGGCTGCGTAGCCACAGATCAGTCAGGGTGTCCATGCTGACCAGTGTCCACAGACAAAAGTGCCTACAATGGGCGCATGAGCATCAGAACTAGAATGCAAATCAATAGAAGGTGGCCTCCAAATTCCCCAGATCTCAATCCAATCAAGCGTTTGAGTGATGTGCTGGAAAAACAAGTCTGATTCATGGAGGCCCCACCTGGCAGCTTACGGAACTTACGGGTTCTGCTACTGATGACTTGGTGCCAGATAGCACAGTATACTATTGACCCAGGCCCTTATGCAACCCTACCAGATAGTAGAAGTGAGTTTGTAACCATACTGCTCTACTGCAGTTAAGCTTTACAGCCTGGTTCCCTAACCTCAGTCTGTCATTGTACATTGAGAGAACGTCCTCAGCAGACCAAAAAGCTCATTGTTCAACTCACTCTGCTCCCTTCTGTCAGCATGCTCCTTATTTGCATATTTTCATGCAGCACACCTAATTGGCTACTATATCAGTTTTTTCTTCTCCCAGTCTGAGTGCTCTATATAAGGGATTACAGGAGACTAAAACTAACCCAAATTCAGTTGCTTACACTAGCTGCACCTAACAATGATTTTTAATTGTGTACAAATCTGCATCAAATTATATATTTTTTTTAATCTGCCCGGAGCTCCACTTAGGGTCCTAAATGTGTTCCCATTATTCACTTTTTGATGTTTTTTTTTTTGGGGTGGCCGTAAAAGGAGAGATTGTGTCAACATTCAGCATATCTGTGATTGCCATCAATCTCAGAGTGATAACAAGCACTTCGAGCAATAGATGCACTTATCATTATACAAAGGGAAAAAAGATGTAAACGCTACAATCTGGCACAATAAAACACTGTATTAGGATGAGATAAAAACAATTAAAATGCTCTCACATGTACTTTAGGAAGGGGAATGCTTTGCACACAGCATAGAAGAAAGAGGGAGACGAACACTGACACTGAGGCCAGTGGTGCAGTGTGGATGACAGATCCACCTTCCTCTATACACTCCAAGAGGACAGAACTGTCATCCATACTGCACTGCTGGGCCCTGGTGTCAATGTTCATCTCCCACTGACTAATGGGCAGTGTGCAAAGCATTCTAATTCCTATGGTACATGTAAATGCATTTTGATTGTTTTTATCTCATTTTAATAAAGTGTTTTATTGCGCCAGATCACTGTGCTTCCCTCCTCTTTCCCCTTATGTTTTCCAAGTTTAATGCATCGCCTTGTGCATGGTGTTTTTTGGGACAGCTGCTAAGAATCTGTGTCTACAAGAGAAGATCTTTTCATATCTATGGATTGAAGTTTCTGATAACTGGCATGTAGTGGAAGTGATAAGTGTCTTATGATTTGTCATTATATGCAAAGATTAGCATTGAGTAAATCTGCCTGGGTTAAGTTCACAAACAAGTTTGTGAATCTTGATCCAAGTTCGAGGTTCACAAACTTTGCGGTGAACCCCTATGGGAGGCAAGTCCTATTATTTAAATCTGGCCATTTGTGGGGCTAAAAAACTAATTATGTCAAACAAAAAACATAGGTCACTGACGAGATGGACATACACTAATCCCAAAACGAAAAGAAAATATCAAAACAGTATATCTCCTACGCAGACTTGTCAGCTTGTCATACTGGTCACACACACACTGACTATATGGATTCTATGGGCTAAACTTTTTTGTTTTAGAAATGGCTAGATTATGGATTCCTTTACATTATTGCCTCTTGTGACTCAGAACAAAGTATTCAGCTAAAAGTAGGAAGGAATCCCAGGAATTTGTTTTTAATCCATGATTGCTCCAAAGTTGAACCTCGTCACTAGCAGAGATTAGAGAATGTGTGAAAATCTTTTTTTTAAGGACAAAGGGGGATTCACATTTAAAGGTGCAGCATCAAATATCATTAACTTGGGGAGAAGGCTGTGGCAGTTCCCAGCAGAATGCAACTTGAGCTTCCAGGAAAAAGATGCTTCTAAGGATCAAAGTGATTTTGGTGAAATTACCAGATTTACCTATTTTTTTTTTTTTTGAAGAGACCAAACTAGTCGATTTTGCTCATCCAGATCGATCTCCATCCATGTTTTTTTAGTGAGAGACCTGCCCATCTACGGTAGCCCAAACTGTATCTTGCAAATTGTACTTTTGAAAGCAATCTGCATTTATATTATAAAGCGAAGTTCCAGCCAAAAGTGGAACTTCCCCTTTAAGGACTTCTGACCCCTGACATGCCACATTTGACATGTAATTTTTTTGGGGTGAGAGAGGGTACCTAGTTTTGACAGGTACCCAGCTCCCATTGTTGGCACTGAGTGGAAGTTCTCCTCTTCCCCTCCCTGCAATCTTCTGGGACACATCACAGGTCCCAGAAGATTGCCCGGCACTTCACAACGTGCAGCCTGACTCACGCATGCGCAGTGCGCATCTGGCTGTAAGGCTGCAAGCTGTCACAGCCCGGTGCCCACACTTGCTATGCCGGGACCGCGGAGAGGAGAAGGAGAGTTGCAAGGCTTCGGGCGGTCACATCGCTGGACCATGGGATAGGTGAGTATCTGTTTATTAAAAGTCAGCAGCTACACTTTTTGTAGCTACTGACTTTTAATAAACACAGAAATGGGTGGAATTTCGCTTTAAAGTTATCTATTTACCCATTTCTCACCCCCTTTCCTTATACATGATTAGCTACCTTACAGGGATGTCATTGCTTGCTTTTTCTGCACAAGGAAAGAAGAGAAAAATGTCATCCTGAGGCATGTGTTGCTATAGCAAGTGATGATTATGTTTTTTTTATCTTTTGAGAGTTGACAATTCCCTTTTTTTATCATAAGTAATCCTAAAATAAAACAAAAATTAAAGCATATAAATAATTTGAAGGAATTGTGCTTAACTACATTTTGACAGCAGAGGAGTCTGCGGTGGACATAGTACACTGTAGCACTTAGTAAATTGAGCTCAATGTGTATACATACTTAAAAGAGAAGTATGGTATTTTTTTTTCTCCCCATTTTCATACAGACCTAGGTGGATGCAGCATCGGTTTGATGCTGCACCTGTCCCCTACCGCCTCTTCCCTGAGAACCGAGCCACCAAACATCGCCAATGGCTCAGTTTTCTCACCTCCCCGAGCAGAGATTGGCTCCCTATCAATCAGCAGCTTTCCTCACAGCTCCTCTACGCTCACTGGAGCACTGAGAGGCAGAGACGCCTATCAGTCCAGGCACCTGGCTGATCCAGACTTCCAAAGTAGGGATAACACGGTGCCTGGACTGATCTTGGTGAGTAGAGAACGGACTTCAGACCACTCTCTGCTGAAAAATGGGTCACAGGAGTGCAAAACGAATTGCACTCCTGTGACCTATAGGAGAAGCCAAGCCGAATGAGCTCAGGCTGGACTTCTCTTTTAAATGATTCACACTTTTTCTGCAATAACATAAATGTATGGGAAGAAAATGTATGGGAATGGGTCAAACTGATTGCTGCAAAGTAGTGTAAAGTTTGTGTGTTAAAGGATAACACAATTTTCTTGAAAATATAGCAAATAAAAAAAATATAGCATATACAACATACAATTGCTACACAAGTCATATTGTATTTTAATGTTATTAAAAAATACCTTTCCTTTTTAATCTGGAGCCACTGTACGCTTCTGTAAAATTCAATGCAATATGGCAACCTGGAGGCATTCTGTACACTGTTAGTTTACAGAACACCTCCAAAAATGGTAATTACTGCTTGTGTGATTGGCTCACCAATTTTCCCAGAAGTCTGCAGACCCTGCAGCTTTTCTCATTAGAACACTAAAAAGTGCCCCAGATGAATTTAGTGACTCAGACCCTCCCATTCAGAATCGGTCTGCAAAGGACACGGGGAAACAGCTTCTTCAGAGCAGAAAAAGGTAAGACTCAACTAAATTTGTTAAAGTCCTTGCAATGCACAATGTACATTGATCACTCAGAGGGGGTTATTTTCTCTTGAATGGTGAAGGTTACTCTTTAATTATGTGTTTTGCTGTTATCCCAAAATGTGTCTATAAACTGTATGTAAACCTTTGGATAGAAAGGCTCAACACCTCTGTGCGTTTTTTTTCCGTCTTTTCTGCTGTCTTTTGTGGAGATTTCCTTACATTTCTTAATCCAGAGACTCATCAGGATGTAAGAGTAGAGCTCTTCAAAGATATCCCCTCCTAGACAGTTGTCACCGGAACAAGTTTTCTAACTAAAAAATTTCCCCACAAATTCTGTTTCTGTGAAACTCTAAAACTTGGGATATTCAATCACTTTCTTTAGCAAAGACAATTGTGAATCTACCCAGAGTGAACATATCCAGAAATAAATATACTTCTATTTGAACACTGTACATAGGCATCTTTAGCTGCAGTAAGCAAGAGATATACTACCAATCAGTTTCTACACCTCATTGGATACTGTTAATGAACAACGACTGCCGATGAATACCATCAGATCTGCAACAGGGACATTCTGTCATTGCTGCTTAAAGGGCCCTTATACCATGCTTATTTAGCTTAATCTCTCATTAGGAAAAAGGTTGAACAGGCTGGCCTGGGTTTCGCTTTCTAGAAGTATTGAAAGAATCTATGATTAACTTTGCTTATCCTTTCAGGTTATATTCAAGTGATATTCCATTATACATATGTGTATATATAATATCCTGTTGTTGCCAACTGTCTTAACTGTTTTACTGGGGGAATCATTCTACTGAGCTGGTGCGGTTATCCAAAGCTCAGTTGAACCATTACCCCTCTTGTACAACTATATCTTATCTGAAGCATTCCAGTAAATGTTAACAGAATATAAACCTTTTGAGTGCTGTCTTATTAAAAGTGTTGCAAGGATGTCTGAACCCAGAGTGTCAGGTGGGTTGGAATGTTCACAGGGTCATGGCGATGCAGATGAGCAGGTAAATCCAAGCAGTCCCCAAGGGGACCGTGCTACACTCTATTTTTATTTTAAAAAGTTTGTTATTAGCTACACATTTATGGGCATCAGAAACAGTGGGTAACTGTATGAAAAGCCCTGCACAGGGAATGAGCAGATAATCTACAATAGAAGAAAACAATTGTATAGTTCCTATGGAATTCTACAAATATAAATTTTCTAGCCAGAATGACTGGTCATAAGTGGCAGAGTGAGCAAGATCATCACTGTACAATTTAAGAATAATGCAATTTATTTGACCCCAGTTAAATGACTGCAATGAACAGTCTGGCCAAGAAAAGTGAATTCACGTATCCATGTCTGATTTAAGTTAATTATTAAAAGCAATAACAGAACCGTCGGCGTGTCATATGTTTTTGCTTTTTCTTGGCATGCTATGGGTCTATAAAATTTGGATAACCTGTGAAACACCTTTCACCTAGTCAAGTGATTAGCTAAGCTGCCAAACTGCAATCTTTTCAGGAGCAAACAAGTCTTTGAATATGATCATGGTTTACCATGTGCAATGGCCAGTTGTGATAGGGATCATTATGTTTACTGAATATAAATGTTTTTTCTCAGTGACACTTCAATAAATACTGAACTCTGTTAATTCATAATATACAGTGATACATTCTAAACTATATCTTATTTACCTACTGACATGCCTCAGAATAAATTAACATGCTCTGCATATAGTGTGCTCATGTGGCTGTATTGACAGCAGTCATCATGTACAAGGCTTTTTAAGATGCCTTTTGCATAATCCATGTAAACATTTTCATAATTTAAAAAAAGAGAATCTGTATCAATGTACTGTATTTCCTTGCATTTTCTGCAAAAGCTAAGTTGACTAGTCATAACCATTTTTTTCTAGATATCATACAAATATTTACTTGGGATCATTCAGAATTATAGAATTCACTACTCTATATGTTGCTGCCATGGTACTAATGTAAAAAAAAAAAAAGCTGACTTGTCTGGCTTTATCTTTTGCCAAATATCTGGAAAGTATATGTAGCACTGACCCCGAAGGAGCTGCTGATTGGATTTGGGCCTGCACTCTGCTAATAAACCCCACTAACTTGGCTCAGTCCTCTTGACACAACTGTGGTGCAATTCAATACAGTACAATATAATAGAACACAATATACCTGTATTGTCACTAAGGGATCCACTGGCTCCACCTGCTGGGAGAAAACAATACTCCACACAACGGGGTACTTAACCAAAGTATATTTTACTATAAGTATTGGCAAACAGGTGATTACAATAATTGTGCTGTCATCCCAACATAGAATGACAGTACAATGAATTCTTGATAAAACAATTATAAACCATATAGATACACGGGAGCTCCCCCTACTTTTAAATCTATGCGTGAGATCTCACTTTAAGTACTCAGTCTTTAGTCTTCTTCTCTTCGCTAGCTAGGATAATTCCTTGTAATTTGTAATCCAAGGGTTAAAGTAATTCAAGTTGAGTTAAAGATGATACTGGTAATCCTCCAGCTGTATCGGCGTGGAAGGGTTTGGTAAATAGGGCCGCACCCTTCTACAAGGCTACATATAGTAGCAGGGGTATACCACAAAATTTTGATAAGGTGTGGGGCAGTTGGATGAATAGTGAAACCACGGTGGCGGATTGAGAGATACATAATAGTATGCACTGGCGATGGGTTTTGTGACATGCATGTAATTATCTGCCATATGTAAATGCTCCTATTGAACGTTTTTGAGAAAAGGGGGCCTTAGTAATAAATGTTTTGATTTTTATGGAGCTGGGGTGGGGACAGAGGAGGAAGAGTCAATTCTGAGTTGTAAATAGTGTTGTATTTTTTGTTTTTTTTTGTGTGGCCCCTTGGGTCTTGTATGTACATGTTATGTTCAAAAAGCAATAAATAAAACTTTTCAAAAAAAAGAAAAAGATAATCCTGGTATAACTTCAGTAACTAGGACACAAGGCTTGAGATGCAATAGCAGATGGGCCTTATGCCTGCCTAGTGTCAGTTGCTATACTCCTCTTCCATAGGACTATAAATCCCAGCAAGGCCTGTATATAAGTCTGACTAGGTGCAAAAGTCAAACTGTGGGCCTCAACCCGCTCACCAACTGGATCGGAGCTCTGTATGGTAGCTTTGGTCCAGTGTTTGCAGCTTGCTTCTAGGTCAGCCGGCTCCGTCACTCCGTCCCGCTCCGGTAAATGGACCCGGTCTTCCGATGATCAAACGAGTGTCTCTGGATCCTCCCAATCTGGTCACTGTATCTCTGGCAGCATCCGGTCCCTCAAACAATCAAGCGGGCTTGCGCTCCGCAATAGCTGTAGGCCGCTTCCTCCGGGAGGCCTCAAGTCCTCACAGGCAGGCCATGCGTTCCCAAGAGACCAAAGATGGCCGCTCGGGCTCCTTTTATGTCCTACCCAGCATGCACTGTCAGAGAGGGTGTCTATGGGTAGGTCACCTGGCATCCTGGGTAAAAAGGTCAACTCTCAAAGTAAATAAGTCACTTCCTGTAATCAGCCAATCCATTATCTGTCTTTTGACTTTTGTTATAAATGTTAATATAATTCAGTAGGCAAGGATACCCGCGCTACATATACAACATATGTCCAAACTGTCCCTCATTTGCAAGGATTGTCCCTCTTTTGGAACCAAATCCTTCTGTCATTCTTTCCTCCTTAAGTATCCCTTTTTTTGTTCTGAAGTATAGATCTGTATACATTTACCAATTAACTACCAAAAGTGTTAAAATACATTATGCTTTATTGGGGAATTAAGATAAGTTAAGTCACTACAAATCCAATTCTGACAGATCTGGCCATTCAATATTCAAATCAGATACAGAAGTATGTTGTATAAACAATTGCCACCCAGTATTTCTAAAATAGTAAAGTTATTAAAGCGATTGTTACCCCAATACTTCATATTCCTGATATGTGCATGCTGTACCATGTACTTGTATGAAAAAGTATCTGTTCTCCTTGTATTGCTTCCTTTATGTGAAACCCCTGGTGTTCCTGCCAGTCCCTATGCTTTGCTATTAAAAACTGATCACACTAAGCAGGAGAACACAGCATGGCCAGCTCTATAGCTATGCTGAGAACTTAAGCTGCTCTCCTCCAATATCAAACTTGTCCTGACACGCCCTCGCTGCACAGCTATTCACTGGGAAGCTCAGTGTGCTGCTGCTTCTCCTCCCCCCATCTCTTATGCAGCTGAGAACAAAGGGAATGTGATCAGTTATACAAAAAGGAAAAAATCTATTTAGAATGTCTTTTTATAGCTATACAAAAAGGTTTTGCCTTTCATTTCTGTTTTAAATTGAATGGGTTGTTTTACAAGGTGATCGTTTTCAATCACTTTAATTACATTGGTATGTGAGATCTATACAAAATCCCTTTCACTACTTTTAAATAGATGTAGCACCCTGATGTTTAGGCAGGGTTGCTATTAAATTTATTTTCCAAGTGATAGTTGTCTTGGCCAATTCGTAGGAGATCGTTTGATTTCACCCCAAGTCTGGTATTGCTGCACTTCTTTTTTCTGTCGCTAGGTGGCCAGGTATCTGGTGACTAAGGATGAGCCCGGTGTTCGATTCGAACCCATGTTCGAATCGAGCACCGGGTGTTCGCTCGCTCGGCGAGCCCAGAACTATTGGGACCGCTCGCATCAAATTCGTGTGATGCGAGCGGCCCCGCAATGCATTGCGGCCCGCGCAGTGCAATGCTGGCTGATGATTGGCCAAGCATGCACTGTGACCCCGCATGCTTGGCCAATCACAGCGCCGGCAGCGAGGAGAGCCATAATTGGCTACAGGCAGGATGCCTGTAGCCAATTATAGCTCAGGGGCTTTAATACACGCCCCACGGTATAAGAGGCCGCCGCGGCGGCGGCCTCGCATATTATGTTTCACTCACAGTGTCAGCGTGTCAGTGTGCTGCTGACTGCTGACAACAATATGTTCTTTATTTCTGGGGATATGTGTGTGCATGCTGTTAGAACAGCATTGCAGTATCACATCTGGGGGGTGTCTATAGGTAGCCTGTGAAGGAGGGCAGGTTTCCTGTGCTTAGAACTTTCCCTGCAAAAAAGTGTCATTTTTGCAGGAAGAAAGCTATTTAAATCACTCGCGGCTAATGAATTGATGGCTCCTGTAACACAGAGAGCTGTCATTCATTAATAAAAAACAAAAAAAAAAGCGTAGGGGTCCCCCCAAATTCAATAACCAGGCCCTTCAGGTCTGGGATGGATATTAAGGGGGATCCCAGCAAAAAAAAAAAAAAAAAAAATGGCGTAGGGTCCCCCTCAAAATCCATACCAGACCCTTGAGGTCTGGTATGGATTTTAAGGGGAACCCTAGCCAAAAAAAAAATGGCGTGGGGTCCCCCTCAAAATCCATACCAGACCCTTATCCGAGCACGCAACCTGGCAGGCCGCAGGAAAAGAGGGGGGGACGAGAGCGGCCCCCCTCTCGCCTGAACCGTACCAGGCCACATGCCCTCAACATTGGGAGGATGCTTTGGGGGTCTAAGACCCCAAAAGCACCTTGTCCCCATGTTGATTAGGACAAGGGCCTCTTCCCCACAACCCTGGCCGGTGGTTGTGGGGGTCTGCGGGCGGGGGGCTTATCGGAATCTGGAAGCCCCCTTTAACAAGGGGACCCCCAGATCCCGGCCCCCCCCCAGTGTGAAATGGTAAGGGGGTACAAAAGTACCCCTACCATTTCACCAAAAAAGTGGCAAAAATGGTAAAAAGGACAGGAGACAGTCTTTGACAATTCCTTTATTAAAATCTTCTTTCTTCTTTCTTCATCTTCTCCTTCCTTCATCTTCTTCCATCTTCTTCTTCCATTTTCTTCTTCCTCCGATCCGCTTCTTCTTGCGCTGGTCTTCTCGTCCTTCTCGTCCGGCATCTTCTTCCGTCGGCGTCGGCGTCGGTGTCTCTGTCTCTTCTTGGGCCGCTCCGCGCAATGGGAGGCTCCCGCTGTGTGAGGCTCCGCTCCGTCTGACAGGTCTTTTATAATGGAGGGCACCTGGTGACCCCGCCCCCTCTGACGCACAGGGACGTCATGGGGAATTCCATGATGGCTTTCCCCATGATGTCAGAGGGGGGCGGGGTCACCAGGTGCCCTCCGTTTTAAAAGACCTGTCAGATGGAGTGGAGCCTCACACAGCGGGAGCCTCCCATTGCGCGGAGCGGCCCAAGAAGACACCGACACCGACGCCGACGGAAGAAGATGCCGGACGAGAAGGACGAGAAGACCAGCGCAAGAAGAAGCGGATCGGAGGAAGAAGAAAATGGAAGAAGAAGATGGAAGAAGATGAAGGAAGGAGAAGATGAAGAATCCGAAGGATGAAGAAAGAAGAAAGAAGATTTTAATAAAGGAATTGTCAAAGACTGTCTCCTGTCCTTTTTACCATTTTTGCCACTTTTTTGGTGAAATGGTAGGGGTACTTTTGTACCCCCTTACCATTTCACACAGGGGGGGGGCCGGGATCTGGGGGTCCCCTTGTTAAAGGGGGCTTCCAGATTCCGATAAGCCCCCGCCCGCAGACCCCCACAACCACCGGCCAGGGTTGTGGGGAAGAGGCCCTTGTCCTAATCAACATGGGGACAAGGTGCTTTTGGGGTCTTAGACCCCCAAAGCATCCTCCCAATGTTGAGGGCATGTGGCCTGGTACGGTTCAGGCGAGAGGGGGGGCCGCTCTCGTCCCCCCCTCTTTTCCTGCGGCCTGCCAGGTTGCGTGCTCGGATAAGGGTCTGGTATGGATTTTGAGGGGGACCCCACGCCATTTTTTTTTGGCTATTTTTTTTTTTTTTTTTTGGCTGGGGCTGAAGGGCCTGGTTATTGAATTTGGGGGGACCCCTACGCTTTTTTTTTTTCATTAGACAAGCATTGCAAGGACAGATTAGGAATGAATGGGTAGATATATAATGTGGAGAACAGCGGCACTCATCTGACTGCAGTCAATTAAAATGATTCATTTATTAAGATAAATTAAAATAAGACTCTGAGCCTTGAAAACCCCTGCAGCTAGCAAGACAGCAGCAGCACCCCACACACCGCCGGCTATCTGGATCAGGTCTACACAGCGAGCCTCCCCTTGTGATCAGCCAATTTAACCCTTACCCTGTGAGTTAATTCTTATTTAAATTTATCTTAATAAATTCATCATTAATCATTTTAATATACTGCACTTAGATGAGCACCGCTGTTCTCCACATTATATATTTACAAAGCTGCTTCCACTTCCACAGCTGGCTGCACCTCTAGAGCGCTCTTCACGCCTGAACTGAACTTTCCAGGGTCCAAGCTACCCCCAACCACTGGATTTTATTATCATAATCACCTTTACCTATAGTTTTGTTACCCACCCATCCGTCTCTCCAAGTGCCACTATACTCCTTAGGCCCCATTCACACCTGGGCGTTTTGTAGCTTGAAGCCTGAAGCTACAAAATGCTGGAGGGGAAAACATCTATTCTTTACGGAGATGGTTCATAATGCCTGAAGCCAGAAGCTCAAAAACGCCTGAAGCTCAAACAAGTTCTGCAACTTTTTTTTATGCAGATTTGGGTTTTTTTCTTCTTTTTACATTGGTGACCTTTTGCCCTGCACAAAATTGCGGCAAAACGCAGCGAAACCGCGGTAAAAAAACGCTACTCCGGTGTGAATGGGGCCTTACTAATTTGGGTGGATGTCTTGTTCTGTGCCACCTGGGTGACTGTCTGGGTATACATGTGTTATATTTCTCCGGGCTGCTAGGCCAGAAACTGAAGGCCTATCCTGGGAACATCTGGCTGCTAGGCTGTCTGAGGGCCTATCCAGAAGCAGGAGAGCAGTGTAGGGTTGGGACTGCAGGCTTGTAGTCCAACCAGAAGTAACGGTTCCGCCGGCCGGGAAACCAGTCGTGGTCAGAGGTAGGAGGAAAGCTGTCGCCACTAAGGGTCCATCCAACTTGCTACCGGAGACCATTTTGAGTAAGCTGAGGCCAGTACCAGAGCAGACTTCTCGCCAGCCAGGGATGGTGAAGAAGTGGGAAAGCTTCAGCAAGTGCCAAGTGAGGGACCCAGCGGGACAGCTTGTGGAGTGCCAAAGCAGGGACCTAACGTGTAAGCAGGGGTGAAGCTTGAAGAGTATCTGTGAGTGCCAAGCCAGGGACCCAGCAGTGAGGCGGGGTGACACTTGAGGAAGATACTGTGAAAGAGTTCAGGGGATCCAGTGGCTAGTGGATCTGAAGTCTAGTGAGAGAGACTGGGAGCGACTGGGAGCTCGTTGAGTGAAGACCCACAGTGAGTGAGTGTGGGGTAAAGAGAACTGTTTGTGTTGCAGATAGTTGAAAACCTTTACCATTAGTAAAGGCTACCAAGATTGTTGCCATAGGAGACAGCGGTCCTACCTATACAGAAGTGGTGTCCGGCTAGAGGACTTCACCTGTATAGCTGTCTACCTATAGAAGTCTCTGTGTCTGCCAATTAACATTGCATCTACCGAAGGGTGTTCTGGCCCCAACCCTCTCTCCCACAGTTCTGTTTAAGAGACAATAAATCTCTTTGCATTCAAAAAGTGTTCATTGCATTACAACCACCATGACCCGCAACCCACTCTACACTGAAATATGTCGGCTCTCCCTAACTCTGGAGGTCACTATTGGGCCTGAAGAGACCCAGGACCTTGCTACATAAATATGGGGGGTATTAATATAATTGAGTATAAGACTTATGCCGTGTACAAACGGCCGGACTTTTCTACAGCAAAGGTCGGACAGAAGGAATCCGAACAATTTGATCGTGTGTGGGCTTCATCGGACCTTTGCTGTCGAAAAAATTAGACAGACTTTGGATTTAGAACATGTTTCACATCTTTCCGACGGACTCGAGTCCGGTCAAAAAATCAGTTTGTATGCTAGTCCGACGGACGAAAACCGACTCTAGGGCAGCTACTGGCTATGAACTTCCTTATTCTAGTCCGGTCGTACGTCAAGGTCCAATCCGTCAGACTTTGGTGTGATTGTGTGTGGCCAAGTCCGTTCATTCGGAAAGTCCGTTGGAAGTCCACCAAAAGTCAGTCGGGAAGACCGTCGGACCTAGTCTGCCGGAAAGTCCGGTCGTGAGTACACGGCATTAGATGTATGCCAGTAAATCTGTGTCAGATTGTAGTTGAATAGTCTACCTAAAGTGATTGTAAAGGTAATTTATTTTGTTCTAAAAAACAAACATATCTATACTTAATGACTCTGTGCAAAGGAATTGCACAGAGGGGCCCTGAACCTCCTCTTAGGTCTCCCGCTGGCACTCCTGGTTCCTCCTCTGTCCAATTCCCCCACGAGAAGCCGCTTCCCATGGTTGCACTGGTGTATGCTCGATCCCAAGACCACTCCTGCGTCCATTGACACAGACAGAGCGACTCGACCCTGTTTCCTCATCACTGGCTTTGATCGACAGCCAATGGCTCCCGGTACCCCAGCAAAGCTAGCGAGACCCAGAAGTGAGGAAGAGAAGAACTTCAGATGTGCATAGAGTTGGATCAAATGAGAGCTCAGCTAAGTAAAAGGTGGGTGATGCTGATGCCTGAACATTTTTTACCTTAATGCAAGGAATTCATTAAGGTAAAAAATGTTTAGGCTTTAGAACCACTTTAGACTCTAATTTTCATGAAAAGAGAGGTAAAACCAAGAGAAGAGAGCAGAGAAAGGGAAATGAGAAGGCAATAGAATGAACTTTATACTGAAGTGGTAGAAGTAGCTCTATAAT
Organism: Lithobates sylvaticus; assembly: GCA_028564925.1. NCBI lineage: Eukaryota > Metazoa > Chordata > Amphibia > Anura > Ranidae > Lithobates > Lithobates sylvaticus. The sequence goes on along the minus strand of CM053028.1, from coordinate 351,721,721 downwards.
GGCATCATCTGTTGTTTTGAGTTGTATGGGTACATGAAGTCATGTTTGGAGTTATTTAATATGCTGAATCCCTTACACCATCTGAGGAATGTACCTGCTCACACAGGTGTGTTCACTTAAGATTCAAAAGAATTCATGATCAATCATGGCTTATATGAAACCTTACCATTATTTGTATTATCAGGTTTATTTAAGAAAATGTTGCAAAATTTTAAAACCCAACTCCAGCAAATAAAAAAAACTGATTTGATGTTATAGAAAAGTAGCTCTGACTGTAGTTTTCATTTCCCCTCAATTGCTGTCCCCTGCAGACTCACTGCTGCTTTCTGTAATCAATTCCCATCATCAAACAGCACTGAACTCACCGGAGATTGCTGCAGAAAACTTTGCCTACCCCCTGGGAAAACCAGAAAATGAAGAGGATTCGCTGTGAGCGGATCAAAAACATCTAGAAAACCTATTTATACATAAAAAAAAAAAAATGGGGTATGTATCTGTAAGGGAAAGAGAGTGTTGAGGCTCGGTTCACACTAGTGCGGGCTACCCATTCCGGTTGCGGGTGTGGGAATGGCAGGGAAACCGCATGGTCAAAAAGACTGTGGTTTCCCTGTGGCTGCATTTAAAAAAAAAATAGTGTATGTACTATTTTTGGGTGTTTTATGCAGCACAGCAGCCATTTAAAATGAATGGGCTGCCGTGCCCAAGCAAACATGGGCTGCACGGCCTGCACTAGTGTGAACCGATCCTAAAGGACTGGAGATGGTAGGTGAGTGCAGAGCAGGTTTCCCCCCCTAAGTACGCCTGCGAAGGCTAGCAAGTCACTAACTTGTGCATCTGGTTACCAACAGATGGACAGTTGTCACATAGTGTGTCGTGAATCCATCTCCTTGAAGGAATGATGTTGACTAACATTCTCAGTTTTGAGAATGGGCTTTGAATACCAAAAAAAAAACAGTTTATTGAACAGGGTTGTAGGGCAAAATACGATTACAATGTTCTACTGAGTTTATAACAGAGCAATCAGTCAGGTTTTAGCTTTCTGTGCCCTATCTCCCCATCCAACAGTTTATTTGCTTTCTGAATAGATCTTTATAATAGGTAGAATTCTTTAATTGGCTGCAATAACTGTTGACACACATCTCTGTAACATGTTGCATTGTTGTGCACTTTTTCCATGGCAGAAGCCAAAATATTTTTAGTTTTTTTTAAGAAACTGCTACTTTTCACCTCACATTAATGCAGCACATTGGTGTGAGCTGGGCCTATTCTAAACAATAGACTTCAACTTGTTATTGTGTTGACCCTGCGTTGAGTAATGCAGCCCAATGTATATGGTACAAATGGGCCCTTCATTTTGTTACTGTGGTTGTAAACCCTTGTATATACCCAGAAAAGTGATTAGCATTAGGTGAAACATAGAGATGCAACAAGTTCTCTGCAGAAGTTGTACCTGTTTATCCGCTGTCTTCTCTTCTCTACAGCCATTCAAAGTCCAGAATTTATAAAGCTTGTCTGGTAAAAAAAAAAGGGGGGTGGAAAGCTGAAGTTACACTCTGCAGAGCTCTGGGAAGAAAGCTCGAAAAACTGATTGGAGGGAGGGGACACACCTACATTCACACAGTACACAGGAGCAGAACTGGATCTGTCAATCAGCTGGAGATCCCTCCCCTGTCAGCTTTTTCTCTTTTGGTGTCAAGAAAACTTGTCAGAAGTGATAAATGCTGATTGCAGAGGCAGCAGACGAAAATGGCACTTAGTGCTCTTAATTGAGACAAGTACATACTATGGAGGGATATGCTTTGTTCATATTTCATGTCTGAGGTTTAAAAACACTTTAAATTAATAAGTGTAATCCTCAAGTGGACCTGTGCCCATGATTGCCGTGCAATGTACGTGATTGCGACATGGTAGTACGGCAACTAAGGGTTTAAATCGGGTGCGAGGAGGCCACACTGTGACTTGTGCACAATGGAAAATTTTGGTTAGTTTGTTGTCATTCGTAAAAAATACATAATTTCGTTCTGTTATATTCGTTATGTTACGTTAATAAGTTTTCGGATAATTCGTTATTTCTGTAGAGTGTCGATATTCGTTATACTGAATCTCGAATCATGTCAAATTCATTTGTTGTATGCACTATAATTTCGTTCGTATTCACTGAAATTCGATAGTTATGTATGTGTATATATATTCGTGATAATGATTCGTAGTTTGGAAAGATGTTTGTTTATTGAATCTTTTAACACACACAATGACAATATCTCCTCTTTTCTGTTCAAATACAACACCCTTCTCACTCAGTTCTCAGGAATGCACTTTGCCAGTAATCCAACCTCCATCACAAAATTAATCATCTAATTGGACTGTAAGATTTACTTTGAGTTGACCTTTTGTTTCATTAAATCTTTAACAAATTACCGAATCATGTCAGTCATTCGCTATATCCGCTATAATTTCTTTTGTATTCGTTGAAATTCATTATTTTTTTTATTCGGACATTCGGATGCATCCGAATATCCGAAAGATGCAAAATTTGGCCGAATTTTGATTTGTTACGAAACGAATTGCACAAGCCTAGTGCCGGTGATCTTTGATTTCTCCCATGTTATTCAAGTAGATCTTCACCTCTTTAAGGTTGCCTACCCCTGCTCTAATATATAACAAACAGCAAATGTTTCTGAGATGTTGGTAGCTGACTGAAAACTGACTTTTATGCCCTGTACACACGATCGGAAATTCCGCCAGCAAAAGTCCGATGTGAGCTTTTGGTCAGAAATTCCGACCGTGTGTATGCTCCATCGGACTTTTGCCGGCAAAATTTCCGCCAGAAAAAGATTGAGAGCAGGTTCTCTTTTTCCGACGGAAAAAGTTCCGATTGGAAATTCCAATCGTCTGTAGCAATTCTGATGTGGAAAATTCCTAAGCATGCTCGGAAACAATTTGACGCATGCTCGGAAGCATTGAACTTATAATTTTCTCGGCTCATCGTAGCGTTATTGACGGTCGAAAGTTCAGAGAACTTTTGTGTGACCGTGTGTATGCAAGCCAAGCTTGAGTGAAATTCCGACGGAAATTCCACTCGTGTGTACGGGGCATTGGAGTCTTTGTTGTGATCTTTGAGAACCTTTGAAAATGAATTACTTTACCTTACAAGCAGCTAGAAAGATGAATATGGCTTTTTTAAACCATTTTACTGCTTATTAAGAATATGTAATAAGTTTAATGTTTATAGTCTGGACACAGGTTAGCACTAGAACCAGGCTGTCTGGCATAAATGGAATCTATAAATCTCTTTCAGAAAAAAATAAATATATCTTTTTTTTTTTTTTAGTGATAATTCCAAAACTTGGCAACCTTGTAGTAGTTTCTTTTCTTTTTTTTTTAATATATTTATAATATACCTATCATGCCATAACCACACATATATGTAGCCTGCCATGCTTGTCAGATGACATATATCTGCAGTTACAGTAGCCTTGCTCTCCTCTCTCCATTCATCATCTCCTTCATTTTTATGGTCACTGCTGGCATGTCTTCTAGATGGCCAAATCCCCAAGCAACAGCTTGAGTTACATTTCAAGCTCCTCTCTATCCATGAAATAGTGACCCCTCTCCTAGTTCTATGCATGGCTCTTATAGTAACATGTCACGTTAGACGCTATAGTGAGTCTTTTGTTGCCCTGCTGCACTTATATCCGAGTTATCTGCAGTAAAAAATGAGTATGATTGTTTACCTCTCCTTAAAGTGGGGTTGCACACAAAAAATAAAAAAAATCATTAATATCATTAAAATCATTATTCCTAAAAAAAAAAAAAAAATTTGTTTTTAACTCACCTCTAAATGGCTGTTGCTAGGGGGTCCCTCGTAGTCTGCCTTCTTCAGTGCCTGGGCTGGTGACATCACTTCCCCTTGGCGCAGGAAGGGCTCAGCTCTGAACCCTCCCTTCTGTCAATCATCTGGTACAGGTGACAGGTCCCAGATGATTGCGCGACCACTCACGACGCGCGGCGCCGCTCGCGCATGCGCAGTGGGTGCCCGGCTGTGAAGCCACAGCCGGGCGCCCACACTTACAATGCCGGCACCAACGAACGTAGGGGGGGACGAGCGGGGCTTCAATCCCCTGCATCGCTGGACCCTAGGACAGGTAAGTGATTATTAAGTCAGCAGCTGCAGTATTTGTAGCTGCTGAATTTGAATTTTTTAAAAAAAAATGGGCTTTAATGATCTGGTTGGCTCCTCAAAGAACCTCAGTAGTCAACGTACTTCCCTAATCAGCTTCCAATAACTGGGCTCAATGAAATACAGGTACATGCTCCTTGTTTGTTAAGATGCATTCCATAATTACAGACTTGTTTCTTTCCTCATAAAGGTGGTCATGCAGCCTCAGGGTGAAATTTCATCAAACTAAAATATTGCGAGCTAGCCAGGGAAGGCTGTTCTTGCTTTTTTTTATGAAGGCGCATAAGATCGGCTGAAATAGAGATGCACAAAAAAAAAAAATATATATATATATATATAATTTTATTATTATTAAAGAACAGCTAAATCCAACACATGAACCATGCAAAGAGCATGCGTTAGTTTCCTAAATGTAGTGCATTTGCAATGTAAAACTTGATGTCACAGACCACACTGTCCAGTTGGAGAAGGCATGAGGACATCCAACAGGAAATTGGTGGATGCATACCAGGATTGCACCCACTGCCTGGCTTTTCTGCTTCTGGCCTAACAGTTAAAATACAGGATGGCTGAGGTTCATATTGCAGAGTTTAGCTTAGGTTGCTTTCAGGGTTTCTCCTTTTTTGGAGGTCTTCTGGGGGTCCCTTTATAAGGTGGGGGGATCAGGGGCTCTGGGTCTAGCTCACCATGGAATATTAAAACAAGGAAAGCTTGCTGGATGTTTTCTTGCTCTTCCCCATTGGGGAAGGTGCAGCTTGGTAACCTGCATTTTCTGGGTTGGGGGTCTAGCTGCATGTAATGGCCATGTGCGATTGACTCGCCCTGCCCATATCTTGGTGTAGTCGGCAGGATTGGTTGTTGCAGCTTCAAGAGGCAGGCCTAAGACCAAAGAATCACACAGGAGGTGATCCTCCAGCCAATTGGCACCATTGGCCTGGTCCAAGGATAGCCTCGTTCTTTACTACCAAGTGCTTGAAGCTGCTTGTGTACAATACTGAACTACTCTGTTGGATTCCCACATGACACATTCCCCAATGCATAAGTGTCCTGAGAGTCAAGGAGAGGCAAGAGAGGTCCAAGCTGCTTCTCCCACTGCCGCTGGGTTGAGGCTGGCCAGACAGAGTTGGAGCTTGAGACAAATTGGTCAGGGGAGGAGACAAAATAGTCGGAGGAGGATGCAGTAGAGATGGGAGAAGTGGCAGACATTGCCAGTATTGTGGCGCTCTGTGATATGTCGATTGAGAAGGTGAGCGGTATGGTAGATATTGCTGTAAGGGGCATGAGTACATCACACAATGTCTGGAAAAGAGTGTGTATCTTGCACTGTTAGTCTTGTACAGGAGGGGCTTGTATCCTATAGTCATATCACAGTGGCGTTTTATATTTAAAGTGGATGAGAAATAGAGGAAAGCCTGCTGAAGATTCTCTTGCTCTCCCCCGTTGGGGTACAGGGCTGCAAAGTTATCCTCTTATACTGAACAGCTATTGGGGAGAAGGTGATTCCACTTGGGAAAGGAGTATATCTCTACAAGGGACTGTGGGCCAGCTACTGATGTATCCCTTGGTTCTAACTCTCAAGGAGATGTGGAAAGTGAAGATAATGATTTGGCTGTGGAGAATAGGAAAAACCATCTCAAGCTCTTGCCGGTTACAAGCACATATAAGCTGAAGTACTCCTTCAAACACCTCATCCAGCATGTGGACAGCTGTTACTTTATGCCATTATGTGGATTACACTGTATTAACTACTGATTCAGAACAGTAAAAAAGTTTAAGGCAAGATCTAACCTACATTTGAATATTTTATGGGAGAAGTGCCTATTTACAGCCAATACCTGGAAGGTGAGGAGCAAGTAGTGTTTAATACTGCAAACCTGGTCATTGAGTCTGGAAGCTGGCACTTGAACTGAGTGTGTAATAACTCCTAGGGGAGAGAGGGTTAACTATACAGGGTGATGAGGATGGTAAGCATAGACTTCTGGCCACCATCCATGTAAAGGATGGGGGGGGGTTGTACAGTCGGTGCAGCCTGGTAACCTGGGTCGGGGTCTGGCTGTATGTGTGATGGCCATGTGCAAGTGAGCCACCCTGCCGTATACCGTACATGTGTAGCGATACCCCCAGTTAAGAGGGCCGCTGGTTTGTTTTGGGTCCCTGAGTACAGCTCCACCAACCCCCGGCAATTTGCTCTACCCGCTCTGGCACAGTTAGTAAAGGGGTATGTATCTATGCACATAAAAACATCACTTATACTCTAAGTGTAATGGGTATGAACTCACAAGCAGACTGCTGAGATAAGAATAACTGGCTTTACTTTGGCAGTAAGGAAAAGAAATAGTAACATGCATTTAAACATATGACTTACAATACTTTTAGCAGGTCCCTGCAATATGCACTTTAACATGTACACATGTATGTAACAAACTAGCAATGGGGAACGGAGCGCCAAGTGTGGCGACCGTCTGCTATGCACCCCTGAGGTGCAATAAATCTAGCTGCGCCTACCTAACGGACCAGGCCTGATCCCTAGTAATAGAGCTCAGTCCTTGTACAAGTACAGTGTTTTTCACCGGCAATAGATCTGTAGAGGTGGTGCACATGTAGCTTTAAATGGTGTATTTGTAATCCACAGAAAGTAACATTTGCTGCTCTGAGGTAAATTGTGCCTTAGCAGTTCAATAGGCATAAACGTGTGTATAGCAATGCAGGATGAGCCTTTCAGCTCTCTCACCAATCCTGGGGTACCGTCCTCAGCTCCGGTCCCTCCAATGGCGGCTCCGGTCTCCTCCGTCACAGCCCCTGCGCTCCGGTCCTCAGCTCCGACCGACCGACTGTAGGGAAGAGTCTCCGCTCCGCTGCTGCTGACTCTGAGGGATGAGAGTCTCTCTCCACCTGCTGCAAGGCCCAGGCTTCAGGCCTTCAGCAGTCCCGGTCCGCACAGGTGTCTCCTCAGGAACAAGTGTCTGCGTCACCAGCCCAGTCAGAAGAGGAAGAGGCGGTCTCTCCTCTTCCCTTTTATCACCTCCCCCAGCAGCCTCTCGGGCGGAAACAAACAGCCCGGGAGCCTGGGGAATTATGGGGAATGTAGTCTTTTCCAGAGAAAGGGGTACGACCCCACTACACACTCCCCCCACTTTGAATCTTTGGTCCCCAAAGACATTATTCAAACTACAAGCTTTCTTTGAGACAACACATTCACATAATTCAGACAGAGGAGCTTCCCACCAATTAGCATGAGATGGGGAGCTGTCCTGTCTACAGGTCACTTCAGTGTGGGCGACCTGTTTAACTGTGCCAGAGAGTGAGCTGGGGTTGCCCTCCACCAAATAAACAGTGGATGGGTCAGGGCGTTCAGCACTTCTCCTTGCTGTGGTAACAGAGTCCTCTGAACTTTTTCCCATCTTGGGGTAAGTTAACTTCTTGGGAGGCTTCACCACTCTGCGAGATCTCTGTTCTCTTGGGACTTCTTCAGGAACACATTCTGGCAACATCTCTGGTTCTGGAACATCTACTTCTTCTTTTCCTGAGTAGAGACCAGGGATGTCCTCCCAGCACTCGGGCACAACACTGAATGGAACAAACTCTGTAGCTTCTGGGTTCAATGTTCTATCTTCCACATCTTCAGTAGGTGGAAGATCTATGGCGGAATTTCCTGGAGTTGTGGAAGGCCATAGCCATTCAAGTTCTCCTCTTTCTCCTTCTCCTGGTTGGGGGTCCTGTCCACCCCTAGCTTGGGATGTTTGAGACCTAGTGTTAGGCCTGGGGGTATCCAGAATGGAAACAGATTCAGGTACGTCTCTTGCTGGAGGTATTCTGACTGCTTCAGTAAGTGGGAGCAAATGATTCCTATGCCAGGTCTTCAAAGGCCCCACTCTTCCTTCTGGCTTCAACTTGTAGACAGGCAATCCAGGTAGCTTTCTACAGATGATGTATGGCTCTGATCTCCATCTATCAGCAATCTTGTGTTTTCCAGGGATCCCTAGGTTGCGTAACAGTACACGGTCCCCAGGCTGTAGGTCCTGTACTCTAACTTTCAAATCAAAGTTCCTCTTATTTCGGGCCCCTCTCTGGTCAGAGGCCGCTTGAGCTTTCTCATAAGCTATCTTCAGACTGTGCCTCAGTCTGTCCACATATCCTTTGTGGGAGGCAGCAGAGGCATGGTCTAAGGAAATGCCAAAGGCCAAATCCACTGGCAATCTTGCTTCTCTCCCAAACATAAGTCGGTAAAGGGGAAAAACCTGTTACATCACTGGTTGTACAGTTGTAAGCATGCACTAGAGCTGAAATATGTTGACTCCAATGTTGCTTCTTCTCTGTTTCCAAAGTTCCCAACATGTTCAATAGGGTCCTGTTGAACCTTTCAGGCTGGGCATCACCTTGAGGGTGATATGGTGTAGTCCTAGTCTTCTCTACTCCCAGAGAATCAAGTAGTTTCCTGATCAGGCGACTCTCAAAGTCCCTTCCTTGGTCTGAATGGATTCTCTGTGGTAGTCCATAATGAACAAAGTACTTTTCCAAAAGTACCTTGGCTACTGTAGAGGCCTTCTGGTCCTTGGTTGGGAAAGCCTGAGCATAACGAGTGAAATGGTCGGTTACCACCAGAACATTTCCCAATCCACTCAAATCGGGTTCAAGGCAGAGAAAATCAATGCATACCAGATCCATTGGGCCTTGACTCTGTAGATGGCCCATTGGGGCAGCTTGATGAGGTAAAGTCTTCCTCTGAATGCATCTTGCACAGGAATGGCAATACTCCTCCACTTCGGCCCTCATGCAGGGCCAATAAAACCGGTCTCTGACAAGTTGGAAGGTTCTCTCTGCTCCCAAGTGACCATGCTGGTCATGTAAGGCAATCAGCACAGTCTCTCAATGCTTTTCGGGGAGAAACAACTGCCACTTATCTTCTGAGCTATCAGAGGGGCCCCTTCGGTAGACTACCCCCTGATGCACCTGTAATTTGTCCAACTCTCTCCTCAGTAGGCGAGCCTCTTTGGAAGGGTGAAGTAGAAGTCCCTCTGGACTCTTGTCTTCCAGGGCTTCCAGGACCAATCTCCCCATGGGGTCTTCCAATTGGTCACACCTTAACTCCTTTTTGGACAGCTTCGGCAGACACTCTTCTTCTAGTTGAGTTACCCCACAGTAACACTTTGGGACTCCCACTGTGGTAACTCCTATCTCTTCAGCTCTGGATCCTCCTCTGGCTTGGAGTTCAGCCCCTTGACAAAGAGCTCGCACTCCTTCTGGTGCCACTTGGGTCCAGTCTTCCCAATCATCAGCTATGACATGGGATCTTCGGGACAGGGCATCTGCATCCCTATTTCCAGCCCCTGGTCTGTACTTGAGGCTGAAATTGAATCCAGACAAAGCCGCCAACCATCTGTGTCCAGTTGCATCCAGCTTGGCGGTGGTGAATAGGTAGGTCAAGGGGTTGTTATCTGTCTTTACAGTGAACTCGGCCCCATACAGATAGTCTTTCAGTTTGTCAACAACTGCCCATTTGAGGGCTAAGAACTCCAACTTGTGGGTGGGGTAGTTCTTCTCGGAGGGGGTCAGGCTCCGGCTCACATAGGCCACTGGTCGCAGCTGGTCTTCATACTCCTGGTAGAGTACTCCACCTAGGCCCTCATGGCTGGCATCAACATGTAGCTCATATGGTCTAGTGGGATCAGCATAGACCAAAACTGGGGCTGTGGTGAGACTTCTCTTCAAGGTTCTGAAAGCCTCTTCACACCTTGAGTTCCATTGGTCTTGAACCGATTCACCAGGCCTCCTAGGCCCCAATCCATCTTCCTCTCCTTCTGTCTTGAGCAGCTCGTTTAGGGGTTTGGCAATGCGGGCAAACCCATCCACAAACCTGCGGTAGTAGGAGCAGAACCCCAAGAAAGACCGAAGTTCTGTAACTGTTGTGGGTCTTGGCCACGAAGTAACTGCCTCCAACTTCTCAGGGTCTGTAGCCACTCCTTTTTCAGACACTGTGTCCCAGATAGTTCACAGAGGACTGATAGAACCGACACTTCTCTGGGGAAAGTTTGAGTCCCTCTTCACTGAGCCTCTTCAGTACTTTCTCCAATCTGGCTTCATGTTCTTCCAAAGTCTTTCCAAAGACAATGACATCGTCCAGGTACACAAGGACTTCTATGAGGTTCATGTCTCCAACTGTCCTTTCCATAAGGCGTTGAAATGTAGCAGGAGCTCCAGATAGGCCCTGAGGCATCCTGTTGAACTCAAAGAATCCTACTGGGGTTATGAAGGCAGTCTTTTCTCTGTCTTCTAGATGCATTGGGATTTGGTAATACCCACTCTTGAGGTCCATCACACTGAACCACTTAGCTCCAGATAAACTCTGTAAGGCATCTTCTATCCTTGGCGTGGTGTACTGGTCAGGAATATTCCTCCTGTTGAGAGTTCTGTAGTCAATGCAGAGCCTCAATGACCCATTCTTCTTCCTGACTACCACAATTGGGGAGGCATAGGGACTTCTGGACTCCCTAATCACTCCCGTCTTCAGTTCCGCAAGCTGCTCCCTCAGATCCTCCAGATCTGCTAGCGGGACTCGCCTGACTCTTTTTCTGAATGGCTTGTCCTCTTGCATGCGGATTCGATGGGTGGCACTCCTCGCACACCCCACATCAAACTCATCTTTAGAGAAAATCTTCTCCCATCTGGTCAGCTGGGCCTTGGCTCTCTCTTTCCAAGCTCCAGGTAGGTTTGGGTTTTCCATGGAGAGTTTCTTCCAAACATCTTCTCCTTTACCCGTCCCCTTCACTTCTGACCAGCCAACTGGGACAGCAGGACTCACCTGTCCCAGAAGCATCCTGGCAGGGATCTCCACAGGCCGTTCCGTGGGGTTCCTCACACTGACAGGGACTCTTCCTCTAGCCTTCTTCAGGTCCTTCAATGAGATCACCTCTGGTATCACTTCCAGACCCGAGTGACCCTCCATTGGGTCAGGTTCCAACATTACAAAGGGGCCAGGCTGCTCCCAATTAAGTTTCACCGTGGCTCTCATGCAGGTCACCTCTCCAGGCTGTAACACCGCTCCTTCTCTTCCAAGCCTCCATACCCTTCCTATCCCCTCACTTGGGGTCTTCTGCTCTAGGACCAACCGCTGGTAGGCTGCCTTCATGGGATGGATCTTGGGAGCTGAAAGATTCTCTTTCTTCACCAGGGGAGTCAGAAGCCTTCTGACTAGGTCCGTGTTCGTCCCTATGATCAGGGAGGTCTTGCTGGTTCCAGGCGGGCGAGGGCACACCACTGCCAGGGTGTCGAACACTTCAGCCTTTCCAGCCACGGATGGGTCAAAGGTCAACCGTATGGGTAGGTATCCATCATAGGGGAAACTCTGAGTTCCCAGTCCCCTTATCTCCAACTCCTCTATCTTCTGTATGGGCAGATGACCAAGGTATCTGTCGTAGAAGTCCCTGTACAATAGGGTCACTTGTGCTCCAGTGTCCAAGAGAGCCTTCGTATACACTCCTTCCACTTGGATAGGTACAGTAGGGGATGGACCAACTAGCTCTTCTGGGTAAGGCCGAGTTGATGCTGTCCTCTTCTTTGGACTCTTTCCTTTCTCACTTGATTTGTGCTTGATCCTTTCTTGAGCCTGGTATGCATTAATTTTCTCCCTCTTAGTGGGAGTGTGAACCCGTTGAGGGACATTGTTATCTCTCACTTGTAAGGGTTCTCGCTTGGGGGTGCTGTGTCTCTTTGGAGGGGTCTTGCCCCCTTTCTCTGGAGTGCACCTTGGTTGAGGATCCCTGGGCCCCTTTTGAGGGGTTTGATCTCCTCGCTTTCTTTTCCTGTTATTCTTCTTGGAGCTCACTGAAGGCGATGGGCACCCGGTTGACTCCTTCACCGGGGCCCTTTGGCGTTTCCCGCCGGCTGGCGGCTATCTGTTTTCTTCCTCTTGGGACTGGAACATACAGCTGCAATGTGGCCCACTCCGCCACAGTTAAAACAGATCATCTCACCGTAGTCAGGTGGGGATGCTGGTGCTGAAGCAGCTGGAAACAATTCCCTCCTGCTTGTTTCTTTCTTGGGACTGGGCGTCTCTTTCGCCACAAGAGACGTCAATATCTCCATCATCTGGGACATCTGCAACTTCAGGGCATCTACTTCTGTCTCTCTTTCAGGGGTTAAGGCCGACCTGACCGTGGCCACTGGAAGCTTTGTAGACCCCATCACCTGCTTCTCCCGTTTCTCTTCCAACATGGCCTCTTCTTCCCTGACCATTCGGATGAGGTCAGGGTAGTCCAGGCTCTTCCCATCCTGCCGGGTGCGTAGTATTAGTGCGACAGGGTCTAGGGGTTGGGCTCCCCTCATCACCTGCTGGGCACGGGCTTCATCTACCTTCCCTGGATCTATCCCCTTCTTCAGGATAATCCTATGCAGGATCTTGTCTATGCGTCCCATGTACTCTGACAGTTTCTCCCCTGTTTTCTGGTAACAGTGTTCCAGTTGATAGGTAAGTTCTGTGACTTTTTCTGTCCCACCAAACACACTTTCCAGGATGTCTATGTAGTCCTGGGCAGTGCAATCCTTTTTGCTTGTCTTCAGATTGCGTATGGCCTCTAAGGCAGGCCCTTTTAGGCTCTCAACAATCCTTTGCTTCTTTCTGCCTTCTGAGACCTCCCATTCTTCTAAGGCCTGCGTGGCACCATCTAACCACTCTTCAAATCTCTCTTCTCCCGAGGGTACAGGTGTCCTCCCTGAAAACATCCGAAGTTTCCTGTATCCCGACATTGGGTAATCCCCGGGGTCCTTTCTGCACTGAGTCACAATCTCCCCTAGGACAGCACACAGTTCTGCGCTAAGAGTGGTTTGTACAGGTGCGGGACTTTCCGCGCCCTTCTGCTCTTCCTTCTTTGGGGATAGCATGGTTTTCACTGGGGAACCTTCTCCCTTGCGCGGCAGCGTATGCAGCAATTGATAGGTCTGACCATCCGGTGCTCGTATGCTTTGGCTCCTGAACTGCTCCGGAGTCTCTTCCTGCCATTCTATTAGGGCGTATGTATACCCGGCATCATTTCTCATGTCCATTATCCATGACTTGTTGCATAGGGATAGGGACATTATGAGCTGCTTGACTGCCTCTCTCTGCCATATCCCTGGCAGTTCAATGACTGCTGCTGCGGCTGGATCAGTGCCCCATAGTGTGTACCACCGTCCCACTTCGGTCGGGTCCATGCCGGTACCTTCTGGCGGCTTTTCCCGCTGACTCAGGACCCCGGATTACGAGCCCCCACGTGTAGCGATACCCCCAGTTAAGAGGGCCGCTGGTTTGTTTTGGGTCCCTGAGTACAGCTCCACCAACCCCCGGCAATTTGCTCTACCCGCTCTGGCACAGTTAGTAAAGGGGTATGTATCTATGCACATAAAAACATCACTTATACTCTAAGTGTAATGGGTATGAACTCACAAGCAGACTGCTGAGATAAGAATAACTGGCTTTACTTTGGCAGTAAGGAAAAGAAATAGTAACATGCATTTAAACATATGACTTAAAATACTTTTAGCAGGTCCCTGCAATATGCACTTTAACATGTACACATGTATGTAACAAACTAGCAATGGGGAACGGAGCGCCAAGTGTGGCGACCGTCTGCTATGCACCCCTGAGGTGCAATAAATCTAGCTGCGCCTACCTAACGGACCAGGCCTGATCCCTAGTAATAGAGCTCAGTCCTTGTACAAGTACAGTGTTCTTCACCGGCAATAGATCTGTAGAGGTGGTGCACATGTAGCTTTAAATGGTGTATTTGTAATCCACAGAAAGTAACATTTGCTGCTCTGAGGTAAATTGTGCCTTAGCAGTTCAATAGGCATAAACGTGTGTATAGCAATGCAGGATGAGCCTTTCGGCTCTCTCACCAATCCTGGGGTACCGTCCTCAGCTCCGGTCCCTCCAATGGCGGCTCCGGTCTCCTCCGTCACAGCCCCTGCGCTCCGGTCCTCAGCTCCGACAGACCGACTGTAGGGAAGAGTCTCCGCTCCGCTGCTGCTGACTCTGAGGGATGAGAGTCTCTCACCCACTCCGCCTTCAGCAGTCCCGGTCCGCACAGGTGTCTCCTCAGGAACAAGTGTCTGCGTCACCAGCCCAGTCAGAAGAGGAAGAGGCGGTCTCTCCTCTTCCCTTTTATCACCTCCCCCAGCAGCCTCTCAGGCGGAAACAAACAGCCCGGGAGCCTGGGGAATTATGGGGAATGAAGTCTTTTCCAGAGAAAGGGGTACGACCCCGCTACACATGTATGAGAGGGAGACGAATAAAGTGTTAGCTGTGTTGCTGCTGGAGACAGGGAAAACTCATGTGAGGGGGAACATGGAGGGAAAAAGCAAATACTTGCCCTTAAAGCTTGACTAAGCCATTTTTGGCACATGGCTGTAACTATTGCTCTAGTTGCCAGTTGTTGCTGCACATGGCTACCTACTAAAAAGTCCTGGAAATCCACAGCCACGTAAACAAAGTGGCTGGAACAGTTAAAAAAAAAAGGGTGTGGGATTCAGGTCTGGTATGAAAAGGGGGACTGCATGCAAAAAAAAAAACAAATTGCCCTCCAAGTTTATATTATCCCCTTTGAGGTATGAATTCTGCGGGGAACTCCATGCAAAAATAAAGAAAAAAAGTTACCCTTTCCCCCAAAAAATCCACACCACATCTTGGCAGGCCAGGAAAGGGCCTATAAATGTACACCCGCCCTCCATAACCATGCCAGGCTACATGCCCTCAAGAATGAGGGACCCTCCTTGCAAAACATCTTATCTGCATGTTGATGAGAACAGGGAACTCTTCCCAACAACCCTGCCCGGTGTTTGTAGGGGTCTATGGGTAGGAGACCTTTTGGAATCTGGAAACCCACTTTAACATTAAAGGAGTACCCCCATGTGAATGAGTATTATAATACCCCAAGTCATGCACAAAAAAGTAAACTATAAAAAAAAAACACACACAGTTTTTGAAAAGTCCTTTAATAGAAAAAGAGAGACAATGAAAGTCTTATGATATACATCCCCCATAATTCACATTGTCCAGCGATGCAGATCCATGTCAACCATGATGAACCACCCCAAAAAAAGACTATTAACACATTCCTTGCCCAGCGACTGCTTACCCATGAATGACAGCTTCAGTGGTTAAAATCTAAATACAAATAAAGGGATGAGGTCCATCGGGTGACCTCATTGACCAAACATGGACATGGGAATGTTCCCCAGGGCAGAGCCCAGCCCAGCCCCTGATGCTATTTGACAATCTCTTGACAATCTCCTAAAAAATGTCTAGTACCGATTTTTAACATTCAGCATCTATTGACTTTAGCGGAGTTTGGACTTGGCACCCAAACTTCTGTAATGTTCTCCAAATTTGCTTAAAACTGAATCTAGGTATGTTCAGCTCACCCTTGCAACCACTGCGAGTAGGGGAAAACTGTGTTTCAGGACATTGTGATGATATTTCATATGCTGTAGGAGACGCACAGTTTCTAAATGATGAATCATCCTAGTCTTAACCTATGCTATGCGTGATGTGATGGATATGTCATTCTATAATTTGGAGAAAAAAAGTAAGCCCCAAGATCCCTGTTTACATTGTATGTTACCATTATTTCCCAATCTACTGTACTAAATACAAAATCCTATGGCCGAAAGGCTAAAAAGGCAAGGGAAACATCACCTTTATTTAAAGCAGGTGTAATGGGCACTGTAGGGGAACTGAGTGAGCAAGAATAAATATATATATTTTTTTACCATAAATAAATTAATCTATGTAAAGAGAATACCAAGAGACATAAGGTTAACAGCCTAATAAGTTCTTGGCATTTGAAAGGGGATTTCTGCAATGAACTGCTGTTGATTATCTGCATCTATATTATAAAACAGTGTTTCTTAATATTTTTTTTGGCATGTGGATATACCTTAATTGGAGTCATGGGTTTATATATCTAAAAAGAAAATGATCTTTGAAAATGTATAAATTTAAAAAAAAAAATGAAAAAAGGAAGCTCTGTAAAAGGAGACGAATAAAAAAAAAAAAACAAAAGCAAACAAAAAGTATTAGGGGAAAGAACAGGCATAAAAGCATGGAACAACCAACTGCCCACATAGTCTAATGATTTGAGAAATCTTAAGTTTTCAAGTGTACAGTTTCTTCCTATCCATTCAGGACTAACCCTGCTAAGATAGTTGATATGTTCCAAAATTACTTTTCATCAATCTACACCAAGTTTTCCTCTTTCTACTCCAGGTTGGTGATAACTTATTCCAAGATCTTCAATTCTCTGAAGTACAGGAGCCTTTTTTAGACATCACTAAAAAAGTTCTGTTGGCCATTTGGGCCCCTAAATGCAATAAGTCACCACACATTTATAGGTTTGCTAATCTTTATTATAAAAAGACATAAGATCCTGGCACCATTTCTTGTTCGGCTTGACTTCCCTTGAATCCTATCTATAGAGACCAGGTAGGGTTCATGCCTTTCTAACAAGCAGGTGACAGCGTTTGCAAAGTGGTTTACTCAGTCCACCCTATGTGTCAAAGCTACATTCTGGATCATCTCCTTTTTTATATATTAAAGGGTAACTCCACTTTCGTGGAAAATAAAAACATATAAAAAAAATAATATAGCGTATACAATTGCGACAAGTCATTGTAATGGAATGATATTAAAAATTACCTTTCCTTTTCAATCTGCAGCACTGTAATTTTCTGTAAAGTGCTATGCAATATGGCTACCTGAAGGTGTTCTGTACACCGAATGTGTACAGAATGCCCCCCCCCCCCCCCAGAAACATTATTTCTTGTGTGATTGGCTCACTGATTTTAACAGAAGTCTACACTAAGATACAAGTCAGATATCAGGCATCCCCTGCAACAAAAACATTTTTTTGTGAGATGCTCCCAATAGGAAATCGCCTCTAAACTGATGTAGACCCTGCAATTTTCCTCATTAACCACTTCCCGACCTGCGCACACAGATGTACGTTGGCAGAATGGCACGGATAGGCAAATGGGCGTACAGGTACGTCCCTTTAAATTTGCTGCCATGCCATCAAGTGCGATGGTCAGGACCTCTGTGAGTCTGATCGCGGGTCCTGCGGACTTGATCGCCACGGGGATACTCGCGATCATCTCACGGAGAGATGCTAAAGTAAACAAGCATCTCCCCGTTCTGCCTAGCAACAGTGTCACTGATCTCTGCTCCCTGTGATTGGAGCACAGCGTGAGGTATTGCCGTAAACATCAGAGTGAGAGCAATAATTCTAGCACCAGACCTCCTGTCTAACTCTAAACTGGTAACTTGTGAAAAGGCTTTTAAAATGTTGCCTATAGAGATTACATGTGCAATTTTAAAGCTTGACATGTTGGGTATCTATTTACTCGGTGTAACACCATCTTTTATATTTTACCAAAAAATTGGGTATTTTGTGTTTGTGTGAATTTAAAATTAAAGTATATTTTCCCCCAAAAAATTGAGTTTAACCACCTGAGATCCGCGCTATAGCCGAATGACGGCTACAGCGCGGATCTAAGATGCCGGGACGACGTCTATTGACGTCGTCCCAGCCACGAGCTGCCTGCGCACCCCCTCAAGGGTGCGCGCGGCGCACTCTGTGATCAGCGAGTCTGTGAGACTCGCTGGATCACAGATCCGAGTAAGGGGTCGATCCCGACCCGTTACCATGTGATCAGCTGTCAGCCAATGACAGCTGATCATGTGATAATAACAGAGCCGGTAATCGTCTTTTTTTTCCTTCTCGCGCTGACATCAGTCCCTCTCACTGCAATGTGCCAAATCCATGGTGCCCACCTTTGCATAATTAAAGTGCCGCCTACCAGTGCGCACAGTGCCATCAGTCAGTGCCCACAGTGCCATCGGTCTGTGCCCACAGTGCCATTGCTCAGTGCCCACAGTGCCTTCAGTGCCATCTGTCAGTGCCCACAGTGCCAGTGCTGCACATCAGTGTCACCTACCAGTGCTCATCAGTGTCACCAGTGCTCATCAGTGTCACCTACCAGTGCTCACCAGTGTCACCTACCAGTGCTCATCGGTGTCCCCCATCAGTGCCACCCATCAGTACCATCTATCAGTGTCATTCATCAGTGCCCATTGGTGCCACCCATCCATGCCCATCAGTGCCATCTTTGCTGTCCCCATCAGTACCGACTTATCTGTCCCCACCAGTGCCGCCTATCTGTCCCCACCAGTGCAGCCTATCAGTGCCCTCCAGTGCAGCCTATCAGTGCCACCTGTGCCGCCTCATCAGCGCATATCAATGAAGCAGAAAAATTACGCAAAATTTTATAACAAACTATTAAACATGATTTTTTTTTTTAATTTTCCATCTTTTTTTGTTTAGCAAAAAATAAAAACCCCAGCTGTGATTAAATACCACCAAAAGAAAGCTCTATTTGTGGGAAAAAAATGATAAAAATTTCATTTGGGTACAGTGTTGTATGACCGCGCAATTGTCATTCAAAGTACGTCAGCGCCAAAAGCTGAAAATTGGTCTGGTCACGAGGGGGGTTTAAGTGCACAGTAATCAGGTGGTTAAAAAAACGCTGCGCAAATACTGTGTGACATAAATAATTGCAAAACCCAATGTTATTCTCTAGGGCCTCTGCTTTAAAAAAAAAAAAAAAAAAAAAATATATATATATATATATATATATATATATATATATATATATATATATATATATATATATATATGTATATATATATATGTGTATGTATATATATATATATATATATAGCGATACCCCCAGTTAAGAGGGCCGCTGGTTTGTTTTGGGTCCCTGAGTACAGCTCCACCAACCCCCGGCAATTTGCTCTACCCGCTCTGGCACAGTTAGTCAAGGGGTATGTATCTATGCACATATAAACATCACTTATACTCTAAGTGTAATGGGTATGAACTCACAAGCAGACTGCTGAGATAAGAATAACTGGCTTTACTTTGTCAGTAAGGAAAAGAAATAGCAACATGCATTTAAACATATGACTTACAATACTTTAGCAGGTCCCTGCAATATGCACTTTAACATGTACACATATATGTATCAAACTAGCAATGGGGAAACGGAGCGCCAAGTGTAGCGACCGTCTGCTATGCACCCCTGAGGTGCAATAAATCTATCTGCGCCTACCTAACGGACCAGGCCTGATCCCTAGCAATAGAGCTCAGTCCTTGAAATAGGTACAGTAATCTTCACCGGCAATAGATCTGTAGAGGTGGTGCACATGTAGCTTTAAATGGTATACTTGTAATCCACAGAAAGTAACATCTGCTGCTCTGAGGTAAATTATGCCTTGGCAGTTCAATAGGCATGAAAGTGTGTGTATCAATGCAGGATGAGCCTTTCAGCTCTCTCACCAATCCTTGGGTACCGTCCTCAACTCCGGTCCCTCCAATGGCGGCCTCCGGTCTCCTCAGTCACAGCCCCTGCGCTCCGGTCCTCAGCTCCGACCGACTGTAGGGAAGAGTCTCCGCTCCGCTGCTGCTGACTCTGAGGGATGAGAGTCTCACTCCATCTGCTGCAAGGCCCAGGCTTCAGGCCTTCAGCAGACCCGGTCCGCACAGGTGTCTCCTCAGGAACCAGTCTCCGCGTCACCAGCTCAGTCAGAAGAGGCGTCCCAGTCAGGCGCGGCATCAGAAGAGCGAGAGGCGGTCTCTCCTCTTCCCTTTTATCACCTCCCCCAGAAGCCTCTCGGGCGGAAACAAACAGCCCGGGAGCCTGGGGAATTATGGGGGATGTAGTCTTTTCCACTAAAAGGGGTACGACCCCGCTACATATATATATAAATATATATATAAAAATATATGTTTAGGGGTTCTAAGTAATTTCTGGCAGAAAATACTGCTTTTTACATGTAAACAAAAAGTGTCAGAAAAGGCCTGGTCTTAAAGTGGAAAGTGTTAGCTGGAGTTTGGCTTAAATTTGTTTAGTGTATCTGAATCTACTAGTACATCTAACACTACTCTATCCGCCCCCCCAGACTGACAATACTACTGTCCAGAAGATGTCTTTGTTGTTCCTTCATCCAGAGTGTTGGCACTCTAATATAGAAGGTGTGTTGATGGCCAGATCCCCAGGTGAGGAAAGAGGGAAAAGAGACTAAAAAATAAAACTAATACAGCTGCCACATTAAATGACTGGTAAGCTGCAATATGTTAAATTTTTACTTTTGGGTTTGATACCTCTTCAAATTAAAGCTGGATAAGGCACACTGCAGTCCCACCTAGGACCAGCCCTCTCTGATGTTAATCCAATATGGGTTTAATCACAGAGACCACAGCTCATACTTGGCTGTTTAATTGATTTTTGTTGGTTTACCAAACATTTTAAATTTCCCCATCCGTCTTTCAGGACAGCACCATAGAGAGACCCTGGCTCCTCCCCTTTTAGGAAACACCTTAGATTTTCAGATTTAATCCCTCACCGTCCCGCCGGCCCCTCAGTTATGGTGTTTCCTCCGGTGGGGAGACACCTCTATGGGGCCAGGGGCTGAATAGCCAGGGAGGCTAATGCCGATCGTTTTAAAGGGGGGGGCAGGGTCTCTCTCCATCCTACCTTGCTGTCTGAGAGGCTGGGGAGCCTAAGACTCTGATGGCACTTATGCACGCATCTCCGGCTTCTCTTAGTGAAGTTGCAAGCCGGAGGGGTCCGCTCTTCTTCTGTCCAGGGGGACGCCAGCGGAAGCACAGGAGGCCGCCATGTCGGCTTGGAGCTCGGTGCGCCGGGTCGGATGGTGGGTGACGTAATTTCCGGCGGGGGTCAGTGCTTCCATTCGACCCGCGGCTTCCGGTTCCGGCCGCGGAATTTGAAAAGCGGAACGAGCGTTCTGGCTGGTGCTGCCTCTTTTTTGGCTGTAGAGACAGCGTTTTTGAGGCGAGGTGCCACCGATCCTCAGCGGGAGATATCGGTAGCAGAGGCTTCACGAACGGCTCCTGGAGATGCCTGCACCAGCCACTCAAAGGTAAGTGGAGCCCTGGGGTGGTGTTCCCTCACTAAAGATCCTGTAAGCTCCACAGGTGTGTTTGTCTCCCTTGGTGGTGGGGAAGATGGGGGGTAACTAGGACCCTGGTGGTGGTTGGTCCCGGTTAGAGCACCCCTGGTCGCCCTCTGTGTGTAATGCTGGTGGTTGGAGAGGGTCTGACTGCTCTCTTTTTACATCTGTTTCTTTTCAGAGCAAGTCTGCTGAAAAAAACAAGTCACCACGATGGGGGAATTGTGGTCCAAGGCACTCTGTAAGGAATGTGTAGAGGTGCTAGTGAGGGAGCAGTCAATGGAGCAATGTACGGAGCTAGCAGCGTCCGTCAAGGAACTTTCTAGCACTGTGCAGTCTTTTAAAACACTCTTCTCTAGCTTTCAATTTCCTGCAGACTCAGGGTTACCCTCTACCAGCACAGCAGAGTGTTGCACCAAGCTTAATGGATGCTCCCTCGGTGAGTGGAGAGAATCCAGGAGGCTCTAGGGAAGAGATTGAGGAGGAGCCAGATAGCATTGCTTCAGATTCCCAGGAATCAGAGGAAGTGGATGGGGAGTCCACAAGAGTTTCTCGCTACAAACTTTCTCTGGAGGAAGTGGAGGAGCTCTTAGGAGCTATTCATACCACTTTGGGAATGCAGGAAGAAAGGAAGAAGCTGTCACTCCATGACCAAATGTATAGGGGCTTCGGGGAACATAGAGTGTTTCCAGGCCATGAGGTATTGGTCGATGCCATTAAAAAGGAGTGGCAAGACCCGAAAAGGAAACCGTTCTTTTCAAGAAGCTTGAAAAGAAGGTTTCCCTTTGCAGAAGAGGAAGCACTAGTATGGAATAAGTCTCCTAAACTAGATGCAGCATTCTCACGGGTCTCCAGTAGGGATGGGCCCGGTGCTCGATGCGAACCCATGTTCGCATCGAGCACCGGGTGTTCGCTCGCTCGGCGAGCCCAGAACTATTTTGGCCGCTCGCATCACGTTCGTGTGATGCGAGCGGCCCCGCAATGCATTGCGGCCGGCGCGGCCGGCGCAGTGCATTGCTGGCTGATGATTGGCCAAGCATGCACTGTGACCCCGCATGCTTGGCCAATCACAGCGCCGGAAACTCGAAGAGCCATAATTGGCTACAGGCAGGACGCCTGTAGCCAATTACAGCTCAGGGGCTTTAGTACACGCCCCCTCTTATAAAAGGCCGCCACGCCGTCTGCGCCAGTCACATGCTGTTCCGGCGTAGATAGAGCAGGATCGTTCTGTGTCACTCTGCTGGATTTAGTTAGAGAGATTTACTTAGAGAGATTGAGTTAGATAGATTCATTTAGAAAGATTGATTTAGAAAGAGGGGCTTGTAGTGTGTTCGTGGCAGGCAGGCACTGGCAGCAAACAGAGCTCCTATATTTTGTTCCCAGAAGCACCTATAGGACTTGTAGTGTGTTCGTGGCAGGCAGGCAGAGCTCCTATATATTGTTCCCAGAAGCACCTATAGGACTTGTAGTGTGTTCGTGGCAGGCAGGCAGAGCTCCTATATTTTGTTCCCAGAAGCACCTATAGGACTTGTAGTGTGTTCGTGGCAGGCAGGCAGAGCTCCTACATTTTGTTCCCAGAAGCACCTATAGGACTTGAAGTGTGTTAGTCCCATCACACAGAGCTATATTTTCTTCCCAGAAGCACCTATAGGACTTGAAGTGTGTTAGTCCCATCACACAGAGATCATATATTTTGTTCCCAGAGGCACCTATAGGACTTGAAGTGTGTTAGTCCCATCACACAGACCTATATTTTGTTCCCAGAAGCACCTATAGGACTTGAAGTGTGTTAGTCCCATCATACAGAGATCCTATATTTTGTTCCCAGAAGCACCTATAGGACTTGAAGTGTGTTAGTCCCATCACACAGAGATCCTCTATTTTCTTTGCAGAAGCACCCATAGGACTTCTATTTTGTTCCCAGAAGCACCCACAGGACTTCTAGTGTGTTAGTGGCATCACACAGAGCTCCTCTATTTTCTTTGCAGAAGCATCCATAGGACTTCTAGTGTGTTAGTGGCATCACACAGAGCTCCTATATTTTCTTCTCAGCAGCACCCACAGGACTTCTAGTGTGTTAGTGGCATCACACAGAGCTCCTATTTTCTTTGCAGAAGCACCCATAGGACTTCTAGTGTGTTAGTGGCATCACACAGAGCTCCTATATTTTCTTCTCAGCAGCACCCACAGGACTACCGACTACAATGGCTGGAAGACCGCCAAGGGGAGGCAGAGCGTGCAGAGCCAAGAACACAGGGCAGGCAGGCTCTGTTTCTAGTGGACGTGGCCGTGGTCGTGCATCGTCATCAGCACGTGGCCATGGGACACGCGCGTCTTTGTTTTCGGCAGCTGGACATGTGGAGCCGCATCATGCTGAAGGCTTGGTAGAATGGATGACCAAGCCCTCCTCATCCTCCTCATCCTCTCTCACCCAGGCTCAGGGTACTGGCAGAGCAGCTGCCAACGCGTACTCAATGGCATCATCAGCCACCCCTTCCCTAGACCCACCATGTCCTCCTGAGGAGTCCCCCGAACTCTTTGAGCACAGTGTTGGGTACATGCTCCAGGAGGATGCCCAACGATTCGAAGGCTCGGATGATGATACCCAGCTTGAGGAATCTGGCAGTACTGTTCCACCAGCTGCAGCTTACTGCCAGGTTTGCTCTAGTGGTGAAGAGGGAGGGGATGATGAGGTCACTGACTCCACGTGGGTGCCTGAAGGGAGAGAGGATGAGGAGGAGGACGAGGAGGAGGAGGATGCGGCGTCACATGTCGAACGAGGCAGGATGCCCCCTGGAGGCCAGCTAGAGGCCAGCACAGCAACTGTACAACACCGCAGAGCTCCGCCTGTGCAGGGCGCTGCCTCTGCACGTTATCAGAAAAGTTCTTTGGTGTGGGCCTTTTTTGAGACGAGTGCATCAGATCGCACCACTGCTATTTGCAATATTTGTCTCAAGCGAATCTCGCGTGGCCAAAACATCAGCCGCTTGGGCCCCACAAGCATGACCAGACGTATGTCGACCTGCCATGCAGCTCGTTGGCAGGCACACATAAAAGACCCACACCAAAGAACTAAGCGGACCTCTCCTTGCTCCTCATCAGCTGGGATCTCCATCCCCACTACACCTTCAGTCCTCTCTGAAAGCTGCTCTGAGAGGACTGAAGGTGTAGAATTAGGTGTGTCACAACCAAGTACTTGCAGTACACCGACGTCCGATTGCAGCAGGCAAATTTCCCTGCCCCAGCTGCTGGACCGTAGAAAGAAGTACACTCCCAGCCATCCACATGCCCAGCGGTTGAATGCTAGCTTGGCTAAATTGCTAGCACTTCAACTGCTGCCTTTTCAGTTGGTTGACTCGGCCCCCTTCCGTGAGTTTGTTCAATGTGCGGTTCCTCAGTGGCAGGTTCCCAAACGACACTTTTTCTCACGGAAGGCGATTCCGTCTCTCTACCGGCATGTGGAAGGCAATGTCCATGCCTCGCTGGACAGGGCGGTCAGCGGTAAGGTGCATATTACCGCTGACTCATGGTCCAGCAGGCATGGACAGGGACGGTACCTTTCTTTCACGGCCCATTGGGTCACTCTATTGGCAGCTGGGAGGGATGCAGGACAAGGTGCAGTAGTGTTGGAGGTTGTTCCGCCACCACGCCTCCAAAACGCTACTACTGCTACTGGTTGTGACACACCTCTCTCCTCCACCCCCTCCTCTTCTTCTTCCTCCAGTGCTCTGTCCTTGGAACCAGCGGTGCTCCGTAGGCGTACAAGGGGCTACGCAAGTACGCAGGCAAAAAGATGCCATGCCGTGCTTGCGCTGGTGTGTTTGGGGTACAGGAGCCACACTGGGCCAGAGGTTCTGGCAGCTCTGCAGGGGCAGGCCGAGAGGTGGTTGACGCCACGTCAGCTTAAGCCAGGAATGGTCGTTTCTGACAATGGCACCAACCTCCTCTCCGCCCTGCGACAGGGGCAGCTCACCCATGTGCCCTGCATGGCTCACGTCCTCAACCTGGTGGTGCAGCGGTTCTTGGGCAGGTTCCCAGGCTTACAGGATGTCCTGAGGCAGGCCAGGAAAGTCTGTGTGCATTTCCGCCGATCTTATAATGCCAGTGCTCGGCTGACTGAGCTGCAAAAGGAGCTGAACCTGCCCAAGAACCGCCTAATATGTGACATGCCTACCAGGTGGAACTCAACGTTGGCCATGCTGCAGCGACTGCACACGCAGCAGAGGGCCATCAATGAGTACCTTTGCGACTACGGCACCAGGACAGGGTCAGGGGAGCTTGGTTTTTTTTCCCCACGTCAGTGGAGCATGATCAGGGATGCATGCACGGTCCTCTCACCATTTGAGGAGGCCACGAGGATGGTGAGCAGTGACAGTGCATGCATCAGTGACACTGTCCCTCTTGTCCACCTGTTGGAGCATACGCTGCGTGGGATAATGGACAGGGCACTTGAGGCAGAACAGAGGCAGGAAGAGGAGGACTTCCTTGCCTCTCAAGGCCCCCTTTATCCGGACAGTGTTCCTTCTGTCCCACCCATCACACAGGAAGAGGAGGAGGAGGAGGATTGTGTGAGCATGGAGGTGGAGCGTGGCACTCAGCATCAGCAGCAGCAGCAGCAGTCTTTTAGGGATGATGTACAGTCCCAACAAACCAGTGGACTTGTACGTGGCTGGGAGGAGGTGGCTGGCGATCATGTCATCCTCAGTGACCCAGAAGACTCCGGACCGAATGCCTCAGCTAACCTACGCTGCATGGCCTCCCTGCAAAGCCTGCGGAAGGATCCTCGTGTTCTTCGGATCAAGGAGAGGGACCATTACTGGCTGGCCACTCTCCTTGATCCGCGGTACAAGGGTAAGGTTGCGGACCTTATCTTGCCGTCGCAGAGGGAGCAGAGGATGAGACATCTCAGGGAGGCCTTGCAGAAAGGTCTGTGCAACGCGTTCCCAGAAACTGGGAGGTTACAAAGTCCTGGGCGACGAGTTGCTGAGGCTTCGGTCAGTAGCAGAAGGAGCGGTGGGGAAGGTGGACGTCTGACCGATGCGTTCAGACAATTTTTTAGTCCGCAGCCCCAAGGTATGATCGGTTCCAGCAACCATCGCCAGCGTCTGATATACATGGTGCAGGAATACCTTGGGGCAAGGTCAGACTTGGACACCTTTCCCACCGAAAATCCTCTGGCTTACTGGGTCCTGAGGATGGATCACTGGCCAGAGCTTGCACAGTATGCAATTGAGCTACTGGCCTGTCCTGCCTCCAGCGTTCTTTCCGAACGCACATTCAGTGCTGCTGGAGGATTTGTCACCGATCATAGGGTGCGCCTGTCCACCGCCTCGGTTGATCGACTGACCTTCATCAAAATGAATCAGTCTTGGATCACCACCAGCTACCAGGCACCTGAGGCGGATATAACCGAATAATTTTTAATGTCACATCCCTTCAAGACTGCCTATGCTGATGCTGAGTGACTGTCCTCTTATGTTCACTGACTATCCTCTTCCTCCTCCTCAATGATCCATGCCACCACACCAGTGCCTAAGGCACAATTTTTCAGCCCCTGTTTAACAGGGGGTGTGTACATACAATTTTTATAAAAAAATGCTTTGCAACACGTGTGACTGCTGTGCTCCAAGTACAGTATCTGTGAGGGGTTGCAGTGTTGTGGCACCAGCACCAGTGCCTAAGGCACAATTTTTCAGCCCCTGTTTAACAGGGGCGGGTAATTACAAATCTTGATCTAATAGTTCACAGCAGGGCCCATTCCTGCGCCCACCAAGAGTAACTATGAGGGCCTACAGTCTTGTGGCAACACCGTCCACCACCACCGCCAAAGGCCCAATTTTTCTGCCCTGTTCATCAGGTGCTTGCAATTACAAATCTTGATCTAATAACTCACAGCAGGGCCCATTCCTGCGCCCACCAAGAGTAACTGTGAGAGCTTACAGTCTTGTGGCAACACCGTCCACCACCACCACCACCCCCAATTTTTCTGCCCTGTTCAACAGGTGCATGCAATTACAAATCTTGATCTATTAACTCACAGCAGGGCCCATTCCTGTGCCCACCAGTCTTGTGGCTACACCAACATCTAATAGGGCAAATTTCTGCAGAGTATATACGCCAGGCCCCTACTTTCAAACATCCAACTTACAAACGACTCCTACTTGCAAATGGAAAGAGAAAACAGGAAGTGAGAGGAAATCTACCCCTAGGAAGGGAAATTCTATCCTGTTAGATTTAATTTGGGAAAAAGGTATCTCCTCTCTACTGATACTTTATCACCAATCCTTGTTTCAATTAAAACCCCACTTTTTCCAAAAACATTTGTCATTGGGACGGAAAGTGAGGTGACATGTTCTGAACAGATGTGCAAAGACAGCAAATGTTACAGGGGTGATAACCCCTCCCTATGTTCTCCAAAAAGCTTAAAAATAGATTTTTTTGTGATGGAGCTACACGTCATAATGTACCTGTTCAGATTCTACTTAAGAACAAACCTAAAGCCGCAAGTGGTTTTAAATGGCTTCTTTTTTTCCTTTACAAATGTCATTTTGTGCAAGGACAGTTCTAAACACGGTTAACACATGCCACTTCACAGGCATACTTTAGACACCCCCCAGGTACCATATTTAAAGGAAAATTTCACTTTTTTTTTTCACTTTATGCATCATTAAAATGACTGCTCCCGAAAAAACATTAGTTTTTAAAAGTTCTTTTTGCATTGATATATGTCCCCTGGGGCAGGACCCGGGTCCCCAAACCTGTTTTATGACATTAACATGCATATTGGCCGTTGTAATTAGCACTTTTGATTTCGAATGTTCGCGTCCATTATAACGTATAGGGTTCGAAAATTCGCGCAAACTTTCGGTCCGTTCGAAGGTTCTGGTGCGAACCGAACCCGGGGGTGTTCGGCTCATCCCTAGTCTCCAGGCATACCGACCTTGCTTTTGAGGATATGAGAGCACTCCCAGATCCTATGTACAAGAGGATGGACTCACTTTTGAAAAAATCCTGGGATTCTTCCCTAGGTAACCTCAAGCCCCCCATGGCGTCCACGGTGGTGGCACGAAACATGGAGTACCAGTTAACGCAAATTAAAGCGCACATCGAAGCAGGAACTCCTACGTAAACAATCCTGGCTTCCTTTCCTATGCTCCTTAATGGAGGGGCTTATCTTGCTGACGCCTCGGCGGGGTCAGTGCGTATGTCAGCAAGATCTGCAGCCTTGTCCAACTCAGCGAGGCGAGCCCTATGGCTTAAGACGTGGCAGGGAGATAGCGCGTCAAGTCAAACTCTGTGGTATACCTCTCACAGGGGACTTGTTGTTTGGTCCTGGCTTGGAGGCCGTCTTGGATAGGACGGCCGATAAGAAAAAGGCCTTTCCTAACAAAAGGAAATTTGCAGAAGCCAAAAGGAAGGTTCGTCCTCGAAGGAAGTTTGAACCCCCTAAAAATGAACAACAGAAAAAAGTTTGGGGGCAGAAGGGCAAAGGGCGTGGGGGAGCTATTTTTCGCCCTCCTGAACAGCCCAAAAACACCAAATGACGGAACCACGGTGGGAGGAAGACTGGGGTACTTCCTCCCACAGTGGGAGATGATCACCTCCAACCAGTTTATTTTGGGGATTATAAGAAGAGGATACAGGTTGGAGTTTTCAAAACCCCCACCTCTCAGGCTTCTGGTCACTGAGCTGCCAAGATGTGCAGAAAAGGCTTCAGCTCTTCTTTCCTCAATACAGGAGTTGGAGGAACAAGAGGTGGTAACACGAGTCCCGGTAGAAGAGACAGGCAGGGGCTTCTATCCCCACATCTTTGTGGTCCGCAAACCGTTGGGAAAGTTCAGACTTATCTTGAACCTGAAGCCTCTGAATGTCTGTTACCTACATGAGGTTCCGAATGGACTCGATCTACTCGGTAAAAGCACTTCTTCCCCAGAATTGCTTCATGGCATCGATGGACTTGAAGGATGCCTATCTGCACATCCCCATAGCAGAGGGGTACCAGAAGTTCCTCAGGTTGGCGGTAAAGACCCCAGAGGGGATAGTTCATCTGCAATTCAGGGCCCTTCCCTTCGGGCTATCCTCTTCCCCCCGTATCTTCACCAAGGTCATGGTGGAGGTTCTGGCCTTCTTGCGACTCAGAAACCTCTCAATAGTAGCATATTTAGACGATCTGCTACTATTTGCCTCTTCCCCGGAGCAGCTGTCTCAAGATCTGCAGGTAACAAGGGACATCCTCGAAAATCTAGGATGGCTCTTGAACCTGGAAAAATCCAGCTTGACCCCATCACAAAAGGTCATTTTCCTGGGCTACATGTTGGATTCAACAGAGCAGAAGGTCTTCCTTCCGGTAGAAAAGATCCAGAAGGTAGACAGGGTGATGTTGTTTCTGCAGGGCAGCCAGCAGATCCCGGGTAAGGAAAGCTATGTCAGCCCTAGGGTTACTGACATCCTCACTTCCGGCAGTACAGTGGGCAGGGTGGCATTTTCGCCCCTTACAACTCTCCATCCTGGGAATTTGGGACCACAGTCAGAGTTCTCTGGACTCCCTGATAAAGGTGCCAAGTCAGGTCAAAAGGTCACTCTGGTGGTGGAGAAAGGGGGCCAATCTTTCACAGGGACTGGATTGGGTCCTTCCGGTATCCAAAACCATCACAACCGATGCAAGCGGCACAGGTTGGGGAGCACATCTAGATTCCCAGATGGTTCAGGGCACCTGGCTAAAGTGGAAGTAAACCCCCCTATCGTTTTCAGCCAAGGAAGCTGCCATCTTTGCCTCCGTTTAATCTTCAACTGCCACAGTGCTGCACATGTGATCCGTTATGACACCAGCCATTGGATGGTTTGACTGTTTGGTTGAGAGCACAGCCAATGTGCAGTTAGCATTCACGGCATGCCTTTTTTTTTTAGACTGTTAAATCGATGGGTTTACTTCCGCTTAAGGAAGGAAGCAAAGGAGTCCTCGAACTGGAGGGAACTGAAAGACATAGAGTTGGCCCTCAGAGCCTTTCAGAAGGAACTCCAGGGTCAGCACGTGAGAGTCAGGTCGGACAACTACTCTGCAGTAACTTATGTCAACAGGCAGGGAGGTACTAAAAGCAGTTAACTGTGGAGCCTGACAAACCACATTCTCACGTGGGCCAAGGCAAATATTCTGTCCCTGACGGCGGTACATCTAAAAGGGGATCAGAACCAGGTTGCTGATTTTCTCAGCAGGAAAAAGCTGAGAGAAGGCGACTGGGTTTTGAACCAGGAGATCTTCAAGGCAATTACCCAGAAGTGGGTGATGCCTTGTATAGACCTCTTTGCCTCAAGGGAAAACAGAAAGACAAGCCTCTTCTTCTCCCTGAGCAGATGGGACGGAGCACTTGGAGTGGACGCTCTGGCTCAGAGCTGGGAGTTCTCCAAGTGCTATGCCTTCCCCCCTCCTGTACTAATTCCAGCGGTACTGAGGAAGTTGCAGGTGGAGAGCACAACTCTCATTCTGATAGCACCTCATTGGCCCAGGAGGCCGTGGTTTTTTAAAGGGTTCTTAAAGTGTCTTACGTGGAACCCCCATGGATTCTGCCATTCCAGGAGGATCTTCTGTCCCAAGGTCCAATCTGTTGTCGTCAGGTGGAGCGGTAGAACCTTGCTGCTTGGCTACTGAGGAGGAATTGCTGAAGGGCAAGGGGTTCTCAGATCGTTTAGTATCGACCCTACTAAGTTGCAGGAAAAGGGAGACGCAGGCTATCTACCTGAAAGTGTGGAAGCGCTTCAATAGCTGGTGCACAGAAAGTTCCTTTGATACACGCAGCTCTGTAGCGGTACTAGAGTTTCTGCAGGTGGGGGCGGACAAGGGATTGGCCATTAGCACACTGAAAGGACAGGTATCCGCTTTGAGTGTGTTTTTGGAGAAACAGCTAGCATCGGATCCCTGGTTATCCAGATTTTTTAAAGCCCTGAGCAGGCAGAGACCAGTAAGAACATCCTCTTTCCCGGTATGGGACCTTTCTTTGGTTTTTCAAGCCCTCACGGGAGAACCATTTGAACCGTTGGAGGCTTGTACGTTAAAGCTGATTACCCTCAAAACTGTGTTTTTGATGGTGATCACTACGGCAAGGAGAGTAAGTGAACTTGAAGCCCTCTCAATTAGGGCACCTTTTTTTCAGGTGTTTCCGGACCGTGTGGTTTTTAGAACCGATCCGGCATTTTTTCCCAAAGTGGCCTCTAGTTTTCATAGTGGCCAAGAAATTATTTTGCCTACCTTCTGTGCCAACCCAACAGGAACGCACTTTTCATAAACTGGACGTCAGGAGATGCGTCCTCCAGTACTTGGAGAGTACAAAAGAGTATAGGAAGTCTGATTGTTTTTTTATATTATTTTCAGGAGCTAAAAAAGGGTCTAGAGCTTCTAGACAGACGATAGCCAGATGGATTAGGTTAGCCATCAGTCAGGCTTATGTAGCGGGGGGGAGGGGGTAGAGCCCCCGGAAGGCATTAGGGCACATTCCACCAGGGCAGTGGCGACTTCTCAAGCTGAGTGGGCTGGTGCTTCTCCAGAGCAGATCTGTAGGGCTGCAACGTGGTCCAGCTTTGACACGTTCGTGAGGCACTACAGGTTGGACCTGCTGTCAGCAAAAGACCAAGCCTTTGGGCGTAAAGTTCTGCAGGCAGTAGTCCCACCCTAAGGTAAGGTGCTCGCTTATCCTCTCTATGGTGCTGTCCTGAAAGACAGATGGGGAACAACGGAGTTACTTACCGGTAACATCCTTTTCCGGGAGTCTTTCAGGACAGCACAGATACCCACCCAAATTTGTTGGACATTCCTGTAGAATTCATCGCATGAGACCATCAGGTAAGACATGTAAGTTATTATGATGTGTTCTTGTGTCTCCCTAGATGGCCGGAGGAACTCTTGAAGAACTGTGGGGCCGGCGGGATGGTGGGGGCTTAAATCTAAAAAATCTAAGGCGGTGTTTCCTGAGAGGGGAGGAGCCAGGGTCTCTCTATGGTGCTGTCCTGAAAGACTCCCGGAAAAGGATGGTACCGGTAAGTAACTGTTTTTTTTTGGGAAGCATTAGCAGTGACACGCACTTTTTCATAAGTTCGCTTTGACTGGCAGATAGAAATAAGCCAGTCATTTTCTGTGACTGTCCTTGTTCTCGCTAATGTAAAACTGCCCTGCCAGTGGCCAATTTCCATCAAGCTCTCATTCAAATTTAGGAGACCTTGTATAATAAAGCGATAAAAAAATTAGCCATCAGCAGAACATTTATAAGGGCGAATTAGACGAAATGAAAAGAGAACAAGAATACAGCCAGCTGTTTAACTCAAAAAATTAAGCAACAGCAGATGACATAGAAGTATAACATTAGCCAAGGGCAAGAAAGTTTAAATCAGAGATAATAGACCTAGCTGTTGTATGCCTAACTTTTATTTTATCTATGGCAATATGGGAGTGAGGCGTGAGTGATAAAATGTGAGGTGTTGTAGGTACACAATGTGGTTTCTCAGCTTTTGATATGCTTTCCGTATAATAGCTTCCATTTTACTGACACTATGGTTGTCCTCTCCTCTTTAAAGGAGCTTATCAGAAACTCCCTCGTTGACCTGTCCAAGGCTGCTGGCCATAGTTCTAAGGCCATATAGTGCATTATAGTTTTTAAAAAAATTCTTAGTGAATCCTTACCAAAATATCCTGGGGCAGTAAATCTTTAACCTGCAGGATTTACCTTGAACCCATGGTATTGGTGAACTGGATCCTCATCCCTAATCTTTTCTTTAAATATAGCAATTGCATATTTGCTAGATAAGAACATACCCATAGGCATTAGTGTTTCACCCTCCAGTTAAGAAGTTAGAATTACTGACATATTGTAGGACATGATTGAAACCAATAAATACATTAACGGTGTAAATAAGAATCAAGAGGTCAATACTTTCAATATAAAGCTAAGACCAAAAACAGTGGGCATGACCGCAGACTAGCAGGAGGAAAGTGCAAAACGAATTTTACATAGTATTATTTTACTGAAAGAGTAGTTTGTTTAGGACAGACCTCTAGTAGAGGAAGAGAGTCGGTGAAAAAGACCCCTTTCACACTGGGGCGCTTTTCAGGAGCTTTAGCGCTAAACATAGCGCCTGTAATGTGCCCAAAAAGCGCCTCTCAATTCTCCCCAGTGTGAAAGCCTGAGTGCTTTCACGCTGGGGTGGTGCACTTGCAGGACGGGAAAAAAAGTCCTGCAAGCAGCATCTTTCGGGCAGTGCGGGAGCTGTGTATACACCGCTCGTAAACCGCCCCTGCCATTGAAATCAATGGGCAGCGCTGCTGAAGTGCCTGTAAAGAGAATAAGCGGCAGCGCTTTGCGGGCACCTTTAACCCTTTATTCGGCCACTAGCGGGGGTTAAAAGCACCTGCTAGCGGACGTAAATCGCTGCTAGTTTTACCGCTAACTACCCCCCGCCTAGTGTGAAAGTAGCCTGAGTGAGTTTAAACATGCTTAGGACAAACACAGGTCTATATTAAAAAAAAAAAAAAAAAAAAGGGAAAGGACGGACTTGATGAAGCACATGGTCTTTTTTGCCATGGCTCTATTTCTTTTATGTTATCAAAACTTGTCTCAAGCTAATTATTTTCATAGTTTAGTTTTGGTTCCTTTTATGGGGTTATTTTATATATGTTCACTCAAATATATAAAATGTATCCATAGCAAAAATGTTATGAAAGGACAGATAGTCCCCATAACAGATGAACATGGGAAGCTGGTCAGAAACGACAGGGAAAAGGTAGATATATTCAAATATTTTTTTTCTCTTGAGTTTTTACGGATGCAAAAGATAAGTTTGATAGTCTTGACAGTAATCTTAATGATGTTTTTCTGGAGTTGACTGAAATCCAGATGCAAAAGAGTCTAGAGAAACTTAATGTGAACTAACCATCAGGTCCAGATGGCTTACACCCACAAGTCCTTAGCTCAGTTACTTCAGTAACTGTAATAAACTGTTGACTCTAAAGTCCCTGAAGAGGGCACGCAGCCACAATTTGAAGAATTTGAAGTTAGGAGAAAGAATGTTTAACCATAGATTGTGGAAAGGGTTCCTTAATGTTGGAGCAGTAAGAATGTGGAACTCCCTCCCCCAGGAAGTGGTACTAGCTGAAAGTATTGACAACCATAAAAAGTTTAGATGTCTTCCTTGGGAAGCAGAATATATGGGACTATTGGAATTGTTAGAAAAAAAAATAAAAAATCACACACATACATACTAGATGGACCCATTTTTTCAACCTTATCAACTATGTAACACTACTACGTAATATCAGTCAAATTAGAATTGTCTATTATAAATAAGGCGAATGTTCAAAAAGCTTGGTTTAATAGAATGGGAAATTGTAGTTTATATTAATATAGATGTCTCATCAAAACAAAAACTTACATCCAAACCTGAGTGAGCCTGAATTATGGCCCAATTAGTTTCTCATAGACTTTGCCTCCCCATGCTTAACTCACTCATATACTCAATTACAGAACATGACCTTTTACAGATATAATTGTACTCATGACAACCAGAGAGTCTACAGTGGCTGCTTTTATCCTCTAGAGAACTGTAAAAGTTGCACAGACTTGTGCTGGAGACATATCGGCAACATTAACTGTTTTGGAACCGCTGCATTTTGTACTCTACTATGAAGCTTGTGTTATTACTGCTTGTTCTTTTATTTCATATATTCCATATATTCTATCAAATGGGCCTGTATTATTTACGGTAATCATAGCTCATCTCTCCTGTATTGCTTCGTAACACAAAGCAAAGTGCGGGTGTGTCAGAAACCGTTTTTAGCTGCCGTCTGAATACAAGCCCTTGAATGAAAAGCTTCAATCACAGAGACTCTTGCAACACAATTTTCAATGCTCTTAAAGATAAACTATTATATATTTTCAGAGAGTGAGTATGCATTAAGTTATTATTGTAACTTTTACCTGAAAGTAATTTTAACGTGGCTTGCACAGTTTTCCATGCGTGCGGTTCCATATATTGATAAATGTATGTCACTTACAGATTTTTATGTACAGAATGTGATCAGCCTCCTTGCTGAAAAGAAATCAGTCAGAAACACAGAAATCCTATTGTTTTAATTAATATGACTGCACTGAAAAACTTAGTTTGCGAGGGACTGTAGGGCTGCCAAAAGCTGTCCTATTCACTTGGCCAGACGATTGAGCTTTAAATGGTTACACATTCTTGAAAAAAAGCAATAAATACATGTAGCGGTGCCACTTTTGACAAAGGTGTCCACTATGTACAAATTTAGTTTTTTCCTCAGAACAGTAATGGGGTTCTGAGGGTTAATTGTGCAGGTTTAACTTTGGCATCAATTTGACTGGGCTGTGATAGGGTTCTGCCTGGTCATGTGTACAGTTAGGTGCACATGACAGGCCCAGAACCAAGCCTGGTTGGACGTTTTGAGTATCAGCATTCCCCGGAGCCAATCAGTGGGTGCGTCTGGCCCCGCTGAGGAGTCTGGGGATGGGTACTTAAGGTGTTGAAGTCACGTGATTGGGGTTCGTTAGGCCAGAGCTGCCTGTTCCTGAATCTGGACCGGGGTAGCCCCGCGAGGGGTCACGGGAGCGTGTGTCGCCCCGCAACATGGTTCGTTTGACTAACCCCAAAGACCTGCTTGGTCTGGGGCAAGGATCCATCTGTTCCCGAGTCTTGGAACCATCTGGTCCGAGGCGCAGTAAATGAGGGAGATTTCAAGGCATCCGGTGTGCTCTCAACTTGGAGGTGCACCGCAGCTCGTGTAAGCGACTGGGGGGAGGACTCTTCGGAGGAGGGCCAACAAGCTGGCATCCTGAGAAGTGCCTGGTTGCTGGGTTGCCAAGGACACTAGAGAATCCACGCTATCCCAATACTGCCAAGGAGGCGGATAACATTCCAGGCAATTTTATTCAAGGTCAGAGACTTTGCAAGTTTCGGATTGAAGTGCTGACTGCCATAATCTCTGGCTAGAGATATTCAGCTTTGAAGCGCCTAGCTGCGAGTGGCTACTCTCTGGGTTGGCGTTAGAGACTTTCTAATACTTCGCAGTTCAAGGTGCCTGAGTTTCTTCATCCTTGCCTTCTGTCCCCATATGAGACTGTGTTTTGTTGGATGTTACCCTGCAAATAAAAACCTTTCTAAAGGAATCTTATGGTGTCAGCATCCAAAGTCGTTGGGTACTAACCCTGGGAACCCCTAGATCTGGAAGAACAAGCCAAGCGTAGGGTTATAGCCGCTACATACATAACATAAAATAAGCTAATGACCTCTGTAGTCATAGCCACGGTGGAGCAACACATCCTCAAAATTCACAAAAGAAGCCGTGAAGTTTCTCAAGTTGGGTCTTAGCACCCCCCCCCCCCTTCTGTGCACCTACTTTTAATCTAGAAATTAGAAGACTGGCAGAACAATTCTGACAGGGGGAAGTTGAGCTACCTAGATAAAGTGAAAGGTAACTGAGAAGCATCAGCTCCAGACATTGAGGATTACTATTACACAGTGACTGACACTACGGAGGTCTTTAAGAATTTGTATTAAAGTGTATTTACTGCTTGTGGTAAGAATATGTATATATTTGACTATCCATTGCTTGGCCACAGTCTACTTTTTTAGAGAACCTCTCTATAAGCAGGTTGTGATTTTTCATAGAGAAGAGTGAAGGATCAGAAGTATAATACTTACTCTGCTGTCAGACTTGGATTAGGATTGTAACAGATATTATTTGTGGGACTCATGGAGGTCAGATATAATCCCATTTGCCTAAGCTAGCCCAAAGGACAATCACTAAGCAGCATTAGAAAGTATACTGCAAAACCTGCATATGTAATACTAAAACTTCTAAAATATAACAAAATAACTTACCCGAAGTCCCAGACAATCCAAAAATTACTGGTGTCTAAATTTAGTCCTGCTGTTTTGTAAGCAGGACTGAGCAGAGGTGTGGGGGCAATTTCCCCCCAAAATTCAGGTCCACTTTAATAGCAAATGGTGTCTCCTTACATCACTTTAGCCTAGGCAACAATAGCCTAGAAGATTGAGCTGTAGTAAACTATTGCTAGTTCAGAGCTTCCCCTGAGTCCTGGGTTTGATTAATAGCAGTAGCTACAGTACAACATGTAAGGTAAATATCAAGGTGAGAAGAGGCCACAGTGGAATGGAGAATAGATTATCTCTGCACCAAGGAAAGAACTGTTAGTCATTGCAATGTGGTGTATAACCTCCCCCACCCCTATTCTATATAAAAACTACAAAAACAGTTTTGACTGGAGTTGGACAGTAGGGATGAAAAGGGAAGGCTTAGAACCTGTTTTATTTGCAGTTTGTGTCCCTGTTAAGGTGACTCGCACTCTCTATTTGCCCTAGTGACTATTTTCCCCAGGAGTGAATGTGTCAAGGTAGTTGTGGACTCTCTGTTGTCAAATTAATCCAAGCCCTAAAGAGGGCCAAGGCAGAGAATGGCAATTTTTACCAGCATAACCTGTAAGAAATGATGGACTTTTAAACGTCCCAAGATTATGGCCCTCTGATACACCTGACAGCAACATGGCTGTTATATATTTGTATATTTTTTTTTGGTGGTATTTGTTCCCTCTCCCCTGCTGAATTTTAGTTTTTCATTACCCAGGTGAAGTTTCTCGTTCAACTACTAGATGTTGTGGAACACTCAAAGGCAATGTTAACTTAAAGCACTAGTTTGCACCAGAGCCATGATCATTCACAAGGCAACCTATGCAAGAGCCTAGAGCCTGTTTGATGTCCTGGTGGGCCAACTACTGTCTTCATACTCCTGCAGTAAACCAGGGGAATAATGCAACTGGTCAAAGCTATGCACTGGCGTGCCACTTATAGGCATTTGTATCTGATGGGACCATGCCAGTACTAACAATGCAAATAGGATGGCTTCTCTGTGCCTACTGCAGTCTTTATCAATGCCCATCAAAAAGACAAGGGGACCAAAGCTGCTACCTTGCCTAGGGCTCCATTCTAGTTTATTCTTTTCCTGGTTGGCACACTGTGGATATCAAAGTCTCTATGAGTCCTGAGTGAGGCTGCAGGATTGGGCGAAGGATAACAGGATTTTAGTGGAAGGCAACATGAACCAGGACATTAATATCCCCATGGGACACAGACAGGAAAAAAAATTGTCAGGTTCTAACCAAATCCCATTTGCCATCCAAAACTAAGAATACATTTTGGTTTTAGATATACTCTGTTAAATTCTTTTTGCAAGTTTTAGAGGCAGTGAGGTTCATACACACACACTGTTTTCCATTTTTTTCCTTTTAACTATGTAGCCAAGTCCCCGGCCACTCCAGGCCTAATGGTGACCTCCAGAGTTAGGGACAGCTGACATCCTTCTGTGTAGAGTGGGTTACAAGGCATGGTAGGTGCAATTTAGAGATGAACCGAACACCCCTCGGTTCGGTTTGCAGCAAAACATGCAAACAGGCCAAAAATTTGTTCAAACAAGCGAACACCGTTAAAGTCTATGGGACACGAACGTGAAAAATCTAAAGTGCTCATTTTAAAGGCTTATATGCAAGTTATTGCCATGAAAAAAGGGTTTGGGAAACCGGGTCCTGCCCCAGGGGACATGTATCAATGCAAAAAAAGTTTTAAAAACTTCAGTTTTTTTTGGGAGGAGTGATTTTAATAATGCTTAAAGTGAAACAATGAAAATGAAATATTCCTTTAAGTATCGTGCCTGGGGGGTGTCCTTAGTATGCCTGTAAAGTAGTGCATCTTTCCCATGTTTATAACAGTGCCACAGCAAAATTACATTTCTAAAGGAAAAAATGTCTTTTAAAACTGCTCACAGCTGTAATGTATTGTCGGATCCCGGCAATATAGATAAAAATACCAAAAATACAAAAATGGCATGGATGTCCCCCCAAAAGCTGAGTAAGCGCTGTATTTAGCGTGAAACGCGTCAGCTGTGTGCCCCCCTTCCCTGTTTTGCTGTGTTTTTGGACTTTGATGTGATTCCTGTTTTTAAATAAATCCATTTGATTTTTCATCTTCGTCTGGTGTGCGGCTGTCCAGAGTTCCCCTTGTTACTTTCTAACTACCTTGTTATTAGCCTGCACCTGGAGCTCCACACTAGGAGTAGAAGCATTCGCCCTGAAGGATCCCCCTGGAGCGGTGGTCATCTCCCCCCCCCCAAAATCCATACCAGGCCCTTCAGGTCTGGTATGGATATTAAGGGGAACCCTGCACCCAATTTTTTAAAAAAATGGTGTGGGGGTTCCCCAGGATCCCAGGCACTAAAACCTTGGTTTGAAAGCAACTTGGTTTGAGAGCATTTTGCAAGACGAGCAACTTTTTTTTTACAAATTGACTTGATATACAACAATGTCTTGATATACAAGTAGCGTCATGTCACCACTGAGTATAAAAGAGAGTTGCCTCTAAGTGGAGCAATGCGGTTACATTTAATGAAGGTACAACATTTAGCAACTCACATGGTTGATGATTAAAACTGACACATCAAAGTATGCAGGCATCCAGGGTAAAGCTGTCCACATAGACCATCCTCCGCACCGCCATCAACATCAGCCCATCAACGCTGTGCCCCATGAACGATTCAAGCCTTGCTTTCAGATCGTTTTACTGCCGTCTTCCCAGTCACAATTGCAGACTGACAGCGATGAGAGCTGGCGGTGCGGAGGACGGTCTATATGGACACCTTTACCCCAGATGCCTGCATACTTAGATGTGTCTGTTTTCATCATCAACCATGTGAGTTGCTAAATGTTGTACCTTCATTAAATGTAAACATATTGCTACACTTAGAGGCATACCTCTTCTATTTTATACTATGTAGCTCCTGGATCTTGCTTCTAATCCTTCTTGTGGAGTCTACCATTTGTGGATGGACATTTTATGGTTACACAACCCATCACATTGCTATAATCTTTTTTTATCTGCACCATTGACTGAAAGACTCTGAATAAATGGTCGTGGAATGAATCATCTGATTTTCCATTATTTCTTATGGGGAAATTCGCTTTGATATACAAGTGCTTTGGATTACAATCATGTTTCTGGAATGAATTATGCTCACAATCCAAGGTTTTACTGTACTCTGAACAGCAGTATATATACTATACAGACTTCCCTATATAATCTGCAGA
The DNA here is from genome assembly GCA_028564925.1 of Lithobates sylvaticus. Classification (NCBI taxonomy): domain Eukaryota; kingdom Metazoa; phylum Chordata; class Amphibia; order Anura; family Ranidae; genus Lithobates; species Lithobates sylvaticus. The sequence goes on along the minus strand of CM053028.1, from coordinate 351,681,388 downwards.
AAATTGGGCCTTAGGTGTTGGTGGTACCAGAACACTGTAAGCCCTCACAGTTACTCTTGTTGGGTGCAGGAACGGACCCTGCTGTGAAATATTATATCAAGAATTGTAATTACATGCCCCTGTTAAACAGGGACAGAAAAATTGGGCCTTGGGTGGTGTTGGTACCACAACACTATAACCCCTCACAGATACTCTTGCTGGGCACAGGAACGGGCCCTGCTGTGAAACATGACTGCCAGTTTCTTGTCCTCCTGTGGAACCCCCTCTCTCTAGGCTCATGTTACTCCCCTTACCTGGGAACCAACATCGGAGCCTTCAGCAGCATATAACCGACACTGTGGTTGAATAATTCTAAGGACTTCTCCGTGCATGATGGTGGGGCTATGGAAGGAGTGACTGTGGACAAGGAGCCGGTGGAATAGGCTGCTTTGGCAGCTGTGTTGGAAGGCAAACTATTCTGAGCCTGGGTGACAGAGGATGAGGACGACGACTTTGTTATCCACTCCACCAACTCTTCTGCATATTGCATATTGCATATTGTGGCTCAATAACATGGCCAGCAGCAGCAAAAAAGGACAAGTGTGCCCCACAACCACCTGCAGAGGTTGTCCACGACCACTTCTGTTGACTGTAGAGACAGAGGCTGCTTGCCCTCTTTTAGTGACCTCTGAGTGTCTGCCTCTCCTTTGTGGCCTTCCGGACATGATGTATTTTTTGTTTTGCAACACCACACTACACTGTATTAGATACTGTGTACACCGCCAGTAGATATAGGCTACACTGAATGCAGAGTGTGTGTGTGTGTGTGTGTGTGTGTGTGTGTGTGTGTGTGTGTGTATATATATATATATATATATATATATATATATATATATATATATATATATATATATATATATATATATATATATTAATACACTGCCTGACGTCTATTAGAAACTATACACACTGTATTAGATACTGTGTACACTGCCTTAGCAACTGTACAACAGATGCACATATAATGTGTACACCACCAGAAGTGTATTAGAAACTGTACACGCTTTATTAGATACTGTGTACACCGCCTGCACTGTATTAGTAACTGTACAATGGCTGCACTGTATTGTATACTGTGTACACCACCAGAAGTGTGGTAGAAACTGTACACCATGGAATGCACTGTAGATATAGGCTACACTGAATGCAGAGTATATACAATACCTCACAAAAGTGAGTACACTCCTCACATTTTTGTAAATATTTTATTATATCTTTTCATGTGACAACACTGAGGAAATGACACTTTGCTACAATGGAAATAAGTGTACAGCCTGTATAACAGTGTAAATTTGCAGTCCCCTCAAAATAACTCAACACACAGCCATTAATGTCTAAGCTGCTTGCAACAAAAGTGAGTACACCCGTAAGTGAAAATGTCCAAATTTTGCTCAAAGTGTCAATATTTTGCGTGGCCACAATATTTTCCTGCACTGCCTTAACCCTCTTGGGCATGGAGTTCACCAGAGCTTCACAGGTTGCCACTGGAGTCCTCTTCCACTGATTCATGATGACATCACGGAGCTGGTGGATGTTAGGGACCTTCTGCTTCTCCACCTTCCATTTGAGGATGCCCCACAGATGCTCAATAGGGTTTAGGTTTGGAGACATGTTTGGCCAGTCCATCACCTTTACCTTCAGGTTCTTTAGCAAGGCAATGGTCATCTTGGAGGTGTGTTTTTATCATGTTGGAATACTGGCATCAGCATCAGTATGTCACTGTACATGTTGGCATTCATGGTTCCCTCAATGATCTGTAGCTTCCCAGTGCCGGCAGCACTCATGCAGCCCCAGACCATAACACTTCCACCACCATGCTTGACTGTAGGAAAGACACTTGTCTTTGTACTCCTCACCTGGTTGCCGACACATACACTGGACACCATCTGAACCAAATAAGTTTATCTTGGTCTCATCAGACCACAGGACAGATTCCAGTAATCCATGCCTTTAGTATGCTTGTCTTCAGCAAACTGTTTATGGGCATTCTTGTGCATCATCTATAGAAGAGGCTTAGCAATGCAGAGCAGTTTGATGCGGTGTATGGTCTGAACACTGACAGGCTTACCCCCCCACCTCTTCAACCTCTGCAGCACTCATTTGTCTACTTCCCAAAGACAACCCCTGGATATGACAGTGAACATATGCACTCAGCTTCTTTGGTCGACCATGGTGAGGCCTGTTCTGAGTGGAACCTATTCTGTTAAACCACTGTATGGTCTTGGCCACCATGCTGCAGCTCAGTTTCAGGGTCTTGGCAATCTTCTTCTAGCCTAAGCCATCTTTATATAGAGCAACAATTCATTTTTTCAGATCCTCAGAGAGTTCTTTGCCATGAGGTGCCATGTTGAACTTCCAGTGACCAGTATGAGGGTGTGATAGCGATAACACCAAATTTAACACACCTGCTCCCAATTCACACCTGAGACCTTGTAATACCAAGTCACAGCACACCAGGAAGGGGAAATGGCTAATTGGGCCCAATTCAGGCCGTACTCACTTGTGTTGCCAGCGGTTTAGACATTAATGGCTGTGTGTTGAGTTATTTTGAGGGGAGAGCACATTTACACTGTTATCCCTTTCATGCCTAAGCCTATTTCTGACATCTGTTGCTTACAAGTTAAAATCCGTATTTTTTGCTAGAAAATTACTTTGAACCCCCAAAAATTGTATATATTTTTTTAGCAGAGACCCTGGAGAATAAAATGGTGATTGTTGCAATATTTTATGCCGCATGCTATTTGCGCAGCGGTCTTTAAAATACACTTTTTTGGGAAAAGACACTTTTTCATGAATCAAAAAAAAAATAAACAAAAGTTAGCCCAATTTTTTTGTATAATGTGAAAGATGTTACACCGAGTAAATAGATACTTAACATGTTATGCTTTAAAATTGCGCGCGCTCGTGGAATGGTGACAAACTATGGTACCTAACAATCTCCATAGGAAACGCTTTATAAAAAATGTATGGTTACCAGGTTAGAGTTACAGAGGAGATCTTTTGCAAGAATTATTGCTCTCACTTTAACAATCGCGCCGATACCTCACATTTGTGATTTGAACACTGCGTAACTTACGTATGCGTTTTCTTTGCTGCGTGGGACGGGGGCGCTTTCAATTTATGTATTTTTTTTTTTTTTTAACACTAAAGACCACAAATTCCTCCTTTGCCCTTCAAAGTATTCAGATCACCAAAAACGGCGATTAAAAAATACTGTCATTTTTTTAATTGGCGCCATTAGCAGCCGAGTAAACCGGAAGTGATGTCGCTTCCATGTTTTTACATAGGAGACTGGAACAAAGTCGTTTCCGTATTTGCTCTAGTCTCATTTTAGCCAGCGGAATTGCCAGGTCGTGGATCGGGAGGCACGGAAAGAGCGGCGGAAGGCAGGGGGAGGGGACGTCCCCTCCCACTCCTTTCGGATACCAGCTGAGTGGCCTGACCCCCCAATTTAAAAAAAACAGTACCGGGGTGATGACTGCAGGCATCACCCTGCTTTAACCTCTTAAAGTTGAGGCCGCATATGTGCGTACGGTCAGCGTTAAGGGGTTATACATGCTGTACACTCACTACTTTACATTGTAGCAAATTGTCATTTCTTGTCACTGAAAAGCTATAATAAAATATTTACAAAAATGAGGGGTGTACTCACTTTTGTTAGATACTGTATGTAATGGTAACACTCCCACTGACCATATGAAAAAAAAGGCAATGGCACACTGAATGTAAATGGGCACATGCTGACCACCAGTGGGGTATGCTGACCACCAATTGAGGCACACTGACCACCAGTAAAAGGGGAAATCTGACCACCAATCGGGGGAAAACTTTACACCAATGGAGGTACATTAACAACCAGTGGGGGCACACCGACTGAAGATCAGACCTACCACCAAAAAGGTGGGACACACTGGCCACCAATGTATGGGGACATGTTGATCAATAATCAATACCAATGTTAAGGGGATGGACACACACCACTGAACACCAACAGTTAAGGAGGCACTGACAGACATAATATCAAACTCTTTTTTTTTATTTATTTTTTTATTTTTTAGCTGTGTAAATATCACTACACTGCATGCGCTGTGTTCTACATTAGATAGTCTGACTACTGCATTCTCTAAACTACATAATCCTGATTAAGGATGGGCCCGGTGCTCGATGCGAACCCACGTTCGCATCGAGCACCGGGCGTTCGCTCGCTCGGCGAGCCCAGAACTATTTTGGCCGCTCGCATCACGTTCGTGTGATGCGAGCGGCCCCGCAATGCATTGCGGCCGGCGCGGCCGACGCAGTGCATTGCTGGCTGATGATTGGCCAAGCATGCACTGTGACCGCATGCTTGGCCAATCACAGCCCCGGAAACTCGAAGAGCCATAATTGGCTACAGGCAGGACGCCTGTAGCCAATTACAGCTCAGGGGCTGTAGTACACGCCCCCCCCTATAAAACGCCGCCACGCCGTCTGCGCCGGTCACATGCTGTTCCGGCGCAGATTGAGCAGGCTGTTTCTGTGACACTCTGCTGCATTTAGATAGATAGAGAGAGAGATTCACTTGCAGAGATTGAGTTAGATAGATTCAGTTACAAAGATTGATTGACAAAGAGGGGCTTGTAGTGTGCTCGTGGCAGGCAGGCAGAGCTCCTATATTTTGTTACCAGAAGCACCTATAGGACTTGTAGTGTGTTAGTGACAGGCAGGCAGAGCTCCTATATTTTGTTACCAGAAGCACCTATAGGACTTGTAGTGTGTTAGTGGCAGGCAGGCAGAGCTCCTATATTTTGTTACCAGAAGCACCTATAGGACTTGTAGTGTGTTAGTGGCAGGCAGGCAGAGCTCCTATATTTTGTTACCAGAAGCACCTATAGGACTTGTAGTGTGTTAGTGACAGGCAGGCAGAGCTCCTATATTTTGTTACCAGAAGCACCTATAGGACTTGTAGTGTGTTAGTGGCAGGCAGGCAGAGCTCCTATATTTTGTTACCAGAAGCACCTATAGGACTTGTAGTGTGTTCGTGGCAGGCAGGCAGAGCTCCTATATTTTGTTCCCAGAGGCACCTATAGGACTTGAAGTGTGTTAGTCCCATCACACACACAGAGCTATATTTTGTTCCCAGAAGCACCTATAGGACTTGAAGTGTGTTAGTCCCATTACACACACAGAGCTATATTTTCTTCCCAGAAGCACCTATAGGACTTGAAGTGTGTTAGTCCCATTACACACACAGAGCTATATTTTCTTCCCAGAAGCACCTATAGGACTTGAAGTGTGTTAGTCCCATTACACACACAGAGCTATATTTTCTTCCCAGAAGCACCTATAGGACTTGAAGTGTGTTAGTCCCATCACACACACAGAGCTATATTTCTTCCCAGAAGCACCTATAGGACTTGAAGTGTGTTAGTCCCATCACACACACAGAGCTATATTTTCTTCCCAGAAGCACCTATAGGACTTGAAGTGTGTTAGTCCCATCACACACACAGAGCTATATTTTCTTCCCAGAAGCACCTATAGGACTTGTAGTGTGTTAGTGGCAGGCAGGCAGAGCTCCTATATTTTGTTACCAGAAGCACCTATAGGACTTGTAGTGTGTTCGTGGCAGGCAGGCAGAGCTCCTATATTTTGTTCCCAGAGGCACCTATAGGACTTGAAGTGTGTTAGTCCCATTACACACACAGAGCTATATTTTGTTCCCAGAAGCACCTATAGGACTTGAAGTGTGTTAGTCCCATTACACACACAGAGCTATATTTTCTTCCCAGAAGCACCTATAGGACTTGAAGTGTGTTAGTCCCATTACACACACAGAGCTATATTTTCTTCCCAGAAGCACCTATAGGACTTGAAGTGTGTTAGTCCCATCACACACACAGAGCTATATTTTCTTCCCAGAAGCACCTATAGGACTTGAAGTGTGTTAGTCCCATCACACACACAGAGCTATATTTTGTTCCCAGAAGCACCTATAGGACTTGAAGTGTGTTAGTCCCATCACACACACAGAGCTATATTTTCTTCCCAGAAGCACCTATAGGACTTGAAGTGTGTTAGTCCCATTACACACAAAGAGCTATACTTTGTTCCCAGAAGCACCTATAGGACTTGAAGTGTGTTAGTCCCATTACACACACAGAGCTATATTTTGTTCCCAGAAGCACCTATAGGACTTGAAGTGTGTTAGTCCCATTACACACACAGAGCTATATTTTCTTCCCAGAAGCACCTATAGGACTTGTAGTGTGTTAGTGGCATCACACAGAGCTCCTCTATTTTCTTTGCAGAAGCACCCATAGGACTTCTAGTGTGTTAGTGGCATCACACAGAGCTCCTATATTGTATTCTCAGCAGCACCCACAGGACTTCTAGTGTGTTAGTGGCATCACACAGAGCTCCTCTATTTTCTTTGCAGAAGCACCCATAGGACTTCTAGTGTGTTAGTGGCATCACACAGAGCTCCTATATTTTCTTCTCAGCAGCACCCACAGGACTTCTAGTGTGTTAGTGGCATCACACAGAGCTCCTATTTTTTCTTTGCATAAGCACCCACAGGACTTCTAGTGTGTTAGTGGCATCACACAGAGCTCCTCTATTTTCTTTGCAGAAGCACCCACAGGACTTCTAGTGTGTTAGTGGCATCACACAGAGCTCCTCTATTTTCTTTGCAGAAGCACCCACAGGACTTCTAGTGTGTTAGTGGCATCACACAGAGCTCCTCTATTTTCTTTGCAGAAGCACCCATAGGACTTCTAGTGTGTTAGTGGCATCACACAGAGCTCCTATATATTCTTCTCAGCAGCACCCACAGGACTTCTAGTGTGTTAGTGGCATCACACAGAGCTCCTCTATTTTCTTTGCAGAAGCACCCACAGGACTTCTAGTGTGTTAGTGGCATCACACAGAGCTCCTCTATTTTCTTTGCAGAAGCACCCATAGGACTTCTAGTGTGTCAGTGGCATCACACAGAGCTCCTATATATTCTTCTCAGCAGCACCCACAGGACTTCTAGTGTGTTAGTGGCATCACACAGAGCTCCTATATTTTCTTTGCAGAAGCACCTATAGGACTTCTAGTGTGTTAGTGGCATCACACAGAGCTCCTCTATTTTCTTTGCAGAAGCACCCACAGGACTTCTAGTGTGTTAGTGGCATCACACAGAGCTCCTCTATTTTCTTTGCAGAAGCACCCATAGGACTTCTAGTGTGTTATTGGCATCACACAGAGCTCCTATATATTCTTCTCAGCAGCACCCACAGGACTTCTAGTGTGTTAGTGGCATCACACAGAGCTCCTATATTTTCTTTGCAGAAGCACCTATAGGACTTCTAGTGTGTTAGTGGCATCACACAGAGCTCCTCTATTTTCTTTGCAGAAGCACCCATAGGACTTCTAGTGTGTTAGTGGCATCACACAGAGCTCCTATATATTCTTCTCAGCAGCACCCACAGGACTTCTAGTGTGTTAGTGGCATCACACAGAGCTCCTATATTTTCTTTGCAGAAGCACCTATAGGACTTCTAGTGTGTTAGTGGCATCACACAGAGCTCCTCTATTTTCTTTGCAGAAGCACCCACAGGACTTCTAGTGTGTTAGTGGCATCACACAGAGCTCCTCTATTTTCTTTGCAGAAGCACCCATAGGACTTCTAGTGTGTTAGTGGCATCACACAGAGCTCCTATATATTCTTCTCAGCAGCACCCACAGGACTTCTAGTGTGTTAGTGGCATCACACAGAGCTCCTATATTTTCTTTGCAGAAGCACCTATAGGACTTCTAGTGTGTTAGTGGCATCACACAGAGCTCCTATATTTTCTTCTCAGCAGCACCCACAGGACTTCTAGTGTGTTAGTGGCATCACACAGAGCTCCTATTTTTTCTTTGCAGAAGCACCCATAGGACTTCTAGTGTGTTAGTGGCATCACACAGAGCTCCTATATTTTCTTCTCAGCAGCACCCACAGGACTTCTAGTGTGTTAGTGGCATCACACAGAGCTCCTATATTTTCTTTGCAGAAGCACCTATAGGACTTCTAGTGTGTTAGTGGCATCACACAGAGCTCCTATATTTTCTTCTCAGCAGCACCCACAGGACTACCGACTACAATGGCTGGAAGACCGCCAAGGGGAGGCAGAGCGTGCAGAGCCAAGAACACAGGGCAGGCAGGCTCTGTTTCTAGTGGACGTGGCCGTGGACGTGGACGTGGTCGTGCATCGTCATCAGCACGTGGCCATGGGACACGCGCGTCTTTGTTTTCGGCAGCTGGACATGTGGAGCCGCATCATGCTGAAGGCTTGGTAGAATGGATGACCAAGCCCTCCTCATCCTCCTCATCCTCTCTCACCCAGGCTCAGGGTACTGACAGAGCATCATCAGCCACCCCTTCCCTAGACCCACCATGTCCTCCTGAGGAGTCCCCCGAACTCTTTGAGCACAGTGTTGGGTACATGCTCCAGGAGGATGCCCAACGATTCGAAGGCTCGGATGACGATACCCAGCTTGAGGAATCTGGCAGTACAGTTCCACCAGCTGCAGCTTACTGCCAGGTTTGCTCTAGTGGTGAAGAGGGAGGGGATGATGAGGTCACTGACTCCACGTGGGTGCCTCAAGGGAGAGAGGATGAGGAGGAGGACGAGGAGGAGGAGGATGCGGCGTCACATGTCCAACGAGGCAGGATGCCCCCTGGAGGCCAGGTAGAGGCCAGCACAGCAACTGTACAACACCGCAGAGCTCCGCCTGTGCAGGGCGCTGCCTCTGCACGTTATCAGAAAAGTTCTTTGGTGTGGGCCTTTTTTGAGACGAGTGCAGCAGATCGCACCACTGCTATTTGCAATATTTGTCTCAAGCGTATCTCGCGTGGCCAAAACATCAGCCGCTTGGGCACGACAAGCATGACCAGACATATGGCGACCTGCCATGCAGCTCGTTGGCAGGCACACATAAAAGACCCACACCAAAGAACTAAGCGGACCTCTCCTTGCTCCTCCTCAGCTGGTATCTCCATCCCCACTACACCTTCAGTCCTCTCTGAAAGCTGCTCTGAGAGGACTGAAGGTGTAGAATTCGGTGTGTCACAACCAAGTACTTGCAGTACACCGACGTCCGAATGCAGCAGGCAAATTTCCCTGCCCCAGCTGCTGGACCGTAGAAAGAAGTACACTCCCAGCCATCCACATGCCCAGCGGTTGAATGCTAGCCTTGCTAAATTGCTAGCACTTCAACTGCTGCCTTTTCAGTTGGTAGACTCGGCCCCCTTCCGTGAGTTTGTTCAATGTGCGGTTCCTCAGTGGCAGGTTCCCAAACGCCACTTTTTCTCGCGGAAGGCGATTCCGTCTCTCTACCGGCATGTGGAGGGCAATGTCCATGCCTCGCTGGACAGGGCGGTCAGCGGTAAGGTGCATATTACCGCTGACTCATGGTCCAGCAGGCATGGACAGGGACGGTACCTTTCTTTCACGGCCCATTGGGTCACTCTATTGGCAGCTGGGAGGGATGCAGGACAAGGTGCAGTAGTGTTGGAGGTTGTTCCGCCACCACGCCTCCAAAACGCGACTACTGCTACTGGTTGTGACACACCTCTCTCCTCCACCCCCTCCTCTTCTTCTTCCTCCAGTGCTCTGTCCTTGGAACCAGCGGTGCTCCGTAGGCGTACAAGGGGCTACGCAAGTACGCAGGCAAAAAGATGCCATGCCGTGCTTGCGCTGGTGTGTTTGGGGGACAGGAGCCACACTGGGCCAGAGGTTCTGGCAGCTCTGCAGGGGCAGGCCGAGAGGTGGTTGACGCCACGTCAGCTTAAGCCAGGAATGGTCGTTTCTGACAATGGCACCAACCTCCTCTCCGCCCTGCGACAGGGGCAGCTCACCCATGTGCCCTGCATGGCTCACGTCCTCAACCTGGTGGTGCAGCGGTTCTTGGGCAGGTTCCCAGGCTTACAGGATGTCCTGAGGCAGGCCAGGAAAGTCTGTGTGCATTTCCGCCGATCTTATAATGCCAGTGCTCGGCTGACTGAGCTGCAAAAGGAGCTGAACCTGCCCAAGAACCGCCTAATATCTGACATGCCCACCAGGTGGAACTCAACGTTGGCCATGCTGCAGCGACTGCACACGCAGCAGAGGGCCATCAATGAGTACCTTTGCGACTACGGCACCAGGACAGGGTCAGGGGAGCTTGGTTTTTTTTCCCCACGTCAGTGGAGCATGATCAGGGATGCATGCACTGTCCTCTCACCATTTGAGGAGGCCACGAGGATGGTGAGCAGTGACAGTGCATGCATCAGTGACACTGTCCCTCTTGTCCACCTGTTGGAGCATACGCTGCGTGGGATAATGGACAGGGCACTTGAGGCAGAACAGAGGCAGGAAGAGGAGGACTTCCTTGCCTCTCAAGGCCCCCTTTATCCGGACAGTGTTCCTTCTGTCCCACCCATCACACAGGAAGAGGATGAGGAGGAGGAGGAGGAGGAGGAGGAGGAGGATTGTGTGAGCATGGAGGTGGAGCCTGGCACTCAGCATCAGCAGCAGCAGTCTTTTAGGGATGATGTACAGTCCCAACAAGCCAGTGGACTTGTACGTGGCTGGGAGGAGGTGGCTGGCGATCATGTCATCCTCAGTGACCCAGAAGACTCCGGACCGAATGCCTCAGCTAACCTACGCTGCATGGCCTCCCTGATCCTGCAAAGCCTGCGGAAGGATCCTCGTGTTCTTCGGATCAAGGAGAGGGACCATTACTGGCTGGCCACTCTCCTTGATCCGCGGTACAAGGGTAAGGTTGCGGACCTTATCTTGCCGTCGCAGAGGGAGCAGAGGATGAGACATCTCAGGGAGGCCTTGCAGAAAGGTCTGTGCAACGCGTTCCCAGAAACTGGGAGGCTACAAACTCCTGGTCCTGGGCGACGAGTTGCTGAGGCTTCGGTCAGTGGCAGAAGGAGCGGTGGGGAAGGTGGACGTCTGACCGATGCGTTCAGACAATTTTTTAGTCCGCAGCCCCAAGGTATGATCGGTTCCAGCAACCATCGCCAGCGTCTGATATACATGGTGCAGGAATACCTTGGGGCAAGGTCAGACTTGGACACCTTTCCCACCGAAAATCCTCTGGCTTACTGGGTCCTGAGGATGGATCACTGGCCAGAGCTTGCACAGTATGCAATTGAGCTACTGGCCTGTCCTGCCTCCAGCGTTCTTTCCGAACGCACATTCAGTGCTGCTGGAGGATTTGTGACTGATCATAGGGTGCGCCTGTCCACCGCCTCGGTTGATCGACTGACATTCATCAAAATGAATCAGTCTTGGATCACCACCAGCTACCAGGCACCTGAGGCGGATATAACCGAATAATTTTTAATGTCACATCCCTTCAAGACTGCCTATGCTGATGCTGAGTGACTGTCCTCTTATGTTCACTGACTATCCTCTTCCTCCTCCTCAATGATCCATGCCACAGCACCAGTGCCTAAGGCACAATTTTTCAGCCCCTGTTTAACAGGGGCGTGTACTTACAATTTTTTTAAAAAATGCTTCGCAACACGTGTGACTGCTGTGCTCCAAGTACAGTCTCTGTGAGGGCCGTGTTGCAGTGTTGTGGCACCAGCACCAGTGCCTAAGGCACAATTTTTCAGCCCCTGTTTAACAGGGGCGTGTACTTACAATTTTTTAAAAAAATGCTTCGCAACACGTGTGACTGCTGTGCTCCAAGTACAGTCTCTGTGAGGGCCGTGTTGCAGTGTTGTGGCACCAGCACCAGTGCCTAAGGCACAATTTTTCAGCCCCTGTTTAACAGGGGCGTGTACTTACAATTTTTTAAAAAAATGCTTCGCAACACGTGTGACTGCTGTGCTCCAAGTACAGTCTCTGTGAGGGCCGGGTTGCAGTGTTGTGGCACCAGCACCAGTGCCTAAGGCACAATTTTTCAGCCCCTGTTTAACAGGGGCGTGTACTTACAATTTTTTAAAAAAATGCTTCGCAACACGTGTGACTGCTGTGCTCCAAGTACAGTCTCTGTGAGGGCCGTGTTGCAGTGTTGTGGCACCAGCACCAGTGCCTAAGGCACAATTTTTCAGCCCCTGTTTAACAGGGGCGTGTACTTACAATTTTTTAAAAAAATGCTTCGCAACACGTGTGACTGCTGTGCTCCAAGTACAGTCTCTGTGAGGGCCGTGTTGCAGTGTTGTGGCACCAGCACCAGTGCCTAAGGCACAATTTTTCAGCCCCTGTTTAACAGGGGCGTGTACTTACAATTTTTTAAAAAAATGCTTCGCAACACGTGTGACTGCTGTGCTCCAAGTACAGTCTCTGTGAGGGCCGGGTTGCAGTGTTGTGGCACCAGCACCAGTGCCTAAGGCACAATTTTTCAGCCCCTGTTTAACAGGGGCGTGTACTTACAATTTTTTAAAAAAATGCTTCGCAACACGTGTGACTGCTGTGCTCCAAGTACAGTCTCTGTGAGGGGTTGCAGTGTTGTGGCACCAACACCAGTGCCTAAGGCACAATTTTTCAGCCCCTGTTTAACAGGGGCGGGTAATTACAAATCTTGATCTAATAGTTCACAGCAGGGCCCATTCCTGCGCCCACCAAGAGTAACTATGAGGGCCTACAGTCTTGTGGCAACACCGTCCACCACCACCGCCAAAGGCCCAATTTTTCTGCCCTGTTCATCAGGTGCTTGCAATTACAAATCTTGATCTAATAACTCACAGCAGGGCCCATTCCTGCGCCCACCAAGAGTAACTGTGAGAGCTTACAGTCTTGTGGCAAAACCGTCCACCACCACCACCACCACCACCCCCAATTTTTCTGCCCTGTTCAACAGGTGCATGCAATTACAAATCTTGATCTATTAACTCACAGCAGGGCCCATTCCTGTGCCCACCAGTCTTGTGGCTACACCAACATCTAATAGGGCAAATTTCTGCAGAGTATATACGCCAGGCCCCTACTTTCAAACATCCAACTTACAAACGACTCCTACTTGCAAATGGAAAGAGAAAACAGGAAGTGAGAGGAAATCTACCCCTAGGAAGGGAAATTCTATCCTGTTAGATTTAATTTGGGAAAAAGGTATCTCCTCTCTACTGATACTTTATCACCAATCCTTGTTTCAATTAAAACCCCACTTTTCCAAAAACATTTGTCATTGGGACGGAAAGTGAGGTGACATGTTCTGAACAGATGTGCAAAGACAGCAAATGTTACAGGGGTGATAACCCCTCCCTATGTTCTCCAAAAAGCTTAAAAATAGATTTTTTTGGGATGGAGCTACACTTCATAATGTACCTGTTCAGATTCTACTTAAGATCAAACCTAAAGCCGCAAGTGGTTTTAAATGGCTTCTTTTTTTTCCTTTACAAATGTCATTTTGTGCAAGGACAGTTCTAAACACGGGAAACACATGCCACTTCACAGGCATACTTTGGACACCCCCCAGGTACCATATTTAAAGGAAAATGTCACTTTTTTTTTTTCACTTTATGCATCATTAAAATGACTGCTCCCGAAAAAACGTTAGTTTTTAAAAGTTCTTTTTGCATTGATATATGTCCCCTGGGGCAGGACCCGGGTCCCCAAACCTGTTTTATGACATTAACATGCATATTGGCCGTTGTAATTAGCACTTTTGATTTCGAACGTTCGCGTCCATTATAACGTATAGGGTTCGAAAATTCGCGCGAACTTTCGGTCCGTTCGAAGGTTCTGGTTCGAACCGAACCGGGGGTGTTCGGCTCATCCCTAATCCTGATCTTTGTATGCTGTGTAGTGCTTTACAAAGTCCTGAATACAGCATTTTGTGCATTGCATTGTATGTTACATAATTCTGAACAATAGTTATTTTGACAATCCAATATAAGCTTACTCGAAATATCTCCTTTCATGTTGTGAGTGCTGCCTGTCTCCTAGCCATTTCTTGGTATTGCATACACACGGCAGGACTTTTTCAGCCAACTTTCATGCATTGGTTTGTACAAAAGTCCATTGGTTTTGTGTACACACGGTCGGACTTTTGGTCCGTTCGCACAGCCAACAAAAGTCCGATGAAACCTGGAAAAAGTTGGTCCGATGGAGCATACACACGGTCGGATGTTGGTCCAAACCAGCTAATTTGCATGTTGGTTGTCAAAAAGTCTGATTGTGTGTATGGGCCTTTAGATAAGGGTCAGGTAAGGATTTCAGGGGAAATCCATACTTTTTTGTTCTTGTTTTTCTGCATGGGGTTCCCCCTAAATATGTAGCAGACCTTATACTTTTTTTTTTCTCTTAAAATCTAATTGTAGGGATTATTACATTTGCAATAGAAAAAAACATTTCACATATCATTCGTGACTCTCATGCACATGCTGAGATATTCACAAACACATTTTATGTATAGACCCCATGTGTCATTTAATTCTAAAATCCAAAGTCAAAATTATTAGTAAAATTCATAGCAATACTGTTTCAAGACTTGCAGGTGTCAAGTCTTGTACAATAAAAAAAGAGAAATACATTTCCTGTCAAACACTGGAGTGCTCTTGCACCAATTCAGGATATACACCCAGAAAAACTGGGATTCAGTCATACCGAGCCACCTTGTGTGTGTCTGACCCTACTCTGTTTGAGTCATGATGATTGATTCATGAATCATAGAAACATAGAAAAACAAGCTCATATTGGTCCATGAGACTAGAGCTTTGAGTTGATTTTGTTTCAGACCTGCCCAGCTGTGGCATGCTAAAGAGGTGAAGGGACCACACATTGGTTTTAACATTATTAAATCTATCATTTTGGTATTTTGTTGATAATATTTAATCTTGTTATCTTCTTTCAACCACAGCAATCTACCACTCATAATCTTAAATGTTCCTAGTTTTAAATGACTCAATCTTCTCTTCACAAATACCTTTGGACGGGCACTTTATTGTTTTCAAACTGTTTTAACCGAAATTTGGATTGTTCTGTTGGTCAAAACAAAAAACAACAAAAAAAAGCAAAGGTAGCAGACTTCAGTCATTAAAAGTTGAGAATTTCCAAAACTGCCAACAATATTGCCAAGTGTATGGCTAGCGTAGCATCTTTTTACATAATGGGTTGTGTTTTAAGCTTGCCATACATGCAAATTTCTTTCCTGCAACCATGGGAATCCCTCCTGCCAAGCCATTGTAAGACAGTGATTATTGCTAGCAGCTAGCGATAATCGCAAGTAAAATCTGGCAGGCTGGTTGTACCCAAGTTGATCGATTGATTAACTTGGTACATCCAGCCTGCCCATACATGGTTTAAATTGAACTTTGTATGGCCTGCCGTATTTGAAATGGTGCTTGTAATGTTATACAGTTTACTCAATGTAGATTAAAATGGTGCAGAGCATTCCGCTTTAATTTACAGCTACACTTATTCCAAGAGATGCAGAGCCCTTCCACAGTTATTATATTTTGTATGCTATAGTGGATGGGGGGGGGGGGGGGGGGCTGTGTGCTTTTGTGCCCAAAATTTACATAAAGTGCGTGTCAGGAAAAATTTAATCTGGCAGACAGAATTAAATTTGTTGGCATCATGTACACCCTGTAGTTCTTCAATTGATTTTATTAAGTCTCAAGGCCCTTCTCAAAAATCATTCTCCTTTTTCACAAAAATGTTCATTTTAACAGAAACTGTCACTTGCCAAAAAACCGTTGGACATGCATCAATTCACTAATTACACAAAGTAAAATTATTTTCAGGAATAATGTTACACAATCAAAATTTCACTCTATAAAATTGCCATGCTGAGCAAAATTTCAGCATTGTCCAATCACAGATGTAATTAATAGGTAACTGTCTAAAACGTGATGGTGAATATATATACTGTGTGTGTATGTGTATATAGATATAGATATAGATATAGATATAGATATAGATATAGATATAGATATAGATATAGATATAGATATAGATATAGATATAGATATATACACACACATATACACACACACACTATATATATTGTGGGGGGTTGGCTCAAGTAAGTATCAGCTTCCTTGGGGGAAAGTCAGTCCAGACACCAGAAGTCTGATTGGTAGTCAACCTTATTTAAAAAATTTGCAAACAAAGCAAAACATCAAATAAATCCTTGTCATCCAAGCACTAACTAAACAGGACACATTTCTCTGACAGGTTTCTCCCAGTCACTGACAAAAAACAAGAATTTTGCAAATCTTCTTACTCTTAGCCCCCGTACACAAGGTCAGAAATTCCGACCACAAAATCCGTCAAATTTTGTCCGACACTGATGTTGCATACACACGGTCGGACAAAGTTGTCGGAAAATTTGATCATTCTGAACGTGGTGACGTGCGTTGCGTACGACGGAGGCTAGTAGCCAATAGCTCTGGTCTTGTAATTTGATCTGAGCATGCGTGGCACTTTGTCCGTCTGAATTCTCGACATACGATCGAAAAAAGTCCGATCGGATTTTGTTGTCGGAAATTCCGACGAAAAAGTCAGATGGAGCCCACACACGGGCGGATTTTCTGACAACATGGTCCGATCAGACATTTTCCGTCGGAATTTCCACCTGTGTGTACGGGGGCTTACAGAGCAATTTTCACATGTAGCTCTCTCCCAAAGCCAGAGCATCCTATTACTCCAGCCCTTTTTTTTTATCCCGTCTGCTGCTGATCACAAATGGAAAGCAAAACCCAGTATCCCACACTTCCAAGGTCGCCCAGAAAATCTCAATCAGAATCCACCTTAATTTCCCCAATATGAAAGCATGCGAGGTGAAACATACCATGCCCTTAACCACCTCAACTTTCATTTTGTTACTAGGAATATGTTCTGTACACTGTAAATGTACACTCACGACCTCTTTATTAGGTACACCTTGCTAGTATTGGGTTTGACCCCCTTTTTCCTTTAGAACTGCCTTAATTCTTCATGGCATAGATTCAAAAAGGTGTTGGTAACATTTCTCAGAGATTTTGGTCCATATTGACATAACATCACGCAGTTGCTGTAGATTTGTCGGCTGCACATCCATGATGCAAATCTCCCTCTACATCAGAACAACTTTGGGTTAAACATGCTTTCACATAGACTAGATTAGATAGTGTTTTTGGTGCATTTTTTTAAAAAGCGCACTAAAGATACAGCATGCAGGACTTTTGGTACGCTTACAGAAAACACAGGATCCTATAGAAGTCAATGAGAAAGCGTGGGTAACGGGCATTAAAACCATGTGTACATTACACGCAACCCATGCTACTGGGAAACTGCAGCGGGGCAGTGTGAAAGCGCTCCTAATGAGGGACAGATGGGAGCTATGTGGGATGTAAATAAGCACTGGAGGCCTCTGGCATTATTTGGAAATAAGTGCATCTGGGGAGGGATGTGTGGTCAAGGATAGCCTAGCTAGGGCTCAGATAGATAAGGCACAGACATGACCTGTAAATAAGTAGCGTAACACGAGTGTAAATAAGCACTGGTGTCTACAGACATAATTGTAAGGTAAGTATGTGTAGCGCCGGTACTCCTGATGAGTATGCGCTATGTCTGTAAATGTAGTTTTTGCCCAAAACTGTAGTTGAGTTTTGGGGTTAATTGTTCTAAATTATGCTTTGGCATCAGTTTGGCTGGGCTGTATTGAGGTTCTGCCTGGTCATAGGTGGGTTTCCACCTGTGACAGGCCTTAGAATGCAGTCTGGTTAGACACATTGGGTACCGATCTCTGCTCGGAGTCAATCAGTGGGCATGTTTGTCTCGCTGTGTATTCCGGGAGAGGGTACTTAAGGTGCTGAAGTCATGTGGTTATGGGTTACGGTCCAGAAGTTGCTACTGACTACTTGGTCCTGGTCCTTCTGACTAGTTCGAGGCGCAGTAACTGAAGGAGGATTCTAAAGTGTTCCGGTGCCATCTCGGGTTTGGAGAGGCCCAGCAACTCTACATCAGGGGCGGACTGACAACTCATGGGGCCCCCGGGCAATAGAAGATCATGGGGCCCCCTTGGTCCCCACTCTCAAGCCACACCTGTACAGGGAGACACGGGGGGAGGGAGAGCAAACAGGGGGATTGTGTGGGTCTGTCTGTGTGTGGGTCTGTCTGTGTGTGTGTCTGTCTGTGTCTGTCTGTCTGTCTGTCTCTGTGTGTGTCTGGCTGTGTGTGTCTGTCTGTCTGTGTGTGTCTGTCTGTCTGTGTGTCTGTCTGTCTGTGTCTGTCTGTCTGTGTCTGTCTGTCTGTCTGTGTCTGTCTGTCTGTGTCTGTCTGTCTGTGTCTGTGTGTCTGTCTGTGGTGGTGTCTGTGTGTGTCTGTCTGTCTGTGTGGGAGAGCGCACACGCAGGGGGGGGGGACACGCACACACTGGGGGTCACTGGTGGAAGAGCACACACACTGGGGGGGGGGGGGACACTGGAGGGAGAGCGCACACACAGGGGGGGTGTCACACACACTGGGGAACACTGGAGGGAGAGAGCACACACTGGGGGGCACTGGGGGGGCACACTGGGGAGGGAGAGCACAATGGTGCACACTGTAGGGGGGAACGCACACACAGGGGGACACTGGAGGGAGAGTGCACACACAGGGGGGCACACACACACAGGGGCGCACACAGGGGGGGGGGAGTGCACACACAGGGGGGCACACACACACAGGGGGACACTGGAGGGAGAGTGCACACACAGGGGGGCACACACACACACACACACACACAGGGGGACACTGGAGGGAGAGTGCACACACAGGGGGGCACACACACACACAGGGGGACACTGGAGGGAGAGCACACACACAGGGGGGCACACACACACAGGGGGACACTGGAGGGAGAGCGCACACACAGGGGGGCACACACACACAGGGGGACACTGGAGGGAGAGCGCACACACAGGGGGGCACACACACACACACAGGGGGACACTGGAGGGAGAGCGCACACACAGGGGGGGGACACACACACAGGGGGAAACTGGAGGGAGAGCGCACACACAGGGAGGGACACGCACACACAGGGGGACACTGGAGGGAGAGCGCACACACAGGGGGGGACATGCACAGGGGGGGGACATGCACACAGGGGGGACACTGTGGGCAGGGGTGACACTGAGGGCTGGGGTGACACTGTGGGCTGGGGTGACACTGTGGGCTGGGGTGACACTGGTGGGAGAGCGCACACACTGGGAGGGACACGCACACACTGGGGGACACTGGGGGGACCCGGGGCACTGTGGGCTGGGGGGACCCGGGGCACTGTGGGCTGGGGTGACGCTGTGGGGGGGTGACACTGTGGGCTGGGGTGACACTGGGGGCTGGGGTGACACTGGTGGGACACTGTGGGCTGGGGGGACACTGTGGGCTGGGGGTGACCCGGGGGGGACACTGTGGGCTGGGGTGACCCGGGGCACTGTGGGCTGGGGTGACGCTGGGCGGACACTGTGGGCTGGGGTGACGCTGGGGGGACACTGTGGGCTGGGGGGACACTGGGGGCTGGGGGTGACACTGTGGGCTGGGGTGACGCTGAGGGGACACTGTGGGCTGGGGTGACGCTGGGGGGACACCTGAGCCTCGAAACTGGCTAGTTCGGGCACAGTAACTGAAGGAGGATTCTAAAGTGTTCCGGGGCCATCTCGGGTTTGGGGTGACGCTGGGGGGACACTGTGGGCTGGGGTGACACTGTGGGCTGGGGGACGCTGGGGGGACACTGTGGGCTGGGGGTGACGCTGGGGGGACACTGTGGGGGGGGGTGACGCTGGGGGGACACTGTGGGCTGGTGTGACACTGTGGGCTGGGGGACGCTGGTGGGACACTGTGGGCTGGGGTGACCCGGGGCACTGTGGGCTGGGGTGGGGCTGGGGGGACACTGTGGGCTGGGGGACGCTGGGGGGACACTGTGGGCTGGGGGGACGCTGGGGGTGACACTGTGGGCTGGGGTGACACTGTGGCTGGGGGGACACTGTGGGCTGGGGGGACACTGTGGGACACTGTGGGTGGGGGGCTGGGGGGCCCGGGGACACTGTGGGCTGGGGGACACTGTGGGCTGGGGGGACACTGTGGGGGGGGGTGGGGGACACTGTGGGGGGACACTGTGGGCTGGGGTGACACTGTGGGCTGGGGGGACACTGTGGGCTGGGGGACACTGTGGGCTGGGGGTGACGCTGGGGGGACACTGTGGGCTGGGGTGACACTGGGGGGGACACTGTGGGCTGGGGTGACGCTGGGGGGACACTGTGGGCTGGGGTGACACTGGTGGGACACTGTGGGCTGGGGGACACTGTGGGCTGGGGGGACGCTGGGGGGACACTGTGGGCTGGGGTGACGCTGGGGGGACACTGTGGGCTGGGGTGACGCTGGGGGGACACTGTGGGCTGGGGTGACGCTGGGGGGACACTGTGGGCTGGGGGGACACTGGGGGCTGGGGTGACGCTGGGGGGACACTGTGGGCTGGGGGACACTGTGGGCTGGGGGGACACTGTGGGCTGGGGGGACACTGTGGGCTGGGGTGACACTGTGGGCTGGGGGACACTGTGGGACACTGTGGGGGGACACTGTGGGCTGGGGGGACACTGTGGGCTGGGAGGACGCTGTGGGGACACTGTGGGCTGGGGGGGGGACACTGTGGGCTGGGGTGACGCTGGGGGGGACACTGTGGGCTGGGGTGACACTGTGGGCTGGGGTGACGCTGGGGGGACACTGTGGGCTGGGGTGACGCTGGGGGGACACTGTGGGCTGGGGGACACTGTGGGCTGGGGGGACACTGTGGGCTGGGGTGACACTGGGGGCTGGGGTGACACTGTGGGCTGGGGTGACACTGTGGCTGGGGGGACACTGTGGGCTGGGAGGACGCTGTGGGGACACTGTGGGCTGGGGTGACACTGTGGGGA
This sequence comes from Lithobates sylvaticus, assembly GCA_028564925.1. Taxonomy (NCBI): domain Eukaryota; kingdom Metazoa; phylum Chordata; class Amphibia; order Anura; family Ranidae; genus Lithobates; species Lithobates sylvaticus. The sequence continues at coordinate 351,660,528 of CM053028.1, read as the reverse complement.
CACTGTGGACTGGGGGTGACACTGTGGGCTGGGTGGGGGGACACTGTGGGCTGGGGGGACACTGTGGGGACACTGTGGGCTGGGGTGACACTGGGGGGACACTGTGGGCTGTGGGGACACTGTGGGCTGGGGGGACACTGTGGGCTGGGGGGACACTGTGGGCTGGGGTGACACTGTGGCTGGGGTGACACTGTGGGCTGGGGGGACACTGTGGGCTGGGGTGACGCTGGGGGGACACTGTGGGCTGGGGGTGACGCTGGGGGGACACTGTGGGCTGGGGGGACACTGTGGGCTGGGAGGACGCTGTGGGGACACTGTGGGCTGGGGTGACGCTGGGGGGACACTGTGGGCTGGGGGGGGGTGACGCTGGGGGGACACTGTGGGCTGGGGTGACGCTGGGGGGACACTGTGGGCTGGGGGGACACTGTGGGCTGGGGGGACACTGTGGGCTGGGGCTGACACTGTGGGCTGGGGTGACACTGTGGGCTGGGGTGTGGGCTGGGGTGACGCTGTGGGGACACTGTGGGCTGGGGGTGACGCTGGGGGGACACTGTGGGCTGGGGGGGTGGCTGGGGTGACACTGTGGGCTGGGGGGACACTGTGGGCTGGGAGGACGCTGTGGGGACACTGTGGGCTGGGGTGGGGCTGGGGGGACACTGTGGGCTGGGGGACGCTGGGGGGACACTGTGGGCTGGGGTGACACTGTGGGCACTGAGGACGCTGTGGGGACACTGTGGGCTGGGGTGACGCTGGGGGGACACTGTGGGCTGGGGTGGCTGGGGGGACACTGTGGGCTGGGGTGACGCTGGGGGGACACTGTGGGCTGGGGTGACGCTGGGGGGACACTGTGGCGGTCCTGCCCTGGTAATTTATCATCACTTGTGGCGGTCCTGCCCTGGTAATTTACTCACTGATGCTCCCCGCCGGCCCCTCCACTCTTCTCTTCTCTTCCATTACTTCCATTAGGGGCCCGGACTCGGCCGAGTGAAGCGGCTGTATTACATGCCGCGAATACCGCTAGCGGCGCGCGGCTCCCCGCCGGCCCCTCCTTCCCTCCCGTCCGTCCCAGGTGACGTCACAACGCATACAGTAGAAGCACCTGGGACGGACGGGAGGGAAGGAGGGGCCGGCGGGGAGCCGCGGGCTGCTAGCAGTATTGTTAGCGGCATCGCGGCATGTAATACAGCCGTTTCAAGTGGCCCCTCATGTGGCCGAGTCCGGGCCCCTAATGGCCCCGGGCCCTCGGGCGGCGCCCGAGTCACCGACTTGTCAGTCCGCCCCTGCTCTACATGCAACCAGGGGAGGACTCTTCAGAAGAGAGCCACGCACGAGGCTGGCTGCTCGGTAAGAGCCTGGAAGCTGAGCTGCCATGGACATTGATTGAATCCACAATTTCTTAGGGTATCACCGGACCGGCTGAAAGATTCTGGTACAGTAAGAAAAGTTCCTACTTTGTTCTTCCGTTACAACTAATTTTTCAACCAAGTCTGTGTGAGAGACTTTGCAAAGCTAGAATTACTTGTTGGCTGCTAGATCCAAGCTCAAGGATTTATCCAGCAATTAAAGAATCCAGTTGCGAGTGGCTATTCCCTGAATTATGTACAAAAATATACTTTATTTGAAGTCAGCAGTTCCAAGCACCTGAGCTAAGCTTCATCCTTATACCCTCTATTCCCAACTTAGAGACTGAGTTCTGTTCAACTGTTTTATGAAAATAAAAATCCTAAAAAGGAATTCAAGTGTCGGTCTCTACAGTTACTGGGTATCAACCCTGGGAACCCCTAGACAAGAACAACGAGCTACAAGGCAGAGGAGGTAAGCGGTAAGCCCAGAATAACTCAGCAGCTCCTTCGGGGGTCAGTGCTACATATGTATCTGTGGAGGGATGGGTAGGCTAGGTGCGCTCCCTCAAGGGGTGGGCAAGATACATGCACGTATTCCTTAAAGTGGTATTAGACAAAAGTCTATAGGAAAGTTTGGGTTACAGGCATAAAAACCGTGTGTACATTACTCACAACCCACGCTACTGGGAAGCTCGAGCGGGGCAGTGTAAAAGCGATCTTAATGAGGGACAGATGGGAGCTATGTGGGATGTAAATAAGCACTGGAGGCCACTGGCATGATTTGGAAATAAGTGCATCTGGGGAGTCCACATAATTGTAAGGCAAGTATGTATCTGGGGAGGGGTGGATAGGCTAGATGAATTCAGTTAAGGGGTGGGGAAGATACATGCACTTGGTATCAAACCCTTGAGGGTATTAAACCCTTGATCACCAATTATCCATTTGCCATCTTTGTAAATGTCATTCATTTTTATGTATGCCACTTGTAGAGGTGTTTATAACTTTTTTTTAAATTTTCTCCTGTCATGTGCACCAGGTGATGTGCTCCCAGCAACTTCTAACCAGGGAGAGTGCCCACAAACACTCGAGTACTTATGGTCACCTTAAAATGCACATGGCGGTTTTTGTCTTCATTTTCGGCCTCCCTTTGCTTGGACATAGAGGCTGAACATAAGGCCCTTAGGCCGGGTTCACATGTGTGGCTGCAGTTTCGTGCCTGGGGCCAGTGTGTTTCTGTTCGCGGGTTCAGGTGAGGTTTAGATCTGAATTTTTGCCTAAATTCACACCTGAACCAAACCCAAAAACGCACAGGACCCTTTTGTGTGAACTGGCTCAATTGAGAGGCGGTCATGCTCGCCTGTCCTGTGAATTGGATGCAGTGAAAACCATATCCAATTTGCAAATGTAGCACTCTGTAGCTTAGGCAGGGAGCTCTTCACAAATGTACTTGCCAGGAGTAGTTATCCTGGTTGATCCATTGATTTCTCCCTAAGTTTGGCCTTGTTGCACTTTTTTCTTCTATCACTAGGTGGCTGGGTACTTGGTGGTACTAGATATGAGAAGGACAACCCAAGGTCAGTTTATGGGTATATGGGGTATCCCAGCCAATGGGCAGGGGTTTTCTTGAATCCCTTGGCCTGCTGGGAGCACCTATATATTTGGGTTTAGTCAGGTGATCTGTGTTCTGTGCCACCTGAGTGGCTGTCTGGGTGGACATGTCGTACGCCCCGGGCTACTAGGCCAGAGATTGGGCCTATCCTGGGGGCATCTGGCTTCCAGACTGTGTGAGGGCCTATCCAGAAGTAAGAGGGCAGCGCAGGGTTGGGACTTCGGCTTGCAGTCCAACCAACAGTGACGGTTCTGTTGGCCGGAGAACCTGTCGTGGTCGGAGGTAGAAGGGGAGCTGTCGCCACTAAGGGACCATCCACCTTAACCTGGGACCACAGTGATTTAACCGAAGCAGTATTTTCACCGAATGGGCACGGTGGAGAATCGGAAAACTTCAGGCGGTGATCAAGTCAGGGACCCAACCAGCGAAGGTGACGTTTGCAGAGCAGCCTTGTGTGTCAAGCCAGGGACCGAGCCGGTCAGCAGGGGTGAAGCTTGAGAAGTATCTGGAGTGCCAAGCTAGGAACCCAGCAGGGAAGCGTGGGTGAAGCTTGAGGGAGATACCACCGCAAAGATTGGAGGAGCTCAAGGGATTCGGAGTCAGTGAATCAGAGGGTGTAGTGAGAGACCGGGAGCTCAGTGTTGAAGAACTACAAGGAGCAGTGAAGCAGAAGGAACTGTTACGTTTGAGTTAGTAACTGTTAACCACTTTCAGACCAGACCATTTTGCTGGCTTAAGACCAGACCACTCTTTGCGATTTGGCACTGCGTCGCTTTAACTGACAATTGCGCGCTCGTGCGACGTGGCTCCCAAACTAAATTGATGTCCTTTTTTTCCCACAAATATAGCTTTCTTTTGGTAGTATTTGATCGCCCCTGCGGCTTTTATTTTTAGCGCTATAAACAAAAAAAGAGCGAAAATTTTGAAAAAAAAAACAAACAATTTTTTTACTTTTTGCTATAATAAATATCCCCCAAAAATATATAAAAACATTTTTTTTCCTCAGTTTAGGCCGATACGTATTCTTCTACATATTTTTGGTAAAAAAAATCGCAATAAGCGATTGGTTTGCGCAGAAGTTATAGCGTTTACAAAATAGGGGATAGTTTTATAGCATTTTTATTAATGTTTTTTTTTTTTTACTAGTAATGGCGGCGATCAGCTATTTTTATTGTGACTGCGACATTATGGTGGACACATCAGACATTTTTTACACATTTTTGGGACCATTGTCATTTATACAGCAATCAGTGCTATTTAAATGCACTGATTCCTGTGTAAATGACAATGGCAGTGAAGGGGTTAACCACTAGGTGGCAGTGTAGGGGTTAAGTGTTCCTAGAGGCGTGTTACTAACTGTGAGGGGGCGTGGCTGTGAGCTAGTGAACACTGATCTCGTGAGACGATCGCGGGTATCCCCGCGGCGATCGAGTCCGCGGGACCCACGACCGGACTCACGGGGGTCCCGACCAGCGCGCGGCACGGCGGCATCTTAAAGGGGATGTACCTATACGCCCTTATGCCTGTCTGTGACATTCTGTTGATGTACATTGTCCTGCGCCGGTCGGGAAGCGGTTAAAGACTGTTGCAATAGGAGACGGCATTCCTGCATGTGCAGATGTGGTGTTTTGCTGGGGACTTTCCCTGCACGGCTGTCCTGCTATTGAAGTCTCGGAGTCTGCCAATTGAATCTACAACTACTTAACTTCTTGCTGACCGCCCACTGTCAAATGACGGCGGGACGGTGCAGCTCTTGTGGCGGGCCGCCGTCATATGACGGCGCTCGCTTTTTGGCCACTAGGGGGCGCGCACCGCGGGAGGCGCGCGCGCGTGCCCGACGCGTAGCTGGGAAGCCGATAAGCGTGCCTGGCGGCCGCGATGACCGCCAGGCACCCGCGATTGCCCGGTAATTGAGCAGGACGTGGATCTGTGTGTGTAAACACACAGACCCACGTCCTGTCAGAGGAGAGGAGACCGATGGTGTGTCCCTTGTACATAGGGACACCAATCGGTCCCCTCCCCCAGTCAGTCCCCTCCCCCCACAGTTAGAATCACTCATATAGGGAACATATTAACCCCTGCAGCGCCCCCTAGTGTTAACCCCTTCCCTGCCAGTCATATTTATACAGTAATCAATGCATTTTTATAGCACGGATCGCTGTATAAATGTGAATGGTCCCAAAAATGTGTCAAAAGTGTCCGATATGTCCGCCGCAATGTCGCAGTCACGATAAGAAATCGCAAATCGCAGCCATTACTAGTTAAAAAAATAATAATAATAAAAATGCTATAAATCTTTCCCCTATTTTGTAGACGCTATAACTTTTGCGCAAACCAATCAATAGACGCTTATTGCGATTTTTTTTTTTTTACCAAAAATATGTAGAAGAATACGTATCGGTCTAAACTGAGGAAAAAATTTGTTTAAAAAAAAAAAAAAAATTGGATATTTATTATAATAAAAAGTAAAAAATATTGCGTTTTTTCAAACTTGTCCCTCTTAATTTGTTTATAGCGCAAGAAATAAAAACCGCAGAGGTGATCAAATATAAAAAAAAAAAATAAAGCTCTATTTGTGGGGAAAAAATGATAAAAAATTTATTTGGGTACAGCGTTGCATGACTGCGCAATTGTCATTCAAAATGCGACCGCGCTGAAAGCTGAAAAATGGCTTGGTCAGGAAGGGGGTGTTCGTACCTGGTAGGCAAGTGGTTAAGGGTGTCCTGGCCCTAACCCTCTTTGCCCAAAAATACAAAAAAGGACTTTTAAAAGAAATAAAACCTCTTTTACATCCAAGAAGTGACTGGTGCCCCATGACTTTCACCATCTTTGCACCCACTATGCCTTACAACTAGGGATGAGCTTCAAGTTCGAGTCGAACTCATGTTAGACTCGAACATTGCCTGTTCACCGAACAGCGAACAATTTGGGGTGTTCGCGGCAAATTCGAAAACCCGCGAGCACCCTGTAAAAGTTTATGGGAGAAATCTCAAGTGCTAATTTTAAAAGCCTATATGCAAGTTATTGTCATAAAAAGTGTTTGGGGACCTTAATCCTGCCCCAGGGGACATGTATCAATGCAAATTTTTTTCAGGAGCAGTGATTTTAATAATGTTTAAAGTGAAACAATAAAAGTGTAATATTCCTTTAAATTTCGTACCTGGGGGGTTTGTATAGTATGCATATAAAGGGGCGCATGTTTCCCGTGCTTAGAACTGTTCCTGCACAAAGTGTCATTTTTGCAGGAAAAAAAGCTATTTAAAATCACTCGCGGCTATAATGAATTGCCGACTCCCGTAATACAGAGAACAGTCATTGATAAAAAAAAAAAAAGCGTGGGGGTTTTCAATTCAATTACCAGGCCCTTCAGGTCTGGTATGAATATTAAGGGGAACCCCGGGTCAAAATAAAAAAAAGAGGTGGGGTTACCCCTAAATATCCATACCAGACCCTTATCCGAGCACGCAACCTGGCAGGCCGCAGGAAAAGAGGGGGGGGGAGAGCGACAATTTAAAAATTGTTAAACACACAGACACCGTTGGGAAAAGTCCTTTATTAAAAAAAAAAAAAAAAAAAGATTCCAGCGGTGGTAATCCACTCTTGCTATCCAGCGATGGGTGATCTCTTCTCCGGGGTCCAGCGATGGCTGATCTCTTCCGACAATGCCCAGCGCAGCACATCCTGTCTCCACGGAGACACTGCGGGAATCCCGTCTTGGCTGAGGAGGACCGGGCAACCCGTCGCCTGACCCCGCCCCCCTCTGACGCAACGCAAGGGGGAAGCTGGGCTTCCCCAGTGATGGAAACCTGTGTTACATCAGAGGGGGCAGGGTCACCCGTACATCACCGGGGAAGCCCAGCTTTTCCCTTGCGTCAGAGGGGGCGGGTGTCAGGTGACGGGTGGCCCGGTCCTCCTCAGCTGTCACCTGACCCCGCCCCCCACTGACGCAAGGGAAAAGCTGGGCTTCCCCAGTGATGTACGGGTGACCCCGCCCCCTCTGATGTAACGCAGGTTTCCGTTACATCAGAGGGGGCGGGGTCACCCGTACGTCGCTGGGGAAGCCCGGCTTCCCCCTTGCGTTGTCAGAGGGGGGCGGGGTCAGGTGACGAGTGGCCCGGTCCTCCTCAGCTAAGACGGGATTCCCTCAGTGTCTTCGTGGAGACAGGATGCGCTGCGCTGGACGACGTCGGAAAACATCAGCCATCGCTGGACCCCGAAGAAGAGATCAGCCATTTTTTTTTATTATTTCTTTTTTTTATCAATGACTTTCAATGACTGTTCTCTGTATTACGGGGAGCCGACAATTCATTATAGCCGCGAGTGATTTTAAATAGCTTTTTTTCCTGCAAAAATTACACTTTGTGCAGGGACAGTTCTAAGCACGGGAAACATGCGCCCCTTTACAGGCATACGATACACACCCCCCAGGTACGAAATTTAAAGGAATATCACACTTTTATTGTTTCACTTTAAGCATTATTAAAATCACTGCTCCTGAAAAAAACGGCTGTTTTTAAAACTTTTTTTTGCATTGATACATGTCACCTGGGGCAGGACCAAGGACCACAAACACTTTTTATGACAATAACTTGCATATAGGCTTTTAAAATTAGCACTTTAGATTTCTTCCATAGACTTTTACAGGGTGCTCGCGGCTTTTCGAATTTGCCGCAAACACCCCAAATTGTTTGCTGTTTGGTGAACAGGCAATGTTCGAGTCGAACATGAGTTCGACTCCAACTCGAAGCTCATCCCTAACAAACAGGTTATAATGTAGCATGGCTATGTTATTTAAATGTTATCCATTGGCTTCAATAACATTTAAGCTGCGTAAATAGTTTTTTTCCTTTTAATAAACATAAATAATATAGACAGATATACTTGTAGCTTTTCACACTTGTGAAAATATGGCAGACAATGATACGCGAAAGCGCCTTTTATATCCAGAACACAAACGCATACAGGACCTGACACCCATATAATAGGAGAGCTTCACCTCAGGTGACCTCATGTGCCTGGTCCTGTGCCAAAGGACTGCAGGCTTATCCCAGGCCCGTTTACATTCATGACATAGAAAGTGCTTCTGTTCCCGTTAGGGTTCAAGAACAGAGAGAACAGCAGGGCTAGGGAGGGGACAAACAAATTGCAAAGACACAATGTACTCAGATGAAAAACGTATTGGAATTGTAAAGAGTCATTAACTGCTTCATTCCACAATGTAAATGTGTTGTCAACTCAACATAATGAGGATGAGCTGCTAATGCACAGGCAGCACTGCATAATAGAAAGCCACAGAACAGGGGGAACACAGTGAAATCTATTTGACCTCCCAGCCCTGTGACAGGCAGGCATTTTTTCAGCTCCTCTTTGAAAACATTAGGATCAGAAAAAAAAAAAAAATCCCTTTAACGTAAACTGTACAGCAGCTGCATAAGTACATCAATCTTTCTAGTGAATGGCTGTGCAAAGGGGAGGGGGGGAATTGTCAGCACAAATCTGATATTTGAAGGACAGGCAGGCTGTTCTCCCAGCACAGCCAGAAAACTGACCACTCCGGGATGGATGTGCTCTCATGCCCTGGCTTGCTCAGTTTGAAATAGGAATAGGAACAGGAGGATTGGACAGGATCACGAGGTACTTCAAACAAAGGAAGCAATGCAAAAGAGAACAGGATGATTTTGTAACACAAGTACAACAGACACATATCAGGAATATGAAATGTGGGAGTAACATATTCTTTATAGGCTGAATGCCTTCAAATAAACAATATTTGGGACAGGGCCAAGCAGCCTTGCTTTAGAAAACATCCCTGTTGTGTTTTCTTTATTCTGTGCATGTGTGCCATGGCTCCATTCATTCCTATAGGGAGAGCAACGCTCTGAAGAACTGCTCGAGGCCGCCTTGAATACAGCTCCCCATAGGAAAGAATGTAGCTGCTGCACACATATGTAGGATAACTAAGACACAATGAGGATGCTTTTCAAGGTAATGCTGTGTGACTCCGGGCATGGCCACGTTACATAGTAAAACTTGTTGAATTGAGGAATGTTCCAGTTTTCTACTACACTTTGTTAACCACTTCAGCCCGGACCAATTGTCAGCTTAAGGACCAGAGGTCTTTTTTCAATTACGCACTGCACTACTTTAACTGGTAATTGTGCGGTCATGCAATTTTGTAACGAAACGAAATTTGCGTCCTTTTCTTCCCACAAATAGAGCTTTCTTTTGATGGTATTTGATTGCCTCTGTGATTTTTATTTTTTGCGATATAAACGGAAAAAGAGCGAAAATTTTGAAAAAAAATGAGATTTTCTACTTTTTGTTATAAAAAAAATCTAATAAACTCAATTTTAGTCAAACATTTGGGCCAAAATGTATTCAGCCACATGTCTTTAGTAAAAAAAATGCCAATAAGCGTATATTTATTGGTTTGCGCAAAAGTTATAGCGTCTACAAACTAGAGTACATTTTCTGGAATTTACACCGCTTTTAATTTATGACTGCCTATTTCATTTCTTGAGGTGCTAAAATGGCAGAGAAGTACAAAACCCCCCCAAATGACCCCATTTTGGAAAGTAGACACCCCAAGCTATTTGCTGAGAGGCATGTTGAGCCCATTGAATATTTTTTTTTTTTTAGTCCCAAGTGATTGAATAAAGACAAAAATAAAAAATAATTTTTTTTTCTTCAAAAAGTTGTCACTAAATTATATATTGCTCACACATGCCATAGTTATATGTGGAATTGCACCCCAAAATACATTTTGCTGCTTCTCCTGAGTATGGGGATACCACATGTGTGGGACTTTTTGGGAGCCTAGCCGCGTACGGGGCCCCGAAACCCAAGCACCGCCTTCAGGATTTCTAAGGGTGCAAATTTTTGATTTCACTCCTCACTACCTATCACAGTTTCGAAGGCCATAAAATGCCAAAATAGCACAAAACCCCCCCAAATGACCCCATTTTGGAAAGTAGACACCCCAAGCTATTTGTTGAGAGGCATGGTGAGTATTTTACAGCTCTCATTTGTTTTTGAAAATGAAGAAAGTAAAGAAAAAAAATTTTTTTTTTTCTTTTTTCAATTTTCAAAACTTTGTGACAAAAAGCGACATCTGCAAAATACTCACAATACCTCTCAGCAAATAGCTTGGGGTGTCTACTTTCCAAAATGGGGTCATTTTGGGGGGTTTTATGCCATCTGGGCATTCCATGGCCTCCGAAACTGTGATTGGCAGTGAGAAGTGAAATAAAAAAAATTACTCCCTTAGAAAGCCTGAAGGCGGTGCTTGGTTTTGGGGTTCCGTACGCAGCTAGGCTCCCAAAAAGTCCCACACATGTGGTATCCCCGTACTCAGGAGAAGCAACAGAATGTATTTTGGGGTGTATTTCCACATATGCCCATGACATGTTTGAGCAATATATCATTTAGTGACAACTTTTTGTAAAAAAAAATATATATATATTTTTTTTTCATTATTCAATCTCTTGGGACAAAAAAAAAAAATATTTAATGGGCTCAACATTGCTCTCAGCAAATAGCTTGGGGTGTCTACTTTCCAAAATGGGGTCATTTGGGGGGGGTTTGAACTGTCCTGGCATTTTATGCACAACATTTAGAAGCCTATGTCACACGTCACCCACTCTTCTAACCACTTGAAGACAAAGCCCTTTCTGACACTTTTTGTTTACATGAAAACATATTTTTTTTTTGCAAGAAAATTACGTTGAACCCCCAAACACTATATATATTGTTAAAGCAAAGGCCCTACAGATTAAAATGGTGGGTGTTGCATTTTTTTTTTCCACACAGTATTTGCGCAGCGATTTTTCAAACGCATTTTTTGTGGAAAAAATACACTTTTTTTTATTTTAATGCACTAAAACACACTATATTGCTCAAATTTTTGATGAAATAAAAAATATGATCTTAGGCCGAGTACATGGATACCAAACACGACATGCTTTAAAATTGCGCACAAACACGCAGTGGCGACAAACTACATACATTTTTAAAAGCCTTTAAAAGCCTTTACATGATACCACATTAGATTCACGGAGGAGGTCTACTGCTAAAATTACTGCCCTCGATCTGACCTTCGCGGTGATACCTCACATGCATGCTGCAATTGCTGTTTACATATGACGCCAGACCAACGCTTGTGTACGCCTTTGCGCAAGAGAAGGGGGGCAGGGGTGCTTTTTTTTTTTTTTTTTTTTAGTTTTTTTTTTATTTATTTAGCTTTTTTATTCTATTTTTAAACTGTTCCTTCTATTTTTTTTTCTTTGTTATGATTTTTATTGTTATCTCAGGGAATGTAAATATCCCCTATGATAGCAATAGGCAGTGACAGGTACTCTTTTTTTGAAAAAATTGGGGTCTATTAGACCCTAGATCTTTCCTCTGCCCTCAAAGCATCTGACCACACCAAGATTGGTGTGATAAAATGCTTTCCCAATTTCCCAATGGCGCGGTTTATATCCGGGAGGGGGGACATTCCCTCCTACTGCTTGTAAAAGCAGTCTAGAGGCTAATTACCCGCTAGAATTGCTTTTACATGAAAGCCGATCACTGGCTGAAAAGAATGATACCAAGATGATACCTAAACCTGCAGGCATCATTCTGGTATAACCATTCAAAGTCCAGCAACATACTGGACATATATTGTAATCTTTTTTTTTTTCATGCAGCCTCTTGGCTGAATGAAAAAAAGAGATTGATTGGTGGGTATGCCCACCATTAGAATACCTCCCTTCATCCACCCACTTCTAATGATGGGCATACATGCACCATTTATATATGCCGATGCATGGGGGCATCCTCCCGCAAAAGTTATGCCGTGTACACACGGTCGGAATTTCGACCGTATGTACGTGGCATTAGGAGCCAATCGCTCCTCCCCCCCCTGCTGCCCCCATGCTTCGGCACATATGCTCTTTTTTTTAACTGTGGTGGTGAAATCACCTCCTACAGCGTTGGAGTCGCGGCTTTATGTATCGTGGGAGCAAACGCTGTTGCTGTCAAGATAAATAAATCCGCGTTGCAACTGAATGGCGCACCTGAAAACAAAAAAATGCTCAACACTAAAACACAGTAAACAAAATTACATACCTGAAAAGCAAGCATGATAAAACATGATAAAACATAATAAAACATTGCAGAATAGAATGGAGTAAAAAAAGAGCAACAATAGAGAGAGAGAGAGAACAATAAAACGACAACTATTTTTGTTTTTTTTATTTTTTTGAGATTCACAGGTAAAAAAGCTCCTGACTGTTAGCGACTGAATCAAAACGCTACCACAAAAAAAATGTTAGCGATCGCAGGGATCAGGCCTGACTCTGCGAACACTGCAGTTATGTGTGCTTAGTGTTTTGTAAGTGACAGTGATCGATCGATACTGCACTTGGGTGGGCTGGGCTGGGCGGAGGGGGAAAACGCAGGTGCTAGCAGGTATCTGGGCTGATCCCGCTAACAATGCGTTTTTTTGGAACCCTAAACTGCTGGGACGCTAGTATAGATCTGATCAGATCAGATATTGATCTGTTCAGATACTATACCACTAAGGGAGGTGTATGCTTTGCGCGTGGGTGTTTGCGGTACTGGCACTAACCTGGGGCGACGCAGACCTTATTTGACCCTAAAACCTAATTGATATCACCCGCCGGGCGATCAGGGGGTTAAACCGTTATTGGGTAATAAATGGCGGGTGCCCTGACAGTATAAAAAACAAGCTAACTAACCAGCGTCACCCGTAACAGTAATACAAAAAAAAACTGGTTACCTAGCGACACTAATGCAGGGATCAGAAAAACGATCGCTTAGTGACACTGGCAAAAGGGGGTGAAAGGGTTAACTAGGGGCAATCAGGGGGTTAAACCTTTATTAGGTAATATATGGGGGTACCTGACGCTATATAAAAACCTGACGGGGAACCTAAATAACGAAATAACTAACTGGCTAACCAGCGTCACCAGTGACATTTTATACGGTGATCACTGGTGAAAGGGTTAACTCTAGGGGCAATCAGGGGGTTAAAACCTTTATTTAGGTTGTAATATGGGGGTACCTGACCTATAAACCTATTTATGAACCTATATAAACATGGCGGTTAACCTAAAAAAAAACTGGTTACCTAGCGACACTAATGCAGCGATCAGAAAAACGATCGCTTAGTGACACTGGCAAAAGGGGGTGAAAGGGTTAACTAGGGGCAATCAGGGGGTTAAACCTTTATTAGGTAATATATGGGGGTACCTGACGCTATATAAAAACCTGACGGGGAACCTAAATAACGAAATAACTAACTGGCTAACCAGCGTCACCAGTGACAGTTATACGGTGATTACTGGTGAAAGGGTTAACTCTAGGGGCAATCAGGGGGTTAAAACCTTTATTTAGGTTGTAATATGGGGGTACCTGACCTATAAAACTATTTATGAACCTATATAAAACATGGCGGTTAAAATAAAAAAAAAATGGTTACCTAGCGACACAATGCAGCGATCAGAAAAACGATCGCTTAGTGACACTGGCAAAAGGGGGTGAAGGGGTTAACTAGGGGCAATCAGGGGGTTAAACCTTTATTAGGGGGGGGTAGGGGGCTACCTAGGACCTAAAACTAACTGCCCTGACAGTGATTACAGTCACACTGACACTAAATGCAGTGATCAGTAAATAAATGATCACTGCAATTAGTGACACTGTGACTGGGGGGGGAGGGGGGGTGATCTGGGGGGTGATCAGGGGGTGACAGGGGGGTGTTTTGTGTGCCTAACTGTACGGGTGTCAGTGTACTGTTGTGCACTAACCTTAACATGTTCGCCGCTCGGCGTCTCCGGTCACATAGACCGGCGCACCGAGCGTGACATCACTTCCGCCTTCCTGTCTATACAATAGACAGGAAGGGGAAGCTTTTCATTCGCCAGGAGCGATCGCGAGGGGGTGGCCAGAAACCACTGGCCGTCCCCTCGTCCCGGATCGCTCCTGAAGCGATGCCGACCGTCCCCGCCGGCGGAGGGGGGTCCGATCGGACCCCCCAACCGCCTAAAGAATGGCACGTACAGGTACGTGGTTCTGCCTGTACGTGCCATTCTGCCGACGTATATCTACATGGGCGGTCGGCAAGTGGTTAATGTGACACTGTCCTATCCCCTAGTACGGCAACTGCCAGGACTAAGAACATGAAAGACCAATCAAACGTAGCAACAGAGTAGAAAAAAACATTTGTTGAATGGATATTGGTTAATAAAAAAATGTGTATTTTGTTCAATTTGAATGTGAAAATGCAGATAACATACTTTGTTGTCAGTTTACAATTAAGAGTTTTCTGTTAAGAACATTTTAAATAACTACAGTTGATACTGGGCTAACTGGGCTATTTGAAAAAAGCATTTTGATGAATAAATCACTGAATTTTCAGGAATATATTGTTGCTTGAGTTTAGTTTATTTTAGTTACCTGGAGAACTGCGAGATATTGCAACCATATCAGACCATAAAATAGGCTGACATAAAGGGGTTGATTTATAAAAGCCAAATAGACTGTGCACTTTGCAAAGTTCAGTTGCACTCTGCAAGTGCAGTTTCTCCAGAGCTTAGTAAATGAGCAGCTCTGTTGACTGCTATGATCCAATCACGTGCAAGCAAAAAATGCTGTTTTTTTATTTTCCTTTCACGTGATTGGGTATTCTTTGCAATGTGATTTTTACCTAATTTACTAAGCTCTGGAGCTACTGCGTTTGCAGAGTGCAACTGCACTTTGCAAAGTGCACAGTCTATTTGGCTTTAGTAAATGAACCCCATAATGTAATATGGTTTTGAGTTAAAGGCTCTGCACCTAGACATATGTGTTATTATCATGGCTGCATCTGCATATATAGTTCACATTTTCTTCTGTGCTTAAAAAGATACAGGGGCTATAGTAAAGTCATCATACAGTATATAAATTGTATACATTGTATTGTATACAGTAGACATTGGGAATGTAAATGGTTTTATAGATCAGTTCTAATGGGGGATCAGTTTATAGGCAGGACTTTTGATTGGTTTGCTATGTCTGAATGCCAGCTTACCAAGCATCTTCAAAAGAGACCATGTGACCAATGCCATAGTGCTGGTCACATGACTGCCGAAGTAGGAAACATGGCACATGGTTTTCTTCATGAAAGGTAACTATATATCAATGCTCTTCTTTTACTTTCATTAGTTTAATGGAACAAGGGTGTTAAGAAATCTGGGGGTTGTGACTAATAAGTAACAGCTAGGCCGCTAGAGTTTTCAGAAGCAATGGCAACCATATATCTCTTATGAAATGTTTACTAAATGCCCATGTGATATGTCAGAAAATGTATACAGCCTTTATTTACCTCTTTAGTAAATGTAGGCTGTAAGGGACACACGGCACTGCTGAGCACAGTTATACATATTTATTAGCACAGTTGGCATAGACCTGCCTTCCCATGAATACAGAAATGCTCTGTGCCTTTGCCTGTAAAAGGTGAATTCCATAACAGGACAATTGTATAACACACCATTAAAAATGTCACTATAAGAAATGATGTTGCAAGGGCCTGAAAATAACAAGTTTAAAGCCTAACTCCAGGAGTTGGGTGAAATCTACACTTGAAGTGGGGCCCCCTGCACTACAAGTGATAACTTCTAGTTTAGGGGTGCAAGGATAAGGAGTAATACTTAACTTATTCCTCACTCCAGCAAGCTTCCTTCAGTGAAACCTCCTCTCTAAGGCACCCCTGGCCATGATTGCACTTGCCTAATAGCTCTGCATTGTACGTTATGACATTGAGAGACTGCCCACAGCCTGGATTACTCGAGGAAGAGAGTGCAGGAGCCAACTAGAGCAAGGTAAGGGTTACAGCCTTTTAATCTTGACTAGACTTAATGGGCATTAAAGGGTAGAACTTCCACAATTCCTGGAGTTAGGATTCAAAGCCTAAAGGTGGCCATACATGGATTGAAATTCAGCTGGTTCATCAGGGACCAACCGAATTTCAATCCATGTATGGAGAGGCTGGTTGTACAGAAGTCAATCTATCGGTTGACATTTGTACAACCAGCCTGGTTTTTCCCAATCAGTGCTGCCGGCTATAGGTGGAAACACCGATCAATGTGCTCCCCGTTATCAAAACAAAATAACATAGCAGGTGTGATTCTCCCATCCACCTTAAATGTGTGGGTGGTGAAATCTTTTTTTTTTTTTGTTCAACCTGCTGGTTGATAAAAAAATATCTGATTATTGTATGGCCTGCTCAACTCCAGGGTTCTTGTGACTATAAATAGTTTGTTAGGACCAAGTCGCAAGAAACCTGGACTTAGGCTTTAACGTTATTCTAATTCTAATTTTAATTTAATATATTTAATATATTTTTTCGTGTGTTCTCTATGTTATCACTTATATTTCAAAATGCTTCCTTTCTCATTGCACATTTCTTTATTTTCCTGTCCTACTGGCCCAGCCTAATTTTTTTTAAAAGGTTGTTGATTCTTTTGGGGGATCTGTGATGTGTCGACCAATGCAACCCCTGTGTCAAAAAATTTCTGATTTCAATCTAAGCTTATTGTAACAGCCAGACATGAGTGGTCTACCATGGTGCAAGTCACATAAGCCCTAGTAAAAAACTGAGATTTTTTTTCCTTTTGCTCCAAACCTGCCTACACGATAACTAAATAAACCAAAATTTTAACTAGTACCTAACTAACTATATTTCAATTAAAATATGTAAGCAAAAAATATATTCAAAATTAGATATTTATATAAAAAAATTATTAGTGCAAGGATTTTATTTTAAGTAAAGCTACAAGTTAAATGCACTAAACTGCCAGACTGTATTGATTCTGTTGACAAATATTTTGCAAGTCTCTGTATAACTGCACTAGCTACACTTTATTAGCCAACAGTTGCCAGCTTTCTCTACCAAAATAAGGAAATAAATATTCATAAATAGGTAGCAACTACAGTCCAGTGTTATATTTGTGTTCTATTACTGTGACTGGTGTCAAGTCACACTTCTGCTGGTCAAACTGATAAATTACTGGCCAGGTGGCAGCATTAATAGATACACTGTCAGCGTTGAGTACACTTGCAGACAGTTTGGGATATTCAAGGGATTCAGTATGATAATATGTCAAAACAAGACCTGCAAAACAGGTTAATCCCCTTCATGCACTTTTACCACCTGGTAAAGAAAATAATTTTTCCTTTTACTAAAAAAAAAAGTCAAACCAGATTTTAATTTAACTTTTTTTTCAAAAAACAATATGTATGTAGTAATTACAAATAAGCTATTGAGCCAAAATACAGTTTAGGTATGTACCTACACCATTACTGCAGAATATTTCCAAGAAATATTTTGATTTAATAATGATTCTATCTATGTAGTTTAACTGACACCAGACATTTATATTAACATTTATATACAGTATATTAACAGATACTATGTATATATATATAAATGTATAATTTAGCTGCAAAATTCTAGTTGTGATACCCTGGGTACTCTGTAATTTACACAGTAGATTAAGTATTATATTCCACTTTTGTTATTTTATTTTATATATTTTTTATGTATTTTTTATTTAGAACTAATAGGTTTCATAACTAAATATTTGTCTCCTATACAATATTTTTCATTTTTATTTGTGTTATCAATATCTTATAATACAAGTATCACTGCTGCAACCTAATAGAGAACATTTGCAAACAATAATCATGAAAACATTGAAATGTTTGAAACCGTGTATAATATAATATGCAGTAATGGAAATGACTATGGGATTGAATTCAAAGTTATATTTGATATTTTTAGTGACATTCATTGGAGCCGATTTACCAAAGGAGTAGAGAATGCCCACTTACCTCAGTGAATAAAATAAAGATGTGTTCACCTATAATAAATATGCAGCATTGTTTGCCTGGCACATGACTAAATGATTATAGTGAACGCAGTTTAAATTTTCAAATATTTTGTAATTATTTAATAAATCAGCCAATTATTTCAAGCACATGCCATGAAGATATATAAATATGACATCAGATGTGTATCTCTACACAAGAAAATGCAATATTGGTGATATTATTACAGCTCTTGACAAACATCACAGGCATCCTAATACAACACCTTATTCTTCATCTCAGGAAAATGTCCAGACCCCTTGATTAACTTCCATTTTTGCTATGCTATTACAAATATACTCATACAAAAGTTTTATGTTATTGGATAGTATTTTATGAAATTCTTCTTTTCTCCATTCCTAAGAATATTATTAAACATATATAATGCAGCTTTAATATTATCTCTATAAAACAGATTTGACAAGTGATTCCTGATGAAATAAAGACTGAAGAACTCCCGACTAGGTCATGAAAACTTTGCAAAAATGTGTCCATTTTAACCAATAAATCAATTGTGTCCATTACCTCCTGCTAAGTGAAATTTTTCTACCACTTTAGTAAATTAACCTAGAAGTAGATAATGTTTGCTTAGCATAGATAATGTTTACTTAGCTTATTAAATGAGATGAAGCTGAGTTTACTTTGAATATTCAATCATATGAAAGGGATATTATTATTATTATTCAGGATTTATATAGTGCCAACAGTTTGCACATCACATCACAAAATAAAGGGAGACAGTCACAATACAATGCAAGACAAAAGGGAAACACAGGCCATGCTTGTGAAAGTTTACAACAGTGTTTCTCAACTTTTTTTGAGTCAAGGCACCCTTTAGAAATAATGGACAGTCTCAAGGCACCCTATTCTAAAATGTAAAAACTATTCTAATAGTTTTAGATAAAGCATCAACATCCAGACAAGCAAGACACCTAACGTTAAAGATGATTTATTCTTCCAAAGCAAATACACTTTTGCAACTGGTACTGACTAGTATTCCAATGTTTCTCTTCTCCCTCAGTTTTTCTCTATCACTCAGCTGATGTGACCGTAATGCTGATGGAGAAGGGCAGGGGAGGATCAAACAAGGATACTATGCATGTGAATGGCATACTCCATCCTCTATCCATCCTCCATCTACTGATGATGCCATTGGTCGTTAGGATGCCAGCAGCTAGAAGGTTGTAATGGTGCACAATGAAAGCCTATGGCTTTGTGTAACTAAAAGGCAGGCTTCATTGACACACCGGCTTGTATACAATTTTTGGGCATTTTGCCAAGGCACACCTCAAGGTACCCCTAAAAATGATTAAAAGTGGATTTCTTTTGCACATGATTGGATGGTAAAGAGAACACAGCTTCACCCTATTTGCTAAGCTCAGTGATTATTAACTTACATATTGAACATTCACTTTGCTTATTGACCAACCTCTTCTCAATTAGTAAATTAACCCTAATGTCTTTTCAAAAAAAATCCACTGGAACACATAAGAGCCTTGGCAAACTGGTTCAGCATATCTGCCAATCTCAAATAACATTGTTTTAAAATGATTTTCTTTTAAAGCCAGCTCTGCACTAAAATCCTGAGCCCCAAAGTGTCCCACCTGCAGTAAAGGTGAGTGCCCCCAGTGGCGTCTATCCCACACTGACATAAAATGTATCTGAACCACCAAAAAATGTCATACAGTATATTGCAGCTTACGGGTCATAAGATGTGATGGCTGCATTTTTCAGCCTGTTTTCTGTTTATTTTTACCTGGTGGTTCTGCCAGTAACACACTTTCTGTCCCTGGGTAACAATGCTCGCTCACTCTACTGCATCAAGGCAACAGGAACTGGACCGGATTACTGGAACCTTCTGCTCTCCTCTTCATCATAACATACAAGGGAAGAGTTATGAAGCCATCAGAAGAACCTAATTTATAGGAAGGCAGCACATGCAAAGAATAAAGAAAGTTATCAGCTATAACGATTTGTGGCAAGATCAGCGGGTATTTATTTTTTATTTTTTAATTTAACAAATTTATCAAACAAATATAACAAAAACATTTCAATATTTAACATACCAAAAAAGAAGCAAATAAGATAAATTCATAGTCAGGGTGTGCATGCACTTTGAGGCCTAGCCACATTTACAATAAAACCATAATATATATATATATATATATATATATATATATAGATATATACATTAAGGTATTAATTTCATGGAAATAACATTATCAGTGTTTGCTAATGGTTTAAAAATCATATTTCTTTGTGTAGTTTGCTGTTGCATATGTGCAAGTAGGCAACCTTATTTTTTCATTACATGTGCGGGTTCTGCTTCCTCCTACTGATTCTCTTATCTCACTGCAAGTCTTCCACACACATTTGACTGATAACAATAGACTCTACACTCTCAAGTGAGATGAAATACATTACTCAGAGGCTGATTTACTAGAGTTGAGAATCTTTACGTAAAAAAAACTATAGTTTGATAACTTTGAATACTTTATGTACAGATTAAATAAAGAGAAATTTGCCTTTCACATGAATGAATAATTGAACTGAACTGTAACTCAATTTATCAAATAAAGGTATTAATTGCAAGGAAAAAATAAATATAAATAACATGTATATATATTTTTTATATATATATATATATATATATATATATATATATATATATATATATATATATATATATATATATATATTTTTTTTTTTAATAAGCTAATTTAAATCTAACTAATAAGTATCCTGCTTATTGAATGTGATTTTATTGATAGATCCACTAGAAACTAAGATCTCTATATCCAATCAGTCAGTGTCCCTCTTAATGTTCTGCATGTAATACCCAAATAATTCTGGCTGCACGCATTTTCAAAACTGATTTTCAGTGTCAAGCAGTATTGGTAACTTACAGTGTAACTTGTTGTCATAAAGTCGGAGATTTAAATGGAATGTGCCAGAAATTTGGATATTCCACATTGCTATTAAAACAGCAAGACCTTGTGATTCCATATTATTCCATTCAGTACGGCAACACTTTGCTTTTATATTATGTGCTATTTATGATTTGCTTAACATTGTTATTGTCATTATGGATGGATTTTCTGTTGCATTCACTGCTTTATAACAAAGTCAATAAAAATTATGTAACTCACAGCATTTTCTTTTTAGTATGTGGAATGTTTGCAAAACATTTTTTGTCAGAAATGGGCAACCTTTAACACTGCAGCTGTTGCTGAATGTTCTCCCCCACAACATTTAAGCAATAGATGCCAAATCTTACACTCCGGTAATATTTTTATACAATAAATCAGATGGCAGAGCTTCCAATGCCTACTGAAATTTGGGAACATATATGTGCTTTGTGTAGATTTAATAAAATATGAGAATGCTTATGAGAATATTTTTTTTTTCAAAATAATGGAGAATCCATAAGAATACTTTCTGACTGCTTTGTATATATTCTTTACAAAAATAAAAAATAAAACTGAAGCAGGCACTTTGTATATATCTGAAGAATATAAAGTGATTATAAAATAAATCAAGGTTAAGCACATTCCTATGAAAATGTTTATATAAAAAAAAAAAATCTTGTTCACATGCTTAACATCTGTAATATCAGGAAACAGCATACCATTCCAGACCATTATATGTATCCGTCTAAACATTTACAGTATATAATAAAATGGAACACTAATGGAGCCAAGTTAATAATCAGATTTTTTTATTTTTTATTTAACAGTTTTGTAGTTGGAGCAAGGACTTTTAACTGTTTGCAATTGCATATTATTTTTCTTTTTCACAAAAAAAAAAACAATGACTAGTTAAAGGGAATCTGTTAAGAATCATGATACCAGCTTCAGCCAGCAGCTGTCATTCTCTGTCCTGGGCCATACATTTTTTTTTTCTGTAGTGAAGCTGAATCTTTTCAGCTTCAATGTTAGGAATATCACTGACCGATAACTAGAATGTGGCCTGGGAGCCAGAGAATTTGAAGATCGCATTTTGAGGCTTTTCTCACTAGTATTTTATTTAAAGTGGCCTAATCATTAAAATAGACTCCTTACAATCAATAAAATAACATGTCAACATTACCAAATTATTTTAATTCTTTAAAAAAAGTAACTTCTTCCTATGACTAAAAGAGCTGTTTTCCCAGCTTGCAGCCCCGGTCACATGGTCTCTGTCCGCCCCTCTGTCAGCTCCCAGACAGTGCATATGCAGGGAACCTGATTTCATTAGGCTGTGATTTTTTTTATACCTTTTATACAGATGAATTTTTACTGCCTTTGGAGGTTTCATCTACATATATACTAGCTTATTTTATATAGAATTGCTTATGACATGGTCTTTCCACAGATATACACAAACTAAATCTTGGTCGTCTCCTGAGGAAGCGGGCGTTGCTCCATGAAATGAATAGAGATTACAGATGGAATATGCATCAATTCAAGTGCTTTTGCAATTTTGTATATACGTAATCCAACAGGAGCACATGTATTTGATATATACAAAGGAGCACATGTACTTTGATATATACAAAGCTTAATATGTCTGGTTTTAACTTGAACATTTAATACATTTTGTATCTTTTTTATATTTTTATATCAATTTTATTTGGCACAACTCATGAAAGTCCCATGGGCAAAAATTCTTTCTTGGTTCTCGTATATTTTAGAGACTGAGTTCTGCCATTGTCTTAGCAACTGTGACCTTTTCTTTGTTTGTACATTACAGCACAGGGCCTACTGTTTTTAATCAGTAGTGATATATGGTACTCGTAATGTTTGCCCCCATGAACATAGATAATTATTAAATATACACAGAAACATGTTTTTTTTTTATATATTAACAATGACAGATATATGAAGTTGGGCTATTTGATATGGGTATCTAAAATCAGGCCATAGTTCCAATTTAAAGGGCCACTACCATTAAACTAGAAAGTTACTTTTGTGTTTCTTTATAGCTGCTACCCTGTTTCCCTGAAAATAAGACCTAGCGTGATTGTTGGTGATGGCTGCAATATAAGCCCTACCCCCCAAATAAGCCCTACCCCGTTTCCCTGAAAATAAGCCCTACCCTGAAAATAAGATCTACAAGGACTTTAACTTGGGCTTTTTTGGGGGGTAGGGCTTATATTGCAGCCATCAGCGACAATCACGCTAGGTCTTATTTTCGGGGAAACAGGGTATTAGAGTTTAAAGGGAGCCTAAAGCCAGCCTTCAGTCCCCAGATCAACTGTAGCTTATTGCACTCCCCCATTACCACAAGATAAATCTTGAGCTTTTTTTGGTTGTTGTTGGTTTACTTTTTTGTTGAGCCCAATCCCCCTGCCACCATTCATGCCTAGGTGAGGATGATGTGTCCCTGCTCCTGCAGCCTCCTGGGATATCCTTGTCACATATTCCAGGAGGCTGCAGGAGCAGGACTCACAGCGGCCAAGTCCTGCCACTAGTTATAGGGGGCCAGATATAGAATCTGGAACAGACAGCTATCTCCCGATTGTGTAAGATGGTGGTCCTGTTATGACGAACATAGCAGGACAACACTGTATTTGCTGGGCAGGTGAATATGTTTTCTGAAGAGTTCCCAGAAATACAGGTAAGAAGGTACTGAAAAAAAAGTCAGGAGGGGGGTTATTTTTTAAGTGGGCACCATTCCATTCAGACAGACGCTCATTAACAGCACTGCCAAGCTCCTCTCAGAACTGGGTATATTTTTTTGGGCTGCATTATACTAAAGTATACAGAGCACCTCAAGGAGAAATTGTAGCCTTGGAGTTGTCAACATCTGATCAGCTAGGGTGCCAAGCAAGGAGACTGCTACTGATCAGCAGCAAGGGGTTGTAAAATATCTCCTTCACATTCAAACACATAAAAACACCGGATTCCATTCTTTTCAAATAGACACAGTTCTATAAACTCTCGGGAAATTTACTTTTTTGTCTGTGAATATTATTAAACTGTTTTACATAAGCCAACTCATAAATTATGTTTTTTTTTAGGTCCTTCAAACACTATAAAAGAAGATAATGGAATATCCTTCGTCTGCAGTTTTGACGGGAAAGACGCAGAGAAGGGTTAATGTGCTTTTTTTTAAGCCAAAGCCCACAGGAATGCCAAAGGGAATATTATTTAATCAAAAGTGCAAATAAACCCTGCACGATCAGGGTTGTAAAACAGCAAGAGAAATAAAAGGATGTTGTGTTATACTCTGAAGATCCATATCCGAAGAGCTACTGTGAAGTTTTCCAAAGTCATCTTTAATATGGGGGCAGACGGCTTATTGTTGTTGTATTTTAAATATAACGTTTTAACAAGGCCTAGTTACTGTTGAACTGCATATGATAAATCTCTGTTGGTAAATACATAAAAGCTTTATGTTCTCAGGCAGAATCCAATGCAATAAGAAAGGCAACTATTCAAAGCAGCCAAAACCATGTAATGTGCATACACATATGCATAATTAAAGGAAATCATAAAACTAAAGGCTGGCAAGAAGATAATAGGGACCATTTAAATTTAGAGAATGGAAAAAAGTTAAATAAGATTGTTGCTTAGAACAACCAATACGGTGTCAGCTTTCATGTTTTAAAGCTGTACTCCAAGCAAACAGATAAAATATACAAACGATATATACTTTTGTGAGCTGTTCTACCTGCCAAAAGATTTTTATTTCTCTCTATTTATGTCTCTCCTCCTCCCTTAATCTTTGACTGGAAAAAGAGAAGAAACTCACTGGTGAGTTTAGCTTTCTGTCACTCTTCTGTCTCCTCACATCAGCATGCACTCCAGCACAACTGGTTGACTTCGAGCCCCCCCCCCCCCCAGTCTTAGGTCTTCTGTACCATATAAATCACGTCTGTAAATAAATTGTATGTGCAGTCATACAGTTTTTGCTAGGATTTATTTTGCATGTTTAAAAATGTGAAGGAGAATGTGCAAATCCATTTACTGGCAAAAGTAAGATTATCATCTTTGTAAAGAACTGATATAAAATCAACTTGCAGTATGAACCTTTTAGCACATTGATTATACCCTGTTTCCCCCAAAATAAGACCTAGCGTGATTGTCGGGAATGGCTGCAATATAAGCCCTACCCACCAAATAAGCCCTACCCTGTTTCCCCAAAAATAAGCCCTACCCTGAAAACAAGACCTACAAGGACTTTTACTAGGGCTTATTTGGGGGGTAGGACTTATGTTGCAGCCAACACCGACAATCACGCTAGGTCTTATTTTAGGGGAAACAGGGTATGTACATATCTCCTGACAGTCCTGTATTGTGCAGGGCCAGTGTTTTCTTTCTCAGAGAATAGGTGCAGGAACTCCATCCTTCTAAGTCACTTCGTGTCTCCGCCCCCTATCCACCTCCAAGCACTGACCCTTGGTTCTGCCTCTACCCACCTCTGAGCACTG
The DNA here is from genome assembly GCA_028564925.1 of Lithobates sylvaticus. NCBI lineage: Eukaryota > Metazoa > Chordata > Amphibia > Anura > Ranidae > Lithobates > Lithobates sylvaticus. The sequence goes on along the minus strand of CM053028.1, from coordinate 351,635,255 downwards.
ACCATTGGTTCTGCCCCTACCCACCTCTGAGCACTGACCCTTGGTTGTGCCCCTACCCTTCTCTGAGCACTGACCCTTGGTTCTGCCCCTACCCACCTCTGAGCACTGACCCTTGGTTCTGCCCGACCAACCTCTGAGCACCGACCCTTGGTTCTGCCTCTACCCACCTCTGAGCATTGACCATTGGTTCTGCCCCTACCCACCTCTGAGCACTGACCCTTGGTTCTGCCCTTACCCACCTCTGAGCACTGACCCTTGGTTCTGCCCGACCCACCTCTGAGCACTGACCCTTGGTTCTGCCCTGACCCACCTCTGAGCACTGATCCTTGGTTCTGCCCCTACCCACCTCTGAGCACTGACCCTTGGTTCTGCCCCTACCCACCTCTGAGCACTGACCCTTGGTTCTGCCCCTACCCACCTCCGAGCACTGACACTTGGCTCTGCCCCTACCCACCTCCGAGCACTGACCCTTGGTTCTGCCCCGAACCCACCTCCGAGCACTGACCTTGGCTCTGCCCCTACCCACCTCTGAGCACTGAGCCTTGGTTATGCCCCATACCCACCTACGAGCACTGACCCTTGGTTCTGCCCCTACCCACATCTGAGCACTGACCCTATGTTCCAACCCCTACCCAGCTCCCAGTATGGCCCCTTTTAGAGAATATAGAGCCAAGTATCATTTTGTAGTGTTGAGTAATTTGTATGGAATTTGGTAATGATAACAAGAAAAGCAATACAATAGATCCCCTGTAGCCAGCAGCAATAGACCCCCAGCAGTAGCAACATATTTACCAGCAGCCAGCACCAATAGACTCCAACAGCCAGAAACAGTAGACCCCTGCCTAAACAGTAGATCCCATTCAAGCAACTATCCCCCCCAAGTAACAAAAGATCCTCCACCAGCAACAATAGATTGCCATGCAAAATTAGATCCCTCTAGCAACTATAGATACATACCTCCCAACTTTTTGAGATGGGAACGAGGGACACCTATTACCAAAGGTATGTAGGCATAAGACACCCCCTGCTATGCCCTCTTAAATGCTTCCAGACAGCCCACCGCACATATACTGCGGCAGGGCAGCTCGGCTGCGCGAAACTACGTACCTGTACATTATTTGCTTCTTCGGGGTCTGGGGCATGGGTGCGCCCCCCCCCCCCCCTGCGACCTGCTTCCCCCGTGACCATGCAAGCCAATTAGCAGATCCAGCAGATGTGATGTCCGCTGGGAATCCGGCAATCGTTCATAGTCTGCCTATGTAAACAAGTCAGATCGCCATTCTGTCAGTGAGGAAGAGGGAGATCTTGTGTTCCTGCTAAGAGATCTTTCTCTTCCCCAGTCAAACCATCCCCCACACAGTTAGCAAGCACCCCCTAGGAGCATATTTAACCCTTTAATCGCCCCTGATGTTAACCCCTTCCCTGCCAGTATAATTTTATACAATGACGGTGCGTTTTTTTTTAGCATTGATCACGCTATTGGTGTCACTGGTCCCCAAAAAGTGTACATTAGTGTCAGATTTGTCCACCGCAATATCGCAGTCCCACAAAAAATCTCTGCCATTACTAGTAAAAAAATATAAAAAAAATAAAAAGTTCATAAATCTATCCCATAGTTTGTAGACGTGATAACTTTTGTGCAAACCAATCAATATACGCTTATTGGGATTTTTTTTTATCAAAAACATGTAGCAGAATACATATTGGCCTAAATTGATCTGGGACAAATTCTCTTCCCATTAACCGCCAATGTCAGTTATTTTTCATTTCACTAACCACCATCACTAGTCTTTTTTTCCACCTGCTGACTACAGACACTAAGTATTTTTCTGCTTACCAACATCGGGCATTTTTTCCTTGCACTGATATTTTTTCTCTCCCTGACCATCAATTCCAGGCATTTTTTTTTAATCCCGCCGACCACCAACGGTGCCCATTTTTCTTTTAGTTGATTACAAATAACCAGCCATCCTTTCCTCCCGCTGACCAGCAACATAAAGGGGACTATGACATTTGCTGACCACTGCACTCTTTACATTGTGTTGCAACAGTACTTGTAGCATTGTACATTTCATACTCCTGACCAAAAGATTTATTGTCTTAACAACTATTTTAATGAAGTTATTCTTTGAGGTGGGCTCAGACAAATTGTTAGCTCCCTGTCTATGTGCTCTTTTGTTTTTTTTAAAGATGGTCCTTAAAGTGGAGTTGCCCCCCCAAAAAAAAAAAAAATCATTAACCACTTGACCACTGGGCACTTAAACACCCTTAAAGTGGTGTTTCCCCCTAAAAAAAAATAAAAAAAAGGCTTAAAATTCCTACAAAAAATAAAAAATAAATAATTGGAAAAAAAAATATTTTTTACATACCTCTAAATGCCTGTTGCTAGGGGGTCTCTCGTAGTCTGCCTCCTGCATAGCCTCGGCATAGCCTCGGCTGGTGACATCCTTCCCCTTGGCGCAGGAAGGGCTCCCCAGTCATCTGGGACCTGTCACTTGTCCCAGATGACTGTGCGGCCAATCACGGCATGGCGCCGCTTGCGCATGCACAGTGGGTGCCCGGCTGTGAAGCCACAGCTGGGTGCCCACAGTTGTAATGCTGGCGCCGCCGAGCGGATCGGAGGGAGAGCGGAGCTTCAACCCCCCTGCATCGCTGGACCCTGGAACAGGTAAGTGTCCGATTATTAAAAGTCAGCAGCTGCAGTATTTGTAGCTGCTGACTTTTAATTTTTTTTTTGAGAGATACACCTCTTTAATAACCAGACCAATTTTCAGCTTTCGGTGTTCTCACATTTTGAATGACAATTACTCAGTCATACAACACTGTCACCATTGGGTTTTTTATTTTTTGCCCTATAAAAGAAAAAAGACTGAAAATTCTGTAAAAAAATGAATTTTTCTTCGTTTCTGTTATAAAATTTAGCAAATTTGGAATTTTTCTTGATAGATTTTGGCCAAAATTTATACTGCTACATATCTTTGGTAAAAATAAGTACAAATTGGGGTATATTATTTGGTCTTTGTGAAAGTTATAGAGTCCACAAGCTATGGTGCCAATATCTGAAAATTGATCACACCTGAAGTACTGACATTTCTTGAGACCCTAACATGCCAGAAAAGTAGAAATACCCCCCAAATGACCCCTTTTTGGAAAGAAGACATTCCAAGGTATTTATAAAGAGTGAGTTTTTTGAAGTTGTCATTTTTTCCCACAATTCTTTGCAAAATCAAGACTTTTTTTTTCTTATTTTTTTATCACAAAATTTTCATATTAGCAGGTTATTTCTCACACGCAGCATATGCATACCACAAATTACACTCCAAAACACATTCTGCTATTACTCCCTAGTATGGCGATACCACGTGTGAGACTTTTACACAGCGGCCCAACATGCAGGGAGCACCATCAGGCGTTCTGGAGCACCCAGGCCAATTCTGACATTTCTCTCCTACATGTAAAAATCATAATTTATTCACTAGCAAATTACATAGAACCCCAAAACAATATATATGTTTTTTTAAGCAAACCCTAAAGAATACAATGGCGGTCGTTGCAACTTTTTATCTCGCACTCTACTGGCACAAGAATTTTTCGAACGTGTTTTTTTTTGAAAAAAAAACTGTTTTGTGCTTTACAAAAAACAAAACAGTAAAGTTAGCCCAATGTTTTTGCATAATGTGAAAGATGAAGTTACGCCAAGTAAATAGATACCTAACATGTCACCCTTCAAAATTGGACACACTCGTGGAATGGCGACAAACTTCGCTACTTAAAAATCCCCATAGGCGACGCTTAAAAATGATTTACTGGTTAAATTTTTTGAGTTACAGAGGAGGTCTAGGGCCAAAATTATTGTTCTCACTCTAACGTTCGCAGCAATACCTCACATGTGTGGTTTGAACATGTTCGCTTCTGCATGCAAGCACACAGGGACAGGGGCGCTTTAAAAAATTTTTTTTTTTTATTGTCCATTTTACTTTGACACTATTTTAGTTTGACACTTTTTTCCCCAAAATAATTTTTTTTGATCTCTTTTATACCTATTACAAGGAATGTAAACATCCCTTGTAATATGAATATGGCATGACAGGTCCTCTTTACAATAAGACCCCACATCTCACCTTTAGGCTGGGAAGCCTGAAATATAAAACGATCCTGGCTTCGATCGTAGCGGTGAGTCAGTAGAAGTACCGGAGGGCGGCGGGAGGGGGGGACGTCCCCTCTGGCCTCCCGTAAGAACAGCCGTTATGAGCAGCGGAACAGCCGTTATGATCATTCTTATGGTGTAAGGAATCGCCGGCTGAAAAAGCTGATATCTGAATGATGCCTGTAGCTGCAGGCATCAGTCAGATATCCCCGCACAAAGTCAAGGACGTCATATGATGGCCGGCAGGCAGGAAGTGGTTAAAACACATTTCTTTCTTTATTTTTTTAACACAAAGTTGTCAATTTATACAAAATTTTGATCACACAGCATGTACATACCAAAAAATGATACCCCAAGATAGATTCTCCTACTCCTCCTGAGTACGGCAATACCACATGTGTGAGACTAACACAGCCTGGCCACATACAGAGGCCGAGTACAGCCGAGTACAGCCGAGTATGGCTGAGCATGGCTGGGTATCGTCGAGTATGGCTGGGTATCGCAGAGTATGGCTGGATATCGCCGAGTATGGCTGAGTATTGCAGAGTATTGCAGGGTATCGCAGGGTATTGCAGGGTATTGCATGGTATCGCAGGGTATTGCAGAGTATCACAGGGTATTGCATGGTATCGCAGGGTACTGCAGAGTATCGCAGGGTATTGCATGGTATCACAGGGTATTGCATGGTATCGCAGGGTATTGCATGGTATCGCAGGGTATTGCATGGTATTGCAGGGTATGGCAGAATATCGCAGGTTATGGCAGGGTCAGCAGCTGCAGTAATTGTAGCTGCTGACTTTTAATTTTTTTTTTTTTAAATGGGCACACCTCTTTAGGCGTTATGTGTGTCTGTGCTACTCTCACTTGTCATACAGTAGGTAAGGAGTATTTTGTGGGTACAAGGACTGCAGCACACGTGTGCAGTATGTTCTATAGGCTTAGACAATATTTACCAATTGTTCCTTTAGGTCAAAAACAATCCAAAGCAATTTAGCCCCACTCACTTTTCACCCACCGTTTTCAACTTTCTGGGTTTCTTAACTTCTAAAATGTTAATAAATGCTGATAATGATTTCTGAACACTTTGCCATATTTTAGGTTGTAATTCTTGTAAAATTTAATATTAAAAAGATACGAATGGATTAATTTCATATTTTTTTTTATTTTACTAAATAAATGTAGCTTTGTCCACTCTGCCGATAATTGATGATGCCAGGATTCCTAATTTTTGTGATTCTCCACAGACAGGAGAGATCTACATGGCAATATTCAGGGTAATGAAAAACTGATAAATTATTCTTTTTATATGACCATCACTATAAATGATGGCCAATATAGTATTTCTACCTCCTAATTACAGTGACAGTGTTATGGTTGTAACATTTCTCATGCAGCTGGATAACTATTTTAATTATTTTAATAAAGAAGAGGAAGACAGAGAAGAAGTTACTGTCTGGAACTGACTTTGGTCGTGCAATGAGAGTCATAGGGTGAAAGTGCTACTGTGCAAAATGCGGTGCAAGCCTGTGTATGTTAAAGTAAAACTCCAGCCAAACAGCTAAAGACACAGTTAAAATAGGTGCAGCTCAATTACAATATATATATATATATATATATATATATATATATATATATATATATATATATATATATATATATATATATATATATACTCTTTAGAACGTTAATGTTATTTCAAAAATAATTTTCAGTCTTTTTAAAAGCACAAAGAAGCTGGAGGAGATGATAATCACCAATATGCATAAAGGGATTTAAAAGGTAAAAAGAGCATTTTCTTAAAGTGTAACTCCACATTTGTTGAGAAAAATCATTCCCCTCTGGGTAATCTATGTACATTACAAGGATTATAACAACCTTTGTTGAAGAAATCCATGTTTTGTCTGTGCCTCTGTACTGAGTGGGTCTAATGGGAGTGGTTTTATAATTAACTGTCAGCTGTGTAGCTGCAGGGCACTAATGAGCAAAGCTGCTGGGCCTGCATCCCTTTAGACGTGTACCCATTGGAAATATCTCACCAAAAATGACATTTTTGTTGCAGGGGATGCCTGAAATCTGACTTGTATCTTAGTGCAGACTTCTGAGAAAATTGGTCAGCCAATAACACAAGCAGGAAACTATGTTTCTGGGGAGGGGTCAGTACATATTCTGTGTACAGAACAACTCCATGTAGCCATATTGTTTTGCATTTATAGAAAATTGCAGCGGCTGCAGATTGAAAATAAAAGGTAATTTTTAATAGCATTCAACTACAATATGTATGACATGTATCGCAATTGTACATACTATATTATCTTTTCTTTATTTCCAATTTTTTTCCCCCACGAAAGTGGAGTTATCCTTTAAAGAGAAATTATGTCAATTGTTTATGATATACCTGGGTGGAAGACACCTATTTAGCCCAAACTTGGTCTGCTGCCACCAATAGCCATTATCTATTACACACATTGGTACACACCTATTATTTGGCCGTGTTGGACTACACATTGGCATTGGTGTTTTTGGGTTGTCCCGCTCTCTCTCGCTTCTCCTTGTCGGTGGAGGTATTCCACCATCCATCTTGGGAGCTGCGATATGTGTAAGGGAGGTCTTCTGATCTCCTGCTGTCCCCTCCCACCTGTCTGGATGGGCGGGGCCACCCACATATCGATGTCATGTTTTCCACGCCCATCGGGTGACGCCTACCTGGCATCATTGCGTATGTGCTGTGTGGACCATCTCAGGTATGTGGGGTAACTGCCCAGTGGCCGAGAACGGCTCCATCGCTCACACGCCTCGTTACCCGTACATGACGTTGGGGTGGAGCATCTGGCCCGCCCATGGGTGCAAGTTGGAGGCCTGACATGGTGGCGATTCTCATTCACAGTTCTGTCCATTCATACAATAGCTGCACTTCCATGAGGGGAAAATATCCATCCACTTCACTCAGGTAACCACTGATGTGTTTCAGTTTAGTTCACACTCTAGTATGGTTCTTCATTTGTCCTTATACCTTAAATTTCTTCACCCCCAGTGCACTTTATACATAACTTATTATTATCCTCTCACATTTTAATGAATATTTTCACTGTCCCTTCTGTCTCCCATTCCATACCAGCGTTTACCTTATGCTGGCTCATGTATTTTTACATGCATACTAATTTAGCTCATTACGCTTGTCTGCATTTGCAGGGTTTTGTGACACACATATATACTCTTTGACTATTTTTTATCTGTCATCCATCATGGACAAGGTGAGACTTCTAGGGACACGCACCACAGCCATGTCGGTCCTCCGGTTGTTCCCCTGTTGGGGTTACTTTTTGCTTCACCTCCTCAGCTACCAAGCTGTAAGTCTGTTGCTCCTGCTGTCTGTGGAGTCAGTGATTGATGACCTGGCCCAGCCCATTGATGAGTATGGGGTCTTGCACTCAGACCCCTCTGACCACTGACCACCTTGCCAATTCTGTGTAAGATACATTTATTTGGTTTATTTCTTGTATTGCAGATACATTAAAGTATCTACCCCTGAAGAAGCGAGCGTGGGCTCGTGAAACACGTCAGCTACTACTGATGCATGTATACTTTTGATGCCTGCATACTGTTTTTTTATACACACTGTATGTATACCTCATCGGCCTGTTCATCATTGCTGGTAATGGACTGGGGGGGAACCCATGCCATTTTTTTCAATGATTTTTATCTATATTGCCGGGATCCGATAATACATTACAGCCGCGAGCAGTTAAATTACATTTCTTCCTTTAGAAATTTCATTTTGCTGTGGTACTGTTCTAAACACGGGAAAGATGCGCAACTTTATATGCATACTAAGGACACCCCTCAGGCACGATATTTAAAGGAATATTAAATTTTTATAGTTTCACTTTAAAAACGGCGGCTTTTAAAACTTTTTTTTGCATTGATACATGTCCCCTGGGGCAGGACCCTGGTCCCCAAACACTTTTTATGACAATAACTTGCATATAAGCCTTTAAAATTAGCACTTTTGATTTTTCATGTTTGTGTCCCATAGACTTTAACGGTGTCTGTTCGTAAGTTCTGGTGCGAACTGAACCGGGGTGAGTTTGGCTCATCCCTAGTGGGAATGTGTGCAAATCGCATGCTTTCCTGCACCCGCAGCAAAAGCACGCTTCTTAATGGCACTCTCACACATTCCTGTGCTGGAAAACACATAGCACTATGCGGTTTCCCTGTGGCTGCGATTTTAGAAAAGGTGCAGGGACTTTTCCCTGCGTTTCAAATGGGAAACCTCATTAGTGTTAACCTGGCCTTGGCCAAGCTTTACCACTTACTAGCTCATCCTTACTGCTTTTTGCATATACTTGCTGCTCATTGTACAGTACTGAACAACCTAGTGATAGAGAGGTGACATGAGACGGTGAACAGCTACACCAGGAAGTTACCTGCCTGTCTGTGCAGTGGGGCAGAGGTATCCTAAGACTGGCTTTCTGTGTATTTGTTACCTCTATGGTAAAAAGCACAAACACAACAGATGGAAAATCCTGCTAGTAAAAGCATGAGTGTGTGTGTGTGTTTGTGTGTATACATATCATACATTTGTACAACTACAGAGCACAGTATGTGTAATCTTCAACATTTATCAATCATGTTGATCTACAACTTCCTTTTAATATTCTTTAAGTGTGTTTACCACTAAATTAGCTCCACACTGTTTTGTTTTTGTTGTTCCTTACCACTGGACGGCCCAGCTACCTCATTAGTCATTCTCTGCACTCTTTAAGCTGTCAAGTTTGAACAGTTTAATTTGCTTTTACTGGACTTAAGCCTGGAACTCAAAAACACTTTTGGTAGTTCCTCTGCTTTAAAAAAATACACATTCACTTCTACAGGCTGTAAATAATTTATTCAAATGATAGGAAATCTATTGTAATTTTTGCTAATTTAGGATTTTTTTCTAGCTTACTGGAAAGCTTTTCTCAGAGTAAACAATACAAATAAAGGAGAGAATGAGCACCCTTTATTATTTCAATAAAAGCCAGAGTGTTATTCTCTGCCTTTGCTCACACAGTAAAACTGCCAAGGAGACACAAGAGGTGATTCTACTTTGAGCTGGACCTTTTGGTTTGCTGGTAAGCTGCCTTTGACTTCATCTGTAAGACATTCAAGTCAAAGGTACAAGTCTCATCTCTTTCCTCTTGCTAAAGAAGCAATGACGAAGTTACAAATATAATTACTAGGTTGTCCCTAATTTTCTATTTAGACATTCTGCATTGCATGATCCTCTGTTCAATTATCAAAGTACAAATGGATGGTTGGGGAACAGTCCACAGCGGAAGATAATTTTAGTGTATGTATATATATATATATATATATATATATATATATATTAGGGCTGTTACTGATCAAAATTTTCGTGTTCGATTAATCGTTTTTTTTTTAATCGATTAATCAACAAATTTTGATTAATTATAACGCACATACAGATCCAACTACTTTTATCTGATCTCCTTGCATTGCAACTCTGCATTAGTCAGTGGTAAATGTGGTATACACTATATACAATCACCCGCACTAGTTAGTTTCCACAATCCATGACTTAACTTCACAGTTCACACAAATACATTTTAAATTCAAACTGTAGCACTGACGTAAGTAATTTTTTTTCCACAGTAGCCTGACAATCCCTCCACTTCCGGTCTAACTAATCACTCTCACCTTATGGCATGGACCCCTGTGCAAACAGGTGGTCATGCAAGCGGGTATCAAAAGGGTTAACACAGACCATAAACTTCTCTCACGCCGATGCCAGGTCATGGGTAGAAAGAAAAAATCTAAGTGCTCTAAGTGCTCACCGCCTAAGTATAAGATTTCATTTTGGTGTTCAAACACAAACTACTCACATAAAGATGATAAAAACACAGCATGTAAAGCAAACAATCGTGTTAGTTCCGTAGGGCAGCAGCAGGTGACGGCATGCGTAGCTCCTCCCCCCTACGTGTTACGTTCAATCAGAACGTGGATGTCACTGGACTCCTCACCCCTTCCCTTCGTTCCCCCTTGGGGAAGGGGGGAGGAGTCCGGTGATGTCGATGTCCGTGACGGGACTCCCTGAAGACCCGGAAGCCGGCGGAGAGGTGAGTACCGATCAAAATTATCAATTAATCGAGGAATTAATCTTTAATTTCCACAGCCCTAATATATATATATATATATATATATATATATATATATATATACTATAGAACAGTTATTCATTGAAACTCATTCATAAAAAAAAGTCATTGATAAAAAAAAAAAAAAAATGAAAAAAATGAAAAAAAAAAAGCGTAGGGGTCCCCCCAAATTCAATAACCAGGCCCTTCAGGTCTGGGATGGATATTAAGGGGAACCCCAGCCAAAAAAAAAAAAAAATGGCGTAGGGTCCCCCTCAAAATCCATACCAGACCCTTGAGGTCTGGTATGGATTTTAAGGGGAACCCTAGCCAAAAAAAATGGCGTGGGGTCCCCCTCAAAATCCATACCAGACCCTTATCCGAGCACGCAACCTGGCAGGCCGCAGGAAAAGAGGGGGGGACGAGAGCGGCCCCCCTCTCGCCTGAACCGTACCAGGCCACATGCCCTCAACATTGGGAGGATGCTTTGGGGTCTAAGACCCCTAAAGCACCTTGTCCCCATGTTGATGAGGACAAGGGCCTCTTCCCCACAACCCTGGCCGGTGGTTGTGGGGGTCTGCGGGCGGGGGGCTTATCGGAATCTGGAAGCCCCTTTAACACGGGGACCCCCAGATCCCGCCCCCCCCTGTGTGAAATGGTAAGGGGGTACAAAAGTACCCCTACCATTTCACCAAAAAAGTGGCAAAAATGGTAAAAATGACAGGAGACAGTCTTTGACAATTCCTTTATTAAAATCTTCTTTCTTCTTTCTTCATCCTTCGGATTCTTCATCTTCTCCTTCCTTCATCTTCTTCCATCTTCTTCTTCCATTTTCTTCTTCCTCCGATCCGCTTCTTCTTGCGCTGGTCTTCTCGTCCTTCTCGTCCGGCATCTTCTTCCGTCGGCGTCGGTGTCGGTGTCTTCTTGGGCCGCTCCGCGCAATGGGAGGCTCCCGCTGTGTGAGGCTCCGCTCCATCTGACAGGTCTTTTAAAACGGAGGGCACCTGGTGACCCCGCCCCCCTCTGACGTCATGGGGAAAGCCATCATGGAATTCCCCATGACGTCCCTGTGCGTCAGAGGGGGCGGGGTCACCAGGTGCCCTCCATTATGAAAGACCTGTCAGACGGAGCGGAGCCTCACACAGCGGGAGCCTCCCATTGCGCGGAGCGGCCCAAGAAGAGACAGAGACACCGACGCCGACGCCGACGGAAGAAGATGCCGGACGAGAAGGACGAGAAGACCAGCGCAAGAAGAAGCGGATCGGAGGAAGAAGAAAATGGAAGAAGAAGATGGAAGAAGATGAAGGAAGGAGAAGATGAAGAAACCGAAGGATGAAGAAAGAAGAAAGAAGATTTTAATAAAGGAATTGTCAAAGACTGTCTCCTGTCATTTTTACCATTTTTGCCACTTTTTTGGTGAAATGGTAGGGGTACTTTTGTACCCCCTTACCATTTCACACAGGGGGGGGGCGGGATCTGGGGGTCCCCTTGTTAAAGGGGGCTTCCAGATTCCGATAAGCCCCCCGCCCGCAGACCCCCACAACCACCGGCCAGGGTTGTGGGGAAGAGGACCTTGTCCTCATCAACATGGGGACAAGGTGCTTTAGGGGTCTTAGACCCCCAAAGCATCCTCCCAATGTTGAGGGCATGTGGCCCGGTACGGTTCAGGCGAGAGGGGGGGGCCGCTCTAGTCCCCCCCTCTTTTCCTGCGGCCTGCCAGGTTGCGTGCTCGGATAAGGGTCTGGTATGGATTTTGAGGGGGACCCCACGCCATTTTTTTTGGCTAGGGTTCCCCTTAAAATCCATACCAGACCTCAAGGGTCTGGTATGGATTTTGAGGGGGACCCTACGCCATTTTTTTTTTTTTTTTTTGGCTGGGGTTCCCCTTAATATCCATCCCAGACCTGAAGGGCCTGGTTATTGAATTTGGGGGGACCCCTACGCTTTTTTTTTGTTTTTTATTAATGAATGACAGCTCTCTGTGATGTGATTTTAAATAGCTTTTTTCCTGCAAAAATTACACTTTTTTGCAGGGAAAGTTCTAAGCACAGGAAACCTGCCCTCCTTCACAGGCCACCAATAGACACCCCCCAGATGTGATACTGCAATGCTGTTCTAACAGCATGCACACACATATCCCCAGAAATAAAGCACATATTGTTGTCAGCAGTCAGCAGCACACTGACACGCTGACACTGTCTGAAACATAATATGCAAGGCCGCCGGCGCGGCGGCCTCTTATACCGTGGGGCGTGTACTAAAGCCCCTGAGCTATAATTGGCTACAGGCATCCTGCCTGTAGCCAATTATGGCTCTCCTCGCTGCCGGCGCTGTGATTGGCAAAGCATGCAGGGTCACAGTGCATGCTTGGCCAATCATCAGCCAGCATTGCACTGCGCGGGCCGCAATGCATTGCGGGGCCGCTCGCATCACACGAATTTGATGCGAGCGGCCCCAATAGTTCTGGGCTCGCCGAGCGAGCGAACACCCGGTGCTCGATTCGAACATGGGTTCGAATCGAACACCGGGCTCATCCTTACTCCACAGTAGTTGGTAAATTTGCTGCACCAGTTTAGGGACTTGGAAGATTACACATCAGCTGTGATCTAAACATATTATTTTTTGGTATAGATAGTAGCTATTGATAAAGCCACATGTGTATGTAGAAGCCAATAGTCAGGTCCAACAGTATAATTTCTAGTGGTGTCCTCTTCTGTGCTTACTATTCTGATTCCAAATAAGCTGCAGCTACTTGGGCAGTAATGGGAGGAAATTATTGAATGAGCTGCCTGTCACAGGATTAGTCCTACAAATTAAACAACATTTTAGGAAGGTTGTACACCCCTTCTTATTGCATCATGATGCTGATGCTTTATCACAAGCTTCATGTCTATTTGGGCACCCCTCTGTAATTATGTCCATCTGATTTCACAACCTGGTCCTTAAGCAGGATGTAGTTTGGTTGCTAATGGCAACAAACTCCCCTTTTGTGTTTTGTTTTTTTTCCTTTCTAAATATCTATGTTTGCCTAACAAAATATTCTGAAGGAAAGTAGCCTTATCTTATATCGTCTTATATCGCTGGAAATCTGGCAACAATAATATCCAAAGCAAACATCTCTGATGGTATGCAAACCTTTTGACTCTATCGCTTCTGTGCAAGAATTCCAGATGGGATAAATAAGGAACTGGAAAACCATCCTCTTACATTGTTAATTGATCTGCTTTTAATAATATTCAATACCTATCCTTTCATAAAACTGTAATCTCTATTGTGTGGGAAACAAGGTAAGTTAAACAAATCATAATGATTGATTCATTACAAGTGGTGTTATTTTATAAGGGAAAGAGCAATGTACAGATGGCAGAAGCCGGGGCCATTTTCATACTATCTGAAGACTTTCCTCACGCTAACGCCTATGCGTTAATTTGTTTCATTGGCCGGAGAAATAATTTATTCTGGCCATTGAAATTAATTAACGCTAAAGCGCTAAACACACCTAGCGTTAATGTGCATTCAGATGCATTTAGCGGCGTCAAGCGTTTTTTCTGCCAAAACTCTGCTGCTCCTGGACGCACTGGCAGTGGATATTTTCTCCTGCCTCTAAAATCCTCTGCCACTAAACGCTTCTGAAAGCCTATGTGTGCATGGGACACTGGCTATCATGCAGGGGAGTTAAGAGGCAGGGAAAAAAATGCCTGATGCCCCTAGAAACAACTGCAAAAACGTCCAGCGTGCATGAGGCCATAATCTGTCTGACAGATCATTTTTCCATCAGCTCAGTAGATTTTAAAATTGACTTTTGTTGAGCTTGGTGGTACTTGCAGGGCCACCCATGGCATGAATTTCATCAGGAATCATACCATTTGAGCCATCCATGGAGGGCCTTAACCCTCTCTGTATGTGCTAACCCTCATAACATTAACACTTTCTGTAACACTAACCCTCCCAAGAAACATCCCTGTTGCAATAACCATCAAAGTAATCTTCAAAGTAACACTACATTTTTTCTTTCCCAAATAACACTAATGCCACGTACAGACGATCGGAACTTCCGATAACCAAACCGTGGATTTTTTCCCGACGGATGTCTTGCATACACATGGTCGCACAAATGTTGTCGGAAATTCCGATCGTCAAGAATGCGGTGACGTACAACGCGTACAACAAGCCGAGAAAAAATAAGTTCAATAGCCAGTGCGGCTCTTATGCTTGATTCCGAGCATGAGTGCACTTTTGTGCGTCAGAATTGTGTACACACAATCGAAATTTCCGACAACAAGTTTTTTTGTCGGAAAATTTGAGATCCAGCTCTCAAACATTTGTGTGCGGAAATTCCGACAGCAAATGTCCAATGGAGCCTACACACGGTCGTAATTTACGATCGTGTGTATGCAGCATAACTGTTCCTGGATCCCTAACAAAATCCCTGACATTAGCCCTCAGAATAACCCGCCCTGTAGCACTAATCCTTAACCAGATGTGGTTACACCCCCCACACATTTTACTGCGGCAGGGTGGCTGCTCTGTGCAGATTTACGTACAGGTACGTGATTCTGCACCCCTAGGTTTGGGGCGCACACACGTGTCGCTGACGATCTGCTTATGCTGTGATTGGACACAGCAGGAGTCAATCAGCGGGTCCGGCAAAAGCGATGTCCGCTGGGACCTGCCGATCGTTCTGGGCAGAGACAGAATGGTGATCTGCCTATGTAAAAAAAGGCAGGTCGCTGTTCTGTGACAAGGGAAGGCAGTGATCTTGTGTTTCTGCTAAGTAGAAACACGGATCTCTTCCTTCCCACAGTACAAGCACTCTCCACACAGTTAGCAAGCACTCCCTAGGAACACATTTAACCCTTTGATCGCCCCTGATGTTAACCCTTCCCTGCCAGTGTCATTAGTACAGTGACAGTGCATATTTGTAGCACTGATCCCTGTTTTAGTGTCACTGGTCCCCAAAAAGTGTAAATTAGGTGTCCGATTTGTCTGCCGCAATATCGCATATACTATACCACTATAAGTCGCAGATCGCTGCCATTACTAGTTAAAATAAATAGAAATTCCAAAAACATATCCCATACTTTGGCGACACCATAACTTTTTCGCAAACCAATCAATATACGCTTATTGGGATTTTTGGGGGATTTTTTATTTACCAAAAATATATAGCAGAATATATATTGGCCCAATTTGATGAAGAAATTCGATTTTTTTTTTTATTGGGTATATTTTACAGCAGAAAGTAAAAAATATTGTGTTTTCAAATCTTCAAAGTTGTCGGCTTTTTTTTGTTTATAGCACAAAAAATAAAACCCACAGAAGTGATCAAAAAATACCACCAAAAGAAAGCTCTATTTGTGGGGAAAAAAGGACATATATTTTATTTGGGTACAGCGGCGCACAACCACGCAATTGTCGGTTAAAGTAACGCAGTGCCGCATCGCAAAAAACGGCCTGGTCATGAAGGGGGGTAAAACTTCTGGAGCTGAAGTGGTTAAACTAACTCTTCCTGGAACCTTAACCCTCCTTAAAGTGGAACGTTTTTTAATTTTCATTGTCCAGGACATGGCTAAGACCCCTAGCATCTGTGCACAAGTGTGAGAATCCATAGTGTATGCCGGTGTCTTCCAGGTCCCAAATATTTGGCATAGTTCCATTCCGTGTCTGCAAATGCACAGATTGTCACGGCGAGGAGATACTTGGCCTGCTTCCTCAAAATGTGTAACGTGGCAATCCCAGGAAGCAGAGGAGGTCCGTATGTACTGTAATTCTCGTTGAGAAAGCAGGAAGAGCTGCCTTGCAGAACATAAACTATTCTAAACTTTACCAGTAAACATAAAACATTTTCCAGTTCCATAATAGGAAAGGGGAAGAACCAAAAGAGATCATGTTCATATAATGCTGTGGTTCTTAACTTTTCTAGTGCCGTGACCCCATGATAAAATTTTGATAAAAGTTGTGGGGACCCCTAACAGTAAAAAAAATTTCGTAGCATGGGTTGTCAGCCCAAGGCAAGGCAAGTCATTTGTGCCGCTAACTCATGGACATTTAGCGCTTCCTGAGTCCCTTCCACTCGTACAGTATTAAAACCCCTTATGGTACTACCACTCTCTTTGTTCTCCTTTCTTTCCCTTTTATCTCTCTCTATCCTAATTTCTTGTCCCCCCCCCCCCCCCATCTCTCTCTCTAGCCCTATTTCTTGTTTTTTCTCTTATTATTTCTCTCCCCTTTTTTTGTTCTTCCCCCTCTTTTCCTCTCCCTTCCATATATTCTCTATTTTTTTCCTTCTCTTACTCCTTGGGGGGGGGGGGTAACGGGATCAGTGGCAGTGCTGATGGGGGTGGGATCAGTGGCAGTACTGGGGGGAGTTCTGATCAGCCAATTTGGGGGCTCTTGATCAAGGCCATCTGCTGACCTGAGAACTGTAGTGGGGACTTTTAATGGCAACTCTAATCACAGGTAGCGTTACCCACTGTGTCTCCAGCACTGTGGTGTCTCGCAGCAGTGACACCTATGCCAAAATTAGTAGATAGGGTCTCCTCCAGCCCCTCCCACTTCACATTTCTCACCAGTCAGCTGACCTCTAGTCTCTGGCCCCCACACATGCCGTGAACTGAATGGGCGGCTGCGAAAAGGCAGAGTGGGCGGCCCGCGGGCTCCAGGAACAGCCCAGCTAGGCGGCAACAGGCTCCAGGGACAGCCCTGCTGGGCAGCCGCAACAAGGCTGGGAGAGCGGCGCGGACTTCAGGAACAGCCCAGGATTCGGTGACCCCTGGAAAATCATAATTTGACCCCTGAGGGGGTCCCGACCCCAGGTTGGGAACCACTGATGTAATGGGAGAAGGTGCAATTTAATGTGAACTTAATGTAAACTTTACAAACTCATCTCTCCTGAGCCAGGATTCAATATGCTTAAAACTGTCCAGCACTAAATGATTCCAGCAGAAGGATCCAACATATTATAGATTAAAAATATTTATGAAATGTGTTTTGTCATGGCAATTGCTGATTTTTTAAATGAATTTGGCACTGGGCCTCTGTGGGGAAGTAAAGATGTGTTGGACAAAAATAGCAGTTAGTAACTTTTTGAGAAAAATATATATCTGATGATGGATTCTTTGGTGCATGGGATGGTTGATCCATGCAGAAGACAAGTAACTGACAAGCCCAGTATTTACTAACGCTTCCCCTGAAAATTTCATTTTCTTTCCTGTGACTTCCATTGCCATCACCCCCTCTGTCATAGAAGACCATTGATGTCACAGTTATTTCTTCAACCTTCAGAGACTGATCTGTGACACATGGACTCCGTTTATTGTTTACCATTTGGTTTTATTGGAGTGTGATATTTGGACTTTATTGCTTTATCACCATCATCCATATGATATAGAACCCCCCTTTTATCTCTCACATAAAGAGAGTAACCATATAGAGCTCTATTTGATCCATTAGGATCACTGTGTTTTAATTTATATATATTTTTGCATCCATCAGCATATCTGTGCACTTTGTTTCATATAAGTCTCACTATTATTTGCATTTGGTTCACTATTTATATATTTTGTTCACGAATATTAATTTTAATATTATTATTATTTATTAGCACTTGTGCACTAATATAGTAATATTTATATATATATTTTTATATTTACACTTTATCAATTTGGTGCTTATTATAGCGCGAAATCACTATTGTTTTTATGTTACTTGTGGATTTGTGTATACCATTAGATTTTGCTGCTTCCTTTAAGAATTTTTTTTCTTTGTTTTAGCACATTCTAGCTGGCTTTTAATCCAGCTGTTTATCGATTTAAGTTTATTATTATCAAACTGAACATACATTTTTGGTTTTATGTGCACATTTTCTAGTTTTTAACAGCGCGAAGGTCACCCACATTACTATTAAATGAGCAGAGGCCCTGCTGACTTTCATCATCCAATCATGTGCAAGCAAAAATGCTGCTTTATTTTTTTACTTTTTATTTTCCTTGCACATGATTGGGTATTCTTTGCAAAGTGAAGCTTTCCTCATTTACCAAGCTCTGGAGCAACCCCTCTGTGTGTTAGATTGCAAATTTCACTAAACCTGTTCCACTGAGAAAAAGTGATAAAAAGTTAGTAACAGAATGTAGTGAACACTGTCGTTTGATAAATGCACTGTATGTTTATGACACTGAAAAAGAAATGACGAAAAAGAGTGACACACTGCTATAGTAAACACTGCAATTTAACAAATGCACCATGACTGATGTTAGAATGGCAACGATGAGTGTGAACAAGACTCCCCCGGTGCATGCTGTGATTGTGATGTGAAACACTTTGACGGATAGAATTACTGATACGCTGCAATGGTAAACACTGCAATCTATCAAATACACCATGACTGATGCGAGCATGACAATGATGAGTGATAACAAGCCTTCCTCAGTGCATGCTGTGATTGTGATGTGAAACATTATGACTGATTAATGTTCTGGACAGCTTGAGTGGAAGCATCCAGCTACTATATACTGCACTGAGAAAATTACTATAGTTGTGCTTTTCTATGTGGCATACAGGCATACACCACTTTTAAGTACACAATGGGGTTTATTTACTAAAGCTGGAAAGTGCAAAATCAGGCTCACTTCTGCATAGAAACCAATGAGCTTCCAGGTTTTATTACCAAAGCTTAATTGAACAATCTGGGGTTAGAAGCTCATTGGTTTATATGCAGAAGTGAGCCTGATTTTGCACTTTCCAGCTTTAGTAAATAAACCCCATTGTGTACTTAAAAGTGGGGTATACCTGTAACTGATGACGCAGCTAATCCTAGCTGACTATGGCACAGGGAAGAGAGATCACCTGAAGTATTCAGGAGACCAGGAATTCTTTGGGCAAATTATCATCCCTAACTCTTTAAAAAGAGATAAAGTTACTAGCCTTATGTTCTGGTATATTAAACATCAAAAATGTGCTATTTAAGAGGCAGTGCTCAGTCTCACTTATGTTAATGTACAAATATTATCAACAAAGTAAATAACAATATGTGATCATATAACACTCCAAATCAAAAAGTGAATACTATAAAGAAAGATAGTGAAAATGGAAGGCAATACTGTTAGTGACTAGTGAGATAAGAGTTGCGACATTCCCCCATTGAGATATAAATAGGAAAGGTTTCCCCTTAGCGTTTTATGTTGCAGTGAAAAATTCAAAATAGATTAGAAAAATGTATTGAAAAAAGTAGTGACTACTACTACTTTTTTCAATAAATTTATATTTTTCTAATCTATTTATAATTTTTCGCTGCAACACAAAACCCCACAGGGAAACCTTTCCTATTTATACTATAAAGAAATATAGTACATAAAAAAGTCCATGTGTTTTTAAATCCAGTAGGTATGAATCTCTGTGGGTATGTCCCAAAATGCCACAAAGAGTCCAGTGTTAGGAATAAAACTTCTAATTCACCGTGCGTCACTGTTCCATGAGTTTACACCATACTCTTCCGCTGTGCAAAGTGCCACCGTTCACCCAAATGAACGAAGGCTTACTAAAACTTCATGACCCTCTGAAATCCAGTGATCATGGTAAGCATGTGTATGTAAACCAGCTTGCTCAGCTCCTCTCCAGCATTGGGATACTCGGTCAGTTCCGTTCCAAATTAAGCCCAAAATGCATATAAAAGTTTATTACAAAGATTAAGAACATTCACATACAATGAATCGGAATAGCACATCTCATTATTCCAGTGGCTTCCAGCAAAGGTCGGTACGAACCTCTGTATGCGATGAGATCACTGCGTTCAGACCATGCACCTGCGCGTTTTGTCAAATAATGACATCTTCAGGAGACTGCCCAAACGCTGTTCATTACACACAGATATAGTGTTTGGAGAAGGATGGTGGAAGGAAACAAAAAAAGCTTGCCCCATCAAAGACTGACATAACAGTAATTCTTTCACCAATAGAACCCTCTTGTGAATAAATATATTAAAAAATATAACACAAAAAAAAAATATCGAAAATATATACTAAAAAAACAAAAAAAAAAATCAAAAAACATCAATGCAAGCGTTTTAAATTCAATTCAAACTAAGCTGCTGGCTTAGTTGAAATTTAAAGTCTTTTGACAACTGTTTCAGGTCCTTTGGCGCAATTAACACCTGCAGCGCTGGTAGATCACAGCTGCGACGGCTATATGCACACAGAATATAGGTGGGGAGTTTGCTGAATTTCCCTTCTCCTCCCCAAGCAAAAATCTGTCTTCCTTCATGTGTCCCTTCCCAAAGTAACCATTAATTGCTCACCTCTGCACACCTCTATGCTTACCTCTGCACCTCCATCTTCATCTCACCTTTGCAACCCTCGCCCACAGCTCACTTCTTCTTCTCCTGCCCACAGTGCACCATCTTCTCCCCCATCCACAGCTAACCTTTTCTCCTCCCTATCCACATCTCGACTCTGCACCCCTATCCACAGTTCACCTTAGCACCCCCTACCTTCTATAACACACCCCTCAACATTTCACCTCTGCACTTCTCTGTCCACAGCTTACACCCCCTGTCCACAACATACCTCTGCACCCCCATCCACAGCCTATCCCAACAGCTCATCTCTGCACAAATCCCACCCTCCTTCCCAACTCTAGCCTTTGCGCAAACCTTCCGAGCTCTCACCTCTTCATAACCTGCTCCCTGCACTCCAAAGCGCTATCTGATGCACAAACCACTCCCCCCACACAGCTGTCACCCCTGCTCAACCCCCCTTTACAGCTTTCACCTCTGCACAAATCCCCCCCCCTTCCCAGCTCTTGCCTATGCACAAATCACACGTCTGTCAGATGGCAGGTGGAGCCAGAAGCTGCCTCTTGAATCCCCACAATAAAAAAAATGCAGGCTACGGCATAGGGACCCAGAAAAAAGTTTTTTAAAAAAAGGTTTAAAGTCTTAGGCAAAACTTTATATTAATTGTGAATAGAATTGGGAGGGGTTAGGCCTTCTATTACTGTCCCCAGTTAGGGAGATTAACCACTCTAATTGTACCATTATCACAGCAAAAGAAAGTGAGGGGAAACTCAAAATTTTAGAGTTGCCCCTAGAACAAGAGGGGTGGGGTAATGTAATGGAGACAACTGTCTTAGAGGGGATTTCCCATAATGTTGGGAGATGTCTGCTATTTTCATGTAGCATTTCTACAAGTGAAGTGAAGGACATTTCCCTAAGGGTGTACAGATATCAAAAATATCCCTTCCCCACTCTATCCAAAACTAAAAAAAATAAGTTTGGCCTATTCATGCAGTTTAAATATAATCTTACACAATTTTATTTTTTAGGAGTTTTAAATTAGTGCATAATCATTTTTCCACTACAATGTAGAAGAGGTTTTGTGGCATTTCAGAAGTAAACTAGCTTCAGATGTACTGGATGTAAGGCTTTATATTCATTCTTAAAGCACTACATTCATTTTAGTCTTATTGTGTATTGGCAGTACATGCTGGTACATTTAGTCTGCATATATTGCCTAATCTGATATTTTAAAACTGAAGCTAACCTGATTACTTTCTTGGCAGTGGTGGCAATGATGCATAAATATTGCATTCATCTCCACTGATGTTCTAAAATAAATAATACAGCCAAGAGTTCCTACTTTGAATGAAAAGAGTCAGTGATTGCAAATGTCACTGGGCAGGACTAGTTCCAGTGTATCTGTTTTTTCCAGGTTCATAGGCCTCCCTACGATTTTAGTTGCAAAAAGTTTGAAAATGATGCAAAATCTTACACACAATATACAATTTGTATGGGTGCACCTATTTCTCCCATTTGGCTGCTGCCCAAAGGATTTTAAAATGTGTGCATAAGTTTATTATGTAAGGTTGTGTGTAAGCATGTTCCAGCAAGTCTATTGAAAGGACTTTAGATCATAAGCTGCAAGGGCTAGTGTCTATTAGGGATGAGCCGAACACCCCCGGGTTCGGTTCGCACCAGAACCCGCGAACGGACCTAAAGTTTGTGCGAACATTAGAACCCTATTAATTACAATGGACGCGAACGTTCGAAATCAAAAGTGCTAATTTTAAAGGGTAATATGCATGTTATTGTCATAAAAAGTGTTTGGGGACCTGGGTCCTGCCCCAGGGGACATGTATCAATGCAAAATTAAAAAAAAAAAAAACGGACGTTTTTTCAGGAGCAGTGATTTTAATAATGCTTAATGTGAAACAATAAAAGTGTAATATTCCTTTAAATTTCGTACCTGGGGGGTGCCCGTGAAGGGGCGCATGTTTCCCTTGCTTAGAACTGTCCCTGCACAAAGTGTCATTTTTGCAGGAAAAAAAGCTATTTAAAATCACTCGCGGCTAATGAATTGTCAGCTCCGGTAATACAGAGAACAGTCATTCATTGAAAGTCATTGATAAAAAAAAAAGTCATTGATAAAAAAAAAAAAAAAAAAGCGTGGGGGTCCCCCCAAATTCAATTACTAGGCCCTTCAGGTCTGGGATGAATTTAAAGGGGAACCCCGGCCCAAAAAAAAAAAAATGGCGTGGGGTCCCCCTCAAAATCCATTCCAGACCCTTATCCGAGCATGCAACCTGGCAGGCCGCAGGAAAAGAGGGGGGGGGGTGCGAGAGCGCCCCCCCCTCCCTCCTGAACTGTACCAGGCCACATGCCCTCAACATTGGGAGGGTGCTTTGGGGGTCTGTGACCCCTTAAAGCACCTTGTCCCCATGTTGATGAGGACAAGGGCCTCTTCCCCACAACCCTGGCCATTGGTTGTGGGGGTCTGCGTGCGGGGGGCTGATCGGAATCTGAAAGCCTCCTTTAACAAGGGGACCCCCAGATCCCGCCCCCCCTGTGTGAAATGGTAAGGGGGTACAAAAGTACCCCTACCATTTCACCAAAAAAGTGACAAAAATTGTAAAAATGACAGAAGACGGTCTTTGACAATTTCTTTATTAAAATCTTCTTTCATCTTCTTTCTTCTGGTCTTCTTCCTTTCTTCATCCTTCGGTTTCTTCATCTTCTCCTTCCGGCATCTTCTTCCATCTTCTTCTTCCATCTTCTTCTTCCTCCGATCCGCTTCTTCTTGCTCTGGTCTTCTCGTCCGGGATCTTCTTCCATGGCGTCGGCGTCTCTTCTTGGGCCGCTCCGCGTAATGGGAGGCTCCCGCTGTGTGAGGCTTCGCTGCGTCTGACAAGTCCATATGACGTCCCCATGCGTCAGAGGGGGCGGAGTCACCAGGTGGCCCGCCCTCCGTTATAAAAGACCTGTCAGACGCAGCGAAGCCTCACACAGCGGGAGCCTCCCATTGCGCGGAGCGGGCCAAGAAGAGACACTGACGCCGTGGAAGAAGATGCCGGATGAGAAGACCAGAGCAAGAAGAAGCGGATCGGAGGAAGAAGAAGATGGAAGAAGGTGCCGGAAGGAGAAGATGAAGAAACCGAAGGATGAAGAAAGGAAGAAGGAAGAAGACCAGAAGAAAGAAGATGAAAGAAGATTTCCGTTAAAGGGGGCTTCCAGATTCCGATAAGCCCCCTGCTCGCAGACCCCCACAACCAATGGCCAGGGTTGTGGGGAAGAGACCCCTGTCCTCATCAACATGGGGACAAGGTGCTTTGAGGGGCCACAGACCCCCAAAGCACCCTCCCAATGTTGAGGGCATGTGGCCTGGTACGATTCAGGAGGGAGGGGAGGCCGCTCTCATCCCCCCCTCTTTTCCTGCGGCCTGCCAGGTTGCATGCTCGGATAAGGGTCTGAAATGGATTTTGAGGGGGACCCCCTTTTTTTCTTTTTGGCCAGGGTTCCCCTTAAAATCCATCCCAGACCTGAAGGGTCTGGGATGGATATTTAGGGGGACCCCTACGTCATTTTTTTTTTAATTTGACGCAGGGTTCCCCTTAATATCCATAGCAGACCTGAAGGGCCTAGTATTTGAATTTGGGAGGACCCCAACGCTTTTTTTTTTTTTTTTTTTTATAAATGACTTTTTTTTTATCAATGACTTTCAATGAATGACTGTTCTCTGTGTTACGGGAACCGGCAATTCATTAGCCACAGATGGCTGCCTTAGATGACACAACAGGCCAGAAGGGTAAAGGTGGTTTAATGTGATACTGCAATGCTGTACTAACAGCACGCACACACTAATCCCTAGAATCACAGCAGATAATGTCAGCAGTTAGCAGCACTCAGCAGAATTGATCACAGCACAGATATTGTCAGCAGCACTGCAGAATGGATCACAGCAGATAATGTCACTAACGCCGGAACACACTACATGAGGCCGCCGGCGACTGGCGCAGTGCATTGTGGGCCGTTCACATCACACAAATTTGATGCAAACAGCCCAAATAGTTCTGGGCTCGACGAGCGGTCGAACGCCCGATGTTCGATTCGAACGTGGGTTTGAATCGAACACCGGGCCCATCCATAGTGTCTATGACTATAGACACTATTATAAAATATGAAAGCTCTAGACATTTTTAGTACTGTGTGCATTTTGATGTGCTTGCACATTAATTTTAATGCATACATCCCGCTGCTCTAAACCAGTTTTAATTTTTTTTTTTTTGCATCTATAAGTTACTACTCAGATGGTAATTGATTCCATGTAGAATTTATTTCCAAAATAATTCCTGGCTACCTACCCCATTTTTTTTTTTTAAGACTGCTCTGCACTAGGTACGTTCTTGCACATTTGGTGGGTGTGCCTTACAACTATCTAATTTTGGGCCCCTTGTGTAAGTATTTTCTAAAAATCCAGCTACCTGCAACAACTGTCAGTTCAAACTATTCCAACACATTTTTTTATGGCAGCTGGGAGAGTCATAGCAAACACCTGGAAATATCCCATTCTTTTCTACCAGGAGTTCAAGGAGTCACATAAACACAGGGGGAGATTTACTACAAGTGGTGTGCTCAGAATCTGGTGCAGCTGTGCATGATAGCAAATCAACTTCTAAATTCAGCTTGTTCAATTAAGATTTGGCAATAAAAACTGGAAGCTGGTTTATTTTTTATGCAAAGCTGCACCAGATTTTGCACTCTTAAGCTTTAGAATTCTAGACTGAAAGGATAGACAAATTAAGGAGTATCTGGACTCCCTGGACTGAGCATTACCTAGCTTTAACATTTCAACAATGTCTCATTAATCATTTAATCTACAAAACAGAAATTATATGCCACTGCCATTAAATTCAGTCACATTTACTAACTCTTCTTCCTTTACTTCCTGCCTGGGGACCATCCCATAATTCTTAAATGTCCCCCCTATTGTTTTTTCTTTCTTTATTCAGCCCCCCTCTTACCACCCACATTCTCTCCATTCCTGATTACACTTCCCCACCCCTGCTTCCTCCCATCAGGTTCTTTAACCATTATCAGAATTTATGCTCATCTTGACATGCAATGAAATGTATTTAGCTTAATAACCCTTCTGTTCTTAAAACTCAAATTCTACCCCCTTCCCTTTCATCCCCCCCCCCCTTCAGAAGTTTTGAAATTACAACCTATGCAAAATGTCAAACAGGTCCATTGGTGGGACTGGGCGTGACTGCGAGCGGAGCCAAGAGGAGCCGGCGCTCGCTCCTCTCCCCCTCACAGTCAGTGGGGATCGGCGGGGATCAGCATATAGCACGCACCCACGATTTCCCCCTGATGTTATACGCCAATAAATACAGTAAATCATATTTACTTATTTTAAAAACATTTTTTTTTACATTTCTTTAGTTACTTCAGCTAGGGGCAGATAGAATCAAGGAATTAAATGCTACATGGATTATCTGCCCCTACTCAAGATGACAATGGCCAGAAATGCTAGTGGGGGTGTTTTTACAGTGATTTCTCAGCAAAATAAAGCGTTTAGACATGGGTATGTTTGCTTTAAATAATAAAAAATTATTTAAGAGCATTTTTAGTTAGTGGTGCTCAGATGGATTGTAGTTTTGCTTTAACACCTGTATAACCTAGTTCTGTTAACATGTTATTTCTTTGTAAACAATGTTACATGCTATATGAACTATTTTTGTATATTAATGTAAAATCAATATCAATTACATTGAGAATCCCTCAAAATGTGCTCAAAAGGGCATGGGTTTCTAAATTGAAGAAGTATTAATGGTCCCTTTCTCTTTACAGGTAATATAATCTGTCACAGGTAGTAGAGTCTGAAGAATAAAGATGCATTAAAAGTTAGATCGTAAGCTCTAATGAGCAGGGCTCTCTGATTCCTCTTGTATCAAATAGTATTGTAACTGTGCTGTCTGCCCTCATGTTGTAAAGCACTGCGCAAACTGTTGCCGCTATATAAATTCTGTATAATAATAAAAATGCCCAATTCTTAGGTTTCAACATGCCTGAAGGCTCCATGTTTGGCGCTTCTCAGGTTTGTATCATTTAAGCCAGGAAAAGATGCTTTTCGTTTTATGCCAAGGTTCTTGTGTGCATTAGGTTCACTGCATTATGCAGACACATACCAACTAGGGAGCCTCAAAGTGTTAATGTCACCTCAAGAGGCTGCAAATACACCAGGGCTGTTTGCATATTATAACAACATGGGTTTCCCTTATTTGCTCTTTTTTTTCTAAAAAGTTTACTCCAATTAGCAAAATTCAACACATGGAAGACCCAGTATAAAAGCGCTTACCTATTGGCAGGAGAAATATTCAGGTGTATTTACTAAAATGATTTAATGCTATGTAGATGTTTTTTTTTTTCTTAGAGGTACAGGAGGTTACTGAGGAAATCCACCTAAAGCAGAGCACATAGAGAGCTAACCTAATAAACCCACGCAACAGTTTGAACTTTTTCCTAGGTTTGTCAGCTTTGTGCAACAAAAAGTAAAAGTGTTTGGTAGCATGACATTAGAGGCATCTGGGGCCTTGTAATAAATTATGAAGACTAATAATGCCTGTCATAAGAGATGAGGACACAACTAAAGGCCATATCCAGATGTCACTGATCTAAAGCTTTAAAGAAATTGTGCACTTAATGTTGAGGTTCTGAGAGAATATAAGGCTCATCATGAATAATGATATGATACGAGTTATGTAATCTTTAAACCAAAGTTTGTATGATTGTAAAACATGATGTGTTACTAATGCATTCCAAGTAGATGCTTTCAACTTCTCTAACTGCATTTTAACCATTTTTAAATCCACCCCATCCTTATTTACAACTACCTGTGTAAGATGTATACTTTTTAAGGCCGACAGATGATTTA
The DNA here is from genome assembly GCA_028564925.1 of Lithobates sylvaticus. NCBI lineage: Eukaryota > Metazoa > Chordata > Amphibia > Anura > Ranidae > Lithobates > Lithobates sylvaticus. The sequence goes on along the minus strand of CM053028.1, from coordinate 351,607,773 downwards.
AAAGTCATTCAAACGACCCAGCTCTCTTCCTCTAAAATAAGGCTTTAACACAGATGGAGAAGGGCATGGTCAGTTCTCAAAGCTGTGGAGCAAAACGTCTGTTTTTAGGGGATCAGTTACCTAAAATTCTTTTAAATGATTTTCCAATAAATGTGATCATTTTTAACAAAATTGTTGTTTGTATTACTCTGATAGAAGGTGTCGACACCTTTAAAATCCTGCCATCTCAACTGGACTCATTCACTATTGTCTATTGGTTATCCAATATCTTTTATATTTTTACAGCAGTCAGATGTACTACTAGTACCATTGGTCAACATTTTAACACTTTCATTGTTTTTAGATATTCATATAAGGTTTTGGTTTGAAGAAAAATGCTCTTCAGTGTGTGTTAATATTTAAAAAGCTTGTTTGCCATACTTGCCATAGTTGCTCATTATCTGCAAAAGCTCCATTCCTGCTTTTCAGTGCTACACAAGGTTCTGCTTCTCTGCAACACTAGTTATCTTGATATTTAAAGTAAAACTGTCACACAAACCAGACTGAGCATTAGGGATGGGCGAACGGCTCGGCCAGAGAATCAGTTTGGGCCGAACACTGGCTGTTCGCCGGTTCGCCGAACAACCAAATTATCAGGACGTTCGACCGTTTGTTCAGCCTGCCCAACGACCGCAATGCACTGCGACGCCAAACAGTGTATTGAATACCCTGATTGGCTGAAGCAATGAAAGCTTTGCCCAATCAGGGCACAGACGACTGTCAGAGCTATGATTGGATGCTGTCATGATGACTCTATCCTATCATGGCTCATTGCTGTTAGTCCTGTCCCACAATATAAAATTATTCTTTCAATAGCGGCCATTTTCAGTGTGATATTGGCGTGGAGAGAGATAGAACAGGGCTCTGTTCAGTGCTATTAGACAGTGAGCTATAGTGTGCTATTCTGATTCCATTGTCAGTGTAGAATATCAGTTTAGTGTGAATTTAGGGATAGTTCAGTGTGAGTGTAGTGCGGCCATTTATCTTTACATTAGTGTGAATGTAAGGATAGTTCAGTGTGAGTGTAGTGCGGCAATTGATCTTTACATTAGTGGGAATGTAGGGATAGTTCAGTCCGTGTGAGTGTAGTGCAACCATTTAACTTTACATTAGTGTGAATATAGGGATAGTTCAGTCAATGTGAGTGTAGTGACCATTACACAGAATATTTCATTGCGTTATTGCAAGTTTAATGCCGTATATTTCAGTGCATCACATGCCGTTTAACGCAGTACATTTCTGTGCATTAGTGCACGCTTAACGCAGTATATTTCAGTGCGTTACTGCAAGCTACTGCAAGCTTACCACCATTTTTAACGTCGTATTTTTCAGTGCATCACATGCCATTTAACGCAGTATATTTCAGTCCATTACTGCAAGCTTACCACTGTACAGTTCAGTGCGTTACTGCAAGTTTAACTCTGTATATTTCAGTGCGTTACGTGCCATTTAATGCAGTACATTCCTGTGCGTTACTGCATGCTTAACGCAGTATATTTCAGTGCGTTATTGCAAGTTTAACGCCATATATTGCAGTGCATTACATGCCGTTTAACGCAGTATGTTCCTGTGCGTTAGTGCACGTTTGATGCAGTATATGGCAGTGCGTTACTGCAAGTTTAACGCCGTACAATTTAGTACGTTACTGCAAGCTTAAAGCCGTATATTTCAGTGCTTTATCTTCCATTTAACGCAGTATAGTTCAGTGTGTTACTGCAAGTTTAACTCCATATATTGCAGTGCGTTATAATATAGTCAGTGGAGTATGTCTGTGTAGTAGTAAATACTTAAGTTAAAGTGCACCAAACACCACTTTCCATTGATTAACCACTTCCATACTGGGCCATTGTCATATGACGTCCGCAGGAACACTCTGTCCTTCCAGGCAGGCGTCATATGATGTCCTCTGCTCCTAGCCGCTCCTGCAGGCCCCCCAGGGGCCTGCAGTGCGGCAATCAGGGATTAGGTGTGTCCCTCGGGACATCCCAGATCAGTGAAAAGAGCCAATAAAAATCATCTCTTTACCACGTGATCGGCTGTGTCCAATCACAGCCGGTCACATGCATTGTCCTCGTGCACAGCGCTTGTGCGCGCCCCTTGGGGCACACAGAGCGGCGATGCATGGAGTTATCTTGTGGGTAATTCTACTGTCCTGGTGCTCCAGCACCTTCAAAAGTGTGATAGGAAGGAATGAAATTATATGTGTAATTTATGCTCCTAGAACGCCTTAAGGTGTCTATGTGGCCAGGTTGTGTAAAAGTCTCACACATGTGTTATCGCCATACTCAGGAAAAGTATCCAAATGTATTTTGGGGTGTAATTTTTGCTATGTACATGCTGTGTGTTAGAAATATCTTATAAATTGACCAGTTTCTGTAAAAAAAAAAAATAGGTTTTCATTTTCTTTCCACGTTTTCTGAAGACTTGTGGAAAAAAATTAAGCTTTCAAAAGACTCATTATGCCTCATAGAATATACCTTGGGGTATTTGCTTTCCAAAATGGGGTCATTTTGTGGCTAATTCCTGGTGCTTCAGGGCCTTCAAAAGTGTGATTATTCGTTAGGAAATGTTATGTCCAATTTATGCTCCTAGAACGCCTGACAGAGCTCCTTGCATGTTGAACCTCTTTATGTGGCCAGGATGTGAAAAAGTCCCACACATGTGGTATCACCATACTCGGGAGAAGTAGCTGAATGTATTTTGGGGTGTAATTGAAAGTATGCATATGCTTTGTGTGAGAAATAACTTGTTATTTTGACAATTTTGTGTAAAAAAACTAAAAAAAAAAAAAACAGTTTCTTAATATTCCCAAGAATTGTGGGAAAAAATGACAACCTAAAAAAAACTCACTATGCCTCTTACTAAATACCTTGGACTGTCTACTTTCCAAAAAGGGGTCGTTTGGGTGGTATTTGTACTGTCCTGACATTTCAGGGCCTCAAGAAATTAGATAGGCCGTCAGTGCATCGGGTGTGATCAATTTTCAGTCATTTGCACCATAGCTTGTAGACTCTATAACACAGACCAAATAATATACACTTATTTGGGTTATTTTTACCGAAGATATGTAGCAGTATAAATTTTGGCCTAAATTTTTGAACAAAAATTACTTATTTGCAAAATTTTATTATAAAAACTAAAAAAAAGTGTTTTTTTTTCAAAATGTTTGCTCCTTTTTCACTTACAGTATGTCACAAAAAATAGAAAACTCAGTGGTGATTAAATATCACCAAAAGAAATCTCTATTTGTGTGAAAAAAATGATAAAAATGTTGTTTGGGTACATGACATGACTGAGTTAATTGGCATTCAAAGTGCGCGAGCGTTGAAAGCTGAAAATTGGTCTGGGCAGGAAGGGAGTATAAGTGTCCTGTATTGAAGTGGTTAAAGTGCATCCATGTACACATTTCCACATCTATATTACATTGTGTTAATAAGCACCCCCCCCATCATGTCTGGCAGCACAAGGAGAGGCAGACGTTCCCATGGCACTGTAAGAGGGCCAGCAGCGTATGTGTCCACAGGCAAAGGTGGACATAGTCAGTCCTCAGGCAAGGCATCATTTCCTCTGTTTAGTGATGTTGCCTGTACTATCCAGCCACAGCATGCAGAGGAGGTGGTGAACTGACTTACTAAACCATCCTCATCCTCTGTCACCCAAGCAGAGACTGGTGCACATTCCACTGCAGCTGCCAGAGTGGCTAAACCTGCCTCCTTGTCCACAGCTATTCCTGCCATAGCCCCAGCATCAGGCATGGATGAGTCAGCTGAGTCATTTGAACATAGCATCAGCCACTTGCTCCTTGAAGATGCACAGCCGTTACTTGATTCAGATGTTGGTTCTGAGGTTGAGGTTGAGGAAGGCAGGAACATAAGCCTACATAGAGGGGAGAACACTGGTACACAAATTGACAGTCCTGTTCCTCCAACCGCAGAGTATTGCCAAGTTGTCTCCAGTGGTAATGAGGATGGAGGAGATGATGATGATGAGGTCACTAATGCGACTTGCGTGCCAGATAGAGCAGAGGAGGAAAGTGAGGGTGAGGCACAACCCCAACGAGGCAGCCATCATGGAAGAGTAGAGAGCAGCCACCCTATTCCTTCACATTGTGGAGCTGTTTATCTCCCGACCCAGTTCCCATAGCTCAGCTGTCTGGGCCTTTTTTAGCAAATGTGCAGCTGATTTCAAGCACATCAAGCATGACCAGCCATTTGGGTACCACATGCTTGACAAGGCATTTAACCTCCCACCACTCTGACCCTTTGTCAAGAGAACCTGAAAGCCACACAAAATGATCTGTTCCTCCTCCTTACTCATGTCAGTCTGCCCCCCGCTATACCTCATGACCTCTCAGCAGCTTCCACTGACAGGGATGATGGTATAGCACAGGGTGTCCCAGGTCCTTGCAGCACATCTGCCAGCAGCACACCACCAGTTGTAGACTATAGCCAGCTAATTTCTCTGCCCCATCTGCTGCAGCGAAAAAGAAAATACAGTCACTGCCACCCACATGCCCAGCATCTAAATGCAAGCTTGTCAAAGCTGTTGGCTCTACAACTTCTACCTTTTTGTCTGGTGGATTCTGCCCCCTTTCGTGAATTTTCAAAATGTGCTGTACCTCAATGGCAGTTTCCCAGTCGCTGTTTATTTTCATAATTTAAGCCAGGAAACTATGCTTTTTGTTGTATGCCAATGTTCTTGTGTGCATTAGGTTCACCGCATTATGTGGACACATACCCACTAGAGAGCCTCAAAGTGTTAATGTTGCCACAAGAGGCTGCTAATACACCAGGGCTGCTTGCATATTATAATAACATGGGTTTCCCTTCCCCGTTATTTGCTCTTTTTTTTTCTAAAAAAGGTGTTTCCTAAATAGGTACCCAGGGTTGGAAGATCTGCTAAAGCAGGCTAGAAGAGTCTGTAGCCATTTCAGAAGGTCATACACAGCCAGTGCTCCGTTGGCTGAAATTCAGCGGGAATTCCACTTGCCCATAAACCACCTGATTTGTGACATGCCCACCAGGTGGAACTCGACTTTGGCAATGCTGCAGTGGCTGCACATGTAGCAGAGGGTCATCAACGAGTACCTGTGTGAGTATGGCACAACAGGCTTAGGTCGGCTCGGCTTTTTTTCCCCACGCCAATGGCTGCTAATATAGGATGCATGCACTGTACTATCACCATTTGAGAAGGCCATAAGGGTGGTGAGCCGTGATAATGCATGCATCAGTGTCACGATCCCTGTTGTGTTTCTGCTGTAGCAGACTCTACGTGGCATTATGGACAGAGCACTCGAAGCAGAGCAGTGGCAGGAAGATTATAACTTAATTTCCTCTCAAGGCCCACTTTATGCAGACACCATTGTTCCTATGTCACAGAACACACAAGAAGAGAGGGAGGAGAAGGAGGAGGAGGAGAATTCGGGCAGTTTTGGAGGCATTGAAGCAGAGGAAGATATACATCAAACAGTAAGAGATGGTTTTCCATCCGCAGAACCCTTGTGAGTAGTACGTGGCTGGGAGGAGGCAGTTCCAGATACTATAATCCTCAGTGACCCCAAGTATTCTGCTTCTCATGCCTCTGGAAATGTGTGGTGCATGGGCTCCCTCATGCTTCAAAGCCTGCGAAAGGACCCAAGAATACGTGCTGTAAAGGAGAAGGATCACTATTGGTTGGCAACCCTCCTTGACCATCATTACAAGGGGAAAGTCTCAGCACTCATCCTGTCCCCACAGAGAATGCAGACTATGAAATATCTTGCGGACACCTTAAAGAGGAGTTGAATGCTTTTCCCGACTCGGGTAGGTTACAGTGCCGTGGAAAATGTAGTTTTGAGGCTTCTGTTGCTCAAGAGAGGCGTGGTGGAGAAGGTGGCCACCTAAGTGATGCATTTCACAATTTTTTTAGTCCTCGCCGCCCAGGGCTGTCAGCTTCCACATCCCATTAGCAGCGTCTGCATCACACGGTGGACAATAACCTAGGGGCGAAAACAGAGAAGGAGAGTTTTCCAGTCGACGATCCACTGGCTTACTGGGTCATGAGAATAGACCACTGGCTAGATCTTGCCCAGTATGCAATTGAACTGCTGGGCTGCCCTGCATCCAGCATGCTTTCTGAATGGGCATTCAGTGCTGCTGGAGGTTGTAACTGATAATAGAACGTGTCTGTCCACAGACTCGGTGGACCATCGGACATTTATCAAAATTAATCAGTCATGGATTACCAGCAGCTATGAATACCCTGATGCCGATGTTGCTGATTAAGTGTTTTTGGGATGTGGAATCTCTGCGTTGTGGGTGTTGATTTAATCTGGAAAAAAAAGTTTTGGTGTAGTTTTCATGGACACAATTAACACCCAAAGAAAGAACAATTTTTCCACATTTGTTTGACAAGTGCATATCATTGCAATTTTAGACAGCAAGGCCAATTCTTGCTTTAATCAAGATCACCTCTATAGGGTTACGGCGTGAAGGTGCCATCGACACCCAAAGACCAATTTTTCTGCATCTGTTTGACTAGTGCATATCATTGCAATTTTTGACAGCAAGGCCAATTTTTGCTTTCATCAAGAGTACCTCTATAGGGTTACTGTGTGAAGGCGCCACCAACACCCAAAGATCAATTTTTCCACACCTGTTTGACAAGTGCATATCATTGCAATTTTTGAAAGCCAGGCCAATTCTTGCTTTCCTCAAGAGTACCTCTATAGGGTTACTGTGTGAAGGCGCCGCTGACACCCAAAGATCAATTTTTCCACACCTGTTTGACAAGTGCATATCATTGCAATTTTTGACAGTAGTTTCATCAAGAATACCGCTATAAGTTTACAGTGTGAAGGCACCACCGACACCCAATTTTTCCCCACACCTGTTACTTCTATCCAAAGTCTGTGGAATAGACACCAGAATTTATCCAAAAAATCTCTAATCTTGTTCCCAGGGCACTACATCGTAGCCTCATCATACAGACTGGCTCCACAAGCCGTTGCTTACAAAATAAAGAAAGCTTGCAGGGAAAATTAAATTTTTTTGGCTTTATAAATGCAATTATTGCTGCAGCAGCTTCTATACCCAGTACAGATGTGACACTTTACAGGTAGACTAAGCCGACCCACCAGGCACTATATTGAAAGTATATTTAAGCATCAATAAATCACTGCTCATTTAAAAATTACGTTTTTTACAAACTTTTATTTTTCATTGATACATGTCCTCCAGGGCAGTACCCGGACCCCCATAACCATTGTATGCCCAGTTACTTGCATATAAGCCTTCAAAATGGGCACTTTTGATTTTTCACATTCGGGTCCCATAGACAATGGGGTTCGTTATTCGGTTCCGAACTTTCACGATGTTCGAAAGGTCTGGTGCGAACCAAACTGGGGGCCATCCCTACTGAGCATATGATAAAGAAAAGCAGAGGTCAATTTAAATAAAACCACAGATCTACGCTAAATGATCAATAGATTGAGAGATATGGGCAGCTCCGGCTGTATGCCAATTTCAACTTTTTTTTTTATAATGTTTGAGCCTTCATATACCATGAAATGATCAATAGAGAAGCTTGGTAGGGGATGGGGCAAGACCAAACTTATTCTTTACATAAAAACAAAAAGGAAACAGTTTTAGCTGTTTATTTATCTGGATCAACTGACTTTTTGATAAGCAGTTTTGGTAATCACTACTTTTGTATTCTCTATCATTTAATCAGTTTGAACTTTTTTAGGTATCTGACATGCTGACTTTAAATGGATCTTAAAGATCCTGGACCTTGACTTTTTCTTGCAGAATTGCAGACATCCATCCTGTATAACAGTCTTAGCACTGGTTGGCACTTACTGATTTTGAAATGTAGTTTTGCAATCCATTGAAATTTATATAATACTGTTACTGTATGTTACATTGGTATTAATCTAGTCTTTCCTATCAATTGAAGTGGCATGGTCCAGGCCCAGGTCCTCACAAAGGGGGAGAAATGGGATTATTTCTGTGCATCTGGATTATGGTTTACTTGTTCTATAATGTGGACTAATCCTTTAGTACTTCTGTACTCCTATATATAGATGCAAGAGGCTGAGACCAAATGGAAGTTGGGTACTTACACTGCTTGTTTTTTTACAAATAAAAAAATTGCCGGGAGTTCAGTTTAAAATAGTAAAAAAAAAACTGAAATCTCATTGTTAAAAGCGCAAGTTAACTAGCTGTCTTTCTGATCCTCTGACCTCAATATGTTAAGATTCAAAGACCTGGAACAAGTATTCTGCCAAGAACGTCGAAATCTAAACTTGCAATCTGCATTATTGTTCTCAGTCAGTGAATTAGAAAGGCAGAGGAATAGCACGACAGACAGATAACTAGCATTTCTGAAAGGATTTTAGCCTTTGTATTGTTTATTGTCACATTTATGTTTATGATTAAATAGCAGCAAAATCACACAGAATCCCCCCCCCCCCCCCCCCCAAAAAAAACCAAATTCACTAGACTAATGGCAATATACGGTAAGCCAAAATGGTAATAAAATCTAGGAATATCTTTTCATCAAAAAGAGAAAAAATAACATAAATGATTAGCATACAGTCCTACAATTTAATCAATAAAGTGAATAAAAACTTGGCAAAAAAGATGGTCATATGGTTGGAGACAAACAACAGAAGCACTGTATCTTTCATAAATCTTATAAAATGGTGTATGTACGTAAAAGAAGCTTATACAAGAATATGAATATTGAAATCTGTTATAAAGGTGCAGGTTTATACACAAAAGTTTTTCATAGTTGGTGAGGTTGAATAAAGACACCAGTCCATCCAGTTCATCCTAATACACACGGTCGGAATTTCCGACGGAAAATGTCCTATCGGACCATGTTGTCGGAAAATCCGACCGTGTGTGGGCGCCATCAGAATTTTTCCGTCGGAAAAAAATTGAGATCCTGCTCTCAAATTTTCCGACAACAAAGTCCCGATCGGACTTTTTCCGATCGCGTGTAGCGAATTCCGACGGACAAAGTGCCACGTATACTCAGATCAAATTACAAGACCAAAGCTATTGGCTACTAGCCTCTACGTAGTTCCGTCATACGCAACGAACGTCACCACGTTCAGAATGATCAGATTTTCCGACAACTTTGTCCGACCGTGTGTATGCAACACCAGTGTCAGACAAAATCCGTCTGAAAAAATCAGACGGATTTTGTGGTCGGAATTTCCGACCGTGTGTATGGGGCATAAGTGTGTGTATGTGTGTGTGTGTTTGTGTGCATTTATGTCACTACCACATTCCATATCCCATATATTGTGTTCGCTAAGAAACACACCTAAAAGTTTTTTTTTTTATTTATCTACACTCCCAGCTGACGCCAACATCTGTGGAAAGGAGTTCAACATGCTTGGTCCTCTACCAGTAAAGAACCCTTTTGCAGTTTAAAGGGCAAGTTCACCTTTGTACACTTTTTTTTTTCTAAATTCCAGCTCCCCTATGCACCAATATAGCATTCATGTACTTTTTTTGAAAAAATACCAAAGCTTTCCATTAATTCTAAAGTCACTTAATTTTCTTGTCCTAATCCACATTTTACATTAATAATGTCTTCTTCCTGATCAGACTTTAGGTCATGACACAGGAAGCAGTTGACCAGCTGACCTCATTAGCAGACACCCTGCATCATCCACCCTCCCATTCCCAGGTGCACATTTTTTAAATGAAATGCAATCAATCAGTGATCCCCCTTCTCACTAGTTACACAATATACAAATCAGATTGTATAGTGTATGGCCATCTTTATACACCTAAAATTATTAGTTGCGCTTTTAGTGCACACCAAACACAGAAGCAAACACACATTTTGCCATGTGAAAAAACGAGGGGCAAATGCTGCAAAATGCACAGTAGAAAACACACAACCCACAAAACGTCAAAATGTCCCATTAACCACATGTAGTGCAGCCCATTGAAATCAACAGGCTGCCCTATGCGTGTCACAGGAATAACGAGACACAAAATGTGCGCTCCCACTAGGCTACATGTGAATGGGGCCTGAAAGTGAAATTTGTGCGATAACACAAGAACAATGAGGCTCCATTTCCTTGCATTTCAGAAATGTACTGCACCAAAAATTACAGTGAAAAACACACCAAGTTCCACTCTAAAAAAAAAGTCCTGAAGCTTCTTTGGGGCGATTGATCCATGTAGGGCAGCCCATTCAGATGGATGGACTACCCTATGTGTGATGAGTGAAAATGCTCCAAAATGCCTCCCCCCCTCGCTAAAAAAAAAAAAACAAAAACAAAAAAAAAGCATGTGGGAATGTGAGTTCCCGCTATGCAGAGTCGTGAATGGGGCTTGAAAGCTGAGTGTTTCTGTCCACTCCCTCCTATGTACTTGTATAATGATGGCCGTACACTATGCAATCTGATTGTGTATTTACTGAGAAAGGTGATCACTGATTGATTGCATTTTTTTTAAAAACATGCACCTGGGAATAGGAGGGTGGATGATGCAAGGTGTGTGCTAATGAGGTCAACTGGTCAACTGCTTCCTGTGTCATGACCTACAGTCTGTAAGGAAGAAAGACATTACTAATGGAAATGTCTGGAAACGTGGATTAGGACAAGAAAAGTAAGTGACTGTAGATTTAATGGAAAGCTTTGACATTTTGCAAAAAAAGTACATGAATGCTCTATTGGTGCACAGGGGAGCTGGAATTTAGAAAAAAAAAGTGTACAAAAGGTGAATTTACCCTTCAAGATTGAATCACTTCACATCTACCTTCATTGTGTTTTCTTTCGGGACCTAAGATTGAATAGTTTTCTCCCTATGCCAAAATCACCATTTAGATATTTGTTTATTGTTATCATATCTCCTCTCAAGCATCTCAAGGGAGAAAATATTTAGGCTGGGTTTACACCGTTGTGAATTGGATGCAAAATCCCTGCATTCAATTCCCAATAGCAGCGAATTTTGGTCCAGCTCTCTATGGAGCCGGTTAACATATCTCACAGTGGGTCTGGTGCGTTTTGCACAAAAACGCTGTGCCTATTTTGGTCCGTTTCAGGTCTGAATTCAGCCCAAAATCGGGCTGAAATCGGACCTGAAACAGTGAACCAGCATGCACCGAGCCCCTGCTGTGAGCAGCGGGGATGGTGTGAAGCAAGCCTAAATGTTCATAGTCGTTTATCATAGCTGAGGTTCTCCAGCCCCCGTACTAGCTTTGTTGCCCTTCTCTGGACTCTCTCCAGTTCCAGCACATCCTTCCTGAGGACTGGTGACCAAGACTGGAACATAGTAGAATTGTAGGTTTATTTCTTGAGTAAATCTCCTTTTTATTGCAAGCTAGTAGTCAGCTGGCCTTGCTTGCTGCAGCTTGGCATTGCATGATATTGCTGAGCCTGTCACCTACTAGGGCTCCCAGATACTTTTACATCCTCAATTCCCCTAGAGGTTCACACCCTAGTGAGTAACTTTCATTTACATTTTAGGTCTTAGGTGTATTACTTTACATTTTTCCACATTGAACCTCATCTGCCGTATAGCTGCACACCATACTATTTTATTGAGGTCTTCTTGTAAGGTTTCCATATCATGTTATTATTATTATTATTATAATACAGGATTTATATAGCGCCAACAGTTTGCGCATCGCTTTACATTATGAGGGCAGACAGTACACTTACAATACAAATCAATACAAGAGGAATCAGAGGGCCCTGCTCGTTAGAGCTTACAATCTAGAAGGGAGGGTCAAGTGGAACAAAAGGTAATAACTGGGGGGGGGGGGGGGTGTGCGGATGGAGAAAATTAAAATCCAGTTGTTAGGTATGGGTAGGATAGGCTTCTCTGAAGAGAAGGGTTTTCATGGATCGTCTATAAGCTAATAGAGTAGGAGATAAGCGGACAAATTGGGGTAAGGCATTCCATAGGATTGGAGAGGCTTTGGAAAAGTCCTGGAGGTGAGCATGGGAGGAGGTTTCGAGGGATATAGAGAGCAGGAGGTCTTGAGAGGAACGAAATGAAGAGCATGTTATGAAGTTATTGCCCTGCTTTGCTTTTTATCATCAGCTAACATTGAGATTGAACTATTTATTGCAACCTCTATATCGTTTCTGATCAAGGTAAACAGAATTGGTCCCAGGACAGAGCCCTGGGGAACTCCACTTATACCTAACATTCAGAAAATATGTCATTAATCACGACCCTCTGGATGTGCTCCTGCAATCTGTTTTTTTATCCAGGTACATGCACCATCATCAGTGCTACATGACCTAAATTTGTAAATGAATCATATACTGTATGGGGTACCGTATAAAATGCCTTAGCAAAATCCAAATATAATACGTCCACAGGCCTTCCTCTATCCAAATTACAACACACCTCCTCATAGAATGGTTAAAGGTCTGGCAAGAACAGTTTTTCATAAATCTGTGTTGGTTACTACAACCCCAATTCCAAAAAAGGTAGGTCACTGTGTAAAATCTACATAAAAAAAGAATGCAATGATTTGCAAATCTCATAAACCCATATTTTATTCACAATAGAAAATAAAAAGCATAACAAATGTTTACCCACTTGACCTCCAGAAGATTTACCCCCTTCATGACCAGGCCCTTTTTTTGCAAAACAGCACTGGGCTACTTTAACTGTCAATTGCGCGGTCATGCAACACTGTACCCAAATACAATTAATGTCTTTTTTCCCCACAAATAGAGCTTTATTTTGATGGTATTGGATCACCTCTGAACTTTTTATTTTTTGCGCAATAAACAAAAAAAGACCAACAATTTGGAAAAAAAAAACAATATTTTTTACTTTCTGCTATAAAACATATCCAATAAAAAAAAATGTAAAAAATTGAATTTCTTCCCCTTAGCGCCAACTGTATGCACATATGCAGCCTCAGCTTTCAGGGGCAGCTGCAGTCATCATCCCGGTACTGTTTTTTAGAGTGGGAGGTCGGCTCTTCAGGGATAACAACTGATGCAGCTAAAAGCCACTCGGCTATTATCCCGAAGGAGCGAGAGGGGACGTCCCCCCCTCTTGATGCCTTCCGCCACTCTTCCCGGGCCTCCCGTCCCACCAGGAGACTCGATCCGTGATCCGGCACTTCCGCCGGCTAGAGTAAGACCAGAAGGAAGCCGGAAACATCTTCCTTACAGTCTTCTTTCTGTAATCATGGAAGCGACGTATGCATTCTCTTTGCTGCGCAAGCTTGCAGAGACGATCACTTCTGGTTTACTCGGCTGCCAATGGCACCGTTTAAAAAAAAAATGACAGTGCAAAGGAGGGATTTGTGGTATTTTAGACCCCCGATCCCTCCATAAAGAGTACCTGTCACCACCTATTACTGTCACAAGGGATGTTTACATTCCTTGTTACAGCAATAAAAGTGATCAATTATGTAAAAAATAAAAAATAAGATTTTTTTTTTTTTTAATGCACCCCCGTCTCCGCGAGCTTGCGGAGCAAAGAGAATGCACACGTAAGTCATGCCCACATCTGTAAACAGTGTTCAAATCACACATGTGAGGTATCACCATGATCGTCGGAGCGAGAGCAATAACTCTAGTACTAGATCTCCTCTGTAACTCTAATCTGGTTAGGCCCCTTTCACACTGGGGCATTTTTCAAAATCCGGCCCCTTTAACTCCAGTGTGAAAGCCGGCGGGCTTTCACACTGGAGCGGTGCGCTAGACAGCGGTTAAATATAGCGCTGCTTTACCATCACCGTGGCTCCCCGCCCCAGTGTAACATTATCTTTTACATTATACAAAGATATTGGGCTAACTTTACTGTTTTGTTTTTCTTAAATTCATTAAAGTGTATTTTTTCCCCAAAAATTGCTTTTGAAAGACCACTGCGCAAATACAGTGTAACATAAAATATTGCAACAATCGCTATTTTATTCTCTAGGGTGTAGGCTAAAAAAATATATATAATGTTTGGGGTTTCTAAGTAATTTTCTAGCAAAAAATACGGATTTTAACTTGTAAGCAGCAAATGTCGGAAATAGGCTTAGGCATGAAAGGAATACATTTAGGTCAATATATATTCTGCTACATATTTGGTGAAAAAATCTTTATAAGCATATATTGATATTGGTTTGCGCAAAAGTTATAGTGTCTACATACTATGGGATTTTTTATTTATTTTATTTATTTATATATTTTTGTACTAGTAATGGTGGCAATCAGCGACTTATAGGAGGACTGCGATATTGCGGCAGACATTCGGACACTACCTGACACATTTTACACTTTTTTGGGGACCAGTGACACTAATACATCAGTGCTAAAAATATGCACTGTCACTGTACTAATGACACTGGCTGGGAAGGGATTAACATCAGGGGTGATCAAAGGGTTAACAGTGTGCCTGTGTTTTCTCACTGTGTGGGAGGAGCTTTTACTAGGGGAAGGCATGGATCCATGTCCCTGCTTTGCAGGAATACATGAGCCATGCCTTCCCTACTGACAGAACAGCAATCTTCCTTGTTTACATAGGTAGACCACCATTCTGCCTCTCTGCTGAATCATCGGTGCATGCCAGCAGAAATCCTGTCCATTGTACCCACCGATCGGTGGGTCGATCGATGCACACCCTCTACCTGGAAGAGCCAGATCATGTATGTATATGTGATCCGATGCAGAGATGCCACCTTGTAGCGCTAAAACTGCTATTGGGCGGCCCTTAAGTGGTTAAACTGAGAAAATTTACCATTTTAAGAAAAATTAAGGTCATTTTGAAATTGATACCAGCAACACGTCTCAAAAAAGCTGGGACAGGACCATATTTATCATGGTGTAGCATTCCCTCTTCTTTTAACAACACTCTGTAAACATCTGGGAACTGAGGTCTCTGGAGTTTTGAGAGAGGAATGTTGTCGCATTCTTACCCGATATAGGATTCTAACTGCAGTGCTCATCAGTCCTGGGGCTTCTTTGTCGTATTTTTCATTTCATGATGCACCAAATATTTTTAATTTGCGTAATTAGCATAGGCGGTTCTCTAACCATGTGATCGGCTGTATCCAATCACAGCCGGTCACATGTAAACACGGAGATGCCGGTAATCGGCACTCCTCGCCTCACACTGACAGAATGTGTGGCGAGGAGAGCCGATCAGCGGCATCTCCACGCAGGGGGACATCTACACATGTAATCAGGGTACTGATAATTAGTGCCCTGATTACAATATAGCACCAACAGTGTCACCAATCAGTGTCCACCATTGCCCACCAGTGCCAGAAATCAGCGCCCACCAGTGGCAGCAATCAGTGCTCACCACTGCCCACAAGTGCCACCAATCAGTGCCCATCAGCAATACCAGTCAGTGCTGGCTATCAATGCCACCTATCAGTGCTGTCCATTAATGCCCATAACTGCTGTCGATCAATGCCCATCAGTGTTGCCGATCAGTGGCACCCATCAATGCCCATTAATGCCCATAAGTACAACCTATCTGTGCTGCCTATCAGTGCCACCTATTAGTGCCCATCAGTGCCGCCTAACAGTGCCCATCAGTGCGCCTATCAGTGCTCATCAGTGCCACATATCAGTGTCACCTATCAGTGTCCATAAGTGTGGCATATTGGTGCCTTCTTATCAGTGCCCATAAGTGCCACCTCATCAGTGCCGATAAGTGCCACCTCATCAATGCCCACCAGTTCAGCCTATCAGTGCCCATCAGTGCCGCCTCATCAGCGCACATCAGTGAAGGAGAAAAATTACTTTGTTACAAAATTTGCTGACAGAAACTAAATTAAAAAAATATATATTTTTCTAAATTTTTGGTCTTTTTTATTTTTTTTTAGTAAAAAATAAAAAACCCAGCAGTGATTAAATACCACCAAAGGAAAGCTCTATTTGTGTGAAGTAAATGATAAAAAAATTGTTTGGGTACAGTGTAGCATGATTGTGCAATTGTCATTCAAAGTGGCCTGGGCAGGAAGAGGGTGTAAGTGCCCTGTAGGCAAGTGGAAACGTAATGTTTTTGTCCTACTCTTGCGTCTCACTTTCCTATAGTTTTGGGCACATGTAAATAATCTGCCATCACTGCTACCTAAATTATCCTTCACTTCCACATCTGTAATCAGCTCTGTGTTGTTTGGAATTAGTAGGTCCAGTAGAGCATTATTTCTGGTTGGGGATTCAACCATTTGAATCATGAAAGTGCCCTGCAGTATGTTCAAGAAATGACAAGCCTTGGTTCCGTGTACACAATTAATGTCAGGATAGTTGAAATCCCCCCATGATTATGACATTGCTCTGTCTCCCTGCCATCTCTAACTGTGAAAAGGAGACGGGTCTCCTCCTCCTTAATGTTAGGTGGCCTATAGCATACAACCACAAACACTTTAACATTTGTTTATCCTTCTGAAGCTCTAGCCATACAGACTCCAACTCCTCCTCACTAGCCCTATTAGCATGTCATTCCTCATATTCAACATCAAGTCGCTCTTTAAATACAGGCACACCTCTCCCCCTCTTCTACCTACCCTGTTCCTCCAATACAGGGTGTACCCCTGAACAGTCGCAAGCCAGTTGTGAGGTGTCAAACTAGGTTTCTGATATTTCCACAATGTCAAAGTCCTCCTCATGTAGTAGAAGTTCTAGTTCTTCCATTGTATTAATCAGACTTCTACCATGTGTGTGCATGCCTTTTAATTTTGTACTTACGCATATAATTTTATCCTTGTACACATTTTACTTCTTTAGGTTCAGCATGCCTGCTAGCCTTGGAAACTTTAGTTTCCCTGTCATTTGGTTTAAGATCCCCTTCTCCCCTGACTTTACCCCCATCTGTATACTCTGACTATTGCATTCTGCCTTCTATACCTTCTTCTGACCCCCCCTCCCCACATCCTAGTTTAAAAGTTTCTCCAGCCTTCTGGTCATCTTCTCCCCAACAGAGCTGCACCCTCCTCATTAAGGTGCAGCCCATCTCTGTTCCATTGTTTGAAGGATCCTGGTCTTGTTCAAAGCTAATTTGCCATTTTGTTCCCCTAAGTGGCATGGGTAGCTGGGCACTGCAATGCTGTACATACACCAATCAAGGACATATTAAAAAATACCGGCTGAGGCCACTGCAGACCTGTCATTGAAGTGTGCAGGGTTCAGCAGACACAGCTAGCCACTCACAGGGGGCAGAAACAGCTGCAGGTATCAGCAGATTCCTGACGCTGTCATTCGCACCAGCGCACCATGTGAATATAGCCTTAATTACTGTACTGTATTTATGGATATTTGGATTTGTCTCTCTAGGACAAGACATGTTAGGACTAAAAACACCTCCTCTTCTTCCCATATCAATAAAATAACTGTGGTTCATTTCTTCACACAAAGAGCTGGGCAGGGCTGATAAGACTCCTTGAACTAACACTTGAACAGATATAACAAGACAATTTAAAAGTATATTTAGCAGAACAAAGGGAGCAAATGCAAGACATTCATTGTTAGGGTTTGCATACACTTTAATAATTTGTGGGCTAGAACCAGAAATGTGCATAGGAAGATGAAACACAGAGCCCTGCTACCTTGTTCTGCTTGGACTTGGGCAGAAGACATGGGGGCTGGTTCACTAAACTGAAAAAATAACACATTCTTTCCTATAGTTTCTAATCAGGTTTTACATTTCATTTTATGGGAACATGAAACAAGACTTATTATTAGTCACTATGGGCAACAACTCCATTGTGTTCTAGTTTTCCTTTCTCTCCAAGTTTAATGAATCAGCCCATGAAGTATAAGGTGATGTGAGAATGGTGCCATACAATGTTTGTTATGAATACATACATGTGTTTGTGTAGAGCTTGCCATTCCCATAACTGGGTTATGTATTTTGTGAAAAGCTCCACCCAAGTGCACTGTTCCCCAATGTCTATCACTTGTCAGGTTCTTTGTTCAGCATTATTTACCACTTGTGCTAGGCTCTACCTGTCCTAAAGTTATATTTGTCCTGTAAGGTGGGTTCTCTAGATTTTAAAGTGACAACATAATATTATTTTTCTTGTGCTCATATTGGATGCATGCATGATTTTTGCATGTAAGCATAGCAACAAAGTTAGAACTCCTTTGACTTATTTGTGTGTGTTAAGAACCTGAAATGTCAGAAACTACATGACTATTCCAGAATATTAATTTGCCGAAATCAAAGGACAGACTAAAATAACACTGGGCAGACGTACATTGACTTTCTACTGAACTATGCCCAGTAGGTCATGCCTTCCTCTTTCACATTCTTTTGAATTATTAGCAAACACCCAATTGAGGAATTTAATGTACCGGTATATGGAATTGAATGTGATCTCAATTCATAATCCTTTTCCAAGGACAGATCTCATTGTGTGGTGTCTAAGCATTTAACTGTTGATTTATAACTAAAGGATTTTTTTTTTTTGATTTGGATAGAGTTGGGAGGGGTTAGAACCCTTGACAAATTCACCCTCTCTTATTGCCCTGATCAACAATCTCACTGGTAATAAAGGTAACGGTAAAATAAATATTTTGTGTTGCCACCAGAACAGGAACAGATGATACTTGTTCCTGTGACAACTGTTATATCCCTCACATTTGAAAGATGTTGAATTTTCAGGACAGGATTTCAGGAATAGAGGGGAAATCTCCACAATGAGACACAAATGGGAAATAGACGTTTGGACGTGCTGGGATCCCCCATACAGGAGAAGCTTTCTTTTGCACCATATTGAAGGATACACATATTCACAATTATTGCAAATGGTTATTGACAAAGTTGAATTAAGGAGACACCTACATATGGGCATCTCATTCCATTTTCTCAGGATCTTACTATTGTAGTGGGACACTCCTTAGGTCCTTGTGGTCCCAAAGCTCAGTGTGTGGCCATTAGGTTTTCCTCAGGCACAAAGGCAATGATTTTTATGGTTGTATTGTAGGTTGACCTATGGTTGATTATTCATTTTAAAGAGTACATCCTCTCCAGCTCCTGATGATGTACTTAACCCCATCAAGCTTAACTCTATCACCAAGCAATTGCAAAGTACATATTATTAGAAGAAGGAACATGATCAGTGGTGTTATGGGGGGGGATAGAGGGCTATTGTAATAATGTGTTTTGAAGGACTATGTCAGCCCTCCATGATGTTTTTAGGATGTATAGGTCTAAAATTAATTGATTTTATGCATATTTGGTTGATGTCTAGTTAGTGCTCTAAAAATCCCAAATAGTTGAATTTTTTTTTCTGTAGACAAAAAAGAATGACAGTTGCCCTCCCTTACTCTATACAGAATAAAAAGAAAGTTGTGTCTTTTTTAGAAATACTTTGATGTGTTTAAAGAATTATGAATGTTTCTAGGCAGGGGCCACTTTGTTGCCCACTTTTTGCTTTTTACAGTCCTTTCAGCAAGAGGGTGATTTAATTTCCTTCTTGGCTAGATCTCATATATAGGATGAGTGGAGCTTAGTTCAGAGTTAGTTGCTGGCTTATGGAAAAGAGAGAAGCCATGGTAGAGGTGATTACTTAGAGGACATTGATTTTATTTTTTCTTGCTCCTGGAGGGGGTACCCCTGTAGCTGAGCACAAAGAGGTACACTACCACACAAAAAGGGAACTGTTATTACTTAAATGGAGGATTTAATGCATGAAGGATTGAGGAGATGCTAGTTGGTTTATTGAAACTGTGACTGTAACAAAAAATAGCTTTGGATCTAGCCGTGCTGTTGAGAAGTGGCATAGCATACCATTAGGCTATACTAGACAGTGCATCCCACTTGGTGAAGGAGGATCCTGGTATATCCAATGATGTTGTATACCTAGTCTAGCTAGGGGGCAGTGGTGAATATGTAGGGAAAAGTGCGATCCTGGAACTACAATAAGTCTTCAGACCTGAAATGACTGGTATCCCCGAAAGAAGACATGCTGTTGTCAAAAAAAAGGCCAGAAGCATGATGAGGGAGCTTGACAATATGGCTCCCTGTAACTGACACACCATGTGGGTGGATGGCAGGCAGACATGTAATTCTCTGAGGGCTCTTGCTGATACTCATGGCCGGTGAGTGAACCTGGGTGAGTCCTGAGTACTAGGTGGGCCAATTAGTGCGCACCTCTGGTGCGAACAGGTGGCCCTGACCACATGTTTGCAAGGAAAAAGTGTGTCTAGAAAAAGAAAGTACAAAATAAAAACAATAATGATAATTTTAATAATCATTGCTGTCTCACACCAGAACTCCAATAATCGGAATTTTTCTTGTTAATATCGTGGGCTAGTGTATACATAATTATAAATTGTCTAAAACAGAGAAGCATGATCTGTGTATCTGGAAAGATCCTGGGCACAGTTCCTCAAAAAACCCCAATGTTATCAGATATGCAGTATACTTCTATGGTAGCTGTAACCATAGTAATATTAATGTTATGATGGAGGTCTAAATTTGTGGTGTGCTGAACCTGATTTACTAAAATACAAGGTTGATTAATATAATGTAGCCCAGTTTAAATTCAAAGGCATGTTTTTTTATTTTTTTTATTTATTGCATAGGATTGATTGTGTGTGTAGACTTCAATTCCCTGCAGTGCACTTTACACTTCGATAAATCAGGCACGCTATTTTTTTCAGTTAATTCTACAATGGAACATACTTTACCCATACTAATCAAAGTAATAGGTTCTCTTCACAAGAGGAGATATAAGCAGTGAGTACTTACTAACCCAGTGCTCCCCAATCACACTGATCTGCTGACAATGCCTGGAGAAGGCTTTTCTGGGCATGGAGGAATGGGTGACACTACACCTGCCTCTCCACACTGCAGCATCTGGTGTCTGAGTGGGCAATTTTCATGTGAGAACAGGGGAGCATACGGAAAAATAAAAAAATATGCATGACTTTCACATGACATGGCGGGTTTTGGTAGCTGATGTCAGGGAAAACAAGAAAATATACTCTCACTACTTATTGTCCCACTTATTAGGGACAACTGTTGCTTTGGCTATTGTGTGCAGGGATCAGGTTTACTTTAAAGTGCCTATGACACTGGCATAAAAAGTTAGCACTTTTTATGAATAGGGCAGTGGTCTCCAAACTGCGGCCCTGGGGCTGAATGTGGCCATTTCCTTGCATTTATCTGGCCCTTGGGGCACTATTCCACCAACTGACACCAATGATGGGGCACCATTCCCCCTACTGACACCAACAATGGGATACTAGTCTTCTCAACATTGGGCACTATTTCTTCCATTAAAACCAACAATGGGACACTAATCCAAAGGCATTTTCTACACCCACTAGGCACAGTCCGGCCTCCCTAAAGCCTCAATGACAGTAAATTGGCCCTTTGCTTAGAACATTTGGAAATCCCTGGAACAGGGTTTAAACCCTGTAGTTGTTCTTCCAATCTTTGCTCATTTGGAGAGAAAAATCTTTGCATCTGACACTTCTGTGAGTGTTGGTTGCGTTGTCACCAACTGCATGCTGTGGCCCTATCATCCAACCCCTTTGTCATTACAGGACATAGTATTGCTGTAGGGGCCAGTTGATGGAACCACAGCACATGGTGCAGAACACAAATATTCGACACACACCAAGAAGTGACAGATGTAAAAAATTTTGATGAGGTTGTAGCTCTGCAAGAGTCTGACGAACAGGTGCCTGAGCAGGTAAGTATATATCTCCTTATAGTTCAGATTTTTTTTAAACAGTGACAGAGTTGCTTTAAAAATGGCTAAACATACTGAGACAAGACAGAAGTGCTGATCTACTAAATTGTGAAGTGAGGTGAAGTGCAATGAGGTGAACCTGTATCCACTTCAAACATCCAGTCATGTGCACAGGAATTGAAAAGAAAAAAGAACTCCAACAGAAAGAGATTTAAAAAGAAAAAATATAACTTTTCATTCACATGACTGGATGGACAAGTGAACATTTCACTGCACTTCACGCTTTAGTAAATCAGGCCCAAGAACAAGAGATGAATGATATGTCCGTGACCCGAGCAATGCTTATAATATTCGCAAGGAATGGACACAAATCAAACAACACAGCTGGGTCATGCCCATGTCTGTGTGTAACAATTTTTGGATGTTTACCCTTCAGACCATGCTCAAAGGAAATTAATACTGCATTTAACCATGGCAGTTTTTATCATGTTTGTAGTTTGTACTTACATTGAAGGAGAAATATCTGTTGTGGGAAAAAATCTATCTTCAAGCCCCCATTTGTTCACAGTGGTAATCTTCCGATGCTGTAGGAAATAATATGAGCTGTTGATGCTGTCATAGTCATGCGTCAAGAGTGGCAACTTTGCCTGCCCTTTCCACCCTCCTCTTACATTCATTGAATCTGTGCTATAGGCTCCAAGAATGAAAAGCACTCAATGAATGGAGGAGGCAAACCTTTCATTCATCCACCTGTCCTCCATTCATATTGTTAGAAGTTATAGTACAGCTTTCCTTCTGTTAAAAAATAAATAAATACTAAACTTAGGCTTTAATCAGTTGCAATTGGTATGATTGGTCCGGCAATTGTACATCAGCTTGTACATGACAGAAGATGACAGAATGATGACAGAAGCTGGTCATTCAGAAAGATTGGAAAACCAACATCCAATGGCTGTGAGCGCTGACTGGTGTGTTCTGGGAGCAGCAGCTCAGTGGGGAGATTGGTGTACGAACATTGCATAGTTCGTACAGTAAGCTCTTCCTGAGCTCCTCAGTTTTTCTCCATTCAGCCCACTGGGTTGAACGAAAAAAAAAAACGTATGCATTGAATATGCATAAAAAAAATGCATTGAATATCGGAAAAGGAATATATGCATTGAATATCGGTGTAAGATCAGCTGGATCTGTTCAGGGATAGTAATACCTGTGCACACATATATCCCTTTGTGAATATAGGACTGCGATGTAAGTATACTGTAGCAAGTTACTGCCCATTTTATAATGGAGTTTCTAAATTTTGGGAAAGGGCTTAATCGGCAATGACAAACAACAGAAGGAATTTGTTTGGTGTGCAATATTTCAACATAATTTTAATGGAGGCACACATCTTTTCATCAACACGTTGTTAGTTTAAGGATAAACATTCACACTTAGACCTCTCTCCTAGACAAAAAGGCTTTCTGTTGCCAAAATGAATTTACTTTATTTGCATACGCTAAGAAGGATTACACAAGCTATAAAACAAGTACAGTTCATATTTCACACCTGTGTAAAACAATCAATAAAAGAACAAAAGAAAAAAACATAAATGATGGTGAAATGTGTTGCATTGTCTGTTTTTATATTTCATTTTCTATTATCTCTACTGCAATACATTTATTGAATAACCAGCATGTTATATAATATACAAAGTTTGGTAGGAATGATTATACAGTGTTCCGTATCATCCGGCTATAAGTATTTAACATAAAAAAAATAAAAAAAATTACTTGATTACTTACTGAATGATCTAAAGAGAAAATCTTTAATTATCTGTGAATGGTCCAGTCCATGATGCCATGTAGTGGTCAAGCTTCCATCAGAAACTCTTTGTACGGTACAAGTAAGTCCTGTCGTTCTTTGAATCTCGTAAATCTGACAAGTGTCTGATAATGTAATGAATAACTTATAAGATGCATAGAAAAGCTATAATTCTTCTGGCTAGCACATTAGAAGGCACAGTACAGATTAGGTATCTCTAGAAAATAGATGAAACTCTAACAAACCTGCCTTAGTAATTTGTTGTTTGTTGTTTGCAGTAAGTTGAGTCATCTAAACTGAACATGCTGATTACTTCTATATATTTCACTACTGTGCCACACATGAACGTCACCCATTACTAATGCCTTGGGAGACTGGTAAGATGGGCGGCAACTTTTCAGAGTTGTGGATTCCTTCCAAGATCCACAAGTATTCAGCTGGCAAGTGTCCTTCGTTGCTAACCAGGAAGCAAAGTTTCTAAAAAGCAAAATGAAGTTTTCTTGTCCAGTTTCTGAATTAGAATTTTATCACCTATAGAAGATAAGAGACACGACCTGTCCTATAAATGACACACTCATGTATTAGTAGCATTCAATGGTCAGTCCACATGGAAGTGATTTTTCAGTCAATAGGACATTTCTTGTGTCATCTTCTAGTTTATTTATTTCTCCAAGTCACTGGAAGTGAGACACTACTGCCATAGTTCCTATTGTTTTGCCTTTCAGCCATAGAGAACCATTCCTCCTTTTACAAAATAGTGTTTTAAATGTTCCTATTATTCCTTTATCTGTATTATAAAACACATTTCAAATCCAGCAGGAATTTTGGCACCCCAAACTGGCTGGTATGCAGACCTGTAAACATAAACATTGCATAAACATTGAAGCCTATGAGAGATGTATGAAAATAGCAAGTGGTTTGACTCTCCTGTAAGTGCTATGCACTGAAAGCCTCCGCACCCAAAAAATATTGCCTTGCCTTAGAGCACCAGAGGAACACAGCTTGACTGGCACACATTCATTTTCATGTTTTTCATATGACTCATTTGTCAGAGGCAAGTTACTCTCATGTTACTATGAGTTAAAATTCCCTGTGTAGATTAGAGCTTGATAATTGTGTTAAAAGTATATCTAAAGCTATAATTTTTTTTAGTTTTGGGCAGAGAAGGCAATGCATATAATATATATTTTTTTTGCTGTCTGTGTCCCAAAGAGCAATTAACCTTGCCATCACCAGTCAGTCAATTAATAATCCAGACTGGAATCCCAGATCTATTAAACAGGTTTTTTTTTTTTTTTTTTTAGCCTAGAACATTGATTTGAGCCCACTAACCATTATAAAATCTACTAAAAGTTCTAAAGACTGCACCAGTATGTAGGCAGAAGCAGTCTATATTCTCCACTGCGGGTGGGGCTCGTCTGCAGTGGCAATGCAGATGGTGTAGGAAGTTAAGAGGAACCTAGTTCCTCTATGGTTTCCTCAGTCATAGGGAGGCAGCTATCCGATTGGATGCTGGCACCCCATGTGACTTGGGTGAGGCAGTCTTTTCAAGACCCTGGCTCCCAGTTTCGGAGTGCATTTTTGTGAACAAGAGTGAAGGGACATGATTCCTGTCTGTCAAGGATAGCACTTAGCATCAGGGCAAGTTTCCATAGGAGTAGTGAAAGTGTAGGGACATGCCATCCTTTCTGGAAGCCTCACAATTTGGATATGGATCAGCCAGGCCACATTTTGCTCCTCGAGACAGATGTTGTCGGCACCCTTCAAGCTACTGTTTCACTGTTGTACAACTCATTATTGTTCTCCACGCTCGGTAGCTTTCCCACCGGGCCTGATGTGTATTGATGGACTTTTGGTATAATATATTACTGTTACTGCACTTGGACTCCATGTGTTTTCTGCCTGCCCCATCACACTAAAAGTGTTGGGCCGGCTATAGACAGTTGCTACTGAAACAGATTTTTCTATTGGAAGATTTCATCTGTACCTCTTTTCCAGAGACAACTGTAAAAGTATACATTTTCCATAACTGTCTGCCCCTTTTTGCCCCACTGACAATGGTCACTTGGAAACCAGAAAGGGTAAATCACCCTTGCTGGGACATAAAGAGTGGTTGTTAGTTTTACCCATTGTTATTTTTCTAAACATTATTGTGTAAAAAATGTATTTTCCTAGATGTCGTGGAACATTTGAATAAGCTCAATCTTCCTGCTTATGTTAATGGTGCTCAACAGTAAGGCCCCTTTCACACTGGGGCGGGAGCCGCGGCGACGGTAAAGCGTTGCTTTACCGTCGTTTTAGCCATGGTATTCGGCTGCTTGCGGGGCGGTTTTACCCCCGCGAGCGGCCGAAAAAGGGTTAAAATCCCCCGCAAAGCGCCGCCGTAGCGGCGCTTTGCGGCGGTATTGCCGCGGTTGAAATCAATGGGTAGGAGCGGTATAGGAGCGGTGAATACACCGCTCCTATACCGCTCCAAAGATGGACTTTTTTTTACCGTCCTGCTAGCGCACCGCTCCAGTGTGAAAGCCCGCCGGCTTTCACACTGGACTGAATGGGGCCGGTTTTTTCAGGCGGTGTACAGGCGCTATTTTGAGCGCTGTACCGCCTGAAAACCGCCCCCAGTGTGAAAGGGGCCTAAGGAAAAGAGCAGATAATGTTGTGGAACATATGTTTTTGGAGAGGAAAAATCAAACAAGTTTTCTCCAGAGAGCTTGTGGTGTGTTGGACTTATTGACATAAGATGATTGCCACCTTACGTCTATGGCTAGCTTTAGGCTGCAAGAAGACACCAGGGAGTTCCTTGACTAGAATAATGGGAAAATAGCTAATTCAAAGACCAAAAAGTTATATCTCTCACCAAACGCTTGAACAATTTCCAATACTTGTATGCTACAAAGGTAATCATAGACATTGACTATCTAGTAGACATTATTGTTATTTCATAGTGTAAGGATAAAAGCTGTGCTTTCTGCAGTTTAGATTTTAAATCCCTGGGATATAATGATCAGATGAAAATTGAATTACCGGCATTAGAGAATTTTCTGTGAGGCCTGTAACAATCTCAACCACTGATATACAGTATATGGAACAAAATAATTCACAGCTTGCACACTCTCATGTGTTACATTATTTTGTGTTTACATGTGCGTTAAAGTCCAGCTTTAGGCAAAATCATTTGTTTGGATAGGGTTGGGAGTAGGTAGGACCTCTGTCAAATTTGTGTTGTTGATGTGTTTTATTAGGAAGATTTTCACTTCCTTTATTATGTAAAGCGCTGCACAAACTGCTGGTGATAACATAAAAACATAAAAATTATTTGCTGTCCCAGGTAAATATTTGCAGTGGGAACAAATATGGCAACAGTAGAAGTAGCAGGGTAAAAAAACGTAGAACATTTGTGAGGATTTTATTACTATGTGTCCCTGTTCCAATAACCCCAACATTTTTAATTTGTCATCCTGCTATCACAGGGATTATTATTATTATTACTATACAGGATTGTGCAACAGTTTGTGCAACAACATAAGAGAACAGTTACAATACAATTCATACAGGAGGAATCAAATGGCCCTGCTCATTAGAGCTTAGAATCTAGGAGGGTTGTCAAGTGATGCAAAAGGTAATAAAAGTGTGGATGGTCTGATGGAGAAAATAAAAGTACAGGGGAAGAATGGGTTTTTCTGAAGAGGAGGATTTTCAGGGATCGTCTAAAAGCAGAAGTAGACGATAGTTGGACAGATTGGAGCAGGGAGTTTCATAGGAAAGGGGAGGCTCAGTAAAAGTCCTAGAAGCAAGCATGGGAGGAGGTGACAAGGAAGCTGAAGAGCAGAAGGTCTTGGGAGGAACGAAGAGAATGAGTAGGTTGGTATTTTGAGACTAGGTTAGTGATGTAGCTGGGGGCCGAGTTGTGGATGGCTTTGTTAGTTGTTATTAGTATTTTGAATTCAATTCATTGAGTGAAAGCCAGTGCAGGGATTGACAGAGAGGAGTAGCAGGCACTGAAGGGTTTGTAAGGTGGATGAGCCTGGCAGCAGCATTCATAATGGCCTAAAGGCGTCTTTGGTTAGGAAGGGGCATATTTTGGAGATGTTGCAGATTGAGGTGGCAAGATTTGGACAGTGATCAGACATGGGGCCGAAAGGATAGTTCAGAGTCCAGTATTGCACCTAGTACCTTGGCATGCGGGGACGGGCTGATAGTAGTACTATCAGGGGCAGGAGCACATGGGGAGGAAATATTATGAGCTCGGTTTTGGATAGATTGGGTTTGAGGAAGTGGTGTGACATCCTGGCTGATATGTCTTTTAGTAAACTAGTGATATGTGAGGAGACTGAAGGAGTGAGCTGAGGGGTAGAGAGCTAAATTTAGGTGTCATCAGGGATAAAATGTGAAGTGACATCCCCCCATCCTAGTCACAGCTTTGGGCTGAATAACATCAGTTGTCTTTGGATACTTTTTATGCAGTGGCGGCTGGTGTTTTATTTTTTAGGGGGGGCGGAAAACAAACAACCCCCTGTTTGGTTGGTTGGTCGGTGGCACCCCCCGTCACTTACTCCATCTAGGTTGGGGGCGGGTATATGGGCTCCTACGTGCAGCGCGCAGCGGCTGGGTTGCGGGCTCCTACAAGCCACAGGCAGCAGCTCCTGTGTCCTCTTCCCTTCTTCTGCATCATGGCGGCTTCCGTTGTGCGGCTCCTCCCTCCTCCTCCTAGGCGTCCAATAGGATCGCCTGTCCTTTCAGACAATTGGGTGACGGTCCCAATACCTGCTTTCTGATTGGTCGGGAGGAGGATCAGTGTGGCGATAGTAAATATTCATATTCACATAGTCCACCCTTTTTTAAGCCTCTGGCTCTAATCACATGCTTCAAAAAAACACACACCCCGCCATTGGAATCCATGCGTCTGGCACCCTGTATGTAGATCAGGGGGCCGGACGCATGGATAGGGGGGTGATGCCCAGGCGCCCCTAATGGACCGGCCGACGCTGCTTTTATTTCTTGTATGCTGAACTAACCCATGCAGATGTACTGATAGATATAGAGTCACTGGTTTATATAAATAGCTAAAAGTAACATCCTTTTTGTACACTGAATTAGCTCTGCCTGATTTAAGGATGCATCTATAGTTTAAGCATTATTAGGTCCAGCTGTTGGAAACTTATAAATCCATTTTCTGCCAGCCTGTTCATACACTGAGAATGATTGCTTACTTTTGTAGTTTGCTAAATATTGTAGCTGTTTTTCAACAAGGAAGTGAGACTCTTCATTACATCCACGGGGGGAGTGTCAGAGTATTAATCAAAAAGTTTGTGCTCAAAATATGAAGACTTTTTAAAATCAGTACATACAAAATTCCGTTTAATATGATGTCCAAACTTTTTTCATTATATCCTAATAGCTATAGTATCTTAAAGCAGGACAGTAGACAGTTCTTGCCATGTTGTAAAAATATGCACAGCACTGACAGCTCTTATATCCCTGACGCTTGGAGCTGCTCTGTTCCCTTCCAATAACATCTTCTCCTCTTCTTCTGACTCTGGTTTTTCTTTATTTTTGACCATTGAGTAGTCATGGATAATGCAAGTTATATCATCTCAGCACCTGACTCCATTCTTGGTATCATGCAGATGATGAGAGCAGTTAGGGAGTGAACACCACATTGCACATGCACCAAAGACACTGTACAAAAATAAAAATAATTGCTAGAAGCAATGTAGAGAATTTTATTAAATTTAAGAGACATACAAATCACTTTTGCCAAAAAGCTTTTTTTTTTATGAGAGTTTAGTTTTCTTTCTGAAAGTTTAATTTTGCTGTACAATACCCCTAATGTAAAACCCCTTTATTGACGGTACCATCTCTTCTTCCCCTGCAGAGTGTAGCATTTAAGAATAAAAAAAAATGGTATTGTGTTAAACCTCAATGATATGACGTACATTCAACATGCTTTTAGTGCTGTGTAATATACAAAGAAATATCTAGGGTTTGAGAGGCCACTAAAGATCTATTCAGTCCTGAATCAGATGGACGTGGTAGGAATGCTGTGACTCTCTAATTGAAATGCAAGTACAAAAATCAATGTTTTTTCTGAACATATTTTTCATGAACCTTACTAACAAGCTTAAATAGCTTGTATTTTTAACAGAGTGTTCATGTGTATGTGACATCATAGCTCCTTGTTTCCCAGTGCTTGAAATAAAAATTTGTCATACCTTTAAATCGACCTTGGCTATGCAATATTTATTCATGTTAATTAGATCAATTATTTACAAACCCATTTTTTTAGTATGTCCTTGTCACAAGGACCTCCCATTCCTTTATAAATTTAAGTGCTTTTGTTTGAATTCTTTCCAAATGTCCTAATTCCTTCTCATACTTCACTTGCTAAAACTGCACCCTGTTTGGGGCCTTGCTCACTAATTTATCTCCTTCGTGCCGAGCATACGCATATATGCGGCCTCGGCTTTCAGGGGTTATAGCGGGATGATTCCCGCAGCTGCAGGCATCATCCCAGTACCATTTTTTAGAGCGGGCGATCGGCTTTCCGCCTCCCACAGCTCTGACCGGCACTTCCGGCGTCTTGCCACAGACTGGAACGAAGCCGTAAACAGCTTCGTTCCAGTCTCCTGAATGTAAACACGGAAGTGACGTCACAAGGTCACTTCCGGTTTACTCAGCTGCCTCTGGCGCCGGATTCAATAATATATATAATATTAAGAATCAACGTTTTTGGCAATCTGAATACTTTGAAGTGCAAAGGAGGGATGTGAGATCTTTTAGACCCCCGAACCCTCCATAAAGAGTACCTGTCACCACCTATTACTGTCACAAGGGATGTTAACATTCCTTGTGAAAGCAATAAAAGTGATCACATTTTTTTTGTTTTCAAAACACAATTTAATAATATAAAAATAAATAAAATAAATAAGAACATTTTTTTTTAAAGCGCCCGCATATGTAAACGGTGTTCAAATCACACATGTGAGGTATCACAGCGATCGTCAGAGCGAGAGCAATAATTCTAGCACTAGACCTCCTCTGTAACTCTAACCTGGTAACTGTAAAAAAAAATTTAAAGCGTCTCCTATAGAGATTTGTAGGTACTGTAGTTTGTCCCCATTCCACAAATGCATGCAATTATAAAGCATGACATGTTTGGTATCCATTTACTCGGCGTAACATCATCTTTCACATTGTATAAAAAAATTGGACTAACTTTACTGTTTATTTTTTTCTAAATTCATGAAAATGTCCCTTTTCCCAAAAAGTTGTGTTTAACCACTTCCCTACCCGCCCATAGTCATATGACGCCCACAAGGTGGATCTCCCATCCTGGGTGGGCGTCATATGACGTCCTCCCATTCCCGGCCGCCTAGGGGGCACGTGCGTGGCGCCGGCGGCCCGCGGCGTCGCTCGGGACCCGGTGCATGTGCCCGGCGGCCGCGATGGCCGCCGGGCACCCGCAATTGCCCGTTAAAACAACGGGACCGTGCGGGACCGTGGAGCTGTGTGTGTAAAAACACACAGCTCCACGTCCTGTCAGTGGCGAAGAGACCGATCATGTGATCCCAGTACGGAGGAACACCAATTGGTCTCCTCCCCTTGTGAGTCCCCTCCCCCCACAGTTAGAATCACTACTTTAGGGAACACATTAACCCCTGCAGCGCCCCCTAGTGTTAACCCCTTCCCTGCCAGTCACATTTACACAGTAATCAATGCAATTTTATAGCAACGATCGCTGTGTAAATGTGAATGGTCCCAAAAATGTGTCAAAAGTGTCCGAAGTGTCCGCCGCAATGTCGAAGTCACGAAAAAAAAAAAAAATCGCAGATCGCCGCCATTACTAGCCACCTGAGACCCAGAGTACGTCATATGACGTCTTTTTGGTCTCAGGGGTATATCTGAATGATGCCTGTAGCTACAGACATCATTCAGATATTGCCGGTTTCAGCCGGCGATTCCCTGCACCATAAGAACGATCATAGCGGCTGTTCCGCCGCTTGATCGTTCTTACGGGCGGCGGTAGGGGAAGCCCCCCCCTCCCGCCGCCCTCCGGTGCTTCTACCGACTCACCGCTTCCATCGGTGTGTCGGACTCGGGATCCGCCGGCACCGGATGATGATCATAGAGATTTCTGGCGGACCAGATGGTCGCCGGAGTCTCTATGATCGTTCGGAGGCCGGGCGCGATGTTATGACGTCACGCCCGGCCTCTGCATTCAAAAAACGGCGCCGCCTCCGCTGGGAAGCGGTGATCGTTTTTTTTTTTTTTTTTTTGATTTTAGGCTTCCCAGCCTAGAGGTGAGATGTGGGGTCTTATTGACCCCATATCTCACTGTAAATAGGTCCGATCATGTAATATTCCTATTACAAGGGATGTTTACATTCCTTGTAATAGGAATAAAAGTAATCAAATATTTTTTTTTTTTTTTTTAAAGTTGTTGAACTAAAAAAATAAAGTAAAATGAACAATAAAAAGAAAAAAAAAAAAAATTTAAAGCGCCCTGTCCCCGCGAGCTCGTACGCAGAAGCGAACGCATACGTAAGTCCCGCCCACATATGAAAACGGTGTTCAAACCACACATGTGAGGTATCGCCGCGAACGTTAGAGCGAGAGCAATAATTCTAGCCCTAGACCTCCTCTGTAACTCAAAATATGTAACCAGCGTCGACTATGGGGATTTTTAAATACCAAAGTTTGGCGCCATTCCACAAGCGCATGCAATTTTGAAGCGTGACATGTTGGGTATCTATTTACTCGGCGTATCTTCATCTTTCACATTATGCAAAAAAATTGGGCTAACTTTACTGTTTTGTGTTTTTTTAAAGCAGGAAACTGTTTTTTTTCTTAAAAAAACGCGTTCGAAAAATTGCTGCGCAAATACCGTGCGAGATAAAAAGTTGCAACGACCGCCATTGTATTCTTTAGGGTCTTTGCTAAAAAAACATATATAATGTTTGGGGGTTCTATGTAATTTTCTAGCAAAATAATTTGGAATTTTACATGTAGGAGAGAAATGTCAGAATTGGCCTGGATCTCAGGTGGCTAGTAAAAAAAAAATACAATAAATCTATCCCCTATTTTGTAGACACTATAACTTTTGTGCAAACTGATCAATATACGCTTATTGCAATTTTTTTGACCAAAAATATGTAGAAGAATACGTATCGGCCTAAACTGAGGAAAAAAAAATGATTTTTTTTTTTAAAAATGGGATATTTATTATAGCAAAAAGTAAAAAAATATTGTGTTTTTTTTCAAAATTGTCGCTCTTCTTTTGTTTATAGCGCAAAAAATAAAAACCGCAGAGGCGATCAAATACCACCAAAAGAAAGCTCTATTTGTGGGAAAAAAAAAGGACGTCAATTTTGTTTGGGTGTAATGACGCACGACCGCGCAATTGTTAGTTAAAGCGACGCAGTGCCGAATCGCAAAAAGTGCTCTGGTAAGGAAGGGGGTAAAAATCGCCCGGTGCTGAAGCGGTTAAAACACTGCTGCACAAATACCATGTGACATAAAATATTGCAACAATCGCTATTTTATTTCCCTAGATTCTCTGCTAAAAAATATATATAATGTTTGGGGGTTCTAAGTAATTTTCTAGCAAAAAATACGAATTTTAACTTGTAAACACCAAATGTCAGAAATAGGCTTAGGCATGAAAGGGATAATTATACAAGAACAATACTTTTACTTTTTTCTCCCTTTTCATACATGCGTTTTCTTTTTCATTTACATTCTTTAGGACTTCTGCTATTATACTATTAATTTGCCCTCCGAGAACTCTAACTTTCCTAACTGTATTCCACTGTACTGCATGGGCAAATAGTCCAGGCTATTATGAAAATCAAAAACTAATTCTGTTAGGTATTCATTACAGTAGATATCAACCTTAACTGGATGACATTTAGTTTATTAAAGCAGTGTACATAAACAATGTAATCATATACTTAAAATAAATAAAAATTGCATCTAAGTACTACTGAACTCCTCCGGCATCTTTCAGCCATGTATTGCCTAAACGCACTCACTCTAGTTTTGGTTGGACATCATTGCTCAGGGGCAGGCTTACCTCTGCCGGGTTAGCCCCCCATATCAAAAAAAAAAAAAAAAAATCTTATGCAGTTTGTTACATCTTTGTTAGATCAGGTTAGCTCAACCGTTGTTTGCGTTAGATCTCACACAGAAGTAGCAATATTAACAGTTATTTGCTGGGGGGGGGGGGGGGGGTAACCCGTCATCAGCCCCCCCTTATCAAAAAATTTACCAAACAGTTAGCTATTTTGGAAGCTATTTGTTAGATCCGTAAGATCAAGTGGTTTTAACTTTGGATCTCACATAATTATAGACTTATTAAAGCAGAGCTCCACCCTAAAGTGGAACTTCCGCTCATCGGAACCCTCCCCCCTCCGGTGCCACAATTGGCACCTTTCAGGGGGGGGGGGGGGTACAGATACCTGTATAATACAGGTATCTGCACCCACTTCCGGGTGTAGATAGCCGCAGAATCTGCAGGTATTTACGCCACTTCCTGTCATCCCCCCGCTGTCTGCTGGGAAACACACAGATCCCAGAGATAGCAGGGAGCGCCCTAATTGTGCAGCGCGCCTTGCGCATGCGCAGTAGGGAACCGGTAAGTGAAGCCGCAAGGCTTCACTTCCTGATTCCCATACCGAAGATGGTGGCGGCAGCACCTGAGAGACAATCGGCTTTCGGGTGCCGACATCGCGGGCCCGCTGGATGAGTAAGTGTCCATATTTTAAAAGCTAGCAGCTGCAGTATTTGTAACAAAAAACAAAAAAAATTTCGCCGGACTTCCTCTTTAAGTGATTAATGAGGGGGGCTGGCCCCCCCAAATCAAAATTTCTGGCCAAAAATCATTCAGGCTAATAGATATTCGTTAGATCTGGTAAGATCAAGTGGTTTTAATGTTAGATCTCACATAATTTCAGAGATATTCCACATAAAAATAGAGATATTAGGTGGTACATATGGATGGTTTAGCCCCCCCACATGCAATTCTCTGGCCAAAAATCATCTAGACTAATATTCATTAGATCCGGTAAGATCAAGTGGTTTTAACGTTAGAACTCACATAATTTCAGAGATATTCCACATAAAAATAGAGATATTAGGTGGTACATATGGATGGTTTAGCCCCCCCACATGCAATTCTCTGGCCAAAAATCATCTAGACTAATATTCATTAGATCCGGTAAGATCAAGTGGTTTTAACGTTAGAACTCACATAATTTCAGAGATATTCCACATAAAAATAGAGATATTAGGTGGTACATAAGGACGGGCTGTCCCCCCCCACACGCAATTTTCTGGCCAAAAATCATTCAGGCTAAGATCCGGTATGATCAAGTGACTTTAACATTAGATCTCACATAATTTCAGAGATATTCCACATAAAAATAGAAATATTAGGTGGTACATAAGGACGGGATGACCCACCCCCACATGCAAAAATCATCTAGGCTAATAGATATTCTTTAGATCCGGTAAGATCAAGTGGTTTTAACGTTAGAGATATTAGGTGGTGGTACATAAGACTGAGATTAGATCTTGCGTAATTAAAGACTTATTAAGTGATTAATGAGGGGGGCTGGCCCCCTCTTATCAAATTTTATGGCCAAAAAATCACCCCGGCTAATTGATATTCGTTAGATCCAGTAAGTTCAAGTGATTTTAATGTTTGATTATCCATAATTACAGGGATATTATGGATATTTGGTAGCGATGCACTCATATCCATACTAGTGTCTATATCGGAGCCCATAATGAGCATTTTCATGTGTACCAGTGAGGAGTGCCATTGAGCATACCGAGGTATGCTGAAATTATGTGGGACATTAATCGACAGGTGTGTCCAAGCCCAGTGAAGCCTGAAGCACAGTGGCAGAAGCCAGAGGGAAACTTTGGAGGGCTCTGTTGAAGGAGACAACCAGGTGCCCATCTATGGTAGCTGGCTCAAAACCAACAACGCAAAGAGACAGCAGTGGAAGTGCAGTGGAAGTCCAAACCCTTGCAGAGGGCCCCCTGTTGTTGCCTCCAAGGAACTCAGTGTCCCGTTTCCTTTGACACATGCTGCCTGGTGTCGGAGAGTCAATGCACATCAGACTCCCAGAACTTAGCGCAGACTTAAGCCCGATCAGAATCCAGATACAAACCACCGAACAGGCCAGGGCCACCACTTCCTCCTTGCTCCCTGACAAGCTGGTGGGACCTTCTCCTGTTGTTCCCATCCAAGTAAAAGGAGTCTACACCAAGGCCCTTCTGGATACTGGAGCTTAAGTGACCCTTCTCTACAGAGACTTCTATGACAGGCACCTCAAGCACGTGCCTTTGCAGAAGTTGGAAGAGCTGCAGATATGGGGCATTGTTACTCAGAACTTCCTCTATGATGGCTATCTACCGGTCAAGCTGACCTTCGATCCCTCCATGGCAGGGAAAGCCGAGACTTTTGACACTCAGGCAGTGGTCTGTCTTTGCCCAACGGGGCCAGTAAGAGTTCTCTCATCATAGGGACCAATACTGATCTTGTCAGAAGGCTGTTGACACCTCTTCTTATGGAGCCGGGCACTTCAACTGCAAGTGTGCACCCCATGCTGAGGCAAGCCTACCAGCGCCTGGTACAAAAACAGAAGGCTCCTGCCGAAGGAGTGGGAAAGATCTGGCGCTTAGACCAGTGTGAGAAGGTGTTACAGCCTGGTAAAGTGGCCTATTTACAAGCATCTGCCAAGCTAAATTGGAAGCAACTAGGCCCTTTCAGAGAGATGACATGGGAGTGAAGATAATTCCCGATGTGGTTTCAACCAAAGGGTTGCAAAGAAGTTACGGGAAGATCTTGGTTAGTGTCCGCAACATAACAGCCTCATCAGCGAAGATGCCGGCTCAGATGTTGCTGGGACAAGTGAATCTGGCCACCCCAGTCCCGCCATCTGATTTGGTTGGGGGAGCAAAGGATGGGATCTCTGTGGAGGAGTTCTATCCAAAGAATACTCCCCTTTTGCCTGAATGGGAAGAAAGGGCCAAGACTCAGCTCCTGAGATGGCAGACTGTATTCTCCAAGAGTGAATTTGATGTGGGGTGTGCAAAAAGTGCCCAATACTGGATCCATCTCTTCAAATGCATAAGCCGTTCAGGGAAAGAGTTTTCCTTTAGGGGACTTGGAGGATCTGCGTGAACAACTGGCAGAGTTGAAGAGGACAGGTATCATCCCAGAGTACACGAGTCTATACGCTTCCCCAATAGTGGTGGTACGGAAGAAGAATGGGTCACTGAGGCTGGGTATTGACTACCAGACGCTGAACCGAAGGACCATTCCCGACCAATATACCACCCCAAGGATAGAAGATGTCTTGCAGAGCCTGTCAGGAGCAAAGTGGTTCAGCATGCTGGATTTAAAGAGTGGGTATTACCAAATCCCCATGCACCCTGAGGATCGGGAGAAGACCATTTTCATTACCCCGGAGGAAGTCCTAAAGAGACTCCATGATGAGGGGGTTAAAGCTGTCTCTGGAAAAGTGCCAGTTTTATCAACCCTCAGTCAACTACCTTGGCCACATTGTGTCTGCTGATGAAGTGGCCACCGACCCTCTGAAGCTAAAAGCTGTCACCTCCTGGCCGAGGCCTACCAACGTGACTGAGCTTAGGTCATTTCTGGGATTCTGCACTTATTACAGAAGATTTGTCAATGGATTCGCTAAGACGCTGACCCTGATCTGGCGAAGCCTGTCAGACCAGCTGCAGGGCCCAGAAAATCCAGAGAGACCATTCAGGAACAATGGACTCTGAAGTGTGAAGAGGTTTTAGGCAGCTGAAGTGAAGCCTATCAACCGCTCCAGTCTTGGCCTATGCAGATCCAACCAAGCCATACGAGCTACACTTTGACGCCAGTCGAGATGGGTTAGGTTGGGTGCTATATCAAGAGTATCACTATCACCAAGTTGGATGCCACAGGTCACAGATGGTTGGCTGCTCTATCAGGGTATATTTTCAGCCTGAAGTATCGGCAAGATGCAGATGCTTTATCAAGAAGGCTCCATTGTTCAAGAGACCCTCCAGAAGAATAGGCCCAGCTGACACCTGAAGGAGTACGAGCCTTATGTCAAGGAGCAGAACATCAACCTGGAGTAGGATCCAGGACCGAAGAGGTTGGAGTGTCAGCCGCTGGTGTCCCCAGATGTGATTGCAATGTCACCCAAGTCGGGGATGAAGGTCTGCTCAAGCTGTCAAAGAAAGACCTGCGGAGGGACCAGTTGGAGGTCCCTCCCTGTAGCTTGGCATTGAAGGCCTTGGAGAGCCAACGCCCTGACTCTCGAAGGAAGCCAATCTGCTGCACCGAAAGTGGGATCGGCTTCAGGTGCACAGAGGGTTGGTCTATCGAAGGGGCCCTTTGATGATTCTGAAGAAAAATGGCAGCTATTCCAACCTGAAAAACCTGGATCGCCAAGGCAGTCTGAGAGAAAGTGGGAGCGGGTACCTGTCGAAACTAGGTAGCCCCCCAACAAAAAAAAATCACATGGCAAATGTGGCATAGGAGAGGGAGGAGTGCTTATAGCAGAACTTCCCCTTTTGGGTGGAGCTCTGCTTTAAGGGCTCAAGTACACACAGACTAGGTTGAACGCCAGCCATTTAAAAACACAAAACGTGGCTAAATTGTGCTGTATTCAAAATGTTCCTATCCTGAACGCGATTCTTACGCATTCAGGAGAGGGAGGTTGAGGGATGTTGAACCTCCTCTAACCCCAGCAGCTTCTAAACTATTGTAAAAGCTTATGTGTGCACAGACCCATAGGCTTTTATGGAGTTGAGATTAGGAGCTTTGGAAAAAAAAAACACCAAAAGCTCCTAAACTCTAGTTGATAAGCTGTAGTGTAGAGGCCTTATGTATTCCATATTTATTATTGTACGTAACTGTCTGCCTAAAGTCCAGTTTTCTGAATGCCCAAAAATCGCACAAAAAAAGCTGACTGCTGTTAACTGCTCATAAACTTGCATAAACTTTAGGCACATTTAGCACTTCAGCGTTTGTTTATTTTAATGGCCAGAATAAATTACACTTCTGGCCAATGAAATAAATAAACTCCCAAACGCCAAACTCTGTAAAACTCTGATAAACTCACCTAGACTGTTTTGAAAAAAATGCAGCTTAGGTGAGTTTTTAATGAAGTTTTTCTCCTGTCAGGATAAACAGCGTTTACAAGAAACTAGTGTGCATGTGGTCAATATTCACATTTGAACTTACATCCTCATATAAACTGGTCATGATGTTAAAATATGGCTTATCTTTTTAAATTCAGTACTTTTTTTAAAACATCAGTACTTTTTCAAAAACATACAACATACACAATTCATTTACATACTTTCCAGATACAGTTGTCTTACATAGTTACATCCATTCTACCCCCCCCCCCCCCCCCCCAAAAAAAAAAATATGGCTTATCTATTTGAATAAAATGTATAATGCTAATTCCATAGGTCCAATCGGGGAACTTTCATGAAAAAGTTCCTACAGTTTCCTGCTAACAATAGAAAAATGGCATAAGTACAATATGATCCCATACTGTGTATTGCCTTTGATGTTGCTAAACTAACCACATTTTTTCCTCACATTTCTGCAGAAGGCTGTCAACATTACCGCATGTTATGTATTTTAGTGTTTTTATAGTGACTTGCAACAACAAAAAAAAGTTCAAAAGTTGCTTTCTGCCAAAAGCATGTTTTGACCCTTATTAACCTCACTGAGCATTATTAATCTCTCAATACAGAGACAAGCAGCAGCAGCATGCATAACAAATAAATTGTGATCGCCAATGCAAAGTAGAATTAAATGCAAAACTTTTTTTTATTTTTGGATAAAGTAAGGTAAGGTTATAACCTCTGTCCCATTGAAAAGATGTTGCTTCACTTCCTGTGCCATAGCTACAACAGGATTTCCGTTTGATTCCTGCTTTGGAGAAAACCCAAAATTTGTGATTTTCTTTCAGTCGCACTTTTCTTTTGCTTGCACTCTTAGTGATAATAGTAAACAGTAGAAATAGCAATAAAAGGCTGACAGCTTCTCCAGTCCCATTTCACTCTATCCAAAACTAAAAAAGTGTTGTCTTTAATTATACTTTTAACTACAAATACAGCAGACCACATAAGGTCCCCAGCAATACATGTATAAGCTTAAATAGGCGGGCTGAGGGAACAAGGAGACAATGGGGTTTATTTACTAAGGCTGGAAAGTGCAAAATCAGGCTTGCTTCTGCATAGAACCCAATCAGCTTCCAGGTTGTATTGCCAAAGCTTAATTGAGCAAACTGAGGTTAGAAGCTGATTGGCTAAAATGCAGAGCTGCACCTGATTCTGAGTGCACCAGTTTTAGGAAATGTACCCCAATATAATGATTTTACTAGCGAGATCTTAATTGCTCTAGTATCCACAAGAGGTTTCCTCCAGTGAGGGGGGACCTTTCAAATTTGACCCACCGATGACTATTAAAACCTAACAGAGATTCTAACCCTTCCTTACTCTATACAAAACAAATTATTTTATTCTTGTTTTATTTTTTTAGTCTTAACAATAATATATAAGGAAAGTATATACAAAACCACTATCTCAACCAGGGTTCCATGGAACACTAAGGTTCCTTTAGAGCTGACTGGGTGTTCCTTGCGCTATTGCTGATTAACCTGCCATTTGATTGTGCCGAATAGTTCTGGGGCTAATGTTACTTTGCAAAACTAGCATCACAACAGTAATTGTCATTTTTGCTGTCTGTATGGGTGCTATTCTGACTATCACAGTTACTGACCACCAACATGATGTATACATTTCCCACTGAAGTAAGGGTTTCCCAAGATCTTAAAATTATTTTAGGGATTTGTCAGGGGTAAAAAGGTTGGGCTGCACTCTATATTAATTTTATATGTATACAGTATATATACTTCCAAGTATATAACAGTCCACATAGAACTAAGCTAAATAATAGAAGCATACTCCATTGCTTCAGTCTAAGGTGTAGGAAGAACAGAATCATTGTAACTCTCACTTTTTAATTTGGAAAAAAGAATGTTACACTGGTTATATCCTATTTAAAGAGACATGTACATGAATGCACATAGATATCAGTTTAGAAGTTCTTGCAGGACAAAATTACAACACTATGTTCAGAACAAGACATGCAGTTATGTGACGTTGTCAGGAATCAGACTGAGACAGAATTACAGTTAAATCACACTTGTTTAATAATAATAATAATAATAATAATAAAAAAGGTAAACAGAGTAAACATAGTCAAAACATAGCCAGAGTTCAGGAACCGCAATGGATAGTCAGACAAGCCAAAACGTCAGGGAGCCAGAGAACAGCGTAGTAGAACAGCAAGCAGGATCTGGAGCCAGAAGGAATGTCAGCCAAGCAAGTCTTTAACAGGAACACAGGAGAGCGTCTCTAGAGATTAGACCAAGGCGAAGGCAGAGATCATCTGGGCTGGACGGCTTAAGTAGGCAGGACTGACGAGCAGGATATCATCAACAGGTGAGTCACTGTG
This sequence comes from Lithobates sylvaticus, assembly GCA_028564925.1. Taxonomy (NCBI): domain Eukaryota; kingdom Metazoa; phylum Chordata; class Amphibia; order Anura; family Ranidae; genus Lithobates; species Lithobates sylvaticus. Next base: position 351,566,765 of record CM053028.1, on the reverse strand, counting down.
GAGAGATCATCTGGGCTGGATGGATTAAGTAGGCAGGATTGATGAGCAGGATAACAGCAACAGGTGAGTCACCGTGGAGAGAAAGGAGCTGGCAATTAGCCGACAGCTGAGTGGCCAGCTTTGATGAGCCCAGCCCCTCCTCAATGATGACCCCTCCCCCTCAGAGGACCACCAGGCTTGAGGGGAAAACGTCTATGGAAATCACGGAGGAGGACAGGGGCATGTACATCCAAGGATGAGACCCAAGAGCCTTCCTCTGGACTGTACCCTTTCTAATGCACCAGGTACTGTATGAGCCCATGGAACCTAAGGGAGTCAACCATGGACTGTACTTCATATTCTCCATGGTTCTCAACCTGTACAGGGTGAGGACAAGGCACTGAGGTGGTAAAGCGGTTGCAGACCAAAGGTTTTAATAAGGAGACATGAAATACATTTGAGATATGCATATTATAAGGAAGGTCTAATGCGTAAGCCACTGGGTTAATCCTGCGAAGAATACGGAAAGACCCAATAAACTGAGGGGGCGAACTTCAGAGAGGGACCACGAAGTCGGAGGTTGCAAGATGACAGCCAGAACCTGTCCCCAACCTGGTAGGAAGGCGCAGGCAGTTGTCTGCGGTCAGTGCCTAAGTGGAACGAAGACCACTGGGATGCTCCTCTAACGCAGGAATACTCTGCGGAACAAACAAGTCAGGCAACATGGAAGGTTGCAAACCATAGTTCGCCATAAACGAGGACAATCGGGAAGCAGAATTCAAGGCACTATTGTGAGCAAACTCCACCCGCGGTAAGGGGTCTGACCAGTTGTTATGATGGTCAGAAATATAGCAACGTAGGAATCCAAGCACTGATTGGCTCGTTCTGCGGCCCCATTAGACTGCAGGTGATACGCAGAGAAGAAAACAAGCTGAATTCCCAACTGTGCACAAAAGGCTCGCCAGAACTGGGACACAAACTGACTTCCCCTGTCCGAGACAATCACCTTTGGTAGCCCATGTAAGCGAAAAAAATCTCCCAAGCAAAAAGGGAAGCTAGTTCCTTAGAAGTGGGCAACTTCTTAAGTGGAATACAATGGGACATTTTGAGAACTGAAAGGTGTCATGGAGTCTTACTCTGAGCACACACGGAACAGGCAGCTATGAAGGCGGTTGTAGCAGCACATAGACTAGGCCACCCGAATTGTTGGGAAATAACTTGGAATTGGATTATCGCATGGTTAAGAGCCCCTATGGCCATGGACAATGGAACAGTCTCATGAGTCACATGGGCAGGCTGTAGAGGTCTTCTGTCTAGAGCCTCAATGGCAAGTGGAGTGTCCCACAGCTGCAGCGGAATCGAGTGCTTTGATACAAAGGCAGCATCAATGAACAGGCCTGTAGCTCCAGAGTTGATTAGAGCCTGTATCTTGATGGACAACTCAGCCCAAAAAAAGGGTAACCGAAACCAGGGGCTTATCCTTCTAGATAACTGGGGATGATAACAACCACCTAAGGTCTGTCTGTGACAAGGACAAGGTTCAGGCATTTCCCTGGGCGGGTAGGACAAGACTTCAAAAAGTGACCTGCCTGTCCACAATAAAGGCCCAATCTATCCCTCCTCCTAAGGGTTCTCTCATCCGAAGAGAGACGCGTGAAGCCCGAGTGCATGGGTTCATCTTCACAAACCGACTCGGTACCAGGGGGCATGGGAGGCGAGGGATGCAAGGGTGGGACTGCAAAGTTCAGAGACAAATGTACAGGAGGCTTCCGCAAGCACTCCTTAAAAGAGAGTCTTTCTCTGAGTCTGGAGTCAATGAGGATGGCAAACGTGATCAGCTCAGACCAGCTCAGTGGGTATATCTCGGGCTGCTATCTCATCCTTGATGGTATCCGAGAGACCATGAGAAAAAGCAGCCAAAAGGGCCTCATTGTTCCAAGCAACCTCTGCTGCCAGAGTGCAGAATTCAATGGCGTAATCGGCAACAGTTCTCGTATGCTGTTTGATGGACATGAGGAAGCGAAACGTGCAGGAACGTCAAATACCCTTTTAAAAGAAACCCCAAACTCAGGGTAACTCAAGGGTTTGCCCAGGCCAATGCGATCTCAGAAAGCAAAGATATCACAAAACCTACTTTGCTTCTATCTGTGGGAAACACCTGGGGCAGCATCTCAAAGTATATCTCAACCTGGTTGAGAAACCCTCTGCATTGGACTGAATCACCCCCAAATCGCTGGGGAAGCAGAGCGGAACCAGACATACCTCTTATAGAGGTAATACTCGAGGCGGGTGCCTGCACAGAGACTGGAGAAGCAGCAGGGATGGCCTGCAACACAGGTTGTACTGGAGCAGCCACAGTGGGAGATTGCAGGTGAGCCGTGTGACAGAAATAGCGTTTGTAACGCCATGGCAAACTGATCCATGCGATCACACTGCTCATCCAATCTGGAAAAAATATTACCAACAAGTGGATTGACTGCATCTTCTGAATTCATGGCCTTCGCCTACTGTCAGAAACCATGAATCAGAGTGAGACAGAAGTACAGTTAAAGTCACTGTGGAGAGAAAGGAGCTGGCAATTAGTGGACAGCTGAGCGGCCAGCTTTGAGAAGGAAGGGCCAAGCCCAGCCCTGACAGAATGTTCTTGGTACTAGGTTAGACATAAACATAAAGTTTGAATAGTGTGTGTTAAGTTATGGAATAGCTGTGTGTGAAGTTATGCAGTGTGATTTAAACTATTACAGAATAGTTTTTAAATGTACCGTATCTATCGGCGTATAACACGCACCAGCGTATAACAAGTTTAGGAGGGAATTTAAAGGAAAAAAATGTTTTAGGAGAGAAGTTTAGGGAAAAAAAAAAACTTACATTTAAGTGTCATTTGCAGTTTTCCCAGCGTCATTTGCAGCTTGCCCAGCATCATTTGCAGCTTGCCCAGTGTCATTTGCAGCTTGCCCAGCGTCATTTGCAGCCTGCCCAGTGTCATTTGCAGCTTGCCAGCGTCATTTGTAGCTTGCCCAGTGTCATTTGCAGCTTGCCAGCGTCATTGCAGCCTTGCCCACGTTTAAATTTCCCGCCGCTGAGACAGACCGCGCATGCGCCGCCGAAAAAGACCGAAGCGCCGCCGAAAAAGACCGAGCCGACTGTTCGGCTCTGCTCCCCCTGCTGTTTTGGGAGCGAGCGCAGGGAGGCGGGACTACAAGCGGAGCTGAACAGTCGGCTCATTTTTTTTCGGCGGAGCTTCGGCTTTTTTCGGCGGCGGTCGCTATTTTTCGGCGCCGCTCGCTATTTTTGTCATTTTTTTGGGGGTATCGCCGTATAACACGCACCCCCGACTTTCCCCCGATTTTAAGGGGGAAAAAGTGCGCGTTATACGCCGATAAATACGGTAATCATTGAAAACATTGAAAACAATAAAATAAAACCTTGATAAAGCTATTTTTTCATGTTATTAGAAAATGGTTCACTAAAGAAACACAAGAAGGTATGTATGAATAGCTCACCGACAGGCTCTACTGCAAAATCCCTACAACCTCCCTGGCTCATTGCACACCAGCAAATCAATCAGAAAAGAAAACGAATCACTGCTCTCCCAGCTGTAGCAACCTTTCTAGTTTACTTAAACTTTTTTAAAGAGTGTTCTTTAATGGGGAACGTGTCAAAAGTGAAACCGTCCCTGTTTAAATAAAAAGTTGCTGCAAACAAAGAGCTGTAAATATTTTTTGATTTTGTAGCATTCTTGTCCTAAACAGGGCTGCTTGTAAATTTAGTTTTGCTAGGCAGTGGCATAGCTAGGGGTGGCTTTCAAGGCTATACCCCCGAATCTGGGGCCCATAGCCCAGAGTCTCTTACCGGGTGCAGGGCCAGAATTGCCTACCAGCATACCGACAAGGCCACCTGCCCTGGGGCTGCTTTAAGGACGCCTTCTGTTATTGCTCTCCTGCGCCATGTCTGCAGCCTCTGACCATCTCCTTCTGCACCATGTCCGCAGCCTCTGACCATCTCCCCCTGCACCATGTCCACAGCCTCTGACTATATCCTCCTGCACCATGTCCACAGCCTCTGACCATCTCCTCCTGCACCATGTCTGCAGCCTCTGACATCTCCACCTGCACCTTGTCTGCAGCCTCTGACATCTCCACCTGCACCATGTCTGCAGCCTCTGACATCTCCTACTGCACCATGTCAGCAGCCTCTGACCATCTCCTCCTGCAACATGTCCGCAGCCTCTGACCATCTCCTCCTGCACGATGTCTGCAACCTATGACCATCTCCTGCTCCATGTCCGCAGCCTCTGATTATCTCCTCCTGCACCATGTCTGCAGCCTCTGACATCTTCTGCACCATGTCCACACCCTCTGACATCTCCTCCTGTACCATGTCTGCAGCCTCTGACATCGCCTCCTGCACCATGACTCTTGCCTTATTTTCTTCCCGCATATCAAATTTATTTAATTTATATATGGTAAAGGTAGCCAACACTTGGGTTTCTATATTTCTCATTCACATATGTGGGTACAGATCTCATTAGTAGAAATAAAAAAATCTGAAGTGAGATATACTGTGTAAATATTGTTTAATTTTATAAATATATCAATTATAACAAACCATGGGATCCGTACTCAGATATGTAACAATATTTTATACATATATATATATATATATATATCTATATATATATATATATATATATATATATATATATATACACACACATACTTTCTTTACTTTGCAACGCCCCTGGTGCTAGGTGGTAACTAGCCTGGCTAATTTGTAGTCTTTGATCAAATGGGTTTCTCCTAATCTTGAGTTTAACTGTGATTTCTCACATTTGTCAATAGGTGGCACTGTTACCTTTGGCATGAGTACGATAGATTACAGTGAATTCAGGTTATGAGTGAATATGCTTTTCTCAGCCAATCAGCAGGAGTTTCTTTGGCTGCTGAGGCTGCTGGGATAGTCTTTTTATTTGGAGAGTCAGGTGATCAGGGTTCTTTCCACCCAGGCCTGGCTGGGTGTGTGTGGAGCAGAAGCCAAGGTGTAGCCTGGGGCCTAACCACCTGTAAAGGGGCTCGGCCTGAGGGGAGCCTGATCACTGCCAGGAGGCAAGGGAGAAGAAGTTGCCAGAGGGTCAACCACTCTTGTTGCCAGAGGCAGGTGTAAAAGGGATGGAGTTCTGAATGAGTTCCAGAGGAGATTCTTCATCAGCCTTCAGGAGAGAACTCATCTATGAAGTACAGCGGGTAGCTGTGAGTAAAGCTTAAAGGAGTACAGCAGGTAGCTGTAAGTAAAGCTTGAAGAGAAGTACAGCGGGTAGCTGTGAGTAAAGCTGAGGGATCCAGCGTGTAGATGTGAGTACGAGGAACCCAGCGGGTAGCTGTGTGTGAAGCTTGAAGAATACAGTGGGTAGCTGTGAGTGAAGCTTGGAGAATACAGTGGGTAGCTGTGAATGAAGCTTGGAGAATACAGTGGGTAGCTGTGAGTGAAGATTGGAGAGTGCAGCAGGTAGCTGTGAGCTATGCTTGAGGATCTAAAGTTGTTGCTATAGGAGACAGCGGTTGCTACGAAATACAGATTGCTGCATTCAGCCTAAAGACCCTTTTCTCTATTGCTGTCTGCCTAGTTCTATTTTTGTCTGCGGAGTCTGCCTATTACTATTGCATTTGCGTAATGGTTTCCTGTGCCCTACCCTTCTTTTCCCCTGTTCCTGTTAATAGAAATAAAACTCTTTTTGTTCATTTTTAAAAGTGACTGGCACCCATCTTTCCATCTTGCACTACACCCACCTTACCTAGTAACCTGCACCCTGTGGAGGAATGTCAGCCCTCTCTGACTTTGGGGGTCAACACCGGGCTCTGGAGATCGGGGAGAGTGCTACAATTTAAATTATGAGTGGCCACTAATAGGCTGAATTGCCCACTTCCTATATGTCTTGGCAGCTCCAGTAGCATGGCTCCCTGCTAGAGTTTTTGGCTCTGTCCCTTGCTAGAGCCACTGCAAAGTGGAGCAACAAAGCAACAAAGCCCTAAGCACTTGCTCCCTCCCTTACATATAAACCGAAGAAGCCAACGAGTATAACAACAGTTGCTTATCTTCAGCGGGTAGTGAATGTTAATATTCTGGAACAATGGTCTTGTTTTGCCCCTGGAAGATGTACTGAGCCAGTTCAATAGCATTTACCCATACCTCAAATATTATATCATATATTAATGCATTAGGTATTAATAAAATTTAATAACAACTAGTCAATTATCAGTTTATAGTTTATAGTGAAAGGATTATTTTTTTTTACTTTTAAGGGGCAGTCTACCCCAAAATGATTAGTTAGTTATAGAAGGATCCCGGTGGGCTATGTCAGCCCTGGCTTCATTTATGTCTTGGATACTCTAGTAATGAGATCTCGCAACCATAAAGCCCTACTATGTTGCCGTTTGAGTATTCTCACCCACTGTTTTATGTCCCAGCTTCTCCTGAGCATTTTCCATAATTTAAAATAATTACAAAATCCAACAAGGAGAATGGGACTCTTTCATAATGGTCTCAGCAGGTGTGTAAACACAGGAACTCAATCACAGAGATTTGAACAATAGAGTGCAAAAATATAAAAGAAATTATCAGGTGGTTTAAGCAGAATCTATAAAAAAATAAAAGAAAGAAAAGAGAATGCTGATGCTATTTTAGTAAAATTACAGTAAAATGTCAACTTATAAATTATCTTGGTGGGTCATTTTTTCACTATCATTTTGGTAAAGTGTTTAGGAAATTTTGTTGTCCATGTTTACAGAGAAGGATAAGTAATTGGAGATGAAGAATTTTGGTATATAGGTCACAGGGCATGCTACTGACTTGGTAAAGATGGCATTAGGGCTATCTACAGAGCTATCCATCAGCCTTAATTTAAGGTGTTGAGATTGTAGACTGAAATAGTAGACATGACACACTAGCCAGGCCAGTTGTCCAGACAAGGTAACATATGAACACCCAGAACTAAAACAGTGAGCTCAGCATTTCACTATACAGGGTTGGCATGGATTATTTATAAGATGATGTATAAGAAAATTATATTAATGCACAACCAGAGCTTATAGACCTTTTCCATCTACTAAGAAGAAAGCAATTGTCATAGCTAACAGTACTGCTTTGTGTCCTTGCAACTAGAGGAACAGTTATCACGTTAGAACCTTGATTTTGTCACCATGAAAACTAGGAAACACAACCATACTGATGTATGCCATTTCAAAATCTGAAAACTGGAGTACATAATATTGGAACAGCTACTGATACATGAAAATGATGTAGCACCCTGATGTTTAGGCAGGGTTGCTATTAAATTTATTTGCCAAGTGATAGTTGCCTTGGCCAATTGTTAAGAGGTCAATTGATTTTGCCCTAATTCTGGAATTGCAGATGGCCGGGCATCTGGTTACATTAGATAAGACAAGTGCATCGCAAGAACAGATTAGCAATGAATGGGGTGTCTCAGCCAATGGGCAGGGATTTTCTTGGGTCCATTGGCCTGCTGGGAGAACCTATTTATTTGGGTGGAGTCAGGTGATCGAGGTTCTGTGCCACCTGGATGGCTGTCTGGGTGGACGTGTGTCATATTGCCCTGGGCTGCTAGACAAGAAAGGCCTATCCCGGGGACATCTGGCTGCTAGGCTATCTGAGAGCCTATCCAAAAGTAGTGCAGGGTTGGGACTGCAGACTTGTAGTCCAACCAGAAGTAATGGTTCTGCAGGCTGGGGAACGAGTCATGGTCGGAGGTGGAGGAGAAGCTGTCATCACAAAGGGACCATCCACCTTGCTACCGGAGACCACAGTGAGTGAGCTGAGGCCAGTACCAGAACAAACTTATCACCAGCCGGGGACGGTGAAGAAGTGGGAAAGCATCAGCAAGTGCCAAGTCAGGGACCCAGCAGGACAGCAGAGGTGACGCTTGTGGAGTGTCAAACCAGAAACTTAACGTAATTTTTGAGATATATATATATATATATATATATATATATATATATATATATATAGGGTATACACTGGTCCAAGTCCTGCATTTTTGGATATCATCCACTCCATTTTCTTTTGGGGCACACCATTTCTGATCTTAAGGTTCAACTAATTTGGGTTCATGGCATGTAAAATATCATGCTCTCTATTTATGAGGGTCATTATATTAATCTAATAAATTAATTATAAATATTGATATCCTCTGTTTGACCCATATAAGTTATATCTTGAATGATATTAATTTCTCCCATTTTCTCCCAACTCAAGGTTCTGTGGTTACGAGTCAATAAATAATTGGTTTTGAGGAAGCTATTTTGTGAAACACGTCAACCATCTTTTTGACATATACTGTAACTACCAATGTTGAACCTCAAGAGAACATCCTAGTGATTTTACAATGTTTTCTATGTACAGTGGTGTGAAAAAGTGTTTGCCCCCTTCCTCATTTCCTGTTCCTTTGCATGTTTGTCACACTTAAGTGTTTCGGAACAACAAACCAATTTAAACAATAGTCAAGGACAACACAAGTAAACACAAAATGCAATTTGTAAATGAAGGTGTTTATTATTAAAGGTGAAAAAAATCCAAACCATCATGGCCCTGTGTATAAAAGTGATTGCCCCCCTTGTTAAAACATACTATAACTGTGGTTGTCCACACCTGAGTTCAATTTCTCTAGCCACACCCAGGCCTGATTATTGCCACACCTGTTCACAATCAAGGCATCACTTAAATAGGAGCTGCTTGACACAGTAAGGTCCACCAGAAGATCCTTAAAAGCTACACATCATGCCGAGACCCAAAGAAATTCAGGAACAATTGAGAAAGAAAGTAATTGAGATCTATCAGTCTGGAAAGGGTTATAAAGCCATTTCCAAAGCTTTGGGAATCCAGCGAACCACAGTGAGAGCCATTATCCACAAATGGCGAAGACATGGAACAGTGGTGAACCTTCCCAGGAGTGGCTGGCCGCCCAAAATTACCCCAAGAGCGCAGCGACGACTTATCCAAGAGGTCACAAAAGACCCCACAACAACGTCCAAGGAACTGCAGGCCTCACTTGCCTCAGTTAAGGTCAGCGTTCATGCCTCCACCATCAGGAAAAGACTGGGCAAAAATGGCCTGCATGGCAGAGTTCCAAGGAGAAAACCACTGCTGAGCAAAAAGAACATCAAAGCTCGTCTCAATTTCTCCACAACACATCTTGATGATCCCCAAGACTTTTGGGACAACATTCTGTGGACCGATGAGACAAAAGTGGGACACTTATTGGAAGGTGTGTGTCCAAGTATATCTGGCGTAGAAGGAACACTGCATTTCAGAAAAAGAACATTATACCAACAGTAAAATATGGTGGTGGTAGTGTGATGGTCTGGGGCTGTTTTGCTGCTTCAGGACCTGGAAGACTTGCCGTGATAAAAGGAACTATGAATTCTGCTGTCTACCAAGAGATCCTGAAGGAGAATGTCCGACCATCTGTTCGTGTACTCAAGCTGAAACGAACTTGGGTTCTGCAGCAGGACAATGATCCTAAACACACCAGCAAGTCCACCACCGAATGGCTGAAGAAAAACAAAATGAAGACTTTGGAGTGGCCTAGCCAAAGTCCTGACCTGAATCCTATTGAGATGTTGTGGTATGACCTTAAAAAGGCCGTTCATGCTCGAAAACCCTTTAATGTAACTGAATTAGGACAATTCTGCAAAGATGAGTGGGCCAAAATTCCTCCAGGACGCTGTAAAAGCCTCATTGCACGTTATCGCAAACGCTTGGTTGCAGTTGTTGCTGCTAAGGGTGGCCCAACCAGTTATTAGGTTTAGGGGGCAATCACTTTTTCACACAGGGCCATGATGGTTTGGATTTTTTTTCACCTTTAATAATAAACACCTTCATTTACAAATTGCATTTTGTGTTTACTTGTGTTGTCCTTGACTATTGTTTAAATTGGTTTGATGTTCCGAAACACTTAAGTGTGACAAACATGCAAAGGAACAGGAAATGAGGAAGGGGGCAAACACTTTTTCACACCACTGTATCTAATTTTGTAAAATAAATTTACTATAAATTATTATGTGTATGAATTCCTCAATGTTACCGTTATAATCTGTCATGTTGGTTCTTTGTTTTTGTAAAATCCACAAACCTAACATGTCAGCAGGGGTGAAGCTTGAAGAGCATCTGTGAGTGCCAAGCCAGGGACCCAGCAGTGAAGCAGGGGTGACGATTGAGCAAGATACTGAGTGCTTCAGTGAAAGAGCTCAGGGGATCCAGTGGCTAGTGGATCTGAAGTCTAGTGTGAGAGACTGGGAGCTCGTTGAGTGAAGATCCACAGTGAGTGAGTGTGGGGTAAAGAGAACTGTTTGTGTTGCAGATAGTTGAATACCTTTACCGTTAGTAACAGCTACAAGATTGTTGCCATAGGAGACAGCGGTCCTACCTGTACAGAAATTGTGTCCAGCTGGATGCCTTCACCTGTATAGCTGTCTACCTATAGAAGTCTCGGAGTCTGACAATTAACATTGCATCTACCTTAGGGTGTCCTAGCCCTAATCCTCTCTCCCACAGTTCTGTTTAAGAAACAATACATAACTTTGCATTCAAAAAGTGTCTGTCGCCCACCTGTTCATCTTGCATTACACCCACCATGCCTTGTAACCCACTCTACACTGAAGGATGTCAGCTGCCCTTAACTCTGGAGGAAACCATTGGGAGGAGCTGCTAGAGAGCACTGAGGTGTCACAAACCACTACAAGGATTAGACACCAGTCACCTATTTAGGGGCCTCAGGACTTTGCTACGATATTATATTTCAACAGAGTAACACTATAAGGACAACTATCAAAGGAAAGCACAACATGGATTCACTAAGAATGGAGTGCTATACAGTAGGTCTTAACAATGCCATCTACATTGGCTGTCCAGTACACAGTGTTATCTGTGCAAAAGATGTACACGTAGAGTCATTTAACCGCTTCCCGACCGCCTCACGCCGATGTATGTCGGCAGAATGGCACGGCTAGGCAAAACCACGTACAGGTACGTGGCCCTTTAAGAGCCTAGCCGTGGGTCGCGCGCTCGCGACCCGGACGGGAGCTCCGTGACCACGGCTGCGGGACCAGCGGACCCGATCGCCGCTGGTGTCCTGCGATCAGGTCACTGAGCTGAAGAACGGGGAGAGGTCTGTGTAAACAAACCTCTCCCCGCGCTTCCTACTCTGCCTGTCATTGATCGGCTGTTCCCTGTCATCGGGAAAGCCGATCAATGACGTCAGACGTCAGCCCCGCACCCTAATGTTAAAAAAAAAACACACATGTCACAGCCCATAACCCCTCCCCTCCCCCTAGTGGTTAACTCTTTCACTGGCAGTGTCATTTATACAGGAATCAATGCATTTAGATAGCAATGATTGCTGTATAAATGACAATGGTCCCAAAAATGTGTCAAAAATGTCCGATGTGTCCACCATAATGTTGCAGTCGCAATAAAAATCGCTGATCGCCGCCATTACTAGTAAAAAAAATATTAATAAAAATGCTATAAAACTATCCCCTATTTTGTAAACACTATAACTTTTGCGCAAACCAATCAATAATCGCTAATTGCGATTTTTTTTTACCAAAAATATGTAGAAGAATACGTATCGGCCTAAACTGAGGAAAAAAAATGTTTTTTTATATATTTTTTAAAAAAATATTGCATTTTTTTTTTTTCAAAATTGTCGCTCTATTTTTGTTTATAGCGCAAAAAATAAAAACCGCAGGGGCAATCAAATACCACCAAAAGAAAGCAATATTTGTGGGAAAAAAAGGACGCCAATTTTGTTTGGGAGCCATGTCGCACGACCGCGCAATTGTCAGTTAAAGCGACGCAGTGCCAAATCGCAAAAAGGGGCCTGGTCCTTTGGCTGTAAATTGGTCCGGGGCTGAAGTGGTTAAACATTCTCGTTTTTACAAATAATGTTACTGAGCCTCATTATGAGCAGCATAGCTACTACATAGAGTGATAGAGTGATGATGCTGCGCTGTTAAGTAACAATGTATCACAGAAACAAGTGAAATAGGTGTATGAATATATGAGCAACCATCCAAAAACATATAAGCAAATAAAGAAAAAAGTAAAAATTATGGTAAAATAAACAAGTGCAAAGTGACCACACTCGTGCCCAAAAGGTGCAGCAGTGGTATAAATATAACACAATATAGTCCAAGTAAAGACACAACAGTGTCAAATATGGTGACAAGAGTGAGTGATCTTCCAACCAATAGGTGACTGGTGTCTAATCCTTGTAGTGGTTTGTGACACTTCAGTGCTCTCTAGCAGCTCACCTCACTACTGTAAGGTAACAGCATTTAGATACAAAGATCTAGGCGTCCCAGCGCGTTTCGTCACACCACGTGACTTTATCAGGGAATCCCGTGGTGTGACGATATGCGTTGGTATTGGGCAATGGGAATACCGGAAGTGAAGCAGGAGGACGAGCTCAGCGCTCATGAATTACTGTTTATTACTATTGTTTATAATGTGAGTAAATATCTAGTTGTTTTTAACCACTTCAGCCCCGGAAGATTTTACCCCCTACCTTACCAGAGCACTTTTTGCGATTTGGCAATGCGTCGTTTAACTGACAATTGCGCGGTTGTGCGACGTGGCACCCAAACAAAATTGACGTCATTTTTTCTCAAAAATAGAGCTTTCTTTTGGTGGTATTTGATCACCTCTGCGTTTTTTTTTTTTTGCGCTATAAACCAAAGAAGAGCGACAATTTTGAAAAAACACAATATTTTTTACTTTTTGCTATAATAAATATCCCATTTTTAAAAAAAATATTAATTTGTTCCTCAGTTTAGGCTGATGCGTATTCTTCTACATATTTTTGGTAAAAAAAAAAATCGCAATAAGCGTATATTGATTCATTTGCGCAAAAGTTATAGCGTTTACAAAATAGGGAATAGATATATGGCATTTTTTTTTTACGAGTAATGGTGGTGATCTGCGATTTTTTTCGTGACTGCGACATTGTGATGGACATATCAGACACTTTTGACCCATTTTTGGGACCATTCACATTTACACAGCGATCAGTGCTATAAATTGCACTGATTACTGTGTAAATGTGACTGGCAGGGAAGGGGTTAACACTAGGGGGCGCTGCGGGGGTTAATTATGTTCCCTGGGAGTGAACTGTGGGGGGGAGGGGACTCACAAGGGGAGGAGACCGATCGGTTTTCCTCTGTACTGGGAACACACCATCGGTCTCCTCTCCTCCTCTCCTCTGACAGGACGTGGATCTGTGTGTTTACACACACAGATCCACGGTCCTGCTGTGTTCCTGGGCAATCGCGGGTGCCCGGTGGACATCGCGGCCGCCAGGCACGCGCACCAGGTCCCGGGCGGCGCCGCCGGCGGCGCACGTGCGCCCCCTAGACGGCCGGGAATGGGAGGACGTCATATGACGCCCGCCCAGGATGGGAGATCCCATCTGTGGGTATCATATTACTATACGCGGGTAGGGAAGGTTAAATAAACCCCCTGTTTTACAACGTACTATACCATTGGAGATTCCTTCTTATATCCCAATACGGAGGAGATACTGAGAATTGTACCAGGTAGGACCCCCAGGATTCCCAGAGAGGAACTTTCCCTTGATCCTAAGACCCCCAGGCTGACATTATCAACAGAGGCTGGTGGAGACATATGGACCCTTAGAGCAAGACCTTTGTATCTAAATACTGTTACCTTACAGCAGTGAGGTGAGCTGCTAGAGAGCACTAAGGTGTCATGAACCACTACAAGCATTAGACACCAGTCACCTATTGGTTGGAAGAGCACTCACTTTTGTCACCACATTTGACACTGTTGTGTCTTTACTTGGACTACATTGTGTTATATATTTATTTCACTACTGCACATCCCCTTTTGGCCACGAGTGTGGTCACTTTGCGCTTGTTTATTTTACCAATATTTTTACTTTATCTTTATTTGATTACATATATATTATTGGTTGGCTATTCATATATTTATACACCTATTTCACTTGTTTCTCTGATACATTATTACATAACAGCGCACATTATCACTCTATCACTCTATGTATTCTTTTAGTAACGGATTCACTAATCAGTGTTTGCAGCAGTTAAGCTACACCAAGTGATAGTGCGAGAGACACATTTACATTTGTAGCTACTATATAAACATAATGATTACTTTATTATTTCAGACAATACATGCTAAAAAGAGATTTTACATTAGAAGTGAACAAGACATCAAAAGGTTTTTTTTGTTTAATATTAAATTACACTTAGCATCTAACGGCCCAGTGTTTATGCCTGCACTCTATTAATGGTCTACCAGCTTAAAAATAAGCCGCTCAGATAGGCCACATCTGAAGAGCCAAAGGTAGCTGGGCAAGTGATCTTCAGCCAGTGAGAGGCCCTCCACTGTCAGAACAACTTGGTGAGAGCATAATAGTACACAGCTTCTCTGGAAGTCCCAGCTACTGTGGGATGCCCCTCCCAAATACTACCACAGTACCCCAGCCCCAGTGAGGTGGCCCTTGGGCCTTTGATCTCTCCAGCTCATCATATGATTTTCCCTACTGTTGCTAAAAGAAACAATACAGTCTTTTAAAGTGACCAGATTCTGTGCACACCAGTTTTAGTAAATCGTACTTACTTTTGGCCATGTACCTACTTAGAACATGCATTTGACAATTGTGTTAAATAAATGTTTAAATGTTTTATTGTTATCGGATGCAAACCTTTAAATCAAAAAAAAAAAATAAAAAAAATAAATAAAAATAAAATAATCTCCCCCACAGTGCTTCAAGTAAGGTTACAAAACCCTATTGCAGTAAATCTAAAGCCCCATACACACGCGCGGATTATCCGAGGACCAGGTCCGTCAGACCATGTCCGTCATACTTTGTCTGATGTTGGTTTTGCGTACACACGGTCGGACAAAGTTGTCGGAAAATCCGATCATTCTGAACGTGGTGACGTTTGTTGCCTACGACGGGACTACGTAGAGGCTAGTAGCCAATAGCTTTGGTCTTGTAATGTGATCTGAGCATGCGTAGCACTTTGTCCGGTTGGAATTCGCTACACACGATCGGATTTGGTGTGATCGGACTTTGTTGTCAAAAAATCTATCCAGCAGGAGATAGGACTTTGTCCATCAGACAATCTGATGGAAACTGTCCGATGGTGCCTACACACGGTCTGATTTTCCGACAACATTGTCCGATAGGACAGAATCCATCGGAAAATCCTACCGTGTGTATGGGGCTTAAGAGGATTGCCAGTTGTAATCTGATTTCTGGCTATGTACAAGATTTGGGGCAAAAAGGCAATGAGCCAATACCAGTAGAATCAATATGATCAATAGGCATCTGGGCAATGAGTACTGCTAAAAATGTTACAAAGAAGACAATGTAGCATTTTTGTCAGTTGTAAAATATAGTCCAGATTATGACATCATTCGCCCACTTCTCTGCCTCAGCCAATCAGAGGAAGCTTTGTATTCATTCACAGAAATTAAGCACGATTTTTTTTCTGGGAGCGGGACAGAAACTTCCTGTCCCGCCGAAAAAATACAGCAAGGCTACATACAGTTTGTACAGTGTGCCCAGCAACACATCTGCCCAACTTGGCCCAAACAAACTATTCAAAGGTACAGTAAACAAGGAGTTAGGCTTTAAAATGGTTGTAAAGGCAGAAGGTTTTTATTTCTAATGCATTCTATTATTTAAGATAAAAAGCCTTCTGTGTGCAGCAGCCCTCCTCAGCCCCCCTAATACTTACCTGAGCCCCATCTCTATCCAGTGATGTTTCATGAGAGACTCGGCTGCCCTGGACTTTCCTTCTCATTGGCTGAGACAGCTGCGGAGCGCCATTGACTCCTGCTGCTGTCAATCAAAGTCAGTGAGCCAATAAGAAGAGAGGGAGTGGGGCCTAGCCAGGGCTCCGTGACTGAATGGACACACATGGGAGCCAATGAGGAACCCGAGAAGAGGATAATCCGGGCTGCTCTGTGCAAATCCACTGCACAGAGCAGGTAAGTATTACATGTTTGTTATTTTTAAGCAAAAAAACCCAAAAAACAAGACTTTACTATCACTTTAACTACATGCTGACCGTTCACAGTAAATATACTATGAGCAGGTGACAGGTACAGGCATTATCACGTACATGTATGTGAGCAGACTTCTTACCAGTTTGGGGTGCACATGCACGCACTCCCTGCTGGACGCAGCACGAGTTTGGCAGCTCATTTCAGCCAATGATTTCAGCTGAAATGAACAGATTGGCTGTGTCCAATCACACACAAACAAAAACAAAGAACTCTGTTCTGTGTACTGTGAACAGCGATCTGGCTGTCTCTTCTCCCTGAAATGCAAG
Source organism: Lithobates sylvaticus (assembly GCA_028564925.1). NCBI lineage: Eukaryota > Metazoa > Chordata > Amphibia > Anura > Ranidae > Lithobates > Lithobates sylvaticus. Next base: position 351,550,389 of record CM053028.1, on the reverse strand, counting down.
GAAAAAAACAGTCAGATAGTAAAGTAAAAGCAGCATACATTACACACATTACACATTGTTAGGCATACAGTTAACCCCTTCCCAGCCAATGTCATTAGTACAGTGTCAGTGTACGGTATTATCAATGATTACTGTATTAGTGTCACTAGCAATGTCGGTGTCAGTTAGTTACCCTCCCAGACAGTGTCTGTTAGTGGCAGATTGCCCGCCACCCTAGGACCGTCCCACTATAAGTCGCTGATCACCGCCATTACCAGTATAGCGTCATAGCTGTCTAAGCTCCAGTATATATACCATAGTTTGTAGATGCCAAAACTTTCACACAAACCAATCAATATGCACTTATTGGGGGGGGGGGGGGGGGGGGTTACCAAACATATGCAGCAGAATACATTTTGGCCTACATTTATGAAGAAATTCATTCTTTATGGATATGTTTTAGAACAGAAAATATATACATAGATTTTTTTCTAAATTACTTTTTCGTTTATATGATAAAAATAAAAACCAAGTAGTGATCAAATACCACCAAAAGAAAGCTCTATTTGTGTGAAAAAAAATTATATCTATTTAATTTGTGTACAATGTTGTATGACCAAGCAATTGCCAGTTAGTGCAGTACTGAATGGCAAAAAATGCTCTGGTCATGTAGGGGGAAAAAGCTTCCGGAGGTCAAGTGGTTAATAGCATGACGTTAAAAACTGTCTGGTGCAGCAAATATATTTGGTATTTTATTTTTTATCAAAACTTTTTTTTAAATAATTGGTATTTTATTTTTTGAAAAAGTGTTTGCCCCCTTCCTAATTTTATTTTTTTACTTTTTTTTAAATAATCCATGTACCTGTAGTAGATTACAGATAAACCAAAGGAAACCCATTCTCCAACTCTCAAAAAAAGAATACTTTTTTTTAGTATTAATTAAATGTAATTCCATAATGACTAAACTATAAGCTGAAGTTTTCAATTTAGCTTTTAAAGATGTCCTATAGCCAACATGAGTCTCCAACCCCAAAAAAGTATTAAAAATAAAATTACAAAATAGACAAAATACAACTGTACTTCCTTTTTCATGTCAGCCAGAGGGTAAACGTTACTCCAACCTGCTGTACTGATTGCTAGAATATTCTGTGTATCATACCCATCCCAGATATATCAGCTTATTTTCCAGAGGGTATTTAATTATTGGACTCTCAGCAATGCATCAGAATGAAGGACCTTTAATCATCCCATGCCTATATACGTTTATTTTATTAGTTTTTTTGCTGTTTATAAAAATTGTCCCAGGTAAACAGCCTAATGGCTTCACTGTTTGGGCACAAAATAGTGTAACACAATGTCAAACCCTTGGAATAGATGTATGTATATTTCAAAATAGAAAATGTAACTGTTTTTAATAAAAATATACAATTGAGCAAAAACGGAACGTATTTTTCGAGTTCTTGTCTATCTGATTTATTTCAATATTCATTTTAGATAAAGTTCTATTAAAAAAGATAGATCAGTTAAACTGAAATTTTGAGAATGCTCATCAATCAATTAAGTCAAAGCCTAGAATAATAAAACTGACATTTCTACATGTCTATAAGTCTGCTGCTATTTTATATTGTGGCATTTGTCATTATATCTTATCACAGAGACTCGCTAAGAATATCTTTATTTTATAACTGCAACATTGAATCATTTTCTCTAAGAAAGTAGGCTGCACCTAGACAAGACTAGGCAAGACAAGTTCAATCTTCACCTCCCTTTTTTACTTCTCAAGTCAAATGCACTGCTAAGAATACAGTACAGTATGTCATAATATGAGCCCTGTATATGTCTAAAGATAATGATGATTGGTAAAAGCAAGGGGCAGGTTTCTAACTTTCTTCTTCTTCCATAAAGTGTAATACGAGATGAAAATTGACTTTTGAGGTAACCAACTAAACCTTTACAATAAAATAAACTCACTTTGATTGACACCGTGATAAAATAAAATAAAAGCATGTTGCTCACAGTGTAGATTGATAATGCTAAGTTGTCTCAATATTCAAAATTGTCCCTAACTTACAGTATCTGCTTTTCAAGTACTCAAATCTATTACAGGCAATAACTAGATTACTTAGTAATTATTCCATTACTATGTATTATCATTCAGCAGAGCGATCAAAGGGGCGGAACCTTGACTCAAAGCATTGAACTGAAATGCACTTCTTTAGGAGTATGAAGAAGGCCAATTCTACAATAAACATAGAATACGTAGAACAAGATGGTTTGATATGCATTCTTTTACCAGGATACTCGATTTTACATGGTATATAATATGATTTGTGCTGAAACATCATGACCGAAAGCAATTTGTTGTTCTGTCAGAATGAAAATGTGGGTTGAGTGTTGTCAACAATTTGTGACTCAGGACCTACACTAATGCAGTAGATTCTGTCTCTGTAGGATTATCCAGGGTAAATATAACTGGGTCTGCTGTTAATTATTGGAAACCTTCTGCACATTCGTATACACACTAATACACTTCACACTTTACGTTAAAAACAGGGATTTTTGGTTTCAAGTAAATTGCTGACATTCCATTGTTGGGTAGAATTATTCTTGAAGCATACAACTACTGACTTTCACAAGAGAGTCAATTGAACTATTTTATTCTGGTAAACCAATCCATCTTTTCTACAGGGATTGTGATATTTTTGGTCAGTCATGGTTAACTAAGGCTCCACTATGATTTAAAATGATTCATAAATTGTTACCTTGCTTCAATACCATATAGCCTGATTCATTGTGTAAAGTTGTGATAGATGTACAAGCCTTGTAGTTAACATGTCTTCTTTAAAGGCATGTCAGCGTTCTCTAAGAGATAGTTTTAAATAGTTCTTTGAACTATGTGTACATCCCAAAAATAACAACATCCCCGAAAGCAATCTTTGTCTATTAGAGAGCATGAAATGCCTGCAAGGACTATGTGGAATTTCCAAATGTCGTCTGTGGCTGAGCTCAAGCAGCATCCATAGCTTTTAAAATATATGGGAGCTAACTGGGTTGTACCACTGGCTGATGTATTAGAACGCCTAAACATTATTCTGAAGAACATTTCACAAACATACAAAGAGATTTCTCAACTGCAATATGACTCGTTGACGTGAGCCTTGTAAACAATCACTAAATTTGTGTTATGGTTTTTCTCTCTTGTTCTCAGCATACATAGCACTGCTTTTTTAAGACACATCATTATGGCAGATTAAAGACAACAAAAAAGATTGCAGTATTGATGTAAGTTGGTACAAATGATCCACTTATCCCATCAGTTTTTCTTGCTAATACATTATCTAGACAGTGTTAGCACAATGCTTTTTATAGGGATGAAGATGCATTGAAAGTTACGCATAGGTCAATATAATTAGACATTTTTTCCTGTAGCCACAGTACTACTGACAGGCAAAGTGCATTCTGGGCAAGTGTGACATTCCTGATTTTGTTGTGAAGACTATAAACACAGATCTTACTTGAGGAGGATGGTTGAACATACCGTACATTAGAGGTGGGGTTCTATAAAAATATGCTTTTTACACCTGGAGCACAGTGTTGTTCAACTACCTGGATAAACAAAAAGCTGAATTCAAGCAAGGTACAAACTCTGCCTGGGGCGGTCCTGTGAAAGTGTGGTGCGTTTGTGAAATGAACTCTGTATACAATGTGAAGCAATACTTTTTTGTCTGATGTCCAAAGTTTAAAAGTTCAGGTTTTGTGATGTGATACCTGTGATCTTCTTTGGCTGGATTAGAAACCATAAATAAAGGTCCACTTTCGCATAAGAGAAAATAGGGACAGCCCACATTGTATTGCTGCAGAAGATAAAAAAATCTCATATGCAATAAAACCTGTGAACAAATACAGTGTGGGCACTGCTGTGCATATTTGTGTTTGATGGCACGGTGCCCGCATATGCCTACGCAGGTGCACTACTTAAGGATTAAAGGACAACGTGTGAGATCTAAAATGTAGCTCTACCTTGTTGCCAAAGCAAAGTTTATTCTCTCCAATGCTAAGAGTTCTATATGAATTCCTAGATGATACATTTCCATTTCCATTTTTTCTGCTGTTTTTTTTTTAAAAACACATATTCATAATGTCACACAAACATACATATTTATACCTACTGTAAATGTATAGATGTGTGAAAGGGCCAAGCTGATAAGTTGATCTTTGGGGAGACACTGTTGGTCTAAAGCAAACATTCAAACATTACATTTCTACTGGGAATTTTGTCTGAGAGGTAAGTCTGCTGTTGTCCAGGAGGATTCGGGAGGACTCTCTTTGTTATGCATTTTCCATTTATAATATAGTAGAAGATATGAAAATAGATCATCTACTGTATAATATGCTGTGTGGGGACAGCAAGGTCTGGAATTCTGGCATGCAGATCTGAAATATGGAGACCTTATGAGTTCTGAGAGAGTGTTTCAACTCACCCACATCCATGACTGCTGAGAAGCATAAGCTTATTTATGATCAATAGACCAATATCCCCCCCCCCTAAAAAAAAAAAAGACATGAAGCTTATTAGGTTAGAAATAGGGCAAGGCCACAGCTTTATATAAATTTCGAAATGTAACAACTTTCTGTCAGGGCTGGGCTCAGCCCTTCCTTCTCTGAGCTGGCCGCTCAGCTGTTGGCTAATTGCCAGCTCCTATCTCTCCACAGTTACTCAGCTGTTGCTGATATCCTACTCGTCAGTCCTGCCTACTTAAGCCGTCCAGTCCAGAGGAGTTCTGCATTCCTGTTAAAAGACCTCCTTGGCTGACATCCCTTCTGGCTCCAGATCCTGCTTGCTATTTTACTACGCTCATCTCCAGCTCCCTGACGTATGGCTTGTCTGACTATCCATTCCGGTTCCTGAACTCTGGCTATGTTTTGACTAAGTTTGTTCTATTTACTTTTATTATTAAACAACTGTGATTTAACTGTACTTCTGTCTCGGTCTTATTTCATGGTTTCTGACAGTAGGCGAAGGCCATGAATTCAGAAGATACAGTCAATCCACTTGTTGGTAATAATTTTTTCCAGATTGGATGAGCAAGATCACCGCATGGATCAGTTTGCAATGGCGTTACAAACACTCCTGAGATGCACAGCTCACCTGGAATCTCCCACTGTGGCTGCTTCGGTACAACCTGAGTTGCAGGCCATCCATACTGCTTCGCCAGTCTCTGTGCAGGCACCCGTCTTGAGTATTACCTCTATAAGAGGTATGTCTAGTTCCGCTCTGCTTCCCCAGTGATTTGGGGGCGATCCAGTCCAATGCAGATGGTTTCTTAACCAGGTTGGGATATACTTTGAGATGCTGCCCCAGGCGTTTCCCGCAGACAGAAGAAAAGTAGGTTTCATGATATCTTTGCTCTCTGAGAGAGCCTTGGGCAAACCCTCTATGGGAGATGCAAAAACATGTTGTCTTGAGCTACCCTGAGTTTGTGGCTTAGTTTAAAAGGGTATTTGACGTTCCAGCATGCTTAGTTTCTGCTGCCAAGTGCCTCATGTCCACCAAACAGTACGAGAACTGTTGCCAATTACACCATTGAATTCCGTACTCTGGCAGCAGATGTTGCTTGGAACAATGAGGCCCTTGTGGCTGCTTTTTCTCATGGTCTCTTGGATTCCATCGAGGATGAGATAGCAGCTTGAGATACCCACTGAGCTGGAGAGGTTGATCACGTTTGCCATCGTCATTGACTCCAGACTCAGAGAAAGACTCTTTTAAGGAGCGCATGCGGAAGCCTCCTGTACGTTAGCCTTCAAGCTTTGCAGTCCCACCCGTGCCTACCTCACCTCCCATGCCCCCTGGTACCGAGTCAGTCAGTGAAGTTGAACCCATGCACTTGGGCTTCACGCGTCTCTCTGCGGATGAGAGACCCTTTAGGAGGAGGGAGAGATTGTGCCTTTATTGTGGCCAGGCAGGTCACTTTTTGAAGTCTTGTCCTACCCGTCCAGGGACCACCCGAACCTTGAGGTCCTGTCACAGCGTTGTTTCGTCCCCAGTTATCCAGAAGGATAAGTTCCCTGGTTTCGGTCACCCTTTCTTGTGTTGAGTCATGTCCGTCGAGATACAGGCTCTAATCAAAATTTGGGGCTGCAGGCCTGTTCATTGATGCTGCCTTTGTATCAAAGCACTTGATTCCGCTGCAGCTGCGTGACACTCCACTTGCCATTGAGGCTCTTGACAGGAGACCTCTTCACTCTCCTTGTGCCGGAGGAATACCACAATTTTAGCAATGTCTTTGACAAAGTTCAAGCAGGTAGTTTGCCTTCACAACGGCCATATGATTGCGCAATTGACCTACAACCTGGCGCCATACCCCCTCGTGGTCGGGTTTACCCTTTGTCGGTCTTGGAGGATAAGGCCATGGAGGAGTATGTTGCAGACACACTTTCTCGAGGTTTCATCCGCAAATCCTCGTCCCCTGCTGGTGCTGGTTTCTTCTTTGTGAAGAAGAAGAGTGGTGAACTGAGACCTTTTATTGATGAGTATGGAAAGTGGAAAACTGCGTTTAATACCAGTACATGCCATTATGAGTACCTTGTAATGCCTTTTGGCCTTTGTAACACCTTGGCAGTTTTCCAGGATGTCCTCCGAGATTTGTTGCAGTTATGTGTGGGGGTTTATCTCGATGATATCCTCATATTTTCCAAGTCCCTGGAGAGCCACCACACAGATGTCTGTCGTGTGCTTCAGAAACTAAGAGAGAACCATCTCTATTGTAAATTACAGAAGTGTGAGTTCCATCATGAACAGGTTCAATTCCTGGGTTATGTAATTTCCACTGCTGGTTTTTCGATGGACCCAGAGAAACTTTCAGCAGTCCTATAGTGGCCCGGATCCGTGGGTTTACATCCTCTGCAGTGTTTCCTGGGCTTTGCCATCTATTATCGGAAGTTTATTCGTAACTTCTCATCTCTGGTCAAGCCCCTGACTGATATGACCAGAAAGGACGGTAACCCACAGAGTTGATTTCCAGAGTCCGTACGTTTGTTCTATTTACTTTTATTATTAAACAAGTGTGATTTAACTGTACTTCTGTCTCGGTCGGATTTCATGCTTTCTGACACTTTCCAACTGTACCAAACAACAATACCAGTCACAGTTATACTGTGAGCACCCATAAAACAAACTCACATATTCTAAGAGGCATGTCCTTCCTATCAAGAATTTAACTTGAGGGCATAGCCCATAAAAACATCAATTGCTGGCAAGCTCAAAACCACCAATAAAGCTGTAACAAAACATCACAACGGGCGGAAGGGTGGTCAATTTCTTCTCTAAAGGTGGTTCAAGGGGCCTTCCCTCTTAACCACTTTCCGACCAGCTCCCATACATATACGGCGGCAGGTTGGCTCTCCTGCACGAATCGCCGTATATGTACGGCAGGCCCTCCTTTAAGAGCCATAGTGTCAGGGCTGGGCTCAGCCCTTCCTTCTCTGAGCTGGCCTCTCAGGTGTCGGCTAATTGTCAGCTCCTGTCTATCCACAGTGGCTCACCTGTTGATGATATCCTGCTCGTCAGTCCTGCCTACTTAAAGTGGTTCTGCACTCATTTCATTTAGTAAATCTCTTTGCCTTCCAAATCAGGCAAAGAGTACTAAATGAAATGTTTTTTTTTTTTTTTTTTTTTTACTACCTTGTAATTGAAGACTTCCGGTCTTCTCCCTCTGCGGCGGCGGGCGGGGTCTCTGCGTCGATCGTCGTCACGCCGCACTGTCTCCTGGGATCTGGTGTCATTGATCCCAGGAGTCAGTGCGGGCATCTTCCGAAATCTCGCGAGATTTCGGCCACATCTTCCGAAATCTCCCGAGATTTCGGCCGTCCAGCCCAGATGATCTCTGCCTTCACCTAATAAAGGTAAGCATACTTTATATTACGTCCTTAAAAAAATTTTTTTTTTCACCTTGGTCACATCTCTAGAGACGCTCGCCTGTGTTCCTGTTAAAGACTTTCTTGGCTGACATTTCTTCTGGCTCCAGATCCTGCTTGCTGTTCTACTACGCTTGTCTCTGGCTCCCTGGCTATGTTTTGATTATGTTTACCTTTTTTTGTTATTAGTTACAAGTGAGATTTAACTGTACTTCTGTCTCAGTCCGATTCATGGTTTCTGAAACATAGCAGGCACGCACGAGCCTGCTGCATGGCGGGGGGGGATCCGGGCAAGATTGCCGCCGGCCACCTGTGCTCCTGGGCACGAGAGCCAGAATGGGTAAACACACAAATCCCTATTCTGACAGGAGGAGAGACAGATCGTGTAGGTAGGAACAGTGATCTGGCTCCTCCTCTAGTCAGTCACATCCCCTCACAGTTAGAAACACACCTAGGGAACACACTTAACCCTTTGACCCCCCCTAGTGTGAACCCCTTCCTTGCCAGTGACATTTATACAGAAATCATTTTTATAGCACTGATCGCTGTTTAAATGTCAGTGATCCCAAAAAAGTGTCTGATCTGTCTGTTGCAATGTTGCAATCCCGCTAAAAATCGCTGCCATTACTAGGAAAAAAAAATGCCATGAAAATGCCATAAATCTATTCCCTATTTTGTAGATGCTATAACTTTTGCGCAAACTAATCAATATATTCTATATAATTTTTTTTACCAAAAATATGTAGAATACATATTGGCCTAAACTGATGAAGAAATTCATTTAACTTTTTTTTTTTTTTTGGATATATATTATAGCAAAAAGTAAAAAAATATAGTTTTTTTTTGGGGGGAAATTTGTCGCTATTTTTTAGTTTATCGCGCAAAAAATAATAAAAACCGCAGAGATGAACAAATACCACCAAAAGAAAGCTCTATTTGTGGGAAAAAAGGGACGTCAATTTTGTTTGGGTACAACGTTGCATGACTGCGCAATTGTCAGTTAAAGCGATGCAGTGCTGTATGGCAAAAAATGGCCTGGTCATTAAGGTGGCAAATCATTCTGGGGCTGAAGTGGTTAAAGTTGAACTGAACTCAAAAAGTGAAGATTTGCAGTGTTATATGGAACATTTAAACATTTTAAATATACATAAGCAGTACCCTGACAAAAGTAATTTTTATGTGGAGTTGCTCTTGATAAGTGGCAGAACACTTTCTGGTATGGGAGGGTGGCTAGGCACTCCATATAGCTGTATATCTGCCGTGCATATTTCAGACACTGCAGCCTCTGACCACTGGTTTCAGTAGATTTGGAATAGAATTAGTAATGTTGCTAATGTACTGCCTACTGTTCTCGCTGGAGACTCTGACATGATGTAACAAAATTCATAATTTGTGAATTGCCATACATGTGGAGGATCACATTTTCATCTGATGCACAACAAGTGATTTCATTCAGTATGTCCACCATTTTTTCAGTAAGGCTAGGTTACCACTAGTGCGACTTTTCATGCAATTTGGGACTGAAAAGTCGCATGACAAGTCGTACCCCATGATTTCCAATGAGTACCGTTTATATCTGTGCGACTTCAAGATGCAGCAACTTCAAAGTAGTCCCTGCACTACTTTGGTCTCTGATGCTACTTGAGGTCCATAGATCTCAAGAATACACAGGCATTGCTACAAGTGGCGGCAAAAAAACACGGTAAAATCGTGGCAAAAAATTGTGGCAAAATCACTCGACTTTGGGGACGCAATAGTGGAAACATAGCCTTAGTGGTGGAGGAACACAGCATTGTAATTCTGATAACACTTACCTGCCTGGGTTCTATATATCCTATCTTGTGGTTTTCCTACTCCGTTTGTTTTTAATACTCCTTTGGATAACCCAATCTGTTTTGCTGCTTCTAAACTGTTATGCCCTGTACACACGGTTGAAATTTCCGACGGAAAATGTGCGTTTGGATCGTGTTGTCGGAAAATCCAATCGTATGTGGGCTCCATCTGACTTTTTCCGTCGGAATTTCCGACACACAAAGTTTGAGAGCAGGATCTAAAATTTTCCGACAACAAAATACGATCGTTTAATTTCCGATCGTGTGTAGACAATTCCGATGGACAAAGTGCCACGCATGCTCAGAATAAATTAAGAGACGAGAGCTATTGGCTACTGTCCGTTTATAGCCCCGACGTACGTGTTGTACGTCACCTCTTTCAGAACGACCTGATTTTCCGACAACTTTGTGCCACTGTGTGTATGCAAGACAAGTTTGGCCCAAAATCCGTCTGAAAAAATCAGACGAATTTTGTCTTCGGAATGTCCGACCGTGTGTACAGGGCATAAGTCTTGACATGTTCTTATATTCTTCCAAAGTCCAGTATCTCGCTAATTCATGGAAATACAATTTTTCTGAATAGTATTTTCATTCACTTACGCTTTCATTTCAGTATCATCAACCTATAGTTTCTTCTTTTTCATCCTATAAAAAATATAGTTCCACCCCTTGTACTTTTCCAAGGAACCACTCACATTAACCATGACCTAGAAGCTATTACCATGCAGCATTTTCAGACTCGATAAAGCCTTTATTTACCTCAGTGACCTTCATTATACACCTTCATTTATCCAGTCATTTTCATCTGTCTTAAATTATATAGCTCTGGTAAAATTGTACAAGGTCATGGCATACCAAGTTGACAACCTATTCTAACCTCACATACATTTGTGATCCTCAAAAGAAAATATCACTAACACAGTGACAGAAATAGTCATTGTCTACTTGATAAAGGAACTGATTTAGAGTCCAGAATATTGCTGTGTTTATGTATCTATGAATAATATGTAGCAGCCGCTGGTTCACCAGCGTAGGAGCCGCTGGTGAATGTTGGTCATCTCCCTCCCTGCACAGCCAGGCACATGATTTTTCCATTCATTTCAGAGACAGGAAGCAGTCCTTGCAGCTTTGTTTTTTATTTTTTTATTTAAGGGATTTGAACTTGGATGGGAAAGGATTTATATGGGATGCCCATTTGATGAACAGAACTCTTCAGGCACTCAACCTATATACATACGGTATATACACACTACTTTCTTTTACCTCCAACACACACTTGTTTGTAGAACTACAATTCCCACGATCAGCTAGCACTTTGGTTTTGATCCAACACTGACTCAGTCAGATCCTTGTAAAATGCCCTTTGCAGTCAGGGACCACTGGTCCCTTAAGTGTAGCAAAAAGAGAGGTCTTTGGTGCTAGCTGTCCTTCTCTGTGGCTACTGCTCCCAGTAACACCTCTTCAGGCACTGCCAGCCCGCCTGGCTGCAGCTGCCCCTTTCTCTAGCCCTCATGGCTACTCCTCCCGGACTGATTCTGCATCCATCCCAGACTGCTTGCACCCAGTCCCTTCAGGCATGCCTCTCAGTCTTCTGACTGTAACACTCACCAGCCCACGTGGCTGTCTTCCTCCTTGGAGATTTGCCCAGCAGTGTCCTACTGCTGTCCTCTACTTGCTCCCGTGCCTCTTGATCAGGATCCCTCCATGTGCCATGAAGAGGGGTTCCTTCACCCCCCCCTAGACTGGGAGCTACTCTCAAAGGCGCAGACAGCCTAACACTCCATCTCCATTGGTCAATGCCCTCAGAACACTCCAGCTAGCTCTTCCTAGACCCCTCCCTACTGCTTTTGGAATCTTCTCCCAGTTTCCAGATAGCAGATGGAGTCACGAGAGAAGCTGCTGATGAGTCATCCAGCCTACCTGAGTCCCTCACCGACCCAGAAAAAGAAACAGGCTTGGCTACACAACAGAACAAAAATCCTATCACTAGCACTCTAGCAATGCTAGGGGGTGCTAAAATAGATGACTCTGGAAGGAGCTGCAATGTGCTGGTGCCATTTTACTTTTGAGTATGCTGGATAGCAGTGCCATCCACCATTTGATCACTGTAGCACCCACCTGGGTTTGCCCACCATACCATTTGAAGTGCACCATACCTTCAGTATATTGTGACACTTATGATCCTGTTACTGCCGGGTTGTCACTATACAAGGCAGTAAAATAATCACATACTTTCAGACTATTACTCCCTCACTGACTGGATGAGCAAGTGACATTCGGTATCATTTCCAACAGCAAGGGAGTGACACCTAGCTCACCTGGCCAGAGAGGGAGGGACACTGTAGAATTAGGTACAGTATGTTTCCTGTACTGTATGAAACTACACTGTCACTAGCAAGTGTTTTTCCTGTCACAGGATCACAAGTGTGCCATGGACATTACTGCTCAGGAGATTGCTTTCCACTTTTGGTACAAAATTGATACAATAAAGCTTTTATTAGTCTTATAGTATCAATCAAAATACAATTACCTTCAGAATCACTTGACTTTTCACGCACCTTCCCTGTTAAAAATTAGTTAGCCATTAAAAAAAACATCTCACCGATATGTAAAAAGTGGACCTAGAACTCTCTCTGCCAGTGTTAATCGTACCTAAAAATGTACATGTCAAAAAAGTTAGGTTACAGGGGGGGGGGGGGGGTTGATTTACTAAAACTGGAGAGTGCAAAATCTGTTGCAGCTGTGCCTGGTAGCCAATCAGCTTCTAAGTTCAACTTGTTCAATTAAAGCGTTTGTTAACCCCCAAAAAATGGATCCTGCTCCTTTAAAGAATTTTATACAGCACAGTGCTTGTTCTGTGTAATTTGGACCCTTGTATTACCTAAAAAAACTGTCTGATCCTGCCAGTTTCTCCCCTCCCCCCTGTAACCTGACCACGATAATCATGGCTGCTGAGCCCTGACACGTGGTCAGTTTATGTGCCTCCATCATCCGCAGCCTGCTCTTCTGTGTCTGTGTCTCCTCTGTCCTCCCCCTCCCCTCTCTGCGTGTCACCTATTGACAGTGCCACCCCATAGCCGTTAGCAATAATTGAATGTAAATCCAACAGACTGGTTGTACCCAAGTTGATCTATTGATCAACTGGGGTACATTCAGCCGGCCCATACATGGTTTGAATTTCAGCCAGTCCTGCTGAATCGGTCAAGTTTCAAATAGTCTATGGCTGGCTTTAGGGATTCATTGTTTCGGTCTCAAAGATTATAATTACATTAGTGGACAATGTGATAATTACTTTGATTGGATCATTGAGCATACAAGTGTAACACACAGATACAATTTCTTAGTTCAATATACAGACTGCAGAAAAGGTTCTACTGGATGACATTACACTCAAACACTGACAAGCATGTGTTTGGGGACCTTTCTAAAGATATACAGAGATGCTGTTTGTACTACTGAGTTACTGGAATGTTTTAAAGCACAAAACTACATTTTGGTTTACATGTAGAGGATATGGTGACAATTGTATGATCTCTGGATATATAGCCTGCTGAAATGTATATAATTACATATATACATTCCCTTTTTTTCTCCTTCTTGTTGAGGAAGATCTATTAACAGCCATTTCTCATGTTGGTCATTACAAATCTGAAAATACTGGTTTATGCACCCAATAGCCCCATTTTGTGAAAATGCCATTTTAAGGTGGAGTGTAAGGATGAAAAAACAAAATAATGTATTCCAAGACATGTTTGCACTGAACATATATATAGTCCATGTAGAGCTTGAGTGCAACTGTGTAGTCACAAATATCTTGAGGGGGACGTGGGGGGCGCGTGAGTTACAATAAAGATAGCCATGTTTGGAACTAACATTGAAGTCTGTGCAATGGTTTTGAATCTGTCACTGATGCTGATGTACATGTGCCCCTGGCTTTTTAGTGAGATATCCCTGTGTCATAATTCTTAAATCAGTTAGCGTCTTCCTGTATTTCAAGTCCCTAATACACTCATACTGTTCAGTTAATGGTCAAAGTTACTGGACAGATTATAGACTAAATATAGGTGGTATCCACCTTAAAGTGCCAGAATGGTGTAAGGAGGTAATAAAGGTACTTGTATCAACTTATACACAGATCCATCAACTTTCATAAAAATATTGAACAATAAAATATCATCATAACCAATTCCCCTGCATAAAAGAGACTACCACATAAGCGGCCAACCCCCTTAGAGCCCGTTCACACTACCGCAACTTGGGGGGCGACTTGTCAGACCGCAAGTCGCCCCAAGTCGCTTGACATCAGAAATTACATGCAAGTGAATGAGAGCCGTCTTAATGAACGATACTGAAGTCGCTCCGACTTCATAAAAGGTTCCTGTACTACTTCAATCCGACTTCTAGGCGACTTGTACCCATTGATTTCAATGGAAGTCGCCTTCAAGTCGGATCTCCATCTATATGGACACGACAGTGTCTCCTTGAGGAGGAACTCCACGCCAAATTTTAAATAAAAAAAACGGCATGGGTTCCCCCTCCAGGAGCATACCAGGCCCTTAGGTCTGGTATGGATTTTAAGGACAACCCCCTACCCTGAAAAAACGGCGTGGGGGTCCCCCCAAAATCCATACAAGACCCTTATCCGAGCACGCAGCCTTGCCGGTCAGGAAAGGGGGTGGGGACGAGCGAGCGCCCCCTCCTCCTGAACCGTACCAGGCCGCATGCCCTCAATATGGGGGGTGGGTGCTTTGGGGAAGGGGGCGCCCTGCGGCCCCCCCACCCCAAAGCACATTGTCCCCATGTTGATGAGGACAAGGGCCTCTTCCCGACAACCCTGGCCATTGGTTGTCGGGGTCTGCGGGCGGGGGGCTTATCGGAATCCGGGAGCCCCCTTTAATAAGGGGGCCCCCAGGGGGCCCCCAGATCCCGGCCCCCCACCCTATGTGAATGAGTATGGGGTACGATGTACCCCTACCCATTCACCTAAGGTGTAAAAGTGTAAATAAAAAAACACACAATTTTTTTAAATATTTTATTGCACTGCTCTGGGGGTCTTCTTCCGTCTTGGGGGGTCTTCTCGCCGGACTCCTCCGCTCTCTTCTGCTCTTTTACCTAGCTCTTTCACGAGCAGAGGAGCCCGGCTTTCTTCTTCGTCGTCGCCGCCGTCGTCTGGGGGTCTCGTTCTGCCTTCGGGGGTCTTTTCTGTTCTTGCTGCTGTCGCCGCCTTCTGTGCCATCTTCTGCACCATCTTCTTCTTCCTCCTCTTCTTCTTCTTCCAATGTTGACTCGTCGCTGTCTCTGGCCGGAATGGCAGAGACGCGCTGTGTTGTGACTTATATAGGGACAAGGAGGCGGGGTCACATGCTCATGTCACATGGTGACCCTGCCCCTTCTATGATGTCACAGTCCCAGCATTTGGGGAAGGGCACCCCCTTCCCCAAAGCTCCCACCCCCCATGTTGAGGGCATGCGGCCTGGTACGGTTTCAGGAGGGGGGGTGCCCGCTCGTTCCCACCCCCTTTCCTGACTGGCCAGGCTGCGTGCTCGGATAAGGGTCTGGTATGGATTTTGGGGGGACCCCCACGCCATTTTTTCGGCATAGGGGGTTGCCCTTAAAATCCATACCAGACCTAAGGGCCTGGTATGCTCCTGGAGGGGGAACCCATGCCGGTTTTTTATTTAAAATTTGGCATGGAATTCTCCCTCCAGAGCTGATTATTCTCTGATTGGCCACGGCCAAAGTCGCCTGGCCTGGGGCGACTTAAAGTCGTGTTGTAAGTCGCCCCAAGTCGTGTTGAAGTAGCTCCTCAAGTCGTGTCCAAGTTGCCTCCAAAAGTAGCGCTGGAAGTCGTGTCGCCCCTGTGTGAACCAGCACTTACTCCAAACAAATCATTTATCAATTAGTCCAAGGGTTCTTTATTTATTTTCACAGAAGTCTCTTTTCTCAACGTGTTTCATGTATCAAGCTTCTTCAGGAGATGAGAGGGAGATTATATAATAAATTAAAAGTTAACATTAGATATCAAAATACAACTATATTTGTTATGTTTATCTTATTTTACATGTTCACAATATACACTGTTCGAAATGTAAAAATTAAAGGGATGCTTTTTAATCAGAGTATAGCATCAAGTGAATTAAAATCCTGGGATATTGATCTGGTCCGTTAAGTAGCAGAGGGGGTTGTTAATCTGTTACAGTTGCTTTGGTGTTAATTAAATTAACAACAGGTGCACTAGATGGGCAACAATGAGACGACCTCCAAAGCAGGAATGGTTTTGCTTTTTTTTCGATACTCCTCTTTTCTGACTGTTTTTCACTAGTTTTGCATTTGGCTAGAGTCAGTGTCACTACTGGTAGAATGAGGTGATACCTGGACCCTATAGAGATTGCACAAGCAGTCCAAATTCTCTGGATGGCACATCAATACGTGCCATTGCTAAAAGGCTTGCTTTGTCTCCCAGCACAGTCTCAAGAGCATGGAGGAGATTCCAGGAGACAGTTACTCTATAAGAGCTGGACAGAGCCGTAGAAGGTCCTTAACCCATCAGCAGGACCGGTATCTGCCTCTTTTTTTGTTCAAGGAAGAACAGGATCACTGCCAGAGCTCTACAAAATGGAAGAAAAAGAAAATAATGACACATTGAAGGCAATGGGTTGCCGCTCACCCCGAGATTGGATAAAAAAGAGAAGGTTCCCCCTGGGATGGTGGGGTTTTTAGGCAGCAGAGGTTTTAACAGTAATTATATCGGAAAATAATAACTATTTAGTGAGAGACACAGTCCATCCGAATTGGTTTAAAATATTTATTCATGTCAAACTATGACAAATGAAGTTTGAAACACAAGCCCATACAGAATATAAAAGGATAATACAATACACACATGGGTAAAACCAACAGATAGCATCTGACACCTCCACTGATATAACAGCGGGGGAGGGGTCACTGTGATACAACAAATACTGACGCGTTTCGACCTGTAGTTTGTATTGGTCTTCTTCAGAGTATATTTGTCTGTTGGAATAAAAGACAACGTAACAACAGCTATTCAGTTAAGTATTGAATGTGTCGCACTTTTGTCCATACGTGCGAGTAAGCATCATCATAAAACTTAGATGAGTATAATTACCAGTATGTGTGTAGTATATGGGATAATCTTCTGCGGGGGAATTTGTGAAACTCCCATCAATTCTTCCGGGTGGCTTCCAAATGTGGCCCCTACAGACCAGTCAAGGCAGAGCAAGCATCCAGGCCGTGTGTGGCTCACGAAGGGTCACACTTGTTACTGGCACGCCAAGAAGGAACCTCGGAGCCCCCTAAGGTACAGAGGAAGGGGGATGTCGGTAGCGGCACACTCGCAGTACGGGACCCCTGGAATGAACCAAGATATCACTATGGGCATGCTCGAGGAAAAGACAGGGAAGGGGGAATGTATGTCCCTCAATCCAAGGTATGGAATGATAATGTTACATTCAACGGTCGAGTAACTATCATGAACATGGAGAATATGACTGTATTTCTCGTCTACAGGGCGTAGGGTCCTTTGAAGGAGGCTTGTATGGTTATACTTGGTTATTAGAGTCCATGTGTTTGGGCTATGGATCGGACGTTCAGACAGGGACTGAAAGGGGTGGGAAGGGGAGGGACGGGGGGGAACAGGTAGTGAGAGAGTGGGAAGGAACAAGCTTGTTCCTTCCCACTCTCTCACTACCTGTTCCCCCCCGTCCCTCCCCTTCCCACCCCTTTCAGTCCCTGTCTGAACGTCCGATCCATAGCCCAAACACATGGACTCTAATAACCAAGTATAACCATACAAGCCTCCTTCAAAGGACCCTACGCCCTGTAGACGAGAAATACAGTCATATTCTCCATGTTCATGATAGTTACTCGACCGTTGAATGTAACATTATCATTCCATACCTTGGATTGAGGGACATACATTCCCCCTTCCCTGTCTTTTCCTCGAGCATGCCCATAGTGATATCTTGGTTCATTCCAGGGGTCCCGTACTGCGAGTGTGCCGCTACCGACATCCCCCTCCCTCTGTACCTTAGGGGGCTCCGAGGTTCCTTCTTGGCGTGCCAGTAACAAGTGTGACCCTTCGTGAGCCACACACGGCCTGGATGCTTGCTCTGCCTTGACTGGTCTGTAGGGGCCACATTTGGAAGCCACCCGGAAGAATTGATGGGAGTTTCACAAATTCCCCCGCAGAAGATTATCCCATATACTACACACATACTGGTAATTATACTCATCTAAGTTTTATGATGATGCTTACTCGCACGTATGGACAAAAGTGCGACACATTCAATACTTAACTGAATAGCTGTTGTTACGTTGTCTTTTATTCCAACAGACAAATATACTCTGAAGAAGACCAATACAAACTACAGGTCGAAACGCGTCAGTATTTGTTGTATCACAGTGACCCCTCCCCCGCTGTTATATCAGTGGAGGTGTCAGATGCTATCTGTTGGTTTTACCCATGTGTGTATTGTATTATCCTTTTATATTCTGTATGGGCTTGTGTTTCAAACTTCATTTGTCATAGTTTGACATGAATAAATATTTTAAACCAATTCGGATGGACTGTGTCTCTCACTAAATAGTTATTATTTTCCGATATAATTACTGTTAAAACCTCTGCTGCCTAAAAACCCCACCATCCCAGGGGGAACCTTCTCTTTTTTATGAGCTCTACAAAATGACCTCCAGCAGGCCACGGGTGTGAATGTCTCAAAACAATCAGAAGCAGTCTTCATCAGGGTGGCCTGGGTGCCCGACGTCCCCTGTGCTCACTGTCCGGCACCATGGAGCTTGATTCGCATTTGCCATTGAAAACCAGAATGGGCAGGTCCGCCACATGTGACAGAGGTAAATGGTTCTGGAGAAGCCGTGGAGAACATTATGCTGCCTGTAACATCGTTCAGCATGACCGGTTTGGTGGTGGGTCAGTGATGGTCTAAGGAGGCATATTCATGGAGGGACACGCAGACCCCTACAGGCTAGATAATGGCACCCTGACTGCCATTAGGTATTGGGATGAAATCCTTGGATTCATTGCTCTGCCCTCCCGCCCCAAAGCACCCTGTCTCCATATAGATGGGGCAAAGTCCTCTTCCCCACAACCCTGTGCTGTGTTTCTGGGGTTCTTCGGGTGGGGGGCTTATTGGAATCTGGAAGCCCCCTTTAACAAGTGGACCCCCTAGCCACCCTTAGCCATCAATGTGAAATGGAAAAATTGTTAGCTGTGAAAAAAAGGTTGGCCGCCTTGGCTTAACAATCCTAAATGTACTGTTAAGATGTGAGCACTGTCTGGTATTGCTGTACATTAGGGATGGGCCCGGTGCTCGATGCGAACCCACGTTCGCATCGAGCACCGGGCGTTCGCTCGCTCGGCGAGCCCAGAACTATTTTGGCCGCTCGCATCACGTTCGTGTGATGGGGGCGGCCCCGCAATGCATTGCGGCCGGCGCGGCCGGCGCAGTGCATTGCTGGCTGATGATTGGCCAAGCATGCACTGTGACCCCGCATGCTTGGCCAATCACAGCCCCGGAAACTCGAAGAGCCATAATTGGCTACAGGCAGGACGCCTGTAGCCAATTACAGCTCAGGGGCTGTAGTACACGCCCCCCCTATAAAAGGCCGCCACGCCGTCTGCGCCGGTCACATGCTGTTCCGGCGCAGATTGAGCAGGCTGATTCTGTGACACTCTGCTGGATTTAGTTAGGTAGAGAGATTCACTTACAGAGATTGAGTTAGATAGATTCAGTTACAAAGATTGATTGAGAAAGAGGGGCTTGTAGTGTGTTCGTGGCAGGCAGGCAGAGCTCCTATATTTTGTTACCAGAAGCACCTATAGGACTTGTAGTGTGTTCGTGGCAGGCAGGCAGAGCTCCTATATTTTGTTACCAGAAGCACCTATAGGACTTGTAGTGTGTTCGTGGCAGGCAGGCAGAGCTCCTATATTTTGTTACCAGAAGCACCTATAGGACTTGTAGTGTGTTCGTGGCAGGCAGGCAGAGCTCCTATATTTTGTTCCCAGAAGCACCTATAGGACTTGTAGTGTGTTCGTGGCAGGCAGGCAGAGCTCCTATATTTTGTTCCCAGAAGCACCTATAGGACTTGAAGTGTGTTAGTCCCATCACACACACAGAGCTATATTTTCTTCCCAGAAGCACCTATAGGACTTGAAGTGTGTTAGTCCCATCACACACACAGAGCTATATTTTCTTCCCAGAAGCACCTATAGGACTTGAAGTGTGTTAGTCCCATCACACACACAGAGCTATATTTTCTTCCCAGAAGCACCTATAGGACTTGAAGTGTGTTAGTCCCATCACACAGACCTTTATTTCCTTCCCAGAAGCACCTATAGGACTTGAAGTGTGTTAGTCCCATCACACACACAGAGCTATATTTTGTTCCCAGAAGCACCTATAGGACTTGAAGTGTGTTAGTCCCATCACACACACAGAGCTATATTTTGTTCCCAGAAGCACCTATAGGACTTGAAGTGTGTTAGTCCCATCACACACACAGAGCTTTATTTCCTTCCCAGAAGCACCTATAGGACTTGAAGTGTGTTAGTCCCATCACACACACAGAGCTATATTTTGTTCCCAGAAGCACCTATAGGACTTGAAGTGTGTTAGTCCCATCACACACACAGAGCTATATTTTGTTCCCAGAGGCACCTATAGGACTTGAAGTGTGTTAGTCCCATGACACACACAGAGCTATATTTTCTTCCCAGAAGCACCTATAGGACTTGAAGTGTGTTAGTCCCATCACACAGACCTTTATTTCCTTCCCAGAAGCACCTATAGGACTTGAAGTGTGTTAGTCCCATCACACACACAGAGCTATATTTTGTTCCCAGAAGCACCTATAGGACTTGAAGTGTGTTAGTCCCATCACACACATACAGAGCTATATTTTGTTCCCAGAAGCACCTATAGGACTTGAAGTGTGTTAGTCCCATCACACACACAGAGCTATATTTTGTTCCCAGAAGCACCTATAGGACTTGAAGTGTGTTAGTCCCATCACACACACAGAGCTATATTTTCTTCCCAGAAGCACCTATAGGACTTGAAGTGTGTTAGTCCCATCACACAGACCTTTATTTCCTTCCCAGAAGCACCTATAGGACTTGAAGTGTGTTAGTCCCATCACACACACAGAGCTATATTTTGTTCCCAGAAGCACCTATAGGACTTGAAGTGTGTTAGTCCCATCACACAGGCCTTTATTTCCTTCCCAGAAGCACCTATAGGACTTGAAGTGTGTTAGTCCCATCACACACACAGAGCTATATTTTCTTCCCAGAAGCACCTATAGGACTTGAAGTGTGTTAGTCCCATCACACACACAGAGCTATATTTTGTTCCCAGAAGCACCTATAGGACTTGAAGTGTGTTAGTCCCATCACACACACAGAGCTATATTTTGTTCCCAGAAGCACCTATAGGACTTGAAGTGTGTTAGTCCCATCACACACACAGAGCTATATTTTGTTCCCAGAAGCACCTATAGGACTTGAAGTGTGTTAGTCCCATCACACAGACCTTTATTTCCTTCCCAGAAGCACCTATAGGACTTGAAGTGTGTTAGTCCCATCACACACACAGAGCTATATTTTGTTCCCAGAAGCACCTATAGGACTTGAAGTGTGTTAGTCCCATCACACACATACAGAGCTATATTTTGTTCCCAGAAGCACCTATAGGACTTGAAGTGTGTTAGTCCCATCACACACACAGAGCTATATTTTGTTCCCAGAAGCACCTATAGGACTTGAAGTGTGTTAGTCCCATCACACACACAGAGCTATATTTTCTTCCCAGAAGCACCTATAGGACTTGAAGTGTGTTAGTCCCATCACACAGACCTTTATTTCCTTCCCAGAAGCACCTATAGGACTTGAAGTGTGTTAGTCCCATCACACACACAGAGCTATATTTTGTTCCCAGAAGCACCTATAGGACTTGAAGTGTGTTAGTCCCATCACACAGGCCTTTATTTCCTTCCCAGAAGCACCTATAGGACTTGAAGTGTGTTAGTCCCATCACACACACAGAGCTATATTTTGTTCCCAGAAGCACCTATAGGACTTGAAGTGTGTTAGTCCCATCACACACACAGAGCTATATTTTGTTCCCAGAAGCACCTATAGGACTTGAAGTGTGTTAGTCCCATCACACACACAGAGCTATATTTTCTTCCCAGAAGCACCTATAGGACTTGAAGTGTGTTAGTCCCATCACACACACAGAGCTATATTTTCTTCCCAGAAGCACCTATAGGACTTGAAGTGTGTTAGTCCCATCACACACACAGAGCTATATTTTGTTCCCAGAAGCACCTATAGGACTTGAAGTATGTTAGTCCCATCACACACACAGAGCTATATTTTGTTCCCAGAAGCACCTATAGGACTTGAAGTGTGTTAGTCCCATCACACACACAGAGCTATATTTTGTTCCCAGAAGCACCTATAGGACTTGAAGTGTGTTAGTCCCATCACACAGAGCTCCTCTATTTTCTTTGCAGAAGCACCCATAGGACTTCTAGTGTGTTAGTGGCATCACACAGAGCTCCTATATATTCTTCTCAGCAGCACCCACAGGACTTCTAGTGTGTTAGTGGCATCACACAGAGCTCCTCTATTTTCATTGCAGAAGCACCCACAGGACTTCTAGTGTGTTAGTGGCATCACACAGAGCTCCTCTATTTTCTTTGCATAAGCACCCACAGGACTTCTAGTGTGTTAGTGGCATCACACAGAGCTCCTCTATTTTCTTTGCAGAAGCACCCATAGGACTTCTAGTGTGTTAGTGGCATCACACAGAGCTCCTATATATTCTTCTCAGCAGCACCCACAGGACTTCTAGTGTGTTAGTGGCATCACACAGAGCTCCTCTATTTTCTTTGCATAAGCACCCACAGGACTTCTAGTGTGTTAGTGGCATCACACAGAGCTCCTCTATTTTCTTTGCAGAAGCACCCATAGGACTTCTAGTGTGTTAGTGGCATCACACAGAGCTCCTATATATTCTTCTCAGCAGCACCCACAGGACTTCTAGTGTGTTAGTGGCATCACACAGAGCTCCTCTATTTTCTTTGCATAAGCACCCACAGGACTTCTAGTGTGTTAGTGGCATCACACAGAGCTCCTCTATTTTCTTTGCATAAGCACCCACAGGACTTCTAGTGTGTTAGTGGCATCACACAGAGCTCCTCTATTTTCTTTGCAGAAGCACCCATAGGACTTCTAGTGTGTTAGTGGCATCACACAGAGCTCCTATATATTCTTCTCAGCAGCACCCACAGGACTTCTAGTGTGTTAGTGGCATCACACAGAGCTCCTCTATTTTCTTTGCATAAGCACCCACAGGACTTCTAGTGTGTTAGTGGCATCACACAGAGCTCCTCTATTTTCTTTGCAGAAGCACCCATAGGACTTCTAGTGTGTTAGTGGCATCACACAGAGCTCCTCTATTTTCTTTGCATAAGCACCCACAGGACTTCTAGTGTGTTAATGGCATCACACAGAGCTCCTCTATTTTCTTTGCAGAAGCACCC
Organism: Lithobates sylvaticus; assembly: GCA_028564925.1. Lineage (NCBI taxonomy): Eukaryota > Metazoa > Chordata > Amphibia > Anura > Ranidae > Lithobates > Lithobates sylvaticus. The sequence continues at coordinate 351,527,077 of CM053028.1, read as the reverse complement.
ATAGGACTTCTAGTGTGTTAGTGGCATCACACAGAGCTCCTCTATTTTCTTTGCAGAAGCACCCATAGGACTTCTAGTGTGTTAGTGGCATCACACAGAGCTCCTATATATTCTTCTCAGCAGCACCCACAGGACTTCTAGTGTGTTAGTGGCATCACACAGAGCTCCTCTATTTTCTTTGCAGAAGCACCCATAGGACTTCTAGTGTGTTAGTGGCATCACACAGAGCTCCTATATATTCTTCTCAGCAGCACCCACAGGACTACCGACTACAATGGCTGGAAGACCGCCAAGGGGAGGCAGAGCGTGCAGAGCCAAGAACACAGGGCAGGCAGGCTCTGTTTCTAGTGGACGTGGCCGTGGACGTGGACGTGGTCGTGCATCGTCATCAGCACATGGCCATGGGACACGCGCGTCTTTGTTTTCGGCAGCTGGACATGTGGAGCCGCATCATGCTGAAGGCTTGGTAGAATGGATGACCAAGCCCTCCTCATCCTCCTCATCCTCTCTCACCCAGGCTCAGGGTACTGACAGAGCATCATCAGCCACCCCTTCCCTAGACCCACCATGTCCTCCTGAGGAGTCCCCCGAACTCTTTGAGCACAGTGTTGGGTACATGCTCCAGGAGGATGCCCAACGATTCGAAGGCTCGGATGACGATACCCAGCTTGAGGAATCTGGCAGTACTGTTCCACCAGCTGCAGCTTACTGCCAGGTTTGCTCTAGTGGTGAAGAGGGAGGGGATGATGAGGTCACTGACTCCACGTGGGTGCCTCAAGGGAGAGAGGATGAGGAGGAGGACGAGGAGGAGGAGGATGCGGCGTCACATGTCCAACGAGGCAGGATGCCCCCTGGAGGCCAGGTAGAGGCCAGCACAGCAACTGTACAACACCGCAGAGCTCCGCCTGTGCAGGGCGCTGCCTCTGCACGTTATCAGAAAAGTTCTTTGGTGTGGGCCTTTTTTGAGACGAGTGCAGCAGATCGCACCACTGCTATTTGCAATATTTGTCTCAAGCGTATCTCGCGTGGCCAAAACATCAGCCGCTTGGGCACGACAAGCATGACCAGACATATGGCGACCTGCCATGCAGCTCGTTGGCAGGCACACATAAAAGACCCACACCAAAGAACTAAGCGGACCTCTCCTTGCTCCTCCTCAGCTGGGATCTCCATCCCCACTACACCTTCAGTCCTCTCTGAAAGCTGCTCTGAGAGGACTGAAGGTGTAGAATTAGGTGTGTCACAACCAAGTACTTGCAGTACACCGACGTCCGATTGCAGCAGGCAAATTTCCCTGCCCCAGCTGCTGGACCGTAGAAAGAAGTACACTCCCAGCCATCCACATGCCCAGCGGTTGAATGCTAGCCTTGCTAAATTGCTAGCACTTCAACTGCTGCCTTTTCAGTTGGTAGACTCGGCCCCCTTCCGTGAGTTTGTTCAATGTGCGGTTCCTCAGTGGCAGGTTCCCAAACGCCACTTTTTCTCGCGGAAGGCGATTCCGTCTCTCTACCGGCATGTGGAGGGCAATGTCCATGCCTCGCTGGACAGGGCGGTCAGCGGTAAGGTGCATATTACCGCTGACTCATGGTCCAGCAGGCATGGACAGGGACGGTACCTTTCTTTCACGGCCCATTGGGTCACTCTATTGGCAGCTGGGAGGGATGCAGGACAAGGTGCAGTAGTGTTGGAGGTTGTTCCGCCACCACGCCTCCAAAACGCGACTACTGCTACTGGTTGTGACACACCTCTCTCCTCCACCCCCTCCTCTTCTTCTTCCTCCAGTGCTCTGTCCTTGGAACCAGCGGTGCTCCGTAGGCGTACAAGGGGCTACGCAAGTACGCAGGCAAAAAGATGCCATGCCGTGCTTGCGCTGGTGTGTTTGGGGGACAGGAGCCACACTGGGCCAGAGGTTCTGGCAGCTCTGCAGGGGCAGGCCGAGAGGTGGTTGACGCCACGTCAGCTTAAGCCAGGAATGGTCGTTTCTGACAATGGCACCAACCTCCTCTCCGCCCTGCGACAGGGGCAGCTCACCCATGTGCCCTGCATGGCTCACGTCCTCAACCTGGTGGTGCAGCGGTTCTTGGGCAGGTTCCCAGGCTTACAGGATGTCCTGAGGCAGGCCAGGAAAGTCTGTGTGCATTTCCGCCGATCTTATAATGCCAGTGCTCGGCTGACTGAGCTGCAAAAGGAGCTGAACCTGCCCAAGAACCGCCTAATATGTGACATGCCCACCGGGTGGAACTCAACGTTGGCCATGCTGCAGCGACTGCACACGCAGCAGAGGGCCATCAATGAGTACCTTTGCGACTACGGCACCAGGACAGGGTCAGGGGAGCTTGGTTTTTTTTCCCCACGTCAGTGGAGCATGATCAGGGATGCATGCACTGTCCTCTCACCATTTGAGGAGGCCACGAGGATGGTGAGCAGTGACAGTGCATGCATCAGTGACACTGTCCCTCTTGTCCACCTGTTGGAGCATACGCTGCGTGGGATAATGGACAGGGCACTTGAGGCAGAACAGAGGCAGGAAGAGGAGGACTTCCTTGCCTCTCAAGGCCCCCTTTATCCGGACAGTGTTCCTTCTGTCCCACCCATCACACAGGAAGAGGATGAGGAGGAGGAGGAGGAGGAGGAGGAGGATTGTGTGAGCATGGAGGTGGAGCCTGGCACTCAGCATCAGCAGCAGCAGTCTTTTAGGGATGATGTACAGTCCCAACAAACCAGTGGACTTGTACGTGGCTGGGAGGAGGTGGCTGGCGATCATGTCATCCTCAGTGACCCAGAAGACTCCGGACCGAATGCCTCAGCTAACCTACGCTGCATGGCCTCCCTGATCCTGCAAAGCCTGCGGAAGGATCCTCGTGTTCTTCGGATCAAGGAGAGGGACCATTACTGGCTGGCCACTCTCCTTGATCCGCGGTACAAGGGTAAGGTTGCGGACCTTATCTTGCCGTCGCAGAGGGAGCAGAGGATGAGACATCTCAGGGAGGCCTTGCAGAAAGGTCTGTGCAACGCGTTCCCAGAAACTGGGAGGCTACAAACTCCTGGTCCTGGGCGACGAGTTGCTGAGGCTTCGGTCAGTGGCAGAAGGAGCGGTGGGGAAGGTGGACGTCTGACCGATGCGTTCAGACAATTTTTTAGTCCGCAGCCCCAAGGTATGATCGGTTCCAGCAACCATCGCCAGCGTCTGATATACATGGTGCAGGAATACCTTGGGGCAAGGTCAGACTTGGACACCTTTCCCACCGAAAATCCTCTGGCTTACTGGGTCCTGAGGATGGATCACTGGCCAGAGCTTGCACAGTATGCAATTGAGCTACTGGCCTGTCCTGCCTCCAGCGTTCTTTCCGAACGCACATTCAGTGCTGCTGGAGGATTTGTGACTGATCATAGGGTGCGCCTGTCCACCGCCTCGGTTGATCGACTGACATTCATCAAAATGAATCAGTCTTGGATCACCACCAGCTACCAGGCACCTGAGGCGGATATAACCGAATAATTTTTAATGTCACATCCCTTCAAGACTGCCTATGCTGATGCTGAGTGACTGTCCTCTTATGTTCACTGACTATCCTCTTCCTCCTCCTCAATGATCCATGCCACCACACCAGTGCCTAAGGCACAATTTTTCAGCCCCTGTTTAACAGGGGCGTGTACTTACAATTTTTTAAAAAAATGCTTCGCAACACGTGTGACTGCTGTGCTCCAAGTACAGTATCTGTGAGGGCCGGGTTGCAGTGTTGTGGCACCAGCACCAGTGCCTAAGGCACAATTTTTCAGCCCCTGTTTAACAGGGGCGGGTACTTACAATTTTTTAAAAAAATGCTTCGCAACACGTGTGACTGCTGTGCTCCAAGTACAGTATCTGTGAGGGCCGGGTTGCAGTGTTGTGGCACCAGCACCAGTGCCTAAGGCACAATTTTTCAGCCCCTGTTTAACAGGGGCGGGTACTTACAATTTTTTTAAAAAATGCTTCGCAACACGTGTGACTGCTGTGCTCCAAGTACAGTATCTGTGAGGGCCGGGTTGCAGTGTTGTGGCACCAGCACCAGTGCCTAAGGCACAATTTTTCAGCCCCTGTTTAACAGGGGCGGGTACTTACAATTTTTTAAAAAAATGCTTCGCAACACGTGTGACTGCTGTGCTCCAAGTACAGTATCTGTGAGGGCCGGGTTGCAGTGTTGTGGCACCAGCACCAGTGCCTAAGGCACAATTTTTCAGCCCCTGTTTAACAGGGGCGGGTACTTACAATTTTTTAAAAAAATGCTTCGCAACACGTGTGACTGCTGTGCTCCAAGTACAGTATCTGTGAGGGCCGAGTTGCAGTGTTGTGGCACCAGCACCAGTGCCTAAGGCACAATTTTTCAGCCCCTGTTTAACAGGGGCGGGTACTTACAATTTTTAAAAAAAATGCTTCGCTAAACGTGTGACTGCTGTGCTCCAAGTACAGTATCTGTGAGGGCCGGGTTGCAGTGTTGTGGCACCAGCACCAGTGCCTAAGGCACAATTTTTCAGCCCCTGTTTAACAGGGGCGTGTACTTCCAATTTTTTTAAAAAATGCTTCGCAACACGTGTGACTGCTGTGCTCCAAGTACAGTCTCTGTGAGGGGTTGCAGTGTTGTGGCACCAGCACCAGTGCCTAAGGCACAATTTTTCAGCCCCTGTTTAACAGGGGCGGGTAATTACAAATCTTGATCTAATAGTTCACAGCAGGGCCCATTCCTGCGCCCACCAAGAGTAACTATGAGGGCCTGCAGTCTTGTGGCAACACCGTCCACCACCACCGCCAAAGGCCCAATTTTTCTGCCCTGTTCATCAGGTGCTTGCAATTACAAATCTTGATCTAATAACTCACAACAGGGCCCATTCCTGCGCCCACCAAGAGTAACTGTGAGGGCCTACAGTCTTGTGGCAACACCGTCCACCACCACCGCCAAAGGCCCAATTTTTCTGCCCTGTTCATCAGGTGCTTGCAATTACAAATCTTGATCTAATAACTCACAGCAGGGCCCATTCCTGCGCCCACCAAGAGTAACTGTGAGAGCTTACAGTCTTGTGGCAACACCGTCCACCACCACCACCACCCCCAATTTTTCTGCCCTGTTCAACAGGTGCATGCAATTACAAATCTTGATCTATTAACTCATAGCAGGGCCCATTCCTGTGCCCACCAGTCTTGTGGCTACACCAACATCTAATAGGGCAAATTTCTGCAGAGTATATACGCCAGGCCCCTACTTTCAAACATCCAACTTACAAACGACTCCTACTTGCAAATGGAAAGAGAAAACAGGAAGTGAGAGGAAATCTACCCCTAGGAAGGGAAATTCTATCCTGTTAGATTTAATTTGGGAAAAAGGTATCTCCTCTCTACTGATACTTTATCACCAATCCTTGTTTCAATTAAAACCCCACTTTTCCAAAAACATTTGTCATTGGGACGGAAAGTGAGGTGACATGTTCTGAACAGATGTGCAAAGACAGCAAATGTTACAGGGGTGATAACCCCTCCCTATGTTCTCCAAAAAGCTTAAAAATAGATTTTTTGGGGATGGAGCTACACTTCATAATGTACCTGTTCAGATTCTACTTAAGAACAAACCTAAAGCCGCAAGTGGTTTTAAATGGCTTCTTTTTTTCCTTTACAAATGTCATTTTGTGCAAGGACAGTTCTAAACACGGGAAACACATGCCACTTCACAGGCATACTTTAGACACCCCCCAGGTACCATATTTAAAGGAAAATTTCACTTTTTTTTTTTCACTTTATGCATCATTAAAATGACTGCTCCCGAAAAAACGTTAGTTTTTAAAAGTTCTTTTTGCATTGATATATGTCCCCTGGGGCAGGACCCGGGTCCCCAAACCTGTTTTATGACATTAACATGCATATTGGCCGTTGTAATTAGCACTTTTGATTTCGAACGTTCGCGTCCATTATAACGTATAGGGTTCGAAAATTCGCGCGAACTTTCGGTCCGTTCGAAGGTTCTGGTTCGAACCGAACCCGGGGGTGTTCGGCTCATCCCTACTGTACATGTTAATCTTGATAAAGTTTTATGTTATGTGGTTTACCTAAGAAGTGTCATCTCTGGCTCTACTTAGTAGCGGCTCCTGTCTTTCTTTCCAAGTCACCTGTTACTCCTTTCCCCTTTCTATTTGCTTTTTCACCTTTTCCCCCTTTGCCTTTCCCCTCTCTAACCGTTTTAAGGTAACAGTTGAATGAGTTGTGAGGAAGCTAGGGCACGCAATATATTCTGTAGCTCCTTTATTGTTGTATTGTACTTTTTTCCCATCTATTGTTATCCATGCTGCATGGATTGTATTCACGAACACTTACCTCTGTGTCTCAGTTCTTTGTTAAAACTCCTAATAAAGAAATATTGAAACTAACAAGGGGCCCCCCAGATCCCCCCCATGTGAATGAGTATGAGGTACATAGTACCCCTACACATTCACCAAAAAAGCAGTGAATAAAGACAGTACAAAAGTTTTTGACAATCCCTTTATTAATTTTTTTTTTTAAAAAGTCCCCCCAATGTAGATCCATCGTCAATCATGACGCTGACCCCATGTTGACAGGGGCAAGGGCCGCTTCCCCACAACCCTGGCCTGATCCCGCCCCTCTATGTGAATGAGTATGTACCCCTACCCATTCACCAAAAAACGTGTAAAAGTAAATAAAGACAGTACAAATGTTTGACAATTCCTTTATTAAAAAATTAAAAAAAACTGTCCTCCATTGTAGATCCATCGTCAATTACAAAACCGCCAAAAAACGAAAAAAATTATATCCGCTCGCCGCAAATGCTCCCATGGCTTGGATGCCCAACAATGTGATATTCCTTAAAAAGCTATGGGGCGGAGCCACCCCCCTTGTGATGCTGGGTTGGTGATGTCACAAGGGGGCTGTGCCACTAGGTGATGTTGCGAGGTGTTCCCACCCCATAGCTATTTAAGAAATGTGGGCGCATTCGTGGCGAACTAAGCTTTTTTGTTGGCGACGGCGGCTTTGTGATTAACGATGGATCTAGAACAGGGGACATTTTTATTTATTTTTTTAAAACATTTGTACTGTCTTTATTCACTTTTACACTTTTTGAGGTGAATGGGTAGGGGTACATACACATTCACATGGGTGGGGCGGGATCTGAGAACCCACTTGTTAAAGGGGATTCCAGATTCCGATAAACCCCCAGCCCACAGACCCCCACAACCACAGCCCAGGGTTGTGGGGAAGAGGCCCTTGCCCCATCAACATGGAGACAAGGCGCTTTGGGGTGGGGGGGAACACCCCTATGTTGAGGGCATGTCTCCTCCCTGCCCCCCTTTCCTGACCTGCTGGGCTACATGCTAAGATAAGGGTCTGGTATGGATTTTGGGGATTTTTTTTTATTTTGGAGTGGGGTTCCCCCTAAAATCCATACCAGACCGTAGGGGCATTTTTTTTTTTACATGCAGCTGTCAGCGGGGAACCGTTGAGCCATCCGTTGTTAAGGACTCGGTGGCTGGCTTCCCGACCCACTCCTTAGGGAATTGGACTTTATTTACCGCTTGAGATAATTTATGCAAATTAGTCACTTGACCATTTTATCGCATGCAGTAAATGTTAGTGAATTGACTCCTAAGCTCCCATTGACTTCTATCAGGCTTGGATTTGGCACCCAAATTTCAGTAATGTTTGTTGAACCTGCCTCAAACTGAACTCAGGTGTGTTCAGCTCATCTCTAATTTAAAGGATACTGTAAGTTCACCTTTAGGGGCACTATTTCAGTTTTCATAATAAATAGAAGTGTTTTCAAATGCCATTTCTGTCCCAGCCATCCCAATGTGCTTTTCTCTTATCCACAGGAGGTTTAAAATCTTGTCAGTGTGTCTGAATTTTTTTAATTATTTTCAGATTCATCACTTCCTGCAAATCATCTCTCAAAAGTTACTTCCTGTAGACTTCTCCGAGAAGCCTTCACTTCCTTGTTGCATCACAGAAGAGGGTGTGATAGGGAGTTTTCACCACTCTGGACCACACCTCTCTCATTACAATATTACCTTCCACCCACTTCCATTACAATATGATTGTACAATTTCATTTAGATCTCCCTTCAGCTATGTAGTACAAGGGCCTGTCTGATTTGATACAAACTGAATGGATTGGTCAGGTGGGTCTGCCTGTTCCAAAGTTCTGATAAATCTAATGGAAATTGTACAGAGATTGTACAATCAAATTGCATAGTGTATGCCCATCTTTATACAAGTACACAGGAGGGAGTGGACAGGGACACTCAGTTGTCAGGCCTCGTTCACATTTCCACGTAGCGAAAACTCACATTCTCGCATGCGTTTGTTTTGGGTGTTTTGGAGCATTTACGCATAGGGCAGCCCATTCACTTGAATTGGCTGCCCTACAAGTGACAACGGCCCCCAGAGAAGACATTTTTTTGGAAAGGAGCATGATGCCTTACTGCAGCTTTTGGGGCATTTGCCACACTTGGGGAAGTGTTCATGAAAATCATTACTACTATCATTACCTTAAATCTATGTATGAATATTTTATAATTTGTTACATAACAGAAATTAGGATGAAAGTTCAAGTGCCAGCATTGTAAGCCAGTAAGAAGTTGCACAGTGCTGCCACTGTAGTATATATCTGGCCGCAGAGGAAAGTGATTCGTTGCTTTTATCACTCACCAATTTGAGTTACATTGCCTAAACAGTCTTGTCACCCTGTTGTCTGTTATATAGTATGGAAAGGTTGAATCACCATAGTGCGTAAACAGAATTACATCCATTTTTAGCTATTTGCCACTTTAGATTACAGATACTACTTGTATTTTGGATCTCAATATAATTAAAAGTGCATTAAATAACAATGCTTAGAATCTAAGGAAAGTAAAATGGATGGACGCTTTGACTGATGATAATTAATTTGGTTTATTTGCTCCTGTGTAATCAGTTATTGCTTCACATGCCCAGGCTTTGTATAGATAGACCTTACTCTTTTTACATCATAGTAAACATGTAATAAATTATATATTCACATTGTCTTAGTTCATATTTGTCTAGTTGTGACACCTGCTGCAAATTCTCAGGCTAAGGATTATTAATGAGGATCTTAATCATTTTTCATGCCAAAAATATATTTATAGGTATTCATTTGTTAACTAGGTAGACTACTGAAGGACAACACTTTAATTAAAAATGGTGCATTAAATCACTGCAGTGGAGTGATGAGGTCATCACTAGAATGCTTACACCACTTCTTACTGTCAAGATCTGTTGATCTATTAATTTTTCTGGATTACAGGATAAAGTCATTAGGGTAAAGTTACATCCCGATATAGTAACCCTAATACATCTATGATATCAATTTGTTGAGTGATATCCTTGGCTATGTTTACTGCAAGCTTTTTAAAATTCTTGGAAGACAGGCACTCAATGAAATTAAATGCCTTTTAATAGAGTATTCATTAACCTTATGTTCATGCTTGTGCACGCATAATATTTAAAACTTAAAAATGTTGCATTCAAACAGCTTAACTCCAATGGCAAAAGGACATTTTCTATGCACTGGTCCTCTAGCCAATACAATTTTGAAAATCACTGTGTAAGCCATTTGTAATTACAGAAGGGTTTCTGATTTAATTGACTGATAAGTGATTTATATGTTCCTGGTAATGTGCTCTCAGTTGTTTGATCAGAAGTCAGGATAGAATTCTTGTATTCGATTTTGCCTCAAGGAGTTTAGGAATACTTATGAGATCTGATGACTCTTCAATATGTATTCATCACAGTGCTGGCAAGCCATTTGTGTCGTAATGTTTAGTGTGCTTTCATATACAATATATATATTTATAGCAAATCATGTAGCTGTATGTCTACTGGAAGCTTAAACCTCACTTTCGCAATAAACATTGATTAATTGTAATCCTTATGCTGCTCGCATTATTAACCACTTTCGGACCGTCGTTATACGTCGGCACTTTGAAGAGGAATATCGTTGTTATGGCAGCAGCTTGCTGCCATAACCCTGGCATCCCCTTCATCGGATTCGCTGCGAGATCACTTTTATCTGTGGCGGGAGAGGGCCCCCCCTCCCGTTGCGCTCCGGTGTTCTCCACTGCTTACCGGAGCCATCTGCAGCAGCGGTGGAGATCAGATGTTTTCCCTTGTGTGACATGGAGACCGGGGGGGTGGAGATGCCCCCCCCCCCCATCTCCATATCATTGCAGGGCGGAAGCGACGTCAAAACATTACTTCCGCCCATAACTCTTGAAGGGCCATTTTTTTGGGGGGTATTTTTTTAAATGACAATTTATTTTATTTTTTTTGCATTTTTTGTGTAAATATGAGATCTGAGGTCTTTTTGACCCAAGATCTCATATTTAAGCGGTCCTGTTATGCTTTTCTTCTATTACAAGGGATGTTTACATTCCTTGTAATAGGAATAAAAATGACACAATTTTCTTTTTTTAAAAGAACAGTGTAAAAATAAAAAATAAAAGGTAAAATAAATAAGAAAAAAATGTTTAATGTTTAGGGGTTTTAAGTAATTTTCTAGCAAAATAACAGTTTTTAACCACATGCCGACCGTGCTATAGTCGAAAGACGTCTACAGCGCGGTCGGCAAGTTCTGAGTGGACGTCCTACGGACGTTCTCCCAGAAACTTGCTCCCGCGCGCCCCCTGGGGCGCACTCGAGAACATCCGTGACCGCCGGGTCCCGAGGACCCAGCGCATCACGGATCACGGTAAACAGCCGCTGATAGCGGCCGTTTACCATGTGATCGCTCTGTCAAACGACGGAGCGATCACATGTACACAAATCGGCGTCACGTCATGACGCCGGTTCCTCCCTCCCCTCTCTGTACCGATCGGTACAGAGAGGAGAGAAGCGGAGAGGGGGAGAGACGGGACCAGCGCTGTGGGCTGGATGTGTAGTGCCCACAGCGCTGGTCAATACACTGCCACCACTGTGCAATACTCTGCCACCACTGTGCAATGCTCTGCCACCACTGTGCAATGCTCTGCCACCACAGTGCAATGCTCTGCCACCACTGTGCAATGCTCTGCCACCAACCACTGTGCAATGCTCTGCCACCACTGTGCAATGCTTTGCCACCACTGTGCAATGCACTGCCACCAACCACTCTGCAATGCTCTGCCACCAACCACTGTGCAATACTCTGCACCACTGTGCAATGCTCTGCCACCACTGTGCAATGCTCTGCCAATACTGTGCAACACTGAAATACTCTGCCAATACTCTGCAATACTCTGCCAATACTCTGCCAATACAAAGCCAATACTCTGCAATAATTTTTAATAGAAACAAAATTTTTTTTTTTTTTTTACCGAATTGAAATACCACCAAAAGAAAGCTGTATTTGTGTGAAAAAAAGGACACAAAATTCATTTGGGTACAGTGCTGCATGACGGAGTAATTGTCATTCATGTGTGAGAGCACCGAAAGCTGAAAATTGGTCTGGTTAGGAAGGGGGTTTAACTGCCCAGTGGTCAAGTGGTTAACTTGTAAATAACAAATCTCAGAAAGAGGCTTGGTCCTTAAGTGGTTAAATAGATAGGAAAATATGTCTCATCACTTGTTCTAAACTTTTATTTTGCATTTCTTCAGTTATGACAAATGATGTCATACATCCCAGGAATCTTTAGTAGAGCAGGAGGGGCTTTTTCCCCTAAGTACACCCTCCTGCCTGCATGTCTGAGTTAAGGGCAAATCGATTCCAGGAAGTAAATGCTACAAAGAATCACCTGCCCTTACTCATGGTGGCCACAGCCAGAAATGTTGGGGGTGCTTTTCAGTGCAGGGAGACATGGATGGATTGGTGAGTTTGCTTTGGATTTTTAAAATGCATTAAATAGTGTTTTTGTTCTGTGGTGCTCAGATGCACAGATGCTTCAGAACATGCGTCGTTTTTGGTGCGTTGGAACAGCATACAGACGAACGGTTTTTCTGATAGTAATTTTTTCCGTCGGAAAAATATAGAACATGTTCTCTATCTAAGCCCGTCTGAATTTTCGACGGAAAAAGTTTGATGGTGCATACACACAGTCGGAATATACGATGAAAAGCTCCCATCGGACTCTTTCTGTCGGAAATTGCGCTCGTGTGTACGCGGCATAGGTATAGCAAAAGTTCACTGGCCCAGTAAAACTGAGTTTTAACTGGTCAAGCCTAATTTTGAAAAAGCGCATATTATACAATGCAGATGTGCATACATAAACACATACACGCATAAATGCCCAGGGAAAATTGAATATGACCTGATGGAATGTTAAATATAAAAACAGAAAACTTTTAGGTTGTATGCATTAATCATTATTAAGAAAAACAAGTCCATTGTTTTTACATCAGACCTTTGAAATTGAGAAGTACTACAGATCATGGGTGCTCAACCTGTGACCCTCCAGTTGTTGCGGAACTACAAGTCCCATCATACTTCTGCTTTTGAGAGTCATGCTTGTAATGGTCAGCGGCTTGCAATGCCACATGGCACTTGTAGTTCCACAACAGCTGGAGGTTGTACTAGATAGTATTGTAATCCAGATCTAACTACCCTGTTTCCCCGAAAATAAGACCTAGCGTGATTGTCAGTGATGGCTGCAATATAAGCCCTACCCCCCAAAAAGGCCCTAGTTAAAGTCATCGTAGGTCTTATTTTTAGGGTAGGGCTAATTTTCAGGGAAACAGGGTAGGGCTTATTTGGGGGGTAGGGCTTATATTGCAGCCATCACTGACAATCACGCTAGGTCTTATATTCGGGGAAACAGGGTAGGATAACATAATTCCTGTCCTCTGTAATTATTTACAATTTTCCTTCACAGGATATTGCGGTGGCAAACATAGTGTAGTGTATTTGACAGTCTTGGCACTTTAAACACCCCTCTCAATTCCCCCCTACACCTCCCCTATACCGATTCAATGAATACCAATAACTGCCAGAAGAGAGTAATGAGTTTTTCAAGTTACCTGAACTTCACAGTGCATCCGGAAAGTATTCACAACGCTTCACTTTGTCCACATTTTGTTATATTACAGCCTTATTCCAAAATATATTAAACTCATTATTTTCCTCAAAATTCTACAAAAAATACCCCATAATGACATCATGAAAGAAGTTTGTTTAAAATCTTTGTAAATGTATTTAAAATAAAAAATCACATGTACATAAGCATTCACAGCCTTTGCTCAATACCTTGTTGAAGCACCTTTGGCATCAATTACCGCCTCAAGTCTTTTTGAGTATGATGCTACAAGCAAGGCACAACTATTTTTGGGCAGTTCCTCCCATTCTTCTTTGCAGCACCTCTCAAGCTTTATCAGGATGAAAGGGAAGCGTCAGTGCACAGCCATTTTTAGATCTCTCCAGTAACGTTCAATCGGGTTCAAGTCTGGGCTCTGGCTGGGTCACTCAAGGACATTCACAGTGTTGTCCTGTAGCCACTCCTTTGTTATCTTGGCTGTGTGCTTAGGGTCGTTGTCCTGTTGAAAGATGAACCTTAACCCCAGTCTAAGGTCCAGAGTGCTATGGAGCAGGTTTTTATCAAGGATGTCTTTGTACATTGCTGCATAAATCTTTCCCTCCATCCTGACTAGTCTCCCAGTTCCTGCCACTGAAAAACATCCCCACAACATGATGCTGCCAGCTACATGCTTCACTGTAGAGATGGTATTGGCCAGGTGATGAGCGGTGTATGATTTCCTCCAGACATGACTCTTGCCATTAATGCCAGAGTTCAATCTTTGTTTCATCAGCCCAGAAAATGTTGTTTCTCATGGTCTGAGTGTCCTTCGGGTGCCTTTTGACAAACTCCAGGTGGGCTGTCATGTGCCTTTTACTAAGGAGTGGTTTCTGTCTGGCTTCTCTACCATACAGGCCTAATTGGTGGAGTGCTGCAGAGATGGTTGTTCTTCTGGAAGGTTCTCCTCTCTCCACAGAGAAACGCTGGAGCTCTGCCAGAGTGACTTTCGGGTTTTTGATCACCTCCCTGACTACCCCGATCACTCAGTTTGGCCAGATGGCCTGCTCTAGGAAGAGTCTTGGTGATTCCAAACTTCTTCCATTTATGGATGATGGAAGCCACTGTGCTCATTGGGACCTTAAATGCTGAAGAATTGTTTCTGTACCCTTCCCCAGATCTGTGCCTTGATACAATTCTGTCTTGGAGGTCTACAGACAATTCCTTGGACTTCATGGCTTGGTTTGTGCTCTGACATGCACTGTTAACTGTGGGACCTTATATAGACATGTGTGTGCCTTTCCAAAGCATATCCAATCAACTGAATTTACTACAGGTGAACACCAATCAAGTTGTAGAAACAGCTCAAAGATGATCAGTGGAAACAGGATGCACCTGAGCTCAATTTTGAATGTCATGATGATGTGATTTATTTTCATTTTTTTTATATAAAATTGCAAAGATTTTAAAAAACTTCTTTCACATTGTCATTATGGGGTATTGTTTGTAGAATTTTGAGGAAAATAATGAATTTAATACATTTTGGAATAAGGCTATAACGTAACAAAATGTGGAAAAAGTGAAAAGCTCTGAATACTTTCACTGTATATGCATAATCATACCAGTGAAAAGAAATCCTAAAAACAAAAGTTGAGGGGCTTAGTGCAAAGTAGTGAAACTTAGGGATCATAGAGATGTGCTTTGATAGTGACAGGCCTGTAGTGTAATAAATTATAATTCTGTGATCTTCTAAACAGCAGACAAAAATTGCAATTCTGACAATACATGGCAAAAAATTAGCAATGCGGGCGCAACAAACTCTTCTTTGTTACAATATGTGGGCAACAAAAGGTAGACGTGAAAATATGAGGGCAGCAAATAGACAAGTGTGACAATATGCAACAAACAAATTGTACCCCTAAAGCAAAATGTCTCCTTTCTCTGTTCCTCCCTGCCAAGCGAAAATTCCCCCCACCAATCTCTCAGCAAAAATACTCCCTCTCATCTCATCCAGGAAAAATATTAATTGTTGCTCACTCCCAATAACAGTCTCCCTCCTTCTTATTACCCATCAAAAATGTTCCTCAATAAAAATCTTCACCTTCCCAGCAAAATTTCCTGCACCACCTTATCTCAATTACAGGGCAGACTAAAGGGGTGTCCTCCAAGTTTGCTCCTTAGCTTTGTGTCATGTGACACATCAGAACAAGAGGATGAGTGTGAAAGCTTCACTCCACTCTGTGCCATTCCTTATCTGTGGTCTGTACAGGGTGGGCACATTTCCCCCATGCAGGTGCACTTGCACAGCTGTGGGGAACCAGACCAGTGGACAGGGGTAATCTGCAGGGCTTGCAGTAAGTTCAAAGCATCCACAGCTGGTTGTAACAAGCCCCCCCCCCCCCCCCCAAAAAGATGAATGCAAGTGGTGCAATGAAAGCAATAAATGTAGGGTCACCATCATATAACAGTATTTACACAGTGTAAACGTTAATATACTTCTCTGCTGGATATTTGGATTTGGTAGCTTTTTTCATTTTACAAATACTATAAATTATAAGATTCACAACCCTGGATGATATATAGCTATCATACACACTGTTGATTTACTAAATTGAACGAAGTTCTATAAAAGTGAACTATAGTAAATTAGGTGAACCTATGATCAGTCCTTAGACAGGGAAATTCTGAAAAAATATATTTTTGCTAGCACAAGTAAACATACATGGACTTTGCCAAATGAATGGCCTATCATCATACCCCCACATCAATCAACCCCAATGTCATTGCTGGACAACAAAGTTTGTCAGTTTAATGACATCTGTGCCATTACTCTAATCTAGTTTACTTTAATTTCACAATTAGGATTGTGGTGACGTTGGCACTCATTTGCCCCAATATTTTTTTTTCAAACTTGCAGCACACTAGAACCTAGAGGCTGTATTCAATGAAACCATGTTCTATCCATTTATAGCAATCTTTTTCAACCTTTTAACACGGAGGAACCCTTGAAATAGCTTTCTGGGCTCAGGGAATAATAATATATTAATACATCTACAGCCCACAGTACATTAGTGTGATAGTCACTGGGAAGAATGCTCCTTATATCTGAGGTCGATGAAACAAATTCCATCCTAACAGATAGCTAAAAATATCTTTGTTGTCATTGGTTACTGATCCAAGAGGCAGAAGGTGCTTATTGCTTAAGGAACCCTTAGCAACCTCTACATAATTACATAGTTAGTCTGGTTGAAAAAAAAACATCTAGTTCAACCAATAAAAGGGAAAAAAATATCCTAAAGAAAAAAAAAAATCATACAATCATATATACACAATCCTATACCCACAGTTGATCTAGAGAAAGGCAACAAAATCCAGCAAAGCATGATCCAATTTGCTTCAGTAGGGGGAGAAATCCCTCCTGATCCCCAGAGAGGCAATCGGATATACCCTGGATTGACTTTACTTATAGCTGTTAGTATCCATTATATTATGTACGTTTAGGAAAATAATCCCCTGTCACTGTGTACAGGTCAGGTATTGCTGTGTGATACTGCTCAAAGAACCAGCAATGTAAAATCCAAGAACTTCCAGCCAGGGTGTATACAGCTGTCTCTAAGATTTGGACAAGATCTATGAGCAATCTGAGTAAACAACAAAGGACAGGGAAGCACAAACCTAGTGCAGTGAACTTCTTAACCTCCCTGGCGGTATGATTAGGTCAGATTTTTTATGCTCAATGTGTTAAAATGTTTTGCATTGAAATTTGGCATTTTAGATTGTAGGCCTGTAATTCTTAGGAATAACACACTTAAATCTGACCAAACAAGAGTCTAGTAGACATCCCGGGTATGATAAAGTTTGAAACACGAAATCATACATTATAATATAACAAATAACTATAAATAATTATAACAAATAATAATAATAATAAAAAATATTCAATAATGTAATCAAATCAAAAACACTGAAATTTGCTCAGTTGCAGAATTGTCGCCGTCATTACTCTCAGTGTTTGATGACGAATTTCCCCACAAATCACTATCACTCAATTCTGCAAGTGATTCTAATTTATTATCACTGTTTTCTAGCTGGTCTAAAACTGCTTTTGATGCAAAGGGACGCTTTTTGCTTGCTATGGACAATCTCCAGTTTCCAGCAGAAAGAACAGTATTTATAATATAAAACTGCATTCAGGGCACTGGACAAACCACTAGGGACAAAAGGGAAGTGAAATAATGTGATACCATAATGTAATCTGTAAGATTACAGTGTACTGCATGTGCAATGTGTTTACAACTTCTTGAATTTGG
Organism: Lithobates sylvaticus; assembly: GCA_028564925.1. NCBI lineage: Eukaryota > Metazoa > Chordata > Amphibia > Anura > Ranidae > Lithobates > Lithobates sylvaticus. Next base: position 351,509,793 of record CM053028.1, on the reverse strand, counting down.
CGCTGTGCTCCGTCCCAGTGCATCGCAATGCTCGCAGGGAACGGAGCACGGCACTGTGATAGATCCGGCGGAGGACGACTCGCAACACAGCGGGGAGACTTCACAGAATCCTGGGGACAAAGTAAGTATCTTTGCCTGGATCCTGCAATGGGATCCCGAGTGTGGCTCGGGGTTACCGCTTTTGGTACTGAAAAACCACCCTGAGCCACACTTGGGATTACTGCTAAGGAGGTTAATTGACATATATAAAAAAACAGCAATAATTGCACTCACATGTGCTCTGTAGTGTGAGCGTCATATGACATCCGCCAAAGCGCCATGTGCTAAAGTTCAGGGCACCTTCTCCTATGACCTCTCGGCATTGGCTAATGGAACTGTAGCTAAAAGTGTTTCCCAATCTCCCAGAGGGAGTACCCTAATCTCATTCACAATCATTAGCAGTGTCATGGGCCAGCCAGCAGGTCAACTCTGATGCTCTGTTCCCCAGCTCCGTTCTCAGTAGCTGGAATGGAAGCTGAGATAGGAGGGTGGCACTACAATGCAGAGCAGCTGGAGGAGGAAGTTACATCTTCCTCCTGTGAATGCTGGGGCTTCCCTGCACCTTATTGGTTGCTAGGACACTAGACGGGCTTAACAACCAATAGTTTTGAGCAGTGGTTGGTACATTGGTTAGGACAAGTGGCCCAGTGGCACGACCCACCGGGCAAATGTCCGGTGTGCCCCATAGCCAGTCCGGGCCTGCTTTGGTGTGAAAGGAAGTCAAGCCTGGCTTCCACAGTTCATTTCACAGCTACTTGGCAGCTTTCCTGCCATGAGCGTGCAGATTGTATATGATTCTCAGCAATGCATCATGACTACAAGATCTGTCTTCTCTGACAGCTGTACAGTCTGTACTGTACCAGTAATTTGAAAAGGGCTTATGTCAATGGCTGGTGGGTAAGTGTAATGTTTGCTGTTAACTCATATGTCAAATCCAAAGACATAAGCTGTCATCTTATGATACTGTATGCTAAGAGGAACAAGACCCTGGGTGATAGAAAACCTTCAGACATTTTAACGGAAAGAAACATGAATGTCTCTTGCTGTGCTGTGAGAAAGTTTAGCTTTTCAGGAAGAACATACATTTATTAACTAAATTTGAACATGTTGGCAGCCATATTTATTTAAGAACTGTAAATGGAATCAATGTTTTTGAAATTGTTACACTTATTATCTACCTCAGACCCAGGCCAAGTCGGACATTTTTCACATACATGTAAAAATCTAAATTTTTTAGCTACAAAAATTACTTAGAACCCCCATATATTATATTTTTTCTGAATGCAAAGGCCCTGTAGAATAAAATAATGACTGTTGAAAGTTTTTATGTCACACAATATTTACACAGCAGTTTATCAAAATTTTCTGAAAAATATACTTTAATGAATTTTAGTGCATGCAAACACAATATAATGAACATTATAAAAGATGATGTTACATTGAGTAAATAGATACCTAACATGTCATGCTTTGAAATTGTGCATGCCCGTGGAATGTCAACAAACTATGGTACATTAAATAATCCATAGGCAACAATTTAAAAGCCTTTAAAGGCTGCCAGTTCATAGCTACACAGGAGGTCTGGTGCTAGAATTATTGCTCTCACTCTAATGTTTGCAGTGATACCGTACATGTGTGGTGCGATCACTGTTTACATATGTGCGTTGGTCCTACGTATCCGTTCATATTTGCGGGTAAACATGGGGGACAGGGGCACGTAAATTTTTTTTTCAATTCTTGTTTTATTTACATTTTTTACACTGTCTCCTTAACTTTGTTTTTGGTTCAACTTTATTGCTGTTCATCCCTTGTGATAGCAAGGATGCTAGACCACGAAAGCATCTGATAAAAACAAGATGGGTTTTACAAGCTGGTAAATTAAAATGAAATTAAAAACTAAAAAACTAAAACCAGAAGTGACAAAATCCTTCCTTTTAGCAGATCATATATAGCAGTGGTCATCAACCCTGTCCTCAGGGCCCACTAACAGGCCAGGTTTGAAAGATAACGGAAATACATCACAGGTGATATCATTTGCTGCTCAGTGATTGCAGTATTCTAGTCTGAATCTCCCCAAGGTAATACATAAAACCTGGTCTGTTAGTGGGCCCTGAGGACAGGGTTGATGACCACTGATATATAGGGATGATCTTTCTGTTCGAGTCGAACATGAGTTTGACTCGAAACATTGACTGTTCGATCGTTTGACGAAGATCGCACATTATGTTCCCGCCTAATTCGAGCTGCGCGTCATGCCCCATAATGCACTGCGTCATCGCAGTGCATTGCTGGCTGATGATTGGCCAAGCATGCACTATGACCCACATGCTTTGGCCAATCACAGCGCCGTCAGCAAAGAGAGCCATAATTGGCCAAAAGCAGGGGGTTAAGTCCACGCTGCACACTATATAAGGCCGCCTGCACGTCGGCCTTGTGTAGTGTGTTCTTGACAGAGAGAGAGATAGTGTAATTTCATGGCAGACCGTTCCTGGTGTACTCTTTCTAATATACTTCAGGAAGGCAGGTGATTCAGTTAGCTGCAGTGTATAGTCAGTCTCGTGTATATATATATATATATATATATATATATATATATATATATATATATATACACACACACACACACACACATGCAGTCAGTCTCGTGTGTATATATATATATATATATATATATATATATCCACTGTAACCAGTTTAGCTATATCTCACTGCAGTCCGTTCCTGGTGTACTCTTTCTAATATACTTCAGGCAGGCGATTCAGTTAGCTGCAGTTTTTTTAATATATATATATATATATATATATATATATATATATATATATACACACACACACACACACAGTCAGTCTCGTGTATATATATATATATATATATATATATATATATATATACTGTATCCAGTTTAGCTATATCTCACTGCAGTCCGTTCCTGGTGTACTCTTTCTAATACACTTCAGGCATTCAGGTGATTCAGTTAGCTGTTTTAGTATATATATATATATATATATATATATATATATATATATATATACACACACATCCCAGCTTTGTATATGTATATATACACTGTATCCTGTGTAGCTAGATCTGACTGCAGGCCATTCCTGTTGTACGTATTCAAATCCACTTTCAGGCAGGCAGGCCAGGCAGGTTATTCAGTAATCTGCAGTGCATAAAATATATATGCAGTCTCCAACATATATATATATCCACTGCATTCCAGTTTAGCCAAGCCTATATCTGACTGCAGGCCATTGCTGTTGTACGTTTTCAAATACACTTTCAGGCAGGCAAGTAATTAACTGATCTGCAGTGTATTAAATATATATACAGTCTCCAACATATATATATATCCACTGCATTCCAGTCTAGCCAAGCCTATATCTGACTGCAGGCCATTGCTGGTGTACGTTTTCAAATACACCTTCAGGCAGGCCGGCAGGCAGGCAAGTGATTCAGTGATCTGCAGTGCATAAAATATATACACAGTCTCCTACATATATATCCACTGCATTCTAGTCTAGCCAAGCCTATACCTGACTGCAGGCCATTCCTGGTGTAATTTTTCTAGTAAACTTCAGGTGGTGTTTTGCTAATCCAATTTTACAGCATGTCTGGAAGGCCACCAAGGAAAGGCAGATGCTCACAGGCCATTAAAAGAGGGCAAGCAGGCTCTGTGTCTACAGCCAACAGTGCTGGTCGTGGACATGGTGCATCCTCAGCACATGGCCGTGGGGCACGCTTGTCCTTTTTTTTGACAGCTGGCCGTGTTGAGCCACAACATGCAGAAGAGTTGGTAGAGTGGATCACAAAGCCGTCCTCATCCTCCTCATCCTCTGTCACCCAGGCTAAGAGAAGTTTGGCTGCCAATGCAGCTGCCAAAGCGGCTGTCAGGGCTCTAGCCGCCCTGGGCACACTAGCCTGAGGGTGCGTGGGCACCTGGGCAGCCCTGGTCCCCCTGAGCGTCAGCGCGCGCGTCGGCACGCGCCCGCCGGACATGTGCGCGCGCTCCCGTGCGCGAATAGCGGCGCGCGCGCCCCCGTGCGCAATCGGCGCCGCTTTGGCGCCAGTGGCCCTATTTAAAGGGGACAGCTGCCTGCATGCGGCGCTGTCCGTCTCAGCTCCCACCTGTGACCCCAACCTGAACCTGTCTGTGAATCCTGTCTGTGACCCGGCCTGCCTGACTCTGCTGCCTTCTCCGTTCCTTGACCCCGGCTTGTTTGACCCTGCTTTGGACTGTGTTACTGCTGCTGAACCTCTGGCTTGTCTCCTGACCATCCCTCTGCCTGCCGTCTCTGCCTGTCTGCCTTACCTGTTGTGACCCGGCTTGCCTGACCATCCCTGCTTCCAGTGTCCCTGCACAGGTCCTTCACTGCTGCCGTCCACTGCTGCTGCTGTCTGCTACTTCTGCCGTCTGCTGCTGCTCCTGCTGCCGGTCTACCTCCTGCACCCTGGTTGTCTGCCGAACCTTCATCTGCAGTCTTACCATCCGGCCAAAGACCTGCATCCACCCAGCATCGGCCACCTGCATCCATACGGACACTCCTACCCACTGTGTTCATGGCTACGCTGTTCCCAATCCAGCAGGCCCTGAACCAGAGTTGTAAGAGAGGTCTCCAACCACCAAGTCAGGCTCATCACTACCAGGTACCTAAAAGCGGCCTATTCCATCGGCTCAATGGCATCAGTCACTCCTTCCCTAGCCCCACCATCATGTGCTGAGGAGTCCCCCGAACTGTTCGACCACAGTGTAGGGTACATGCTGCAGAAGGATGCGTAGCGTTTTGAGTCCCATAGACTTTAACGGTGTTCGAATGTTCGCGCAAACTTTTGGTCCGTTCGCATGTTCTGGATGCGAACCAAACAGGGGGCTGTTTGGCTCATCCCTAGTCATATATATATGCCCTCTGCTTTATCAAGTTATGCACTAGGTGGCCAAAGAGGTCAATCCACAAATCTTTACTGTATTTAACTATGCTCTGCAGCTCATACCTGATCCTAAATGCTTTGACTTAAAGTAGTTCTTTACCCTGTTTGAAAAAAATGAAAAGTCAGCCGGTACAAATACTTTAGCTGCTGACTTTTAATAAACAGACGCTTACCTGCCCAGGAATCCAGCACTGTCCTCACCTGGGTCAGTTCTTCACTGGTTTTCGGGCCCCAGGCACTGGCATGTTAACTATGGGAAGTTGGCTTTGACTCCTTCACAGGCAGATTTCCACTGCGCATACATGAGCCGCGTTGTGTCTTGTGAATAGTCCCGCAGTCTTTTGAGACCTATGACATATCACAGAAGGTTGTAGGCTGGTGGTGGGGGATAGGAGCTTCTGATGGAATTGCCTAAAATTTTCAAAACCAGGTACCCACCCCCCCCCCCCCCCACAAAAAAAGTTACAAAAATGGGGGAGGAGGGTATAAAGCAGGACTTCCCTTTAGGGTGAATTTCAGCTTTCAGTTGTCAACAAAGACATTTAAATCTGGGTATATGTCAACATGGTGTCCTTAAAATGTAATGGATGGCATTAGTAGAGTACTAGCATTACTCTCCAAGTTCCTGAAGATTTGCACAGCATAGTGTGTTTATGCCTGTTTGCAGGCCTATGGGATTTAGAAATCAGTGTTTTGGCTAGCATATTTTCATTTATTCTAGAGCATTTATCTACATTTATTAGCATAAATGATGCCTGTAAGATCCTCTTCAAATGCAGGTTTGGAGCATTTTTTTTTTGCCTCTTAACATTGCTCTAAAATATGATTCTAAACACCAAAATGTGCATGGACACATTGGGGTAGATTTACTAAAACTGGTGTGCTCAGAATCTGGTAAAGCTGTGCATGGTAGGCAATCGGCTTCTAAATTCAGTTTGTTTAATTAGGCTTTGGTTTCTATGCACAGCTGCGCCAGATTTTGCACTCTCCAGTTTTTCTAAATTATCCTAATTGGCTAAATTAGAGCTGCAATCAAAGACATAAAAAATAAACAATGCCTTTTTGTTTTTTTCTGTCAGCATGCATGAGACCATATCTCTGGGATCTAAATACATAGACAACATTTTCTGTAAAGTGTTCTGTCAGCAATTTTCCTGGTTAAGTGATTCAACCTATTTAAGTTCATTGTGATATACAACTCCATTGTTTACAACCTAACAGCATATACACAATGATATCCATCCAGCTACAAATTTAAATAAGAGCAGTTTTGCATTAGAAATAGAAGAAACTGTCATTAAAGCATTAATCATATACTACTCTAACCCTCAAAACTGCCCCTAGGTTGGCAAAACATGGGCAGATGTTTTGTGTAGGATTGTGTGTCCTCAAGCGCCCTGATGTATTGTCAGTTCCTGCTGCAGTCAACTGGAATAAGCAGTGCATTTTCTGTGTACACTTCATTTTCTTTTCTACACAGAAAACAGAAAGAGGGAAGAGAAGATTTATTTTTCATAGGTATTTTATATAGCACTGATCATTTATGCAGTGCAACATTCACCAATCACTTACCAGCATGTTTTAGGAGTATGAGAGATAACCAGAGTACCCATAGGAAAGCCATGCAAGCACAGGGATAACATACAACCTGCATGCAGGTAGTGGTTCAAAGAAGAAGTACTGCACCACTCTAGGTTTTTTGGTAGCCTCCCAGGTATTCCACTGCTTGGATCCAGCTCAGTCAACTTGCAAAATTGAAGAATCAAAGCTGCATTTCATAGATGTCAAACTGTGAAGTTTAATATATAGCTGGCTTGCAACCCAATTTCTGCCGTAAGACACATCCATCTGACATGTTTCTCCATAATTTGCCTTCTATGGATACAATCTACGAATAAGCCCAATCAGGGTGAAATGCATCAGAAGGGCATGGTTTCTATGGAATGTGGCAATTCTTCAATTTCCCATGCAGGTAGTGTCATGGTTGAAGTATGAATTGATAACTTTAATGTTGTAAGTACTAACTAACCAATGCTCTATGACATCTGAAGTACAGGCAGAGTAAGCATGCCTCCTCCCATATCCCCCTATACAGCACTTATATCATTTGAGACTCAAGCACTGTCGTGTGGGATTGGGCTAGGAGAGGCATTTATAAAACAAGATATACATTGACTTTCAGAAAAGTGGTATTTGCTTAGTCTATTTGGGGTGCTGCGGGAGCATGTTAAAGGTGTTATCAGTAATGTTGAAGGCATGCTCTTATTTTTTTTCCAATTCTTTATTTGTATATGTACATGGAACAGTACATAGATCACAAAACATAAACATCAGGAATAACATCATGTTCATTCTGCAGCTTAAACAAGAGAGGACCGCATACCATTAGGCACGTTTTAATGCCGCCCCAGGTCTAACAGAGTAACCAGATCCAGACAGGAAGAGATGGTGTATGTATATGAGAGTACCCCGTGTTACATTTGACATGTTTCAACTCAATAGAAGGAAGAGAATAAAGAAGGCAGAGAAGGGGAGAGAGAGAGAGAGAGAGAGGGGAAAAGCGAGGGAGAGAGGAAAAAAAATTCAAAGAAAATAAAGGGTGGGGGGGGGTATGAAAGGGGGGAAGAGGAAGGGGAGAGGGGAGGGGGGAAGTGGAGAAGGGGAAAGAAAGTGATGAGGGAAGGGGGCAGAAAGGGATAGAGTTTCCATCCATTCCTCCATCCCCTCTGACAGGCAAAACCAATGGGGTGGCCTCCAGGAAGGCTGTTTAGCCCAGCAAGACCACATACTCCTCAGAGTAGATATATTTGTGCCAGTAGAACCATCTTTTGAGACATTTTTCTCAAAGGCCCCTTTCTATGGCCACCAAGTCCTCCAACTCATTAATTTCAGTAACCTTACTCAACCAGGCAGATATTAATTGGGCCTGTGTCTGCTTCCGGATAAGCGGGATGCTGCTTTTTGCAGCAGTGAGCAATAATGGTAGAATGGAGAGCCTGTAGGACCAAAAGATGTTAAGAAGAGAGCCAGTCTCTTTTCCACATCACCAGCAGATGTTGGAGCATTGGGGAAACATCATATGGATACTAACGGGTGTGAAATACCAGTTTGAACCCTGATTCTTGGTATCTGGAACCGATAGAGGATATACTGTAAAAGTGAACAGGAAAATTCTCTCCACCTATTTATTTGTGAACTTCAGTTCTAACTCTTGTCCCCATTTGGAAATGTATGGTATTCGATATGTTGGGGTGGGGACACAAGCAGACGGTAAGTCTGAGACACCACGTGGTGCAGTGGGGAGTTATCCGTACACAGAAGTTTAAACGTGGTTAGACGGCAGCTAATGGCTTCAGCGGAGGATAAATAACTAAGAAAGTGCACCAACTGAAGCTTCTGCCAGAAAGATAGTCTTGAGAAGCTTGGATCATCCATAATGCACTGTCTTGGAACCCAACATCCGGCCGAGATAAAATGTTGGGCTTGAAAAGGGCCAATGTTTTTTATGGCTTGAAATCTCGGGTCACGCAGGCCAGGGCTAAAGGTGGGGTTTCCGACTATAGGCATTAGTAGGGAAGGTACCGGAGAAAATTCTAAACGCTTTGGAACAGACTTGCCATGTTTTTTACACCATGGAATGGGCCGAGGTAGGTAGGTCTGTATTGCACCAGGGCAGGGAGTCAAGTGGCACTCCCAATAAGGCCTGTTCCACTTGCACCCACTGCGTGAGAGAAGGCATGCTCTTATGGTGAATATATACAGAATATCTCAGAATTTCTAGTGTACAGAATTTTTCTATAATGCAGATATATCGCAAGTCTCACCACAAAGGTCCCTGAAGTTCACGTTGCACCTACAAATAACTTGTTACTTGAGTTAGTATTACAATTTTGACAACATTTGATAAAATAAGTCAGGCCATGAAAAACCTAATAAAGAAGCTCTGAGGAAGAGAGTTTTGCTCTAGAAATGTGTCAGCACATTTGCCTGCTATTGGGTGAGGTTCAGGCCACACAGAGCACTTGTATCCTGTTTCTGTTGCCAGTTCTGGCCCTACTGATCAACAGCAATATGTTTAAACTTAATTTTCTACACTGCTGCGATCTGCAGAGAGTCTGAGCCAGCACCTCCCACCCGTTTACAGCCCAGCACTCCAGTGAGTGCTGGAGGGGCAGAGCAGAGAGACACTGACAGTCACAGCTCACTGCTCAGAGCGGAGGAGGAGAACTGAGAGATCAGCAGTGTTTGATCGTTCAGTTCTCAGTGCAGATGTGGCAGGCACAAATGCAGCATCGGACCAATGAGCGTTTTTTATTTTCTTTTAAGCTCCATACTTCTCTTCTAAGTAATGAAACTATTGATCAATATAAAAATTTTACATGAATGCTACTCTGACAAAGAATAAAAAACAAAGGGAAAAAGAGAAAAAAATAATACTTTTGTTAAAACTTCTATTCAAAAACATTTATCATTTTAACACAATAAAACATTAAGTAAAGAAATGAGGTTTGACACAGGCTCTATGACATCCCAAAAAAGAGAAATATATCTAAATCGCTTAATGTTTAGTATAAGTCTGTTTAGTTTTGGATGCATGACTGTTGCTGGATCAGGAATGGATGCATGGGTGTTTTTATTGCTCTTTCCGCCTGTGACGGGAAGTAGGAAGATTAAAATGTATAAAATAAACAAAAAGCAAAAAAATAAAAGGAGTGAAAAAAAAGGCTCATAATCAAAAATACTAAAAAGTACTAGAGCAGACCATCATAGGATGTGCCTGTTATGGCAGGTGCCATTAAACTCATAAGGTGCTTGTGAAAATCACAGACTTGGGTTGTGACAGAATGGAAGTTTTCCTGTTTTAAGATTGCACTTCCCAGTGTCATGCCGAATAGATGTGCAATCTGCCTGTCCTAAATAATTGGGCATCCTCAGTCAATAGAACTTGGCTCTAAATTCCTGCTTCTCTGTGAGAAGTACTTATTGAAGTGACAAAGAGGGCCCTGTTCTTCCACAAAATATGTCTTTCACCTTACTGATGACTTACTCTAAACATACTCTCTGCCGTGCCTCTAGTGCAGGAAGTGAAGCGAAATCTGTACAATGGGACACAGACAATAAAATCTTCAACCTGGGTCATAGCCATTCCTTAACCTATCCAAAAGTAAAAAATAAATAAAATTACAATAATAATTTTGATTTTAAATGTGCCTTTATAAATGCTCATTTTAATATTGAAACTGGAATTTTTTTTTTTATGGATGTTATGTCACCAGAAAACAAGGTCACTAAGATTTCTAATGCAGTTTTGATTGTTGCAGGTTTAAACGTGCAGTTTTCCTATGTAATTTGCTGCTTGCTGACTTTTTTGGTAGTGACTATGGTGTACTTTAGTAACAGAAATCCTTGTTGTTGGTTGCTATTTTTCTGTAAAGCGTGTGATTGGATAGAACAGACACATCCTTAGAGTGGAAAAGTTTATTGAAGAAGTGCCAAGGCTTCTATTGCAAAAGAGGCAATGTTTTTTAGGATACCAGGTTATCTCTCTTTGTATGTTTAACTACTAATCTATGACTCTCCTGTTATCATAATAGTTTATATAATATATATTATATAATATATAAAGATAGATAGATAGATCTAAAACTAGCATCCACTGATCACCAACAGATACTATTTAAAAAAAAAAAAAAAAGAAAACATATTTTAGAATGCAGAACATTTCAATATTTTTGCAGAAGAGTAATTCCAGTCTTAATGCCCCCTAATCATGAAAAATCAATTCACATTGCATCCATTGGGAGCCATAGTCAGTTTGATGGTTACTACATTGTATCATGTGAGCACACATATTGGGAATAAAATGATTATGTCATTAGAGACATATTGCTATGCCATTGCTGACCTTCTCCTGGAAATGCTAGCTGCCTGGCTGTTACGTAGATCCAGTAGCTTCAATACTTCCTGTGTAACTGACCTGGAACAAGTTTGTAAATTAGGAAAGTGTTAAAAATGTCAGAAGTTATCTCCATACTAATTCCTAGTTACAGACTCAGGCTGGGTTCACACTAGAGCACAGAGCAGCTCACAGCAGTGGTCCTTTGAGTCTCCATTCACCGGTTTAGGTCTGATTTCAGCATGAAATTTTTCGCTGAATTCAGACCTGAAATGGACCAAAAGATGCACAGGACCCCCGTGCAATTCGCACCAGAGCCGATGCGGAGATGAGTGAACCAGCTCCATAGAGACCTGGTCACAATCTCCTGCTATGCAAATTGGATGCGGAGAAACCCACATCCAATTTGCAATAGTGTGAACCCAGCCTCCAGGTCATCATGACAGACATGCATCTAGGCAGGGTCATTCATAAGGGGTTAAAGCCAGTGCTGAGCCCAGGCCCCATCGGGTCAGATGGGAGAGCCAGAGTAACAGCTACAGGAACCTATTTCCCATTGCTTGGGTCAGTTTGTGCAATTTCATATGGCAGAGGTAGCTTTTAACTCATCTATGGTTTGAAGCTTCCTACAATAGTTCTAGCCTGACACCAACCAGCTCTGGATCTATAATACACGATACCAGTGATTTAAATGATTCCCAAACACAACTGAGACCTGAGTGCTGGTTAGTAGGCATCATTTTAGCTCTAGATCTATGTCATCACTGTCAGGCAGAGTGATATCCTGCCTGACAGTGTCTGCAAAGTTCTGGTTAGGATAGGAAGAGTGTGACAGCAGGGCAGGATGTTGAACTTTGTAAGGTACCGTATATACTCGAGTATAGGCCGACCCGAATATAAGCCGAGGCACCTAATTTTACCACAAACAACTGGGAAAACTTATTGACTCGAGTATAAGCCTAGGGTGAGAAATGCGCAGCTACTGTAAGTGGAAAAGAGGGTCAACGATGCCCATTTGCAGCCTCACTGTGCCCATGCAGATGGACACAGTTGACCGATTTGGGGCCCTGTATCTCGGGGTCACTTAGTGCTAGGAACCCCATCTTTGGATATGTTGTAGTGCTAATTCCACTGGGTTGGAATACAACATTTGGGGTTCCTAGCACCAAGTGTCCCCGAGATATGGGGCCCCAAATTCAGGTCAGAAAATCTCAAGCACTTTTCTGCAGCAGAGAATGACATTTTCTGAACCGATTTTGGGGCCCTGTATCTCGGGGCCACTTAGTGCTAGGAACCCCATCTTTGGATATGTTGTAGTGATAGTTCAACTGGGTTTGAATGCCAAATTCGGGGTTCCTAGCACTAAGTGTCCCCGAGATATGGGGCCCCAAATTCGGGTCAGAAAATCTCAAGCACTATTATACAGCAGAGAATGACATTTTCTGAACCGACTTTGGGGCCCTGTATCTCGGGGCCACTTAGTGCTAGGAACCCCATCTTTGGATATGTTATAGTGCTAGGTCCACTTTGGGGCCCCAAAGTCGGGTCGGAATTTTTTTTTTTTTTTTTTTTGCTGCAGAAAAGTGCTTGACTCGAGTATAAGCCGAGGGGGGCACTTTCAGCACAAAAAAATGTGCTGAAAAACTCGGCTTATACTCGAGTATATACGGTAAGTTATACTTAGCACCAATATTTATTTTAATGCTACTGATCAGCAATGCTTTTAGGAAGGGGTGGGTAATATTATTACTACTAAGTACCAATGCTTTGGTAGAGAGAGAACCCTATTACTACTGACCATCAGCGCTTTAGGGGGAACAGAGCAGGGGCTGCTGGAAATATATTGGGTCCCCCTTACCTGTTCATTGGATGCCTGGACAATTTTCAGTCCTAGTAGCACACCAAAAAACAAATTCTCAGTCTAGGGATGCCTTTTGAAGATTTATTGCAGATCTTGAACAAATTCAGGGAGGAGTGTTTAGGGTTGCAGGATACTAAAGACGCTAAATCTTGAAGGACAGATTGTAGGTAGGTGCCTACTGTATGTTACAGTTGTATTATGTTTGCATATGCTATTTATGCTGAGGCATTGTGACTTTAAAAAATCCTGGCTGATGCTGCAAAGGTGGGGTTGTGTATGACTATTTCCTCTGCAGATGTGTCATATCCTTTATTCTGGGGTGTATATATGTGCAGGGGACCAACATCAAGGGGGGTTCTGGCATGGGAGTAGATCAGTGAGCACCAAGTGCTATTAATGTAGTTATTTTTATTTGTTTGCTGCCATCCTTCCAATAGGCACGTGTTCTGGAATCCAGGTGTCATGGATAATCTTCCAACTCAAGTATGGGCCGCACAAGTACAATTTGTACCGCTAGGGGGGGGGTGTTCTAATTCAACAGAACAGCCACAACAGAATCTACCTCTGAAAATACCGCACAGCCAATTGTAAGCCGATCAGTTGTACATGTATGGGGAAGATGTGCTGAAGAGTGATCTGTCATATTGAAATGAACTGTTGAAATCTTCAAATAAAAGAACTTTATTTAATGAAACAGTGGTCTGTGTCACTTACTAGGAAGTGTTTTAATGGAGGAGCAAACTATGGTGTATTGGAAGAACAGTAACAGAGGAAGTTAATGCCATTTAGTCGAGAACCTATGCAAGCAGTTGCAGTCCCTTTTCCTTAGTGAGCGGTCCTGTACCTGAAGCTTCAGGCGAAATGCACCCTGCTCTCCATCTGAGCATCCGCAGGCAGGTTTCCTCCATAAAGTTTCCTTAAAGCGATTGTAAAGGTACAAATTAAAAAAAGAAAAGAAAAAACAAGCATGCCTATACTTACCTGCTCTGTGCAATGGGTGGCCACAACCCTGCTCTTCTTGGGTCCCCCGACAGCGCTCCTGGCCCCTCCTCTGTGTCCAGTGCCCCCATGGGGGGGCCTTTGTGCATGCTCGTTTCCATTGACACAGTGGGACTCTGCCTTACTCCCTGCTCCCTCGTCACTGGCTTTGATAGACAGCACTGGGAGCCAATGACTCCTGGTGCCCCAGCAAAGCCAGCGAGCCCCCGACGGGGAAAGAAGAGCTACAGACATGCACAGCGCGGGATTGTATGAGGGCTTGTGTAAGTAAAAGGAGGGGGGGGGGGTGTTGATGCTTAAACATTTTTTACTTTAATGCAAGCAATTCATTAAGTTAAAAATTGTTGAGCCTTTATGACCACTTCAGGTCCAGCTTCCTTCAGGCCCTCAGCCATAGCCCCTTTCTTTTATTTTCACCTGGTAATCCTGCCAGTAAGTCAGCAGAATAAACGATTCTACAGCTGTAGCAGTTAGAGTTTCTTACAATAGTAAGCTTTTATTTATGTAAAAATCTTGATCCCAAAAGGAAAAAAATCTGTTGCTGTAACTGCTTATAAAGTGTGAGCTGGAGTTTGGCTTCAAATTATTTAGTGTATCCAGATCTACTAGTCCATCTAACACTCCCCTCAGATTGACAAGGTTGCTATCCAAAGGTGCTCCTGTGCTCCTTCATCCAGTGTATAGGAACTCTAAAGCCTCGAACACACGATCGGATTTTAAACAAACTTTTCCGTGGATTTCTGTCCAAAGGGCGTTGGCCGTGAACTTGTATTGCATACACACGGCAGGACTTTTTCAGCCAACTTTCACCCTATCACGTGGTTTTTCTGCTCTTTACTGCCACCCTTTGGTCAACTTCTGTATTGTTGTTTGATCTTTTGCATTGGTTCTGAGCATGCGTGTTTGTACTTTGAACTTAAGTCTGATGGTTTTCTGTACACACGATCAGACTTTGCTCCATTGGACTTTTGTTGCCGAAAAGTTTGTTTGCAGAGCAAACTTTTGTCCGATGAAAACCAAAAAAGTTTGTCCGATGGAGCTTACACACGGTCGGGTGTTGCCTTAAAACAGCTAATTTGCATGTTTGTTGTCAAAAAGTATGATCGTGCGTATGGGTCGTTAATGGGCAGATCACCAGGTTAAAACAGAGGGGGGAAAAAAAGCATAAAAAAAGAAAACGAATGCAACCACCACATCAAATAATTTGTACGTTGCAATATGTTACATTTTTGGTTTTGGGTGTAATATCGCTTTAAGTTCTAAAGTTATTAGGTGTTTTTATAGCAAACATCTCCCTATATGTTTAACATTAATATTGTTATATATAGTTATAGTAAACTGAACACCAGGAAGTATTTATTTATAGATACTATTCAAAGCTCATATAAAAACGAAATCATGCCTTATGTTTACTGGCAACGGTTTTGATGACTCTTCTGTTTTATTTTGCCAATCTTCCCCTAACTTCCTCTAATATTAAATACTATGCACAGCAATGCTCAAATTAATAGTCATTAGTACATAACAACTGACATGAGAAAATAGCACTTGCAACTTCCTGTTTTGGTGTATATAGCCACAAATTGAAAAGGCTAACCAGACAAGACAAATTTTTTTTCTAAAATATTTAATTCATAAACCCCTTACTAAGGTACGTTTATAAATGTTATGATATTCAAGGGGTTTACACAAGCCCCATGAGCTTGGTATTGATTTGTACAGCAAATCTCTCCAATAAAAGTGATTGCTTTTGCAGTGCTCCAAATATATATATGTCACTTCCAGGTTTAGGGCCGGTTCACACTGCTGCAAATTCTATTGCAAATTGAATCCGTTGCGATAGCTTAAATTTGCAAGTCATTTTAATAACATTGTTTTCCATGAGTGCCGTTTACATCAATGCGTTTCAAATCTAATCTGTGTAAAAAAAGGGTCCTGTGTGAGTTTGATCTGCGTGCGATGCTGTGCGATGTGAATTCAAGCTCCATAGACTGCAATAGAACTCGGAATGGGAACGCAATCTTCCATTCACATCACTGCGATGTCAAATTTTTAATTTTTTTTCCCCCCTCCTGCTCCTCCCCTCCTCACTGCCTCTCCTCTTCCCCTCACCGCTTCACTTCCTGTTCCTTACCCATGTGCTTAGTTATGGTCAGTGGTAATTTTGCATGCCAACATGCCCAGCAGACGCAGGAAGACTGGGGTGGACAATGAAGACCTGATAAGGCTGGTGCAACAGAGACCGTACCTTTGGGACAGCCAGGACCCACAGCATAAACATTTGTTCAAAAAGAGCAGGGGATGGCAAGAAATTGTTTACATCCTTTTTCCTGAGTGGGATAGCCTTAAACCTACTATTCAGAAAGACCAGCGTAAGTATAACTGCCCCTCTGCATGCAAGCTATATTTCTGATGCCAGCTAGATATTCCTATAATCATTAGAGCTATGGTTAGCTGGATTAGGGTTAACTTGGTTAGGTTTGGTGTTAGGGTTAGGGTTAGGGATTGGGTTAGTGTTGGGGTTAGCTTGGTTAGAATTAGTGTTAGGGCTAGGGTTAAGGTTATTAAGGTTAGCTGGGTTAGGGTTAGCTTGGTTAGGGTTAGTGTTAGTCTTAGTGTTAAGGTTAGTGTTAGGGTTTTTGTTAAGGTTAGGGTTAGTGTTATGGTTAGTGTTGGGGTTAGCTGGGTTAGGGTTAGTGCTAGGGTTAAGGTTAGTGTTAGGGTTAGCTTGGTTATTGTTAGCTTGGTTAGAATTAGTTTTAGGGTTAGTGTTACGGCTAGTGTTAGGGTTAGCTTGGTTATGGTTAGTGTTAGGGTTAGCTTGGTTAAAATTAGTGTTAGGGTTAGTGTTAGCTCGGTTAGGTTCGTGTTAGGGTTAGCTTGGTTAGGGTTAGTGTTAGGGTTATTGTTGAGGTTAGGGTTACTGTTAAGGTTAGGGTTAGCTGGGTTAGGGTTAGCTTGGTTAGGGGTAAGTGTTAAGGTTAGGGTTATAGTTAGGGTTATTGTTAGGGTTAAGGTTAGGGTTAACTTGGTTAGGGTTAGCTGGGTTATCTGTATTAGGTATATGGTATAGCAAGATCTATATGTACACAAATACACACACACTGCTAAATATTGAACAGTAGCAAATGTAATTCTTTATTTTAACCAATGAAAATTGACAGCATGCAGTATGTTCAGCAGAGTACAGTATATTATCCTTTTAAGCCTCAATTGCATCTAGCTGCCACAATAGCTGCCCATTTGCTGACATAAAGTACTCTGTGAAATTCTGGCAAACATTTTCCCCACTGTAGTTGCCATGGGTTCTAATTAATGTTGGCTCTTCGAGGTCATGCATCAAAGATTCCTCAAATATGTACCCATCTTGAGCATGAACAATGTTAGAAGTTTTTGAGTTCATTATAATTTAAGTGATAAGGGTTTCTGATAAACACACAAAAATATATGTAATTGGTGATAGGTTTGAAGGTCACAGAACATATACTGACTAAGGGTATAGAGAGATATGGTCTGCTGTGTAAGTAATTCTATTCTGAGTAACTATTTCAGGACACAGGCCTATGGGTGGAGTTATGCTACTTATTTGTAGACGAAACCATATTGGGGAAAATATACAAATTTGGGTGTCACCAGAGAAATGCTGACATGACAGTATCAAACACTATAAAAATGGAATAGGGTAATGGTAGAGAGGAAGAATGTAGGAGGAAGGGGAGGTGCAGAGAGCAAGATGGTGGATGCAGGAGAGAGAAGGAGACGGGTTAAGATGTAACATCAGAAATCTACCTGAACTCTGAAGCCATAACCATGATGTCTTGTCTTTGCTTATTCTCGCTGATGAATAAACTACCTTACAAGTATTTTGGATGAGAAACTGATTCTTAATAGTATCAGAATGCTGCCTTGGAACAAGATATACAATTCTCTACACACATATCCTCTAAGGAGAAGAGGATATTGACTGACACATTTAAACAGACTTTGGAAAATGTCCGATGGAGCCTACACACGGTCGGAATTTCCGACAACATTGTCCAATAGGACATTTTCCGTCGGAAAATCCGACCGTGTGTATGGGGCTTAAGACTTTCAGTAAGCACCGTTGTTTTATTATGCATGTGTTAATGTTATTACTGATAATGTTATTAATGTTAATAATAATGGTAATGTAATTAATGTTAAAGAGGGAGTCCGGCAAATTTTTTTTTTAAAAGTCAACAGCTACAAATACTGCAGCTGCTGGCTTTTAAAATATGGACACTTACCTGTCCAGCGCGCCCGCGATGTCGGCACCCGAAAGCCGATCTGTCGTTCGTCTCTCGGGTGCTGCCACCACCATCTTTGGTATGGGAATCAGGAAGTGAAGCCTTGCGGCTTCACTTCCTGGTTGCCTACTGCGCATGCGCGAGTCGGTAAGGACGCTCCCTGCTGTCTCTGGGATCCGT
Organism: Lithobates sylvaticus; assembly: GCA_028564925.1. Lineage (NCBI taxonomy): Eukaryota > Metazoa > Chordata > Amphibia > Anura > Ranidae > Lithobates > Lithobates sylvaticus. The sequence continues at coordinate 351,491,621 of CM053028.1, read as the reverse complement.
GCCTTTCCCAGCAGACATCGGGGGGATGACCGGAAGTGGCGTAAATACCCCCAGATTCTGCGGCTATCTATGCCCGGAAGTGGGTACAGATACCTATATAATACAGGTATCTGTACCCCCCTCCCCCTGAAAGGTGCCAATTGTGGCACCGGAGGGGGAGGAGGGTTCCGATGAGCGGAAGTTCCACTTTAGGGTGGAGCTCCGCTTTAATGTAGTTAATGTTATTTTATTGAATCTCAGTTCTCATGGGAGTATTGGTAAGGTGATGCATAACATTGTAATTTTTCTCAGGGAAAACATTCCATCTGAGACTCCTAGGTATCATATGATACCTAAGGTAATGCATAGCATACTTCCTCTTTCTTTCCCTCTTTGTTTCCCCTTTCTCCTGCACTAGGGCTATTATATATAGCCATGTAGGATGAAATATTATTATACCTTTGAAATGTTAATGTTGGAATGGTTTGGGTAATTTTTTTTTAAATATATACACTTATTGTGATTTTTTTTTTTACCAAAAATATGTAGAAGAATACATATTGGCATAAACTGATAAAGAAATACATTTTTTGTTTTCTTAAATTTGGGATATTTATTATAGCAAAAAGTAAAAAAAATATATTTTTTTAAAAATTGCCACTCTTCTTCTGTTTATAGCGCAAAAAAAAAAAAAACGCAGAGGGGATCAAATACCACCAAAATAAAGCTTGATTTGGGGGGAAAAAAGGACATGTATTTTGTTTGGGTACAACGTCACACGACTGCGCAATTGTCAGTTAAAGTGACACAGTGCAGTATCGCAAAAAATGGCCTGGTCAGGAAGTGGGGTACATTTTTCCAAGGCTGAAGTGGTTAAAGCAATTTAGAAGCATCTTAAAGCAAGTAGAAGAAAGTAAACTAAAAAGAAAACATAAGCAATACAAGAGCACACCACATTCAAAATCCATACCCATGTACTGTACATGAACCCTAACTTTTACACAGAAGAATTTATAGCTTGAAAACCTAATACATTTTATGCAAAGACAAAGTACAGTCTGTATAAACAACAAATATTTGATAAAGTTTGCTCTTTGACTATCAACAAAGGCACGAGTTCAGTTGAAGAGTCAGAACCACATCCCCAATAGAAAAGAGTTGGGACTTTACAGGTGCTGAAACCTCCTCTCAGAATAAGAAACGTTTGCTCTTTGTTAACAGACAAAACAATAATTGATACCACATAGCTGCACTCAACAGAACCAAATACGATATATATTTTAGATTTCTGCACTGCAGTGATGATGCAAAATGCCTTGTTGCAGAAGATTAAAATTATGACCAGCTGCAGAAAATAGGTCAATAGACAATTATTTCAATCAAAAAAATTCTAAACTATACACCACATTAACAGGAACATGCACTGTCAAATCACTTCCACATCTAAATAAAAAAACAAGCAGAAGGATAATAAACGTAATCCTTGTGACCACCCATCATTTGTGGGTGCGAATGCTAAAGTAATGATAATGATATAAAACCTTGCTTGTAAAACAATTTAAAGGGTTTCTCACAAATCTAAAAAAAAAAAAAACTGAATAAGTTGGCTGTAAAAATTAAATAAAAAAAAAAAGGGAGTTTGTGAACAAAGAAAAAAAATGCAAAACTGAAAGATATTCTGTCTAATGCCCCGTACACACAATAGGATTTTCTGATGGAAAATGTGTGAAAGGACCTTGTTGTCGGAAATTTCGACTGTGTGTAGGCTCCATCACACATTTTCCATAGGAATTTCCGTCACACAAAATTTGAGATCTGATTCTCAAATTTTCAGACAAACGTCTTTCGTATGGTATGTCACCATGTTCTCGACATTCGGAATTTCAGACCAACTTCGTTTCTGAAGCACACGACAGACATCTGTGTGGTGGCTCTCCAGGGACTTGGAAAATATGAGGATATAATCGAGATAAACCACCACACATAACTGCAACAAATCTCGGAGGACACAGTTAATAAATTCCTGAAAAACTGCCGTGGCGTTACAAAGGCCAATAGGCATTACAAGGTACTCATAATGTTCTGTTCTGGTATTAAACGCGGTTTTCCACACGTCGCCCTCCTTAATCCTCATGAGATTGTATGCCCCTCTCAAATCAAGCTTTGTGAAAACAGTTGCTCCCTTGAGGCGGTCAAATAACTCTGTAATCAATGGAATCAGATAGGCATTCTTAATTGTGAAACTATTGAGACCCCTATAATCAATACAAGGTCTCAGTTCACCACTCTTCTTCTTCACAAAGAAAAACCATCACAAACAGGAGACGAGGATTTGTGGATGAAACCTTTTGAGAAAGTACGTCTGCAACATACTCCTCCATGGCCTTATCCTCCAAGGCACCAGGTTGAAAGTCAATTGTGCAATCATACGACCAGTGTGGAGGCAAATTACCGGCTTGACCTTTGACAAAGACATTGCTAAAAGCGGGGCACTCCTCCAGCAGGGAGGAGAGTGAAGAAGTGCACAGGACCTTGGCTACCTTCTGGAAGCATGTCTTACTGCATTGTGGCGACCAGGTGAGAACCTCAGCATGGAGCCAATCAAAAGACTCTCTGTAACCTCTGTAACCAAGGATAACCAATAACCACTGGTAACTTAGGCGAGGAAATAACTTGGAATTGGATTATCTCATGGTGAAGAGCCCCTACGGCCATGGACAAGTCTCATGAGTCACATGGGCAGGCTGTAGACGTCTCCTGTCAAGAGCCCAAATGGCAAGTGGAGTGGCACGCAGCTGCAGCACAATCAAGTGCTTCGATATAAAGGCAGCATCAATGAACAGGCCTGCAGCCCCAGAGTCGATTGGAGCCTGTACCTCGATGGACGACTCAGTCCAAAAAAGGGTAACTGAAACCAGGGGCTTATCCTTCTGGATAACTGGGGATGAAACAAGGCCACCTAAGGTCTGTCCGTGACAGGACCTCAAGGTTCGGGCGTTCCCTGGACGGGTAGGACAAGGCTTCAAAAACTGACCTGCCTGCTATAAAGGCACAATCTCTCCCTCCTCCTAAAGGTTCTCCCATCCGCAGAGAGACGCATGAAACCCAAGTGCATGGGTTCACCTTCACTGAACGACTCGGTACCAGGAGGCATGGGAGGTGAGGGAGGCAAGGGTGGGACTGCAAAGCTCGGAGACAAATGTATAGGAGGCTTCCGCAAGCTCTCCTTAAAAGAGAGTCTTTCTCTGAGTCTGGAGTCAATGAGGATGGCAAATTTGATCAACTTCTCCAGCTCAGTGGGTATATCTTGGGCTGCTATCTCATCCTTTATGGTAGCCAAGAGACCATGAGAAAAAGCAGCCATGAGGGCCTCATTGTTCCAAGCAACCTCTGCTGCCAGGGTACGGAATTCAATGTCATAATCGGCAATGGTTCTTGGCAGCAGAAGCGGAGCATGCAGGAACTTCAAATACCATTTTAAAAGAAGGAACAGACTCAGGGTAACTCAAGACAACATGTTTTTGCATCTCCCATAGAGGTTTGCCCAGGCCAAGGCTCTCTCTGAAAGCAAAGATATCACAAAACCTACTTTGCTTCTGTCCGTGGGAAATGCCTGGGGCAGCATCTCAAAGTACATCTCAACCTGGTTAAGAAACCCTCTACATTGGACTGGATCTCCCCCAAATTGCTGGGGAAGCAGAGTGGAACCAGACATACCTCTTATAGAGGTAATACTCAAGGCAGGTGCTTGCACAGGGAATGGAGCAGCAGCAGGGATGGCTGCAACACAAGTTGAATCAGTGGGAGATTCCAGGTCAGCCGTGTGACTCAGGAGCGTTTGTAACGCCATGGCAAACTGATCCATGCGGTGATCCTGCACATCCAATCTGGAAAAAATATTACCAACAAGTGGATTGACTGAATCTTCTGAATTCATGGCCTTCGCCTACTGTCAGAAACAATAAATCAGACTGAGACAGAAGTACAGTTAAATCACACTTGTTTAATAATAATAAAAAAAAGGTAGACAGAGTAAACAGTCAAAACATAGCCAGAGTTCAGGAACCAGAACAGATAGTCAGACAAGCCAAAACATCAGGGAGCCAGAAGGAATGTTAGCCAAGCAAGTCTTTAACAGGAGCACAGGAGAGCGTCTCTGGAGATGTGACCAAGGCGAAGGCAGAGATCCTCTGGACTGGACGGCTTAATTAGGCAGGACCGATAAGCAGGATGAGTCACTGTGGAGAGCTAGGAGCTGGCAATTAGCCAACAGCTGAGCAGCCAGCTCAGAGAAGGAAGGGCTGGGCCCAGCCCTGACAACTAGGTGCACAGGGGGACCCCATTCCGTCACTGGGAGTGAGGTGGCAGTGTTATGCTGGACTGGTGGAGAGGGCATGGGCTCAGCAGTGTCCCTTCTAAACAGGGCTGGCCTAGGGCGCACTGTTGCCTAGGGGGTGTAGCCACGGCCACTGATCTCCCCACTAGCCTGGGTGGGGAACACGAGGGACCCTACACAGGACTGGGGTGCTGACTGACTCTCCAGAGAAAGCAGCAGCCATGGAGGACATCCGTCATGGCTGCTGAAGAGGAAGTCAGGAGCACCACAGCCTGTGAGGAGGGCGATAGAGGAGGAGGCGGGCATGAGGACAGCAAGGGAGGCAGAGGAGGTGGGCACAAGTATAGTTAGGGAGGCAGAGGAGGTGGGCATGAGGACAGCCAGGGAGCCGGAGGAGTCAGGCACCATGTCTCTGGACGGAGAAGAAAATCTGCCACTGCGGTGAGTCAGCTCTGACCCTGTTGTTTTACAGAGGGACTCTGTATGTTATTCCAATGTACACAGAGTATGGCTCATCTCTAAGCCAGGGTACCACCATAATGTTGACTTTTACATGAACATAGCCCCGCCTGGTCCCAGGCATTGATGAGCAGGCCCATGCATGAAAGGTACCTCCACATGCAGGATGAGTAGGCCCTGCTCACAAGTGTGTTTCCCAGTTGTTTAGCAATCAACTAGATAAGGTAGAGATCTGAAAGTTTTTAACGGGTCAATTATTTGAAAAACATTTTTTAACTATATTTACATGCAGTCACAGAGGCACTCTTTGGAACTATTAAAACAGATTACAGGGACATAGAAAAAATGTATAAAAACTGTGCTAAATCAATGATTTAAATACTATAAGCAGCAACTCTCCTGCAAGACATAGTTACAGTTCAAAAATTGCTAAATGTATAGAGTTGCGCTAAAATTAATAAAAAAACAAAAACAAAAAGTTAGGAAGAATGTCCACAAGTGATGTGACGATAAATCTTATATCCAAGTGTTATGATGATACTCTTGATGTGCATCTCCACCATCCAACACCATAGAAAGTCATCTGTGCATCAATGCCACCACCAAAGGTAGAAATGTCTGCTTACCAGCTCCAAATGACCTCTCACTACAAGGCCTTTAATGGTTCCCAGAGCTCCCCTGTCCTTGGAAAACTCCTTTCCCAGTGCGGATGTAACAGCGTTCACCAAAATATAAAAGAGCTCAACATGGTGTAAAATCTTTAAAACTTTTATTCACGCATACAATATATTGCACTTACAGCAATGTAGAAAGAAAGTCAAAGAAAATCAAAGAAAATTTAATTTGCAGCGTCAGCCTGCACACATCCAAACAACCCATCCTTCCGGGACTCGAGGGAATTGGTAACGTCAGCGTGTCGCTCCGCCCATTACAGGGACAGTTACATGCTGGTGGTCAATGAAGAAATCTTTCCATGTCCATGAGAATTGTACTGTTCCATAACATCATATATAAATTAAATTTAATAACTATATTAAACCCAAAAGAAAACATTAATATTGCAGCTTACTAATGCTTAGAAATGATGACTGCATTAGTTTCCCTTTTAATGCTTTCTTTCTTCTATTTTCATCTGGTGATCTGGCCAGTAAGTCTGTTGTTTTTCACAAGCTCAAGCTCTCCAACAGTGGCGGACGGTGGTAATTTTTATTAGTGGCGGAGCGGCAAACAGTAAACCCCCCCCCCCCCCGGTTGATCAGTCGGCAGTCAGCCGGTCGGTTGGGTCTGGTGCACTTACCTCATCTATGGTGGGGCAGCGCTTCTCCCGGCGGCTTCCCTTGCTCGGCGGCGGCAGGGACAACAACTTTCCCTTTCCATGCTTTCCACGGGCATCGCGTGGCTTCCGTTTTCTTCCTCCTCCTTGGCGACCAATTGGGACTCTTCTCTTTTCGGCCAATTGGTAAAACGGGTCTCGGACCTGCTTCTGATTGGCCGGATTGAGAATCAGTGTTTCAATAGCAGATATTCGTTGTAACATCTGCAATACTCTGCGCCACGAGCCCACCCTATTTTGAAGCCTATTAGAGCTTCTGCCTTAACCCCAGTATCCTCGTCTTCAGCGGGCGGTCCACCACAAGATAAAAGTGGTCTCTGCGGTGGATTCGCAGCAAGATACTTTTATCGGCCCCCCTCCTGTCACGATACGGTGCCCTCCGCCGCTTACCGGAGCTGTCGGCAGCGGCGGAGGCGATCGCGTCTGTCCCCTTGCTGGGTATGCAGACGAGTGAGGGTAAGATGGCCCTCACATGTCTCCATATCACTGCAGGGCGGAAGCGACGTCAAAACGTCACTTCCGCCTATAGCTCTTAAAGGGCGATTTTATTTTTTATTTTTTTTAAATGACAACATTTTTTTTCTTTTTTTTTATTTATTGCATTTTAATGTAAATATGAGATCTAAGGTATTTTTGACACTAGATCTCATATTTAAGTGGTCCTTTCATGAATAAAAGTGACACATTTTTTATTTTTTTTTAAAAGCGTGTAAAAAAAAAAAAAAAAAAAAAAAACATTTTCTTTTTTAAATGCGCCCCGTCCTGACGAGCTTGCGTGCAGAAGCGAGTGCATACGTGACTAGCGTCCGCATATGAAAACGGTGTTCAAACCACACATGTGAGGATCATTAGAGAGAGAGAGCAATAATTCTAGCCCTAGACCTCCTCTGTAACTTAAGACATGCAACCTGTAGAGGAAAAAGGGAAGTCTGGATGGCCGCACTTCAGCAAAAACTTCTTTATTAGGCAAAAGATAAAATCCAAAGTAGTGACATCTCATGCGATACAGCAAAACAGCAACAGTAGCTTACGCGTTTCACGCCTCAAAGGCGCTTAGTCATAGCTAAAGATAGAATGCAAAAAACAAAACATATATAGCTAAAGTCAGGTGACCAACATTGACTAAACAGCCAATCAGGGCACTACAGCTTGATCATTCTGGTGATTGCATTCAAAAGATCTCACCTGGCTGCAGCAGCCCACACCCAAATCCCAAAAGAAAAAAACATTGGAATAAAGGTATGGGTGGGACAGCCAGGATAAAGACCAACAACAAATTACATGCCAATAAAATGTATATAAATGTGTGGTTAGTACAAAAATACAAAAAAAATACATACAAAGAGAATAAGTATGTGTACAAAAACGTAGGTGTCAACATTGTGGTCCACTGTATAAAGGCTGCAAAAACAAGGGTATATGCACAATTCAAAAAAAGAAAAACATAATTAAATCTGAAGAATATGTACATAACATCCAAGATGGGAATGGGTAAAAGATGATACAAAAGAGACCGGCACAAACTTCCAATATGAAAAAACGGGATACCGTATACAATGAAGAACAACCCACGTAGATGTTTGAGGTAAAACCAAAAATGGCAAAATTCCAAAATGCAGCACAACACAAAATCGCATTAGGAGTGTAAAAGAAAGAACCCACATCTGTCACCGCAATAAGATTTAAAATGGCGGTAGATGAGGATCTATATAACCATTCAGGCTGTGCTGTGGCATATGGAACATAGCATGTAAAAAGTAAAAAATATATGTAAGAATATATACACGCATAGAATATATATAAAAATACATATATATAGGTACCCTGAAGGAATTCAAAATATGATGATAACACTACATTAATTTGAATTGAAACCCCAAATAAACCTATATAATGAAACCTGCGAGTCTGTATGGATGAACTGTGTATATGACACAGAATGCAATGAATGTAATAAAAAGGAACGGGATGTACATACAGCGATTCAATGTGAATCGCAAGCAAATATGTGACCAAAAAATATATATGTATATGATCAGGAAATATATGTATATAAGGAGTTCCCGTGTTATTAGCGACACATGAATGTAAAAAATGCAAAAAAATGCAAAAAAATGCAAAAGATGCAAAAAATGCAAGAAATCTGAGCAAATAGAAACCCCGTGTTTATGGCACTGAAATGAAACCTAAAGAGAGAAAGTCCAATGTAAAATATACTGTGTAATAAAGTATATAATATATAGAAGTCTACAGAATAGACCTCCATTTATAATATAAAATCAGTAAAGCCCAATAGTAAATGGAGGAAATGGATGTCAAAGCTGGACTATAGAACAGCAGTAGAGCCTTATTAATACTATAAATCTAGAACAGATCACAAGATCGTGGTCCATAGATGTATATAGCTTGTGTAGCTAAACATTTTTATATTAATCACTCTCTTCGGTGGGATGCATGGCGAACCGTTAAAGTACCTATTGAATCAACGGTGATGTCATGTGACATGCGACATGCAACATGCGACTAAAGAAAGGTGTTTTTACTGGAAGGATAATAATGACAAGTGCTAATTGCAAAAAATGTCATTATGATTGTCAGTGCCAACAAGGAAGGAAACAGAAAGAAGAAAGAAAGAATAGTAGTGAAGGGGGAAAATAAATAAATAAATAAATAACTAAATAATAAAAAAAAAAAAAAAAAAAAAAAAAAAATGAATAAAGAAAATGCAGTGATAGGAAGCAAGGAAAGTTGTTACATAAAAAGATATAGTGGGCAGAGGGACCCCAAAAGAATTGGTGCTATTCGTAAAAGTGGGAAACATCCCACTCAAAGTTCATTCCTGCAGGCTGTCTAGTGTTTAAATTAAAAATCCATTTAACCTCTTGCTTACACAAGAGCCCAAATTTGTCCCCTCCTCTAGGTGGTTGTATGATTTTATCAACGCCCTGAATGCGCAAACTAGATGTGTCACCTGAATGAAACTCATTCCAATGTCGGGCTACATTGGTACCGTGTTCTTTGTCAATGTCATAAAGATGATCATATAAGCGGTCCTTTAATCTACGGATAGTTCTGCCAACATATTGAGTTGAACATGTAAGACAGGTAATCACATAAATGAGATAGCGTGTATTACAATTAATAAAGGATCCAATTTTAAAGGTTTTGCCTGTAGAGGAGGAGGTGACGGTGTCACCACCCTTAATAAAGGGACAGTATACACAGGAATTGCCTCCACATCTAAAGGTACCCTTAAAATGCATCCAATGGGAAGGGGGATTTTTGCTGCAAAAGTAGCTAGGGGACAAAAGACTGCCTAAGGACGGTGCTCTCCTAGAGACCGTACGTATGCCTTTAGTGAGGATTTTAGAATAAATTGGGTCATTGGACAAAATTGGAAGGTATTTAGTTACAATTCTACCTATTTTTGGAAATTCCAAACTATATGGGGTAGAAAAAGTAGGGATGGATTGAGATTTATCCTTAAGCCCCATACACACGGTCGGACAATCCGCGGACCAGGTCCGTCGGATCATGTCCGTCGTACTTTGTCCGATGTTGGTTTTGCGTACACACGGTCGGACAAAGTTGTCGGAAAATCCGATCATTCTGAACGTGGTGACGTTTGTTGCCTACGACGGGACAACGTAGAGGCTAGTAGCCAATAGCTTTGGTCTTGTAATGTGATCTGAGCATGCGTAGCAGTTTGTCCGATCGGACAACCGTACACACGATCGGGTTTGGTGTGATCGGACCGGGTTGACGGCAAATCTTTCCAGCAGGAGATAAGACTTTGTCCGTCGGACAAACCGACGAACACTGTCCGATGGTGCATACACACGGTCTGATTTTTCAACAACCTTGTCCGATCGGACAGAATCCATGAAAAAGTCCGACCGTGTGTATGGGGCTTTACTGTTACATAAAACCGGTTTGTCAGCCAAAAGCTCCGCCCTGGATGCCTGACTGGCAATGCGAGAAGCACGATCGATAATGGACTTGGAATATCCTCTAGCTAGAAACCTCTCTGTCATTAGGCGAGCCTCCCGGACATATACATCCTGTCTAGTGCATAAACGGCGAAGCCGTAAAAATTGGCCTACCGGTATGCTTTTAATGGTGTGTGGCGGATGGCTAGAACTGGCAGACAATAGAGTATTCCCAGCTGTGGGTTTTCTATATAAGCTACTCACGATCTCATGGTTATCTCCCAAGAGCCTCACATCCAAAAAATCAATGGTGACAGGATCATGATGTCCCGTAAATTTTAGATTCAATTGGTTGTCATTCATGTAAATTAACCATTGTTCCAAAGTGATGTGAGGGTCAGAGACGATAAACAGGAGGTCGTCAATGTAACGACAATAAAACTCTGTGTCTGCTCGACGGGGACTTTCAGGTCCAAAAATGCGGGACCTCTCCCACCATCCCATGTATAGGTTGGCTAGGGAGGGTGAAAATTTGGCTCCCATAGAGGCCCCGCATTTCTGGAGGTAAAAGTCCCCGTCGAACATAAAAAAATTATGTGTTAAAAGATACTCCAAACATAAAACGATGAATTCCTGTGTAGCTAGGGAAAATCTGCCCGACTTTTTAAGAAAAAAGTAAACTGCTCGTAGACCTAGATGGTGAGGTATGGAAGAATACAAACTAGACACATCACAAGTAATCCAGCTGTAACCCTCTCCCCAAGCCATGCCATCAAGTCTGGACAACAAATGTTTAGTGTCACGTAGGTATCCGGGTAGCTCCACCACCAAGGGTTGTAATTATTGGTCAACCCATTGTCCCAGTCTTTCATTAAGAGAATTAATGCCAGCCACAATGGGTCTGTAGAATTTTTTAAAGGTTGCCGATGGAGATTTTTAAGGGTAAATTTTTGTCGCCATTCCACGAGCGGGCGCAATTTTGAAGTGTGACATGTTGGGTATCAATTTACTCGATGTAACATTATCTTTCACAATATAAAAAAAATTGTACTAACTTTACTGTTGTCTTATTTTTTTTATTCAAAAAAGTGTATTTTCTCCAAAAAACAAAGTGCGCTTGTAAGACCGCTGCGCAAATACGGTGTGACAGAAAGTATTGCAACGACCGCCATTCTATTCTCTAGGGTGTTAGAACCCCGAAACATTATACATTTTTTTTCGAAGTAAGCAAAAAAACAGTTTTTAACTTGTAAACAACAAATCTCAGAAAGAGGCCTGGTCTTTAAGTGGTTAAAGGCATCTACAGCGTATGTGACTGGTAGGGTTGGTGTTTTTATTTTATTTTATCAATGTCCCCCTCGAAGTTGCATAAATAACATTGTACATTGCAATTATCAAGTAAAATCAAGTAAAACACTACACATATGTTTATCTCAACTATCTATTTAGCTGTTTGCTAAAGTTTTGCTTTAATTCCAAATACAAAAAACAGAACTTCAAATCAAATGAAACAAACACTGTTGTAAGCTGGTGCCAGTCCTAAGTTTCTGGTTTAATTAAGACAGCAGTTAATTCTGTAGCTTCACCTTCCTACGCAGAGAGCAAAACATGATTCAGCTGATTCACATAGTGATGTAAAAATCACGCAGGCCTGTTCTCGATTTAAGTTTCTTTCCAAATGATCGCCTCCTCATGACATTACATTGGAAACATAAACTTCCAAGGTAGTAATTTCATAATCATTGCATTAATTTACCCTATAAAGATATGTATGATTTATTAAAGTGGTTATAAACCGACTACAAAAAAAAACAACCTGTAAGATATAGCATACTAGCTCATTATGAAATACTCATCTTTGATCAAAGCCCCCACTGTGATCCCCACACACTGCTCCAGCCGGTGACACCGCTCCCAGGGTTATCTCCTGGTATCGCAGGCTACGGCGCTGTGATTGGCCGCAGCCACAATGACGTGACTCCCGCACATGCGCATGGGAGCCAGTGGCAGTGTTGGTCATCTTACTTTAAAAAAGTAATTTAGTTAAGTTACAAATTACTTCTCCCAAAAAGTAATTGCGTTAGTAACTCAGTTACTACATTGGAAAAGTAATTAGTTACTCAGCAAAGTAACTGACTTTTTTTTTTAAATATTCTATACGTGTAACTAAGGGGCGGGTCTAGTATTACTGTAAGCAAGGGGCGCATTTATTATTGTTATATATCGTGTAACCAAGGGGCTGCTCTATTATTACTCTAACCAAGGGGCAGTTCTGTTATAGCGTGTAAGCAAGGGGCGGGTCTATTATTATTATATCGTGTAAGGGGTGGATTTCTACAGAAGAGGGCGAATGGTAAATTAATGGGCAGAGCTCGATATATAACAATAATAATAAATGCGCCCCTTGGTTACAGTAATACTAGACCCGCCCCTTAGTTACACGATAGGCGCCCCTTGCAGCGTAGCACGAGCATCATGAGGTTGCGGCATCACCTCGTACAATTACATGTTAACTGCGCCTGCGCGGTGTAGAGTTCACTCAGAGCTGTTTAGGTTCTGCAATTTTCGGAAGCTGCGTAGTCCTTCGTACTGCGCAAGTGCTGCGCCTGCGCAGTACAGGGGGTCCTTATCCGGCGGGGGAACTTTTTTGGCAGGACACCGGAATTACACTACTGCCATCTAGTGACGGTAGATGTAATTGGGGTAACTAAGCCAAAGTAATGGGAACTGAGTTACCATGAGGGGAAAAGTAATCAGTTAGATTACTAGTTACCCTCTAAAGTAACTGAGTTACGTAACTCAGTTTATTTTAACTCAGTTACTTACATCACTGGCCAGTTGTAAGGGCACGTCAGCTGAAACAACGGCACGAACGAGCTGCTGCTTCAGTGCGCATGTGCCGATGATGTCAGCACATGCTGATACAGGGAATATCTCCTAAACCGTGCAGGTTTAGGAGATATTAAGGGTAACTACAGGTAAGCCTTATTATAGGCTTACCTGTAGTAAAAAGTGGTCTGTAAGAGTTTATAACCACTATAAAAGTATGTTCTTACTGTTGTCATTATTACATATTCCCAATAAAGGGAATCTATGCAAAGATCTATGCTGGGAAATTCAAAGTGTCAGAACAGGTTCAAACAACTAAGGCTGGTTTCACATGGGTATCCTCCGTAGTACACATCCGCCTGCTCAGTACACATCAACCCTACCAGTCACATATGCTGTAGATGCATTTAACCACTTAAAAACCAGGCCTCTTTTTGAGATTTGTTGTTTAAAATTTTTTTTTTTGCTAGAAAGTTACTTAGAAAAAAAAATGTTTAAAAAATAGTTTGGGAACCATGGGTGACTTATTTATCTGTTAATTCCTAAACTTATTTTTTACTTATATATTAGTTGTCAGGGGTGCACTTATTCCCCTCCCCCCCTTAATTTCCCTCTATCTTTCACTCTACTCCTTTTCTTCTTTCTTTTCTTTTTCCTTTTTTTGTGGATATTCTATGAGTTATATTTCGCTAAGCTTTAATGTTAGTATATTCATGGCGAAATCATCATAGTAATTTAGGTACTTTGCTTAGTATAATTTACATATTTGTTTTTAATGTAACACTTTTTGTGAATCTTGTTTATTACATACAATAAAAAACTATTGTAAACAGAAAAAAAAATGTATAATGTTTGGGGGTTCTAGCACCCTAGAGAATAGAATGGCGGTCGTTGAAATACTGTCACACCGTATTTGCGCAGCGGTCTTACAAGCGCACTTTTTTTTTGCGAAAATACACTTTTTTTAATTATCCGCCTGCTCTGTTTCCATCCAACTGTCATCCGATCTGATCTGCTGTTTTTGGCGGACAGGATCGGTTCGGATGCTGGCAGGTGTCAGCGGACATATGTCCGCTGACATTCGGCACTTAATAGAGAGCTATGGATGGTCCGATTAGGCCCGTGTAAAGAAATGACAGGTGGACCTGATCAGACAGCCCTTGTGAAACCAGCCTACACTGACAGATTCTGGTCCACCTGGACATACTTAAAGCGAAACTTCATCCAAATAGGAAAGTTCTTCTTTTCTGCCTCCTGGCTTCGACAGGTACCTCCTCCCACTTCCAGTTGGATCGCTGCGACGGATCCACCCAAAGTTCACCCCCCCCCCGAGTGTTCTGGGACATATCACAGGTCCCAGAAGGTTGTGGGACCATCACAAAGTGCAGCCTGCGCATGGGTAGCCAGCTGTGAAACTGCAAGGAGTCGCAGCCGGCTGCCCACAGTTAACATGCCAGCGTTGAAGACCCGAAGACTAGTGAAGAACCAGCTTGGGTGAGGACGGCACTGGATCCTTAAAAAAGGTAAGTGTCCTTTTATTAAAAGTCAGCAGCTAGAGTGAAATTTAAAGGACACATCCACCCTAACAAACAACTGTACTACCCCTTTAACCAATTGCCCCAGTAATTTAAAAAAAAATACCTAAATTCCATAATTACCTAAATTTGCAGTTATGTGACACACAGGCTCCCAAGGCTTCTCTTTCAGCCCCCGTTCACACCAAATCCAACTTTGAAATTGTGTGACTTCAGTGAGACTTCAGGTGTGACTTGGCTGACATCTGTGTGATTTCATGCACAGATGTCTATGCAAGTCATGCCTGAAATCGGCAAAAATAGTGCAGGAACATATTTTTCAAAACGGCGAGCAACCGCAAAGTCGGCATCGCCAATTTGAACTTTTCCATTGCCAAAGATGGGGTGCGACTTGTCATGCGATTTGGACCTGTTAAATTGCATGAAAAGTCACACCTGTAGATTAGAAGGGTCTTTCTTACGGTGCCTACATTTCTTCTTGTTGACATGGACATTTACCATTCAGGCTTTTAGAGGGGTCCTTACAAGATATTGAAGGCTCCAATGACAGTGTTGGGACATAATAAGGAGGTGCAGCATAATACAATTCAGCAGTGGACCCAGACTACAGTGGTTCATCACCAGTCTTCGTTCCTGAGACGCCACAGATTCAGGTAAATCATGAATGGATGGGAGTGACAAGTTCCAGAGACTTGTCTTACATATGAGAAGCAGTCCTGTAGCAAAATCACCACCATCTCCAAGACTTTTTTATGACATAACCTCCTCCTTAAACTATTAATAAATGGTATAAAAAGACAAAAGTCCATCCAGCTCAACCAACAAAAACAATCCCACATACACAATCCTATACCCACAGTTGATCCAGAGGAAGGCGAAAAACCCCACCAAAGTATGATCCAATTTGATATAGCAGGGAATAAAATTTCTTCCTGATCCCCCGAGAGGCAATCAGATTTTCCCTGGATCAACTTTACCTATAAATGTCAGTACCCAGTTACATTATGTAAATTTAGGAAAGAATCCAGGCCTTTTTTAAAGCAATCTACTGAGCTGGCCAGAACCACCCCTGGAGGGAGTCTATTCCACATTTTCACAGCTCTTACTGTGAAGAAACCTTTCCGGATTTGGAGATGAAATATTTTTTCCTCTAGACGTAAAGAGCGCCCCCTTGTCCTCTGTGATGACCTTAAAGTGAATATGGTAACTCAACACCAAGTTCACTATATGGACCACTTATGTATTTGTACATGTTGATCATATCCCCTCCTTAATCTCCTCTTCTCAAGAGGGAATAAACTCAGTTCCTCTAATCTTTCCTCATAGCTGAGCTCCTCCATGCCTCTTATCAGTTTGGTTGCCCTTCTCTGCACTTTCTCCAGTTCCCGATATCCTTTTTGAGAACTGGTGCCCAAAACTGAACTGCATATTCCAGATGAGGTCTTTTACAAGAGGGTTTACAATCCCTTTATGTACCAAGACACTGACTATGTGATCTTAGATGAATAGGAGGATCTGTGTTTATGCACAGATGCTGACTGACTGACTGCCTGAAAATCAGTCTCTTAAAATAAAACTTCTGAGCCTATGCATTGTTAATATATATATATATATATATATATATATATATTTATTTATTTAATTTTTTTTTTTTTTATTGGAAAATATTTTTTTTATTTTTGGTGATCCAAACTTATTTATGAACCAAATAGGTTTTTCCTCTCCTCATTAATGTATCTTTAGGTAAAACCTTGTAACCTTGTTTTAGTTTTGGATAAAGGGGAGAGGAGTTAGCAAAGTTTTTAATGCTGTCTTGTTAAGATTTGTCCCTCTATTTGTACTAGTGACCATTATTATTGAGAACAAAAATTAGGGAAAATACATAATTTTCAAAAACAAATGGTAAAGGGAAATTGTTTAATGGGGACATCTGTTACAGGGGCAACTTCCTAAGTGAGGAATTCCTCTCACTTCCTGTTGCATCTCTGGGTTTAGGAAGCCAAATAAAATTTCCCCTTGTACACAAAATAAATAACCTGGCAGGGTTACTCAAAAATAGTATTAAAACCCCAGTGATTTTAAGTTTAACAGATTGAGCACAATTAAATAAATGTTCTCTATTAAACTATTTATTAAAGGGATTGCAAAGTCTCAAGGTTTTTCACCTTAATGCATTCTATGTATTAAAGTGGTAGTATAGTCAATTTCATTACTTTTACCTACAGGTAAGCCTAAAATAAGGCTTACCTGTAGGTAAAAAGAATATCTCCTAAACCTGTACGGTTTAGGAGATATTCCCCTCGCAATGAGCTGCTAACTTCAGCGGTGCATGCGCACAGGGGATTCTCGGCTGAAAGCCCGGCAGACTCCGGACTTTGCTGGAAAGAAGTCTCCCGCGTGCATGCGCGGGAGTGATGACATTGCAGCTCCAGCCACTCACAGCACTGGAGCTGTGATACCCAGAAGACATGCCGAGGCAACATGTCAGCTTCCTCAGCGTGGACCAGGTGAGTTACCAACGCCTCGTTCTAAGGTAAGTATTTCATAATGAGCTAGTATGCAGTGCATACTAGCTCATTTTGTCTTACAGGTGGATTAAAAAAAAATTATATAGCGGTATAAAACCGCTTTAAGGTGAAAAACCTTCTTTGCTGCAGCTGCCCCCAGAGCCCCCCCTTTTATTACCTGAGCCCATCTGTTCCAGCGATGTGCATGAGCCCAGTGGCTCTAGTCACTCCAGCCGTTGTTCCTGTCCTCATCGGATCCCATTGGCTCCCACTGCTGTCAATCAAATCCAGAGACACAGGAGCGGGGAGTGGGGCCGAGTCCCACTGTCTGTGTCAATAGACGCATTAGCGGGACTCGGGAGCACGCCCACACGGGTGCCCCCATGGAAAGCGGCTCTCTGTGGCCATCCGATGAAGGGGAAGAACCAGGAGTGTCGATAGGGCACCCCAGAAGAGGAGGATCAGGGCTGCTGAGAGCAGGTAAGTATGACATGTTTGTTATTTTTTATAAAACACAAATTTGAACTTTTACAACCCCTTTAAAATGTATTACCCTATGTATTACTCTCTTAGTGTTGCTTCCTTGAACTTCTGGTCTTCAGAGTGAAGAACTAACAGTTGACAGTTCAGTCTGAAGCCAGTCTGTTAGCTGGGAGAAGAAAGGGGATAAGAAAAGTGAGGAGCAGGAGATGCCTTGCCATCCTAGGTTTTGGGGCTACCTAGGAAAGGTGTCACTCTGAGACAGGAAACCTAGGGCAATGATTAAAATACTGTATAAATAAGCTGCACACTCAGTAAGTGATAAAATCAGTTGCTGAATATTCTTAAAAACCGAGGCTTTAACATCACTTAAAAATGCCTATAGGCCATAGGACAGTGCATCAGCATTACCGCTACTGTCTACTGAGCAGAAAGCTGACCCAGGAAGCTGTAATAGTAATCGAGGAAATAGCAGAGCAATCAATATGTGCACATGTGAGTATATTAGAATATTGGCTGGCCAATATTGCAAATCCTTTTGCAGGTAAATAAATATGTATTTGAACTATGTATTTTTCCTGGAGTTTCACCCCAATCCTCTTTAGATCCTCATAAGACATATAAGCTTGTGACTTAAAGAAAATTGTGCTTGTGCCACTACCCTTTAAATGTTACAAATAACTAATATGGATTAGTTAATTCTACCGAGAACAGCTTTTTATCATATATGGTAAAGATATCCATCAATGATTAGTGAATTTTTCCATTCTAACATTGATATAATCACTTAATTGAATAACAACATTCAATGAACTTTGCAGGGAGCAATTAACAGCATTCAGGGAGCCATTAAGTGGCATCTGACCAAGCACTTGAATTACAATTATCGCTTAAATTGTTTGAAAGAAACTACTACCTATTGTCTATGAAAAGCAATCAAGGCAGATTGCCTGAGCAAATAGGTCTGAGGAGTTACAGAATGAAGTGCAGGGGAACCTAGGCACATCCCATTCCCAATACTAGGTAGAAATTTGTAATGGTAGATGCAGACGTGGTATATTCAGCTGCTCCTTTGTAAAATGATATACAGTATGCTATCACAGCCTGATGACAACCAAACCAGGTTACATACACATAAATCATGAACTATAAAAACACACCTTCATATGGAAATTATTTTTAAATCTTTGCAATTGCCTTGTTTGGTTAGAAGAGTTCTAGGTATGGGTGTCTCTCAATATGTGGTCTCTGCAGTATACAGTATGAATTGTGATTTCTGCAGATCACAAAGATCCACCTGTCATGCTTTGATACTATATGGAGCTGCTAGCGATCTTTGATTTCTGTATCTTGCAGAGTGCTTCAGGTGAAAGGTGATGTCTGAACCAAAGCTCTGAATGGCAGCACAAGCAGAAACCGATTTTGGCATATTGACTTATTTACAATAATGATTCCAAAGGTCTTGTCTGCTACAGCCGCAGACAGCTTTGGCTGTACTAAAGGTTAGATCCTTAGTTTCCCATTTTGCTGACATGCATTACTCTGTGCTCCCATGAATTTACATTCACTTTACCTGGATTCATACTATGAGTCATACAGGTAACTTTAGTTCAAAGATCTTTTGCGATCTTGCATATTAAGATCATGTTATGTATGTTGGAACAGTAATCTCCAGTCTTTCTTCTTGCAAAATTAACTGTCACTTTTTTATATGAAAGTAGAGTTGCACATCAATGGCAAAAATTGTTTGGATGGACCAAAAACTTTCGGGTGTACACAACCTAAGTCAGTTGCCGCTGGCATCCTCACAACCAGGGAACCATCGTGGCTGTTTAGAGACTGTAAACTGAAAAAAAATTACAGGTTCCCCCTCAATGTTCATACAAGAGCTGGATATTAAAAACAAGGAAAAACATTGGAATCTCCCCAAATCCATACCGACCCTTATCAAACCATGCAGCTGGCAAGCCAGGAAGGGAGATGGGTGTGTGCCCTCTATCCCCCGCAACATGAGAAAAGTGCTTTGCCAATTGGGACCAAAGATAAGGACTTCTGACCTTTCTTTTACTTTTCTGATCACTTGTTCAGGGTGGTCAGCAATGGTAGCCCCTGTGTTTTTCTTCTGAAATTTATGATACCTTAAAGCTGTTGCAGAGATATTTTTTAAATTAAAATAATAACCATGTTATACTGCTCTGTTCAAAATGGTATTGCACAGAATGGCCATTACCTCCTCTTTTAGGGTGCCCTGCAAGCGCTCTCCACTCCTCCTCTTCTGTGTGCACCCATAGCAAGCTGTATGCTTTGGGGGCACAAATGTGGACATGCTCCCGAGCCAGGCTGTGCACATCCATAGACACACACAGCGTGGCTCAGCTCCTCCTCACAGGATATGACTGACAGCAGCAGGATACAATGGCTTCCACTGCTCTCAGAGCCTCTTATGAGAGCAGGGAGTGAAGAGAAACCAGATGTGGGCACAGCAATGGATCAATAGAGGACTTAGGTAAGTATTTTGGGAAGGGGGGCACACAGCAAGTACTCAGCAAGTACAAATGTTTTGTCTAATACGACCCTGCAGAACTTCCAGAATACTTAGACAGATTATATTTATATAGCCCTAATACACAGGGAGGAATTGAGAAAACCCTGGGATCCTTTGCTAATTAAAAAATTCCTGGTCTAGATAGCATACCAATAGAGTGGTATATTGCCCACAAGAAATGTGGTACTGCTATTCTGACTCCGATTGTTGTGAAGCGACAATCCCTTGTGAGACCTCTATGCCTGGCCTGTATAAGATATAATCACTGAGGACAATCCTCATCAGATAGCTTGAACTCGCCAAATACCAATTCCATCCACAAGATGCTTTTATTCTGAACATCAGGATACAGCAGATGACAGGGTACAACAGATGAATAGGTTGTGGTATTTATGTGGTCAAAAGATGATACTGTCTGTAGCTTACAATGCAGAATACATGTTCCCTGCTACAGTACATGTGGCTTGTAGCTGCATTCATGACACAGAAAGTACAAACTCAGGAAGAAGCGTGGAGCATTACATACTTGGGAAAACAGTCTATATCAATTCTATGTTCAATTGGGGAAGCACAACTGCGTCTAATGACACTCTATACCATTATTTTTTTAGAGAAAAGGCCCTTTCCCCTTCTATGATGGAGGCTCTAATCAAATTGATCCCTACACCCCATAAGGATCTTACTTATTGTGAGTCCTTCAGACTGATATCCTTAATTAACATGGATCTTAATATTCTTTCGAAACTCCTTGCTCAGAGGTAAAACTCGATCATTCCTTCTCTAGTAAAATCGGACCAAACAGGATTCATTCCTGGCAGATCTACTCACATTAATGTTCACATGAAGTTTACTATTTTACAATTCCTCAATACCTTATCTGTATCTAGCGCTCTGGTAGCCTTGGATACACATAAGGCCTTTGACTTTCGATGATTTTATTACTTGGATACAAATTTTTTATATGCAACCTCAAGCTCGGCTGTGGGTCAATGGCCGCATTTCTTCTTCATTTACTACACAATGGGGCACAGACAGGGGCACCCACTTTCACCCTCTTTGCTCTGGCCATTATGCTACTGGCCAAGATCCTTCAGGCATCCCTTTCCCTTAGGGACATCCAGGTTGGTCAGTTGGAAAAACGAGTTTTGCTATACGTGGATGACATGTAAGTATACCTCTCGAACCCACACTGTTCCATACCACAGTATTATGATTCATTCATGATTTGGGCAGATATTTGGGCTTTAAAGCTAATTGGACTAAATCACATGTGTATCCCATTGACCCTGATCTCCCCTTTTCTTTACCGCTGGGTTGCCCACTGCAGACCACACACAAATTTAGATATTTGGGAATAGATGTGCCAGTGTCTAAATTTTCTGACAACAAATTTACTCCCCAGTATTTCCTCTTTTCATGCTAAAATAGTCCACTGGGTTAAAGTTCCCGTACACGAATGGGATGCAATAACCTCTTTAGGATGGTCTTCATTCCTATTGATATTGATTTGACTTTATCCACCTTCCTATGCATTAGGCACTACAACTTCCTGCTTCTCAGGGGGTTTGGCACTCCCGAACCTCAGAATGTACTATTACATTGCCCAGATGGTATATATTCACTGGTGGCTATTCCCACAACTACATAATACTGCTATGACATCAGACACCACTATACTTTCTTCATATGAGACAATGTCTAATCTTATATACATATGCGTCTTCTCTCCACTATGGCGGGCACTGCCATATTCTAAAATAAAGAAAGAATGTTGCGCAATATGGTCCGAAATTGAGTGAAATTAAATATACTTTAATAAGCTGATGCCCCACTGAGACTACTACTATAAGGTTTAAAAGTGGGTATGGTGCTGCTTATTTTTGTTGTGTGCCCCTAATACGCCTAAAGTTGGTGTGTGTGTGTGTGTGTGTGTGTGTTTGTGAAGTGACAAAATATAAAGTGATATTAATATTACAATGAATTCATACATATGTCAAAGACCAATATGTCTCTGCGCAAACTCACATAAATAAAATAAAAATCATAAGCTGTGTAATCAATCTAAAATACATCTTTGCGCAAAAACACATAAGGTAAAACTACAGTAAAGTGCCTAGTGCCGTGTCAACAAAGTGATATGCTATGAAACAATGATTGAGTCCAGAAAACAGTGATAAGTGCTCTGAAACTATTAAATCCAGCAAAAAAATTGTCATGTGCTATGAAATGATAATTAACTCCATGAAATTATAGAATTTGAATTCATAAATCTTGCAGTGTGCAAGATCTTGCACACGTTCTCCCCCCTCCTATCACAATTTGGATTAGTGGCAAGGATGGGAAGTGTCATTATAATGGGGGATTTTAATTATCCAGACATAGACTGGGTGGAAGGAACCACGCATTCATCTAAGGCTCGTCAATTCCTAAATGTCTTGCAGGACAATTTCATGAGTCAGTTGGTAAATGCACCAACTAGAAACAAAGCGTTACTAGACCTACAAATTACCAACAATATAGACCTGATCACGGATTGGCCAGTGCATCCCAATGGGAAATTAATTTAAAAGAGCTAATAAAAGTCCTGGGCTTAACTCCAACATAAGAATGCATATAAAAGCCTTAAAAAAAAAAAAAAAAAAAAAAAGCTGAGGGATCATCATTCCAACATTACAAAGAATGCAACAAGAAATGTAAGGGTGCAATTAGGGGGCTAAGATAGAACATGAAAGGCATATAGCGGAGGAGAGTAAAAAAAATCCCAAGAAATTCTTTAAGTACATACAGTTGTGCTCATTAGTTTACATACCCTGTCAGAATTTATGATTTCTTGGCCATTTTTCAGAGAATATGAATGATAACACACAAAAAACTTTTCTTTCACTCATGGTTAGTGGTTGGCTGAAGCCATTTATTATCAATCAACACTTTTTAACTTTTTAACAGAAACGACCCAAATTACCCTGATCAAAAGTTTACATAACCCAGTTTTTAATACCATGTATTGCCCCATTTAACATCAATGACAGCTTGAAGTCTTATATGGTATTTGTGGATGAGGCTCTTTATCTTCTCAGATGGTAAAAGCTGCCCATTCCTCTTGGCAAATAGCCTCCAGTTCCTGTAAATTCTTGGTCTGTCTTGCATGAACTGCACGTTTGAGATCTCCCCAGAGTGGCTCAATGATATTGAGGTCAGACTGAGATGGCCACTCTAGAACCTTCACTTTATTCTGCTGTAGCCAATGACAGGTTGACTTGGCCTTGTGTTTTGGATCATTGTCATGTTGGAATGTCCAAGTACGTCCCATGCGCAGCTTCCTGGCTGATGAATGCAAATGTTCCTCCATTATTTTTTGATAACATACTGCATTCATCTTGCCAACAATTTTGACCAAATTTCCCGTGCCTTTTCTATCTCACACAACAAAAGCTCAATTTGGTCTCATCACTCCAAATGACTGTGCCAGAAGGTTTGAGGCTTGTTTCTGTGCTGTTTGGCGTATTGTAAGCAGGGTACTTTGTGGAATTTGCGTAGTAATGTCTTTCTTTTGGCAACTCGACCATGCAGCCCATCTTTTTTCAAGTGCCTCCTTAATTTGCATCTTGAAACAGCCACACCACATGTTTTCAGAGAGTCCTGTATTTCACCTCAAATTATTTGTGGGTTTTTCTTTGCATCCCGAACAATTTTCCTGGCAGTTGTGGCTGAAATTTATTTGGTCTACCTGACCGTGGTTTAGTTTCAACAAAACCCCTCATTTTCCACTTCTTGATTAGAGTTTGAACACTGCTGATTGGCATTCTCAATTCCTTGGATATCCTTTTATATCCCTTTCCTGTTTTATACAGTTCAACTAACTTTTTCTGCAGATCCTTTGACAATTCTTTTGCTTTCCCCATGACTCAGAATCCAGAAACGTCAGTGCAGCACTGGATGAAAGATGCAAGGGTCTGTCAGGAGTCCAGAAACGCATTGACCTTTTATACACACACAGTAATTAGAAGTAAACAGTTCACAGCTGAGGAGAGTTACCTTTAATAGCCATTCAAACCCCTTTGTGTCAACTTGTGTGCATGTTATCAGGCCAAAATCACCAGGGTATGTAAACTTTTGATCAGGATCATTTGTTAGTTTCTGTTGTCATTAAGATTAAAAAGAGTAAACACAGTTGATTGATAATGAATGGCTTCAACCAAACACTAACCATGAGTGAAAGAAATGTTTTTGTGTTCATTAATATTCTCTGAAAAATGGCCAAGAAATCATAAATTCTGCCAGGGTATGTAAACTTATGAGCACAACTGTAAATAGTAAGACAGGGAGGTCAGATCATATTGGTCCCATAAAGAATAATGAAGGTAATCTGGTTACAAAGGATGGAGAGATGGTGAAGTTATTGTATTTATTCTTCTCCTCAGTCTTCACAAGGGAATTGGGGGGCTTAAGTAACCAAAACTGCAATGTTTATCCTCATGACATGTCACAGGAAGCACCCTCATGGTTAACAGAGGACAGAATTTGAAATAGACGTGAAAAACGTAACATTAATAAGTCAACAGGACCAGATGGTTTGCACCTGAGGGTCCTTAACCACTTGCCGCCCGCCATATAGCAGAATGACGGGGGCAAAGTGGTTTCAAAATCCTGACCAGACATCATATGACTTGATCAGGATATTGAGCCGCTGCGCGCTCCCGGGGGCGCGCATCGCAGCAATCGTTGTTGCGGTGTGTCAGTCTGACACCCCGCAACTACGATCTCGGTAAAGAGTCTCCGCCGGAGACTCTTTATCACATGATCAGCCATGTCCAATCACGGCTGATCACAGTGTAAATAGGAAGAGCCATTGATCGGCTGCTCCTCTGACAGGGGGGTCTGTGCTGATCGATTATCAGTGCAGCCCGCCTGAGGATGCCCACACTGGATCACCAGGGACGCCACCAGACCACCAGGGATGCCCAGCACCAGGTAAGCCACCCTAGACCACCAGGGATGCCAGTCAGTGCCCACAATGGATGCCAATCAGTGCCCACAATGGATGCCAATCAGTGCCCACAATGGGCATCACTGATTGGCATGCATTATTGTTTGGCACTGATTGGCATCCATCAGTAAAATACATTACACTACAATGCTGCATATCAGTGCCCATCGGTGCCGCCTATCAGTGCCCATTCATGCCGCCTATCAGTGCCCATCCATGCTCATTCGTGCCGCCTAAACATGCCCATCCATGCTGCCTATCCATGCCAATCCGTGCCACCTATCAGTGCCAATTTGTGCCACCTATCCGTGCCCATCCGTGTCGCCCATCAGTGCTACCTATCAGTGCCCATCAATGCCACCTCATCAGTGCCACTTCACTGGTGCCACCTCATCTGTGCCCATCAGTGCCCGTCAGTGCAGCCCCATCAGTGAAGGAGAATACTTATTTACAGAGTTTTGAAACAAACAAAAATAAAAAAAATGTTTTTTTATTTGATCAGAGGTGATCAAATACCACCAAAAGAAAGCTCTATTTGTGGGAAAAAAATTATAAAAATAGTTTGGGTACAGTGTTGTATGACTGTGCAATTGTCATTCAAAGTGCAACAGAGCTGAAAGCTGAACATTGGTCTGGGCAGGAAGGTGTTTAAGTGCCCTTTATTGAAGTGGTTAAGGAACTTAGTCAAGTAATTGCCAGACCATTGTTCCTTATTTTTACGAACAGTCTACTGACTGGAATAGTACCAGCCGATCGGAGAAAAGCCCATGTAGCACCAATATTTAAAAAAAGGTCAAAATACATCCCTGGGAATTACAGACCAGTTAGCCTAACATCAATTGTATGCAAGCTCTTGGAGGGGATGATAAGGGACTATATAAAAGAGTTTAGTAATGACAACAGTATCATTAGCAGTAAGCAGCATGGATTCATGAAGAATCGTTCTTGCTAAACCAATCTATTAACCTTCTATGAGGAGGTGAGCTGAAATCTACATAAAGGAAGGCACGTAGACGTGGTGTATCTGGATTTTGCAATAGCATTTGATACAGTTCCCTATAAACGTTTACTGTACAAAGTAAGGTTCATTGGCATGTACCATAGGGTGAGTATATCGATTGAAAACTGGCTAGAGGGGTGAGTTCAGAAGGGAGTGACAAATGGGGAGTACTCGGAATGGTCCGGGGTGGAATGTGGGGTCCTCCAGGGTTCTGTGCTGGGACCAATCCTATTTAATTTATTCAAAAACGACCTAGAGGATAGGATAAACAGCTCAATCTCTGCATTTGCGGATGATACTAAGCCAAGAAGGGCAATAACTTCTCTGCAGGATGTGGAAACCTTGCAAGAAGATCTGAACAAATTAATGGGGTGGGCAACTACATGGCAAATGAGGTTTAATGTAGAAAAATGTAAAATAATGCATTTGGGTGGCAAAAATATGAATGCAATCTACTCACTGGGGGGGAGAACCTCTCTTGCAATGCCAAGCTGTGGCAAGCAAAGCAAACTGAATATTGGCATGCATTAAAAAGGGGATTATCTCCAGAGATAAAATGATAATTCTCCCACTCTACAAGACTCTGGTCTGGCCACACCTGGAGTATTCCATCCAGTTCTGGGCACCAGTCCTCAGGAAGGATGCGCTGGAACTGGAGAGAGTCCAGAGAAGGGGAAAAAAATGAATAAAGGGACTAGAGGACATTAGTTATGAGGAAAGGTTACGAGCACTGAATTTATTCTCTCTGGAGAAGAGACGCTAGAGAGGGGAAATGATTTCAATGTATAAATACCGTATTGGTGACCCCACAATAGGGATAAAATGTTTCCGCGAATAGGAATTTAATAAGACACGTGGCCGTTCACTATAATTAGAAGAAAATCGGTTTAACCTTAAACTGTGTAGAGGGTTCTTTACGGTAATAGCGGTAAGGATGTGTAATTCTCTTTCACAGGCAGTGGTTTCAGCAGGGAGCATCGATAATTAAAAAAAACTAGATAAGCACCTGAACAACCACAACATACAGGGATACACAATGTAATACTGACATAAAATCACACACATAGGTTGGACTTGATGGCCTTGTGTCCTTTTTCAACCTTGCCACTATGTAGCATTGACAGTACTCTGTGGCTGTATACACACATGTACATCTGCCAATCTAAATATGTCACATGCAGAGACAACAGGCAAGCTCCATAGCGTAAATCCGTTTTAACCGTTTATTATGAAACTTGTGTTTTAAATACACTTACATTGTTTTAAAAAACAGTCAGCATAAAAATCAGGGGATCCGGGTGCGCAAATGTGCTCTACTGCCTCGAACCAGAAGTGATGCAATGACGCTGGAAGCTCCGCCCTGCGCTTTTTGTCACATCAACATCATCATGGCCGCTCTTGAGAACGTCGATATGATGAAACACGTAGGGCGGAGCTTCCAGCGTCATTGTGTCACTTCCGGTCTGAGGCCATGGAGCACATTTGCGGTCCAAGACTTCCTGATTTTTATGCTGAACGTTTTTTTAAAACAATGTAAGTGCATTTTAAAACACAAGTTTCATAATACATGGTTAAAATGGATTTACACTATGGGACTTGCCTGTATTTGTTGTCTCTGCATGTGGAAGATTTGGATGGGGAGATAAACTAAGGAGAAGATAAAGACATTTAATTGTTTCATAACACTTTTTTCTGGACTCAAACATTGTTTTGTAGAAAACGTCACTTTGTTGACACGGCATTTGCCTCTTTACTGTATTTTTACCTTAAGTGTTTTTGCGCAAAGATGTATTTTTGATTACACAGCTTATTATTTTTATTTATGCGAGTTTGCACAGAGACATACTTTGAATGCATGCTTAACTTATAGTCTTTGAATTATTTATGAACTCATTGTAATATTCATATCACTTTATATTTTGCACAACATATCACTTTATATTTTGTCACTTCACAAACACACCAACTTTACATAGTTACATAGTAGATGAGGTTGAAGTCCATTAACCACTTCCCATCCAGGCCAATTCTGACATTTCTCTCCTACATGTAAAATTAATCATTTTTTTGCTAAAAAAAATTACATAGAACCCATAAACATTATATATGTTTTTTTAGCAAAGACCCTAGAGAATACAATGACGGTCATTACAACTTTTTATTTTGCACGGTATTTACACAGCAATTTTTCGAACAAATTTTTTGGGGAAAAAAAAAACAGTTTTGTGCTTAAAAAAAAAACAAACATTAAAGTTTTCCCAATTTTTTTGCACAATGTGAAAGATGAAGTTACACAGAGTAAATCGATACCTAACATGTCACGCTTCAAAATTGAACACGCTCGTGGAATGGCGCCAATCTTCGGTACATAAAAATCCCCCATAGGCGACAAGTTAAAATGTTTTACTGGTTACATGTTTTGAGTTACAGAAGAGGTCTAGGTCTAGAATTATTGCTCTCGCTCTAACGTTTGCGGGCAATACCTCACATGTGTGGTTTGAACACCGTTTTCTTATGTGCGTGAAACTTACGTATGTGTTTGCTTCTTCGTGCGAGCACACGGGGACAGGGGCTCTTTAAAAAATGTTTTGTATTGTTCATTTTATTTTTATTTTTTTAGTGTGACACTTTAAAAAAAACATGTAAACATGTAAGAAATGTAAACATCCCTTGTAATAGGAATATGGCATGATCGGTCCTCTTTACAGAGAGATATGGGGTCAATAAGGCCCCACATCTCAACTCTAGGCTGGGAAGCCTGAATTAAAAAAATAAATTAAGGATCACGGCTTCCCAGCCGAGGCGGCGCCATTCATTTGAATGCAGAGGCCAGGCGTGACGTCATAACATCGCGTCCGGCCTCCGAATGATCATAGAGACTACAGCGACCATCTGGTTCGCCGTAAATCTCTATGATCACCATCTGGGGCCAGCGGACCCTGTCTCCGACTCACCGATGGAAGCGATGAGTTGGTAGAAGCACTGGAGGGTGGCGGGAGGGGGCGTCCCCTCTCACCGCCCGTAAGAATGATCAAGCGGTGGAACAGCCGCTATGATCATTCTTATGGTATCGGGAATAAAAGATGACATCTGAATGCTGTCTGTAGCTTCAGGAATCATTCAGATATACCCCTGCAAATTCAAGGACGTCCCTGGACGTACCTTGGGCGGGAAGTGGTTAAGTCCAACCTATTTGTGTAATTATATGTGAGTATTACATTGTATATCCCTGTATGTTGTGGTCGTTCAGGTGCTTATCTAATAGTTTTTTTAAATTATTGATGCTTCCTGCTGAAACTGCTGCCTGTGGAAGGGAATGCCACATCCTTGTGGCACTTACAGTAAAGAACCCTCTATATGTTTAGGGTTAAACCTCTTTTCTTCTAATTTTAATGAGTGGCCTTCTGCAGGAAAAGTGTTATCCCTATTGTGGGGTCACCAGTATGGTATTTGTAAATTAAAATCATATCCCCTCTCAAGCGTCTCTTCTCCAGAGAGAATAAGTTCAGTGCTCACAACCTTTCTTCATAACTAATATCCTCAGTCCATTTATTAGCTTTGTTGCCTTTCTCTGTACTCACTCTATTTTCAGTACATCCTTCCTGAGAACTGGTGCCCAGAACTGGACAGCATACTCCAGGTAAGGCTGGACCAGAGTCTTGTAGAGTGGGAGAATTATCGCTTAATCTCTTGAGTTAATCCCCTTTTATTGTATGCCAATATTCTGGTTGCTTTGTTAGCAGCAGCTTGGCATTGCATGCCATTGCTGAGCCTATCATCTACTAGGACCCCCAGGTCCTTTTCCATCCTAGATTCCCCCAGAGGTTCACCCCCTAGTGTATAGATTGCATTCATATTTTTGCCACTCAATTGCGATATTTTACATTTTTCCACATTAAGCCTAATTTGCCGTGTAGTTGCCCATCCCATTAATTTGTTCAGATCTCCTTGCAAGGTCTCCACATCCTGCGGAGAAGTTATTGTCCTGCTTAGCTTAGTATCGTCTGCAAATACAGAGATTGAACTGTTTATCCCATCCTCCAGGTCGTTTATGAGCAAATTAAATAGGATTGGTCCCAGCAAAGAACCCTGGGGGGACCCCATTTTCCACCCCTGACCATTCCAAGTACTCCACATTTATCACCATCCTCTAAACTCACCCTTGTAGCCAGTTTTCAATCCATGTACTCACCCTATGGCCCATGCCAACGGACCATGCTTTGTACAGTAAACGCTTATGGGGAACTGTGTCAAATGCTTTTGCAAAATCCAGATATACCATGTCTACAGGCCTTCTTTTATCTAGATGGCAGCTCCCCACCTGATAGAAGGTTAATAGATTTGTTTGGCAAGAATGATTCTTCATGAATCCATGCTAATTACTGCTAATGATACCGTTTTCATTACTAAAATCTTGTATATAGTCCCTTATCATCCCCTCCAAGAGCTTGCATACTATTGATGTTAGGCTAACTAGTCTAATTCCCAGGGATGTATTTTGGCCCTTTTTTAAATATTGGTGCTACATTGGCTTTTCTCCAATCAGCTAGTATCATTCCAGTCAGTAGACTGTCAGTAAAAATTAGGAACAATGGTCTGGCAATTACTTGACTGAGTAACCTAAGGACCCTCGGGTGCAAGCCATCTGGTCCTAGTGACTTATTAATGTTAAGTTTTCCAAGTCTATCCCTAATTCTGTCCTCTGTTAGCCATGAGGGTGCTTCCTGTGATGTGTCATGAGGATAAACTCTGCAGTTTTGGTTACTGAAGCCCCCCGATTTCCTCGTAAAGACTGAGGAGAAGAATAAGTTCAATACCTTTCCCATCTCCCCATTCTTTGTAACCAGATTTCCCTCCTCCTTCTTTATGGGCCCAATATGGGCCCAATATGGGCCCAATATGGTCTACCCTCCCTTTTTTACTGTTTATATACTTAAAGAATTTCTTGGGATTTTTTTCTCTCCTCAGCTATGTGTCTTTTGTGTTCTATCTTAGCCACCCGTAATTGTACCTTTACATTTCTTGCTGCATTCTTTGTAAAGTCTGAATGCTGATGATGATTCCTCAGCCTTGTATTTTTTGAAGACCTTCTCCATTGCTTTTATATGTAGTTTTACATTGGAGTTAAGCCATCCAGGACTTCTGTTCTTAAATTTTTCTTTTGTTTTTAAATGTATTTCCCAATGGTATGCACTGGCTCATGCACTTACTTAATATTCTCTTTAAGAGGAAGTAAACCCCCGATGGGTTTTACTTCCTCTTTATTTCCCTTCAAAGGTAAAGCATAATGGGCTACTATGCATTGCATAGTAGCCCATTATGTGTCACTTACCTGAAAACGAAGCCTGCAATGTCACTGCTGTCCCTGCTGGCTGGAAGCATCCATCTTCAGCCCTCTTCCTTCTGGGCCCACGGACTCTGGCTCTGGTAGCAGCAATATAAATCCTTTAATACTCTTCCCCATAGCACAGAACTATTTCTTTTAATTGAACAAGTGTACCTAATAAAGTGTCTGCTGAGTGTGTTATACCCCACAACGTTTAGGGGACTGCCTCTCTGCTATAAATGTGATATAAAATTGGGATTTTCTGCATATGGTGTGGTACTGTGATAGAATTACACCTTTTTGGTCAAGGAATTATAGCCTTTATAGATGACCCCTTTGATGCCCCAAATGTATGCAACTCTAATTGGGGCTCATTGAGCGTGTTTGAGTACCTCGATATTTCCAAACTTTTCTTTAGGTTTTTGCTATAACATGCTATGAAATGAATAGCCCTCCAATGGCTTTCTACTGAACCCCTGCATATAGGGATGTGGAAAAAAATGAATTCATCAAACCTTGCCTCTGTACAAGATGACATATGAGGTTAGGGGTCGTTCAGGGAAGTTTTACAAAATTTGGGGACCTTGACTAGACACCCAGGACACACGGTGCAATCATCACAAGCAGGACACGATTGATGTTTTGGATTTTTTCTAAGGAACAAATCCTTTAGTTTATTATGATTACAATAAGGGTAAGCACAACAATTACCTTTTTTTTTTCTATAGGTTGAAACATAGTGTGAAATACAGCTCAGTTTAGGCTGCCTTACAATATACTGTCTGTTATTTTTCAAAAAAGTTTGGATACATTCACCATAGATGTAAATGCTTCTTGACTACATTTGTTTGCTGTAACCTCTTTTATACCCTGGTAATTGCTGATTCTTTGGATTGTGTTTTTCTGTCTTCGTAAGTGCACATTTGTCTGCATATACTCAAAAAATAGTTAACAAAATATTTTACCTTTTTAGAACTACTTTAAATTGTATGGCAATGGTGCCATAAATGAATCACTCGTGTTTTACAGTGTTTAGCATAAAAAACAAAGATCATGCATGTCCAAGACGTTTTTTAGTCCTAATTGGTGGTTTGTGCATCTCTACAAAATGATTTTGCTCATTTTGTTTGTTGCTTGTTATTCCCAGGCTAGATATAATACTAGAACTTCTCAATTTACCAGCATAATTGGGCTACTTAGTAAGTTAATCCAGAATCGTCTTATTTAGGGCAACAAACTAATCCACTAGCACAATTAACCACTCCATGGATCAGATCCAACAAACATGACATGTGAATGCATAAAAAGAATACCAGCAAATATAGAAATGCATTTAAGCTCAATGAATCTCTGGATCCTTACTTGAATACCAGAGAAACCAAAAATGTATAATATTTTCATCTTAAACATGACATGAGTTTATTGTGCTTTTTTTTTCCATTATTTTTTTTAATGGCTCTCAAACACTAAAGGCATATTGCAGCACTGATTGCTTGTGACCACAGACATCTACTTACTCTATCCTATTTTCAGGTAGTGTAAAGTGAATCCAGAACTGCTGGTTTACAGCAAGGCTATATCTGTGTTATAATCCAGTGGCCCTGGATGCACAGTTGGGGATAGAGAAAGTGGGAAATATTTGCACTGCTTTGTGCGCTATCCTAAAATGAGAACTAAACCCCATATTTTCTGGATTTGTGCTGGAAAAGAGACATCCGTTTTAAAAATTTTAAATAAAATATCTCTTCAAAAATCAAAATGTATACTCTGCTGCTGCTTCTGCTGCACTCGCTGGCTCCTTCTACTGAATTCTATGTCACCACTGTGTCCTGTAATGTTGTAGAGGTTAGTGGGCGGAAGCAGAGAGTGCAGCACAGACCAGGCAACTGACACTCCTGGAAGTGTCAAGTCTCTAAACAGACATTCCTCTTCATCAGAGCAGGGTTCATTAGCACAGGCAGAAGAATTTGAATATATATATTTTTTTTAATCGCAAAAGCATTTTTGATAAGAAGTTTTATTAAAGCATCCAATATCGATTGGTTTAATTTCATAAACCAAACCTACAGTCCAATCAATTACATCCTAGGTTGCTGTAGACATAACAGTGCAAAGACAGCCTGCTTTGCATTGCCTTATGGAATAACATTAATGGTTTACTATTTAATTGATTTGATGTTATTACTAAATTCGGTCAGCCACCTTAACAGAAGGAAGGAAAATCCACCTTACATTTTTGTTTAGGGAGACATGAAAAGATTTTAACTTTGTTTTTCTTAACTATCTTTTTGCGGCATCTGCTTTATTGGTCCACAGTCTCATACACTTCTTTACAAGAGCAACACTTTGAGTAGGATGATGTCTTTAAGATCTTCATTTTGACAGCTTTGGAACTGGAAGGCGCTTGCTCCTGTGCAAACAGTGTCAGACCTTCTGCTTCTTTTCTGCCTCTTTTTCAGTGTTACCTGACACTACCATATCTCCCTGATGCTGACCTTCCTTCTAATACCTTCTATGTACATAGTATTGATTCTGCTACCACTTCATTTTGTTGTTTATCAGCTGCTCATTCCTTACCAACCCTGTTACCTAATGAGAAATTGTAACAGAAAAAGTAATCGTGCAAATGATCAGACAGGAAGTCAATGTAACTTGCAGTTTACTTGATTGATGTAAAGTTACAAGCAATAATGCAAAACAGGTTCAGGAGTAATGAAAGCTGCCCAAACATATGAAAGCTGCACAAAAATTAACTCATATGCCCCGTACACATGAGCGGAATTTCCGTCAGAAAAGTCTTGGATGGTTTTTCTGACGTAATTCCGCTCAAGCTTGGCTTGCATACACACGGTCACACAAAGGTTTGCTGAACTTTCGACCGTCAAGAACACGGTGACATACACTACGACGAGCCAAGAAAATTAAGTTCAATGCTTCCGAGCATGCGTTGAATTGTTTCCGAGCATGCGTAGGAATTTTGTGCGTTAGAATTGGTACAGACAATCAGAATTTCTGATCTGAACTTTTGTCCAACTGAAAAATAGGGAACCTGCTCTCAATCTTTTACTAGCCGAATTCCCGCCAGCAAAAGTCCGATGGAGCATAAACACGGTCGCATTTTCTGACCAAAAGCTCTCATCTGTCTTTTGCTGGCCAAATTTTCAATCACGTGTACGCGGCTTTACAGGGATGTCTCTGTGACTCATCTAGTTTAATATATGGTTGCATAGCACAGTATCCATAAGATTTCCTAACAACAAGGTGTTAAGCTAAAAATCACAAATTCAGTAAAAATTCAGTAAAACTACTTGCCATTATTCTCATAAACAGCAACCTCACAGTGCAGGTGAAACCTTGCAGCTGGAGGGTTTCAAGCCTCAATAGTAACCCCACTTGAACTGGAGTACTCTGTTAGCATTTGGGGAAGGGTTCCCTACAGTAGCTGGGTCCTCTACAGAAACTGCATTCTGTTAGGCTCTGGTCTGGCAGACCGCACACCAATTCTAAAAATGGAAAACATCTCACCTGGCTGAAGATCACTTGATTTCTTACATCTGCCTCATAATGTGTGGCCTCTCTAAACTGCAGAGGGATAGAAGCTGAGGAATTTATACTCCCTGGGCATTCACAACAACCCAGGGAGTTGTTGGAAATTGAGTTAAGGGGCCTGTGCCTGCATCTGAGCATGATGAGTAAATGGGCACTCCACTATATTCCACTTCACTTAAACTTACTGTCCCTGGCAAATTTGCAGATGACTCATATTCATCCTGCACAAAGTATACAGAAGGTCTCTTTAAGTTAGGTCTCTGGGAGCACCTCAGAGGTTGGGTCTCAGTTCCATCTTCTAGGACAATAGGCTGCACAATGGGATCATGGACCAGAGCTGAGTCACCATTGGGCTCTCTAATATTGTTCCCTGCCTTCTACAGGTAATCTTGGAGATAATGGTGGAAGAGCAGGAGGCAGACATTGAACCTCTGGTGGCAGAGATGTTTGTGGCTCACATCCTTGGACAGGTTCTGCAAAAAAAAAAAAACGTTTTGACCTTTCTCTAAACCTTGATGAATTTGAGGACTTTACAGTGTAGGTGTTGTTCTTGGGTTCCTTATGTTTTGATATTATAGACTGGCACTCCTGGAATTGCCTCTTGTAGGACAACTCCAGGGACTTTTTCCCACAGTGTTTGCAAATTTCTTTGCTTTTATGCACCTTTACATCTGACTAGAACTCTGTTCCCAGGTTGAAGGTCAAATTCTGATGTTTTCAACATTTCTTGCTCCACCCATGTCTAGTGTTTAGCAAACAGTTGACAGTCAGGTGTTTACAATTTTGAGTCCAGGAAATTAAAGTGCATTCAGGTTCTTCTAGCGGCACTGTGGCCCAAAGGTCTGTAGGCCCCCAAGCATATGTCTAAATGTAAGGGGACGTGACCTGTCAAGTAATGTACAGTATTGTATGGTTGTGTTTCCAGACTACTTTGGCTAAGTACTGGGTCCAATTCCTTTTTTTCTGTTAATGCATTAAGCCTCTCAGCAGTTATATCAGGGTGCGATTGAACTTCTCGCATGCCATATTGGCTTGAAGATTTTAAAGGATAGCATGCTACTTAATAATGCCTAGTGAGTTGCACAACTCTTGCAAAAACTCACTTCCAAAACAGTGTTCCTGGTCAAATGTAACAAACGTAATGGATATTTCCTCCAATGGAGCAGACTTTTGCCAAGCCAAAGGTGAATGCCCAGCCTCAAGCCACTGAACAGACCACACATTGTTTTCAGATTTGGCCACTAGCATAACTATCACAAAAGGGGGGGGGGGTACTAAACAAGTAACCAAAGGTCGGGCTTGGAAACAATGAAAAAATTGCAAAAATAATATTTATTTATTGAAAAAAGTACAAGGTATAATCACAGTGTTCAAAAAATGTAAAATCATATAAAATTATACAGTTTGTACAGTGAGTCCTTGTGCATATACGCGTTTTGGCTTCCTCAGGACACAATCAAGGTTCAAAGACGTAACAAAAAATAAGGGAGAACGAATCTCACTGTCTTGTAATAAATTAGGCCTCATGTACAAATCTCCAATAGCCGGAAGATTTCCAAAAATATGGAATGCTTCTGACGCGCTTTGACAACGTAAACAGCACGCAACTGGTTTAGTAAGTAAGCTTAGAGAGTTGCTATAACAGGGGCAGGTGTTCCTCTCATATCAGTGATGAAAACCACCAAAAGGATAATGCAATATGCAATAATCCAATAGGAACAATCCAATAGGAACAAAGCACTAAAGAAACTCAGTACCACCAGCGGCATGTAATACAGCCCCTCTAGCATACAATGCCCATAGAAGAAGAATACGAATACAGAGATGGACGGATATGCCCCTGGGAGACAGCCTGGTGCTGTTAACCACAGCTTGTACTTTTTTCAATAAAATTTTTTTTTTTTTGCTATTTTTTCATTGTTTCCATGCCTCAAAAGTCCGACCTTTGGTTACTTGTTTAGTACCCTCCATTTTTTGTTCCCCTTTGAATTTACGGATGTGGCATTGTGAGTGCTTTCCTCTATCATTTTCCATAACTGTATCACCTCTATTAGGGAGAGCAACCAATGGATCATCTTTCTGTGTCTCTGCTCAGTTATACTCTTCCAGTAGATACATTAAATTCACCTGAGGCCTTCTCATATTCTTTCCTTCACTCAAGTCAGGCATTTATATCTGTTCAGTTTCTTCATCCACATCTCATAGAGGTCTGGCTAGTTGGAACTGTGACAGGGCATCTGCTACCTTGTTGCTCTTTTTCAGGTTAATAATGCAAAGAGAATACAAACTTCGCCACATGGGCTGCCCAATGCTCTCCAGAGAGCCAAGTTAAGCTGTTTAGAGATGCACCAAGGGATTGTTATTCATCCAGATCTCAAATTTGGCTTCTGTCAGGTACTCAGCAATGCGATCCATGACTGCTCACACAAATGCCAATAGCTCCAGCTTAAAGGAGCTGTATTTTTCAGAGTTCCTCTCAGTCACATGAACTATTCAACTGGAATAAGTAATGATTATATCCTGGCTGTCTTTTACTGGCAAAAGTACAGCCCGTATGCCCTGAGCATTGGAATTGTTTTTTAGCTGCAATATTATCCTTCCAGCCAAAGAAAAGTCCTGACATTGGTCATGGGCATTTGGGGCCTACATTTCTGAATGTCTTTTACTTTTTCAGGATTAGGTATGGTACATAACTATCCTATAATAGAAAAAATTATAATAAAATCACTGATACAGAAATATAAATACTGTAAGACATCTTCCATAAAATTACACAGTGTTTTATCGACTGGAACATCAAAATAAAAATCTGAAATGAAAGACATTGAAAGCTATTTATTTTGAGGTTTCTTATTTTTATTTTGATGTTCTAGTCAATAAAACACTGTGTAATTTTATGAAAGATTTTTTTACATAGTTACATAGTAGGTGAGGTTGAAAAAAAGACACAAGTCCATCAATTCCAACCTATGTCTGTTGCTTATATTAAATTGTATATCCCTGTATGTTGTGGTCGTTCAGGTGCTTATTTAATAGTTTTTTGAAACTATCGATGCTCCCCGCTGAAACCACCACCTGTGGAAGTGAATTCCACATCCTTGCCGCTCTCACAGTAAAGAACCCTCTACTCAGTCTAAGGTTAAACCTCTTTTCTTCTAATCTTAATGAGTGGCCACGTGTCTTATTAAAATCCCTTCTACGGAAAATGTTTATGCCTATTGTGGGGTCACCAGTATGGTATTTGTAAATTAAAATCATATCCCCTCTCAAGCGTCTCTTCTCCAGAGAGAATAGGTTTGGTGCTAGTAACCTTTCTTCATAACTAATATACTCCAGTCCCTTTATTAGCTTTGTTGCCCTTCTCTGTACTCGCTCCATTTCCTGTACATCCTTCCTGAGAACTGGTGCCCAGAACTGGACAGCATACTCCAGGTAAGGCCAGACCAGAGTCTTGTAGAGTGGGAGAATAATTGCTTTATCTGTTGAGTTAATCCCCTATTTAATGCATGCCAATATTATGTTTGCTTTGTTAGCAGCAGCTTGGCATTGCATGCCATTGCTGAGCCTATCATCTGCTAGGATTTCCAGGTCCTTTCCCATCCTTGATTCCCCCCAGAGGTTTTTCCCCCCCAATCTGCATTCATATTTTTGCCACCCAAATGCATTATTTTAAATTTTTCCACATTAAACCTCATTTGCCATGTAGTTGCCCACCCCGTTAATTTGCTCAGATCTTCTTGCAAGGTTTCCACATCTTGCAGAGAAGTTATTGCCCTGCTTAGCTTAGTATCGTCCGCAAATACAGAAATTGAACTGTTTACCCCATCCTCCAGGTTGTTTATGAACAAATTAAATAGGATTGGTCCCAGTACAGAACCCTGGGGGACCCCACTTTCCACCCCTGACCATACCGAGTACTCCCCATTTGTCTCCACCCTCTGAACTCGCCCTTGTAGCCAGATTTCAATCCATGTACTCACCGTATGGTCCATGCCAACGGACCTTACTTTGTACAGTAAACGTTTATGGGGAATTGTGTCAAATGCTTTTGCAAAATCCAGATACACCACGTCTATGGGCCTTCCTTTACCTAGATGGTAGCTCACCTCCTCATAGAATTTTAATAGATTGGTTTGGCAAGAACGATTCTTCATGAATCCATGCAGAGGCGTAACTAGAACCTTCAGGGCTCCGATGCAAGAAACCATGAAGGGCCCCCCTGACCTCCAGGGCTCTTCCCACTGATCCTGGGGGCATCAGGACCTGGATAGGAGGGACAACATATGGAGGAACAAATCCCCTCCATTTTCCCCCTGCAGCCACTGAATGCCTATGGGAGGGAAAGGAGGAGAAGCAGGTTTTTAGTGGCTGCAGGAGAAAAATAGAGGGGATTTGTTCCTCCTATATGCCCCCCCATCCAGGTGTACATGGGCAACATGTGCACCATTGCAATTGTGACCTCTGTAGTTACGCCCCTGGGATGAGTGGCAGCAGTGGTGGTGGGGGATGGGATCAGTGGCAGCAGTGGTGGTTGGGTGCGGATAGGATCAGTGGCAGCGTTGGTGGTGGGGGGGATGGGATGAGTGGCAGCGGTGAGGGGGATGGGAACAGTGGCAAGGGTGGTGGTGGGGGGGGGGTGGGATAAGTGGTAGCGGGGATTGAATGGGATAAGTGGCAGAGGTGGTGGGGGAATGGGATCAGTGGCAAGGGTGGTGGTAGGGGGGGGTGGGATGGTGGGAGGGGGGAGTGGATGGTGAGTGGTAGTGGAAGGGGGCCATTGGATGAAATGAGTGGCAGCGGTGGTCAGTGGTGGGGGGATGGGACCAGTGG
The DNA here is from genome assembly GCA_028564925.1 of Lithobates sylvaticus. Taxonomy (NCBI): domain Eukaryota; kingdom Metazoa; phylum Chordata; class Amphibia; order Anura; family Ranidae; genus Lithobates; species Lithobates sylvaticus. The sequence goes on along the minus strand of CM053028.1, from coordinate 351,451,997 downwards.
TAGTTAAAGGGGGGATTGGGTGGGATGAGTGGCAGTGGTGGGGAGGGAATGGGATCAGTGGCAAGGATGGTGGTTGCGGGATGGGATCAGGGGCAGCAATGGTTGTGGTGGTGTTGGTGGATCAGTGGTGGTGGGTGTGTGTGTGGGGAAAAATAGTGGCGGTGGTGGTGTGGTGGGGGAAAATCAGTGGCAGTAGTGGTGGTGTGGGGGGTATCTGGGGCACTAGTGGTGGTGGTGGTGTGGTGGGGGGAATCAGTAGCAGTAGTGGTGTAGGAGGGTATCAGTGGCAGTAGTGGTGGTGGGGGGTATCAGTGGCAGTAGTGGTGGTGGTGGGGTATAAGTGGTAGTAGTTGTGGGGGGAATCAGTGGCAGTAGTAGTGGTGGTGGGGTATAAGTGGTAGTAGTTGTGGTGGGAATCAGTGGCAGTAGTAGTGGTGGAGGGTATCAGTTGCAGCAGTGGTAGTGGTGTGGGGGGGAATCAGTATATGATATGAGGGATGGGATCAGTGTCACTCATTTGCAGATTACTTGCAGATCACTTGCTTCCCCTGTGAGTGCAGGTGGATAGGATGGGCGGAGAGGGCGGAGACTGTGCCCGTGAGTGAAGGCGGATCGGGCTGGGACTGTGCAGTGTGCCCGTGAGTGCAGGTGAAGAGGATGGGTGGAGTGGGCGGGGACTGTGCATTGTGTCCATAAGTGTGGGCAGAGAGGATGGGTGGAGCGGGCGGAGACGATGGGTGGAGCGAGCAGGAAATGTGTGCCCATGAATCTCCTGGACGGCGGGCCCCCCTACGGTGGCGTAACTCAAGGGCCCAGTCGCAAGTGCGACTGCTGCAACCCTGGTAATTTTTCCACTGAATCCATGCTGATTACTGGTAATGATACAGTTTTCATTACTAAAACCTTGCATATAGTCCCTTATCATCCCCTCTAAGAGCTTGCATACTATTGATGTTAGGCTAGCTGGTCTGTAATTCACAGGGATGTATTTTGGCCCTTTTTTAAATATTGGAGCTACATTGGCTTTTCTCCAATCATCTGGTACCATTCCAGTAAGTAGACTGTCAGTAAAAATTAGGAACAATGGTCTGACAATTACTTAACTGAGTTCCCTAAGGACCCTCGGGTGCAAGCCATCTGGTCCCGGTGACTTATTAATGTTAGACTTGGGAAACGTATTCCTAATTCTGTCCGCTGTTAGCCATGAGGGTGCTTCCTGTGATGTGTCATGAGGATAAATTCTGCAGTTTTGGTTACTGAAGCCCCCCAATTCCCTCATAAAGACTGAGGAGAAGAATAAGTTCAATACCTTCGCCATCTCCCCATCATTTGTAACCAGATTTCCTTCCTCATTCTTTATGGGGCCAATATGGTCTGTTCTCCCTTTTTTACTGTTTATATACTTAAAGAATTACTTGGGATTTTTGCTCTCCTCCGCTATGTGTCTTTTGTGTTCTATCTTAGCCGCCCTAATTGCACCCTTACATTTCTTGTTGGATTCTTTGTAAATCTAAATGCTGATGATGATCCCTCAGCCTTGTATTTTTTGAAGGCCTTCGCCTTTGCATTTATATGCATTTTTACATTGGTGTTAAGCCATCCAGGACTTATGTTCAATCTTTTAACCACTTTTAGACCGGACCAATTTGCAGCCAAAGGACCAGGCCCCTTTTTACGATTCGGCACTGCGTCGCTTTAAACTGACAATTGCGCGGTCGTGCGACGTGGCTCCCACAACAAAATTGACATCCTTTTTTTCCCACAAATAGAGCTTTCTTTTGGTGGTATTTGATCGCCCCTGCGGTTTTTATTTTTTGCGCTATAAACAAAAAAGAGCGTAAATTTTGAAAAAGTTTAGGCCGATACGTATTCTTCTACATATTTTTGGTAAAAAAAATCGCAATAAGAGATTATTGATTGGTTTGCGCAGAAGTTATAGCGTTTACAAGATAGGGGATAGTTTTATAGCATTTTTGTTAATAATTTTTTTTTATTAGTAATGGCGGCGATCAGCGATTTTTATTGTGACTGCGACATTATGGTAGACACATCGGACATTTTTGACACATTTTTGGGACCATTGTCATTTATACAGCAATCAATGCTATTTAAATGCATTGATTCCTGTATAAATGACACTGGCAGTGAAGGGGTTAACCAGGGGGTGGCAGTGTAGGGGTTAAGTGTGCCTAGGGGTGTGTTTCTTACTGTGGGGGGGGCGTGGCTGTCAGCTAGTGAATGCTGATCTCTGCTCCAATCACAGGGAGCAGAGATCGGCGTCACTAGTTGCTAGGCAGAACGGGGGAGATGCTGTTTATTTCCGCAGCTCCCCGTTCTGCCTTCCCGTGAGACGATCGTGGGTGTCCCCGCGGCGATCGAGTCCGCGGGACACGCGACCGGCCTCACGGGGGTCCCGACCGGCGCGCTACCGATGGCATGGGCGGCATTAAGGAGGGACTTATATATACGCCCTCCTGCCTGTCCGTGCCATTCTGCCGACGTATATCATCGTGCGCCGGTTGGGAACCGGTTAAATGTATTTATATTTCTGTATCTGTGATCTTAGTATATATTGTTCTATGGTAGAATAGTTTATGTAACATGTATTGATTATCCCGACCTTAAACAACCACACATATGATTTGTACATTTTTAACTGTGTTTTTTTCTGATTTTTTATAATGTAGGAGTATGAACGGGATTATGACTTATGAACTAGGGTTTGAAAAATCTTTTTCCTGGTTAAAGGAGTACTGTTTACATAATCATACAGATTAATTTTTACTATGATTTTTTTGAAATATACAGTATCTCACAAAAGTGAGTACACCCCTCATATTTTTGTAAATATTTTATTATATCGTTTCATGACCAGGACTCCAGCAAAATGGCGGCTATATCATTTCCGGTCCTTTGGGATATGGCAACTGAAGTACGTCCGGTCACTTGAAAAATGGTGGTCTCAACAACTCAGTTCTTTCACAAAATGGGGGAAATGTCAGAGTCGTAACTTGCATAATGACAATAACTTGCATATAAGCCTTTTAAAATTATCACTTTTGATTTTTCATGTTAGTGTCCCATAGACTTTAACGGTGTTCCGGCGGCTTTCGAATTTGCCGCAAACCCTGTTAAGCATCTGTGGGGCATCCTCAAATGGAAGGTGGAGGAGTGCACGGTCTCTAACGTCCACCAGCTCTGTGATGTCATCGAACAGGCGAACACCCAATGTTTGAGCCGAATTTGCGCTCGACTCGAACATCGGGCTCATCCCTACTTGCAATGCTCCACTTTCTCCTGCACAATGCATTTGGTATAATTTGTGAACATCCCTGGGAGGATACAAAGCAACTAATGGTTGTAATCTAACCTAATCTAGATTACTTTCAAGGTGTTTGGATGTCTGTCCATGCTTTAAATAGTCAAATGCTGGTTATATAAGAATTCTTGGGATGTCAAAAAGACAGGACATTGCATTTTTCATTTTAGATATACGGTACATAAAATGATTAAAGATCATATTCACTATTAATGTTAGATAGGCCCTTATGCTGTATTTCTCTCTGTATAGTAATTTCTGAACTGTTATACAAAAGTCTGAAAATCAGTATATAGGTAATGTAAGCATATTCTAGTCCTCATAAGCTGGAAAGTGAGTTTAATGAATACTCTGGATTTATGACTCACTGTGGTAACCTATAAACACCAACTCTTTTACAGTTCTGATGAGGTGTTACATTAACACCTTCTCTCACCTTCCCCTGCTCACAATAAACTCAGTGCCTTAAATGACTAAGCTCCTGATAATCCAGTCAACACACAGCCTGAAAGACCCTGCAATCTCTTGAGCTTGTCTGATTTCCCATTAGAGCATTTGTCTGAGTAGCACGCCTACATACAGTAAGCCTCAGACCCTAGCTTATTCCTTAAGCTTAGATATGCATTTCAGCAACCCAGTGACAGACAGCATTTGAAAATTCATCATTCTGAATGTATCTCATTGGAAGCAATATGCTTTATGATTTTTTTTTTGATTTTGGTTGACTTCTCCACTTTAGAGGAGTAGAGTGTAATTTTCCTTTGTGTCACTTTCAGTGACTCCCAGGGTATCGCTGTGACCTGTGTATCTTTTCTGGAGGGAAGTCCCCTTTCACCAGTTTCTAGTGAATTTTCCACAGAAATATACAGAGAACGGATGCCATAAATGTGAAAATGGCTTAGGGCAAGAAGTGAGGGAAAATGCCCCCAGTGAGGACACAGACGGCAACAAAAAACAAGTCAAAATCAGTAATTCATTTTTTGGGGATTTTCACACATTAACGCTTAAAGAGGAAGTAAACCCTAATGGGTTTTACTTCCTCTTTGTTTTCCTCTGCAAAGGTAAAGCCTAATGGGCTACTATGTATCGCATAGTAGCCCATTATGTGTCACTTACCTGACACAGGAGCCTGCGATGTAAACGATGTCCCCTCTTCCACGAAGCGTCCATCTTCCATCCGGGTATCGTACGCACGTGGGGACCTGCCACTAACGGCATGAGCGCCGCTAGCAACGGAACACTCAGTGCGCCGTAGACATCGGTGCCTGTCTTTTGCAAATATCTCCTAAACCTTGTAGGTTTAGGAGATATTTCTTGCACCTACAGGTAAGCCTTTATCTAGGCTTACCTGTAGGTAAAAGTGTCTGTAAGGGTTTACAACCACTTTAACCGCTTCCCGACCGGTGAACGACGATGTACGTCGACAGAACGGCACGGACAGGCATAAGGACGTACAGATACGTCCCCTTTAAGATGCTATTATTTTCATTACATTTTTTGAAATAAAGTTGAATAATTTGGAGTGCGGCTATCCAGCTACATCTTTTCTACTTCAGTTCCTGTTGCAAACAGAGCCAGCACCCCGTGGGATTGTGGAGACAGCTGTTTTGGGAGAAGTCATTACCTTGGAGCGGTGATTCTTTGTATTTCTATCAGTCTGGACATTTGCTTCTTTGCCTGCTCAGGTATACTACCCCCTCAGCTTCTGTGTGAAGGATTTTATATCTTATCTCCACCGTATTCACTTTCATTCATCATTTTCTGTCATGGAAGACAGCATCATTGCACCTTCGGCTACAGACTTACATTTCAGCAGAACCCTTACAGCACCGGCCGACAATCCATTGCGATCGTCTCAGCTATAACACACCGTGTTACTGTCCCACAGTGATGATGTTTCTATGAAAGTGCTTTTCCGACGCCTGGAGAATCTCATGGCTAAGGAAATACGATCATTTTGGGATATCAATACCTTAACCGAATATGGTCATCTACAACAGATTCCCCGTGGGTTACGAATCAAAAAATTCCCTACATTTGATCTACACAATGATAAGTACAAAACTGAGTGGACCAATGCCTTGTCTGACTGCTCTTTTAAAGCAGTTATGCACTCTGTATAATTTTTTTTTTTTTTTGGGACGGAATATAAAGGATGCTTACCTTTATTGGGGGACCTGTTCCATCTTCCATCTCGATCGCCGCCGGTTTTCGTCCGATGAAGTTCCTCATCTTCTTGTTTTGTGCTGGGGGCCATCTTGCCTGTGGGCATGTGAAACACCCACAGGAACTTTAGATGGCCGAGCATGCACCGCCGTTACTCGCGCGTGCGCAGTAACGGCACATCTGCCGACATCTCACGAGATTTCGGCAGATGTGGCCGAAATCTCGCGAGATTTCGGAAGATGTGGCCGAAATCTCGCGAGATTTCGGAAGATGCCCGCACTGACTCCTGGGATCAATGATCCCAGGAGACAGTGCGGCGTGACGACGATCGACGCAGAGACCCCGCCTGCCGCCGAAGAGAGAGAAGACCGGAAGTCATCAATTACAAGGTTAAAAAAAAAAAACATTTCATTTAGTACTCTTTGCCTGATTTGGAAGGCAAAGAGATTTACTAAATGAATGGGTGCAGAACCGCTTTAAACTTATTCAGATAATTATTGATTCAAGGACTGAGGAACTCACCCGATTACGGGACGATATTTCTGTCATCCAACAGAGCTTGACACCTTTACAACAACATAAGGACTTTACTGGTTTAGACACTCGTCTAAAAAAAAACCTGGATAGATTGGAAAAAAGTGTCATCTCTGGAAAAAATGACAATAAAAACATGTCTGACACAAACCAATCCCATAAAAAATAATAAAAATAATAATATGTGATCTGAATAATAACCATAAAATTATTTCATAGATACCAAAATTGAATAAGTGATAAACCACAACCTAAATGTGGTAAGAAAAATATAAATAAAAATGAATGTGAGTAAGTCCAGTTATTGTCCCAAAAAACCAAGAACCAAAATAAATGTACTTGGAATAGACTCACCGGGCTAGCAGACAGACAGAGCAGCAAAGCAGAGGGCAGATATGCAGACAAACTGTGGTTCGGCAAGTAGGCACAAAAGCAGAGCTGAATAAACAAGCCAGTGGGATGAGAGGATCCAGGGAGCGATGCATGCACACAAGGCACAGTGATGTTCTTGGAGATATTGTACCGATAATAGAAGAGAGCAAATTTTAAAGTGTTGTAGAAGGATTTTTAAAATGCGCGCTCTGTGCTACTTACAGGATGCATAAAGGAAGGCAAACTTCCGCGGTTGCAGCTGGTTTAGCGTGCGCTCCACGGGAACAGGAAATGATCCTTGGCCGGAAATTACGTAGACGCGTTTCGCCCCTCCTCCGCCCCTCCTCCAGGGCGTCCACAAGGCGGAAAAAAGATTTGGAAAATGGGTTGGAGCTATTGGAAAAGAACAAGAACATAGTAATTAGGTCAGCCGACAAGGGCGGTGGAGTAGTAATATTCAACAAAAATGATTATCTAGATGAGCTCAATAGATTGGTTGGAGACCAAGATACCTACGAAAAACTAAAAGGAAAAATAAAGAAAGCAACAACTGATGGCATCTTGAAGAAAAAAGAAGCACGATATTTGATCCCAGATGCTCCTAGAGTTCCAGTGATATATCAGCTACCAAAATTACATAAAAATCCACTGAAGCCGCCTGCATATCTCAAGGATAGCAAGGATTTAATACAGCTTATTAGGCCAATGACCGTGGATGAGAACTGTATTCTAGCAAGTATAGACGTAAATTCTCTTTACACCAATATCCAGCAAGCCCATGCCCTACAGGCCGTTGATTGGGCATTGGGAAATCTTAATATTAAAGAAAAACAAAAAACATTCATTCTGCAAACCTTAGATCTGGCTATGAGTCATAATTTTTTCTGGCATGAAAAAGAATTTTTTAGACAAAAGAAGGGCGTCGCGATGGGGGCTAAATATGCCCCATCGGTTGCCAATCTTTTCATGAGCTTCTGGGAAAAGGAGGCCATTTATAGTCTAAACATCCCACAGCTGAAACTATATAGATGGATCGCAAGAATCTTTTAAATTTTTCCTGGATGGAATGAGTAATAATCCATTTGGCATTTCCTTCTCAGAAGTTTTTAGTGACAAGGAGATAAATTTCTTGGATCTGACAATCTTTAAGGAAGGAAATAAATTGTTCACACGCACATTTTTTAAAGATGTAGATAGGAATGGATACATTCCACTTACCAGTTGCCACCATCCCAGGTGGCTAGGCGGAATTCCTAAAAGCCAAATGCTCAGGGTCAGGAGAAATTGTAACAAGAAAGAAGATTACAACTCACAGGCGAACCTGATCCTAGAGCGGTTTCAAGATAAAGGATACAATCTGGAAGATCTCAAGCGGATTTAAGAGGATATTGGAGAAATGAATAGAGATGATTTATTTAGGAAGAAACCTAAAAAGCAACAAGATTTTGGCACAGCTTTTTTAACTGGATATAATCGCCAGTATAAAGAATTTGAGAAAATTATAAAAAAACACTGGCCTCTTTTAATGGAAGACAAAGAGCTAAAATCGGTATTACCCAGTCGGCCTAATTTTATTTACACCAAGCCTCCCACCCTGAGACTGCAATTGGCACATAATGTTGTGAACCCCCCAAAAAAATTGTTCACCTTTTTGGACCAGACAGGTTTTTACAGCTGTGGGAGATGCATGATGTGTAGAACATCAAAATTCAGGAAAAGAAAAATCATGCAGTTTAGCTCTTTTTCTACTGGAAAGTCTTATGAGATCAAAAAGTTTATCACGTGTGGGACCACGCACGTGACATATTTGCTTGCCTGCCCCTGTGGGCTCCAATATGTGGGGAGAACCACTAGACCACTGGGGGTGAGGTTGAGGGAGCATGTTAACAGAATTAGGAAAGGATACAAACACCACAGCCTCTCCAACCATTTCAGAATGTTCCATGATCGAGATCCTAGTGTCTTGACGTTCTGTGGAATTGACAAGGTGGAACAGCACTGGAGAGGTTCTAGCCTAAAACGTTCAATTTCCCAGAACGAGACACAATGGATCCATAGACTGCGGACTTTAAGTCCTTTGGGTATCAATATTGATTTGGATTTAAATTGCTTTTTGTCCAACTGGTAGTTTGGTCCCTCCCTATTTCTGGGCATTTCAGTTTTGTTTTATTATTTTTTTATTTTTTTTTATTTTTTTTTTATTTTTTATTTATATTTTTTTATTTTTATTTCTATTTTTATTTTTATATTTTATTTATTATTTATTTTTCTTATTATTATTTTTTACTTTCTTTTTCATTTTAATTTTATTTTCATTTCTATTTCTATTTTTATTTTAATTTTATTTTTATTTTTTTTTTTATTTTTTTAATTTAATTTAATTTTTATTTTCATTTCATTTTTATTTTATTTTATTTTTTATTTTATTTTATTTTAATTTTATTTTATTTTATTTATATTTTTTTATATTATTTATTTTTAATTATTTTTTCAGTTAATGTCCGGGAGAGGGATTTCCAAACTTTTGGGACAAATCAATTACTTTAATTTCAATTTTCATTTTAAAATAAGTTTTTAAGGGATAATATATTATACTGCAAGTTCAAATTCCTAATCCTGGGATTATGTTCTTATATATATGTAATTCTAATTACATTTTATATATATTTTTTAACAATTTTGCTTATTTACGGCATATTATATATTGTATACACTATGTGTTATTTGTTTTTACTGTACATTGTAATTGTCGGGGTTTACCCCCCTTTTTTTTTATCGCCAGCTTATTAAAGGCTTTATGCAAACTCATATGATGATCATGCAGGACAATAAGTGATCTTATCCCCTCTGATCATGTTTTGGCGTTTAGCTCCACCTGTTAAAAGGAGGGGTTTTCTGCTCTCCATCTAGCTACACCTGTTAAAAGGAGGGGTTTTCTGCTCTCCATCTAGTATAAATATCACATCCCTTTGGCCGGAAGTGATGTCTTTTGATGACGCCCTGGAGGAGGGGCGAAACGCGTCGACGTAATTTCCGGCCAAGGATCTAACCACTGACGCCACTTCCTGTTCCCGTGGAGCGCACGCTAAACCAGCTGCAACCGCGGAAGTATCTGAGAAGTTTGCCTTCCTTTATGCATCCTGTAAGTAGCGCAGAGCGCGCATTTTAAAAATCCTTCTACAACACTTTAAAATTTGCTCTCTTCTATTATCGGTACAATATCTCCAAGAACATCACTGTGCCTTGTGTGCATGCATCGCTCCCTGGATCCTCTCATCCCACTGGCTTGTTTATTCAGCTCTGCTTTTGTGCCTACTTGCCGAACCACAGTTTGTCTGCATATCTGCCCTCTGCTTTGCTGCTCTGTCTGTCTGCTAGCCCGGTGAGTCTATTCCAAGAAGGAGCTCATATGTACATTTATTTTGGTTCTTGGTTTTTTGGGACAATAACTGGACTTACTCACATTCATTTTTATTTATATATTTTCTTACCACATTTAGGTTGTGGTTTATCACTTATTCAATTTTGGTATCTATGAAATAATTTTATGGTTATTATTCAATCATGTCACTTATGTAATAATTTATCACACATATTATTTGATGCTAGTTTATTATTTTTTTATGGGATTGGTTTGTGTCAGACATGTAACCACTTCACACACATTATTGATGTTTGTCAATTTTGTGGGATCATTTATTATTTTGTCACAATTTTTGTTTGCCAGCGCTGTTTTATTGGTTTGAGCATTTTCTGAAGGTTATAGCACTTTCTTATCAGCAGCTGCACATTTTTTGTGTTTTCTTTTTCTCGTTCAAATATTGCACACGTCTATTCCAGCGCCGTTTCTTTGTTTATATATATGGAAGAAACCTACCTATGCAAACCGTTCCCGTAAACATCATTCACAGAAACGAGTTAGTTTCTCCGATTTGGATAATGACAGTATTAATGACACGCTTCCACTGCTTCCGATTCCTCTCCGGACCCTCCTGATCGGTCAACAAATGTTAAGCATCAGCTGGGTGTCATTAAAACACCCTGTTTAAACACGGGCGCACAGGGTTTCACCAAAAAGAAAAAGTTGAAACCTTCAAGAAAACAAGAAGGGGCGGCCAAAGACACAGACGGAGCAACCAAAGATCGTTACACACTGAGAGATCGGTTCCGGAAATAGTATCAAACGTGGTGAATTTGTCAAGCACGGTCCTGAATTCTGCTGAAATATCGCTGCTGTCTAAAGGACTGAATTTTTGTCCAGATAGACACTTTGACTTCGGGACAGTTTTGGATATGAATAAAGTTGTGCGTTCTCTCACCTTGAAAAAACACTATTTTGGTGGTACCGATGATGGGTCAGCTGTGGATTCTGGAGATCGCGATCCTGTGGCCGCTGCTATTATGGGTGAGTCTTGTTCCCCTCCCTCTAGCGTTTCTGAGCAATGTGCTCTTTGCGATTTGGAAGATTTGGTTATTGAGTCTGCACATCCCCCTATGGAGATGTTGGGTGGTCGCACTACCATTCCCGTTCGATCAAGGTCGGACTTCTACCCGATTGGCTCCAGGGGCAAGGATATGGACCTTTTTCAAAAGTTAGTGGAGAGGGACCTGACTCATTTGGCTTGCGGTCGCAGAAGTCGCTCCGGACCCAATAATTTATCTAGTGTTGAAAAAGAGGCTCTTACCCATCTGAGTGCCAGCAAAGATATTGTGATAAAAAATGCAGATAAGGGGGGCTCTGTTGTGGTGCTAGATTCATGTATGTATAGGGATGAAGCAATCCGCCAATTGTCGGATGACAAAACTTATTTGAAGCTAAAGGGGGATCCTACGTCCACCTTTAGGAAGGATCTTAATGCACTTTTGGACAGAGCAGTCACAGCAGGCATTTTCACTCAAGGTGAGAGAGATATGTTTATCCCTGACGCCCCGATTATGCCCATTTTTCATCATTTACCCAAGCTGCACAAGGGTTGTCAACCCTTGCTAGGCAGACCTATAGTGGCAGGCATTGGGTCACTGAATGAGCGCTTGGGTGAGTGGGTTGATTACCAGTTACAGCCACTGGTCTCTGATTTACCAGTTTTTTTGAGAGATACTAAGCAGCTTTTGTCTGACATTCAACCTATTAAATGGGATTCGGATTTTGTGTGGATTACCTGTGATGTGGCTAGCCTTTATTCATCTATCCCTCACTCCCTAGGAATTCAGGCCGTGGCCTTCTTTCTTAGACATCATAGCCAACACTCCTGGGTGCACCATGACCACCTCTATGACATTTCCAAAAACCACCCCACTAATGTGGCGAGGCACTGGAATCTTTGCCGTGATAAGGATGTCAGTGGCTTACGCATTCAGGGGGTTGAAAAAGTCACTTTATCTAAAAGAGGGGGTGATAGGTTTAGTCTGTTGTGCAAGAGGGAGGTTTATTGGATATTCCATCTCCATACGAGGCAGCCTATGGGCCTTAATTTTGAGTGGGACATTTCATTCTTTTATGAGTGAATTCTCCACATATTGACTGCCCATATTTACTAAGCCAATATGTATGGCTCCCATTTCACTGGTTGTCGGTCCGGTGCTGATTTGGTCCGTTTTTTTCACCTGGTTCTGCTGGGCTCATTTTATTATGTTTTTGCCAGAGTTTATTCACTATTTCCCATTTATTATAATTGCTTTACATTGAGGACAGGCTAATTATTCGATTGAGACTGTTTCTTGAATAGTGCTGTATGCACATATTGCAGCATTTTTCGCTGCAGAGATTATGAATATCAGTATTTTATGTGTTAATTAATACCCTATTGAACATATTTGTTATTCTTTTGATAATCACACACCTGATATATTATGTTAGGTGTGTGATCAACTAGCTGGGTACTTGCATCAGCTCCCCATACCTGTCGGTATAAGGATATACACATTTAATTCGTCTTTAGCCTTAGAATATCCGGTTTCGATTGTTCATTTGGTCTATTCCTATATTTATTTTTATTTTTTATCTTTCCTATCTATGCATTGTATCATAGGAGAAGGCCTAAATAGACACATCCAATAATGAGATATTTGCAATCTTACTATTATGCAGCTTTTTTTGGGATGTGTAATTTTTAGGGAATATTTGTGCTTTTCTCTGGCAGTTCTGATATTCAATGAGCCCCATGCATCGGCATGCACACACATTGAGAGTTTGTTTCTTTCTTTTTTCTGTGTGTCTGCCGATGCGTGCAATTTTTTTACATACAAAATGAAAAATGTTTTTACATATGTCATTTTTTTTTTTTTTTTTTTTTTAGGTTGCACCTGTACCTCTTCACCTAAAGATAAGATTCATCATGTTATTTATTTATTACCATTATGTATGCTTTCAACATGTCAGCTTGATTTAAGTGTTTTAGGTGAAAAAGGTATTTTCCTTCCATCCATTTAAATGTTACCTTCAGATTTTGGATGCTCACAGGTGCTTCCCTAATTGCCATCTTGTTATACACATATTTTATTCATTTGTTTAATTGCTTGTGTGTATATAGCTCTGTATGTATATTCTGCTCATTAGCTATGACTAAGCACTGTGTTCGGTGTGAAACATGTCAGCAGCTGTGCAGTTAGTCTGTACACAAGCCTAGATGCTATGATTTTATTAAATTTTTTGAAATAAAGTTGAATAATTTGGAGTGCGGCTATCCAGCTACATCTTTTCTACTTCCCTTTAAGATGCCGCCATGCCATCGAGCGCGCACCGGTCGGGACACCCGCGAGTCCGGTCGCAGGTTCCGCGAACTCGATCGCCGCTGGGATACCCGCGATCGTCTCACGGGAAGGCTGAACGGGGAGATGCGGAAATAAACAGCATCTCCCTGTTCTGCCTAGCAACTAGTGATGCCGATCACTGCTCCCTGTGATTGGAGCAGAGATCAGCATTCACTAGCTCACAGCCATGCCCCCCCACAGTTAGAAACACGCCTCTAGGAACACTTAACCCCTACACTGCCACCTAGTGGTTAACCCCTTCACTGCCAGTGTCATTTACACAGGAATCAGTGCATTTAAATAGCACTGATTGCTGTATAAATGACAATGGTCCCAAAAATGTGTCAAAAATTTCTGATGTGTCCGCCATAATGTTGCAGTCACAATAAAAAAATCGCTGATCACCGCCATTACTAGTAAAAAAAACAATTATTAATAAAAATGCTATAAAACTATCCCCTATTTTGTAAACGCTATAACTTCTGCGCAAACCAATCAATAATCGCTTATTGCGATTTTTTTACCAAGAATATGTAGAAGAATACGTATCGGCCTAAATTGAGGAAAAAAAATGTTTTTTTATATATTTTTGGGGGATATTTATTATAGCAAAAAGTAAAAAATAATGCATTTTTTTCAAAATTGTCGCAATTTTTTTGTTTATAGCGCAAAAAATAAAAACCGCAGGGGCGATCAAATACCACCAAAAGAAAGCTCTATTTGTGGGGGGAAAAGGACACCAATTTTGTTTGGGAGCAAGACCGCGCAATAGTCAGTTAAAGCATGCAGTGGTCTGGTCTTAAGCCAACAAAATGGTCCAGTCAGAAAGTGGTTAAAATGCCAGATTGATATTTATGGACAATTTTTGTTCAGAAAGTTGCGCCTATTTCCAGGAAAGTTGGGTGATCTTTGCACTAGTTTTGGTCCTATTTTTTATCAAGGTGAAAAAAATTTAGCAACATCTATTTTCAAATTGATTTAGCCAGTTCATAAATATTTTCCACTTCACCTTTAACCTGGAGTTAAATTCCACAGGAGAACGCTAAAGAAGATTTTTTTCTGAAAGTATTCCCTTCTTTTAATTTTTTTTTTTTGTATAGCTCGGTTTCTCTTATTCACTTTTTTTCCATCCTTTCTTGGCATTTTTTATCCCTTCTTTTTATTATTATATATTTGTTTTTTACTGTAGACATTCCAAGCATGTGTAACAAGGGTTAAGGGCAAAGCAGTTAGGCCCCTTTCACACCTAGGCGTTTTTCATGCGGTGCAGCGCTAAAAATAGCGCCTGTTCACCGCATGAAAAAATCCTGCCCCTTTAACTCCAGTGTGAAAGCCGGCGGGCTTTCACACTGGAGCGGTGTGCGCTAGCAGGATGACAAAAAAAGTCCTGCTAGCAGCATCTTTGGAGCGGGATAGGAGCGGTGTGTTCACCGCTCCTATACCGCTCCTTCCCATTGAATAGAATGGGACACCGCGGTGAAACCGCGGTAATACCGCCGCAAAGCGCCGCTCTGCGGGGGGTGTTTAACCCCTTTTCGGCCGCTCGCGGGGGTTAAAACCGCACCGCGAGCGGCCGAATACGGCGGTTAAAATGACGGTAAAGCAGCGCTAAATATAGCGCTGCTTTACCGTCACCGCGGCTCCCCGCCCCGGTGTGAAAGGGGCCTTAGTTAGCCTCTCTTTATAAATATGCCTGATAAAATTCACCCCATGCACAAATGTGCTATCTGTAGCTGAGTGAAATAATTGCCATCTTGTAAACGTCTCTTTTCCCTCTAAACCCTGTAAGCAATTATACATATAGTAACTAGGGATGAGCCGAACACCCCCGGGTTCGGTTCGAACCAGAACCTTCGAACGGACCGAAAGTTCGCGCGAATTTTCGAACCCTATACGTTATAATGGACGCGAACGTTCGAAATCAAAAGTGCTAATTACAACGGCCAATATGCATGTTAATGTCATAAAACAGGTTTGGGGACCCGGGTCCTGCCCCAGGGGACATATATCAATGCAAAAAGAACTTTTAAAAACTAACGTTTTTTCGGGAGCAGTCATTTTAATGATGCATAAAGTGAAAAAAAAAAAGTGACATTTTCCTTTAAATATGGTACCTGGGGGGTGTCCAAAGTATGCCTGTGAAGTGGCATGTGTTTCCCGTGTTTAGAACTGTCCTTGCACAAAATGACATTTGTAAAGGAAAAAAAGAAGCCATTTAAAACCACTTGCGGCTTTAGGTTTGATCTTAAGTAGAATCTGAACAGGTACATTATGAAGTGTAGCTCCATCCCAAAAAAATCTATTTTTAAGCTTTTTGGAGAACATAGGGAGGGGTTATCACCCCTGTAACATTTGCTGTCTTTGCACATCTGTTCAGAACATGTCACCTCACTTTCCGTCCCAATGATAAATGTTTTTGGAAAAGTGGGGTTTTAATTGAAACAAGGATTGGTGATAAAGTATCAGTAGAGAGGAGATACCTTTTTCCCAAATTAAATCTAACAGGATAGAATTTCCCTTCCTAGGGGTAGATTTCCTCTCACTTCCTGTTTTCTCTTTCCATTTGCAAGTAGGAGTCGTTTGTAAGTTGGATGTTTGAAAGTAGGGGCCTGGCGTATATACTCTGCAGAAATTTGCCCTATTAGATGTTGGTGTAGCCACAAGACTGGTGGGCACAGGAATGGGCCCTGCTGTGAGTTAATAGATCAAGATTTGTAATTGCATGCACCTGTTGAACAGGGCAGAAAAATTGGGGGGGTGGTGGTGGTGGTGGTGGTGGTGGACGGTTTTGCCACAAGACTGTAAGCTCTCACAGTTACTCTTGGTGGGCGCAGGAATGGGCCCTGCTGTGAGTTATTAGATCAAGATTTGTAATTGCAAGCACCTGATGAACAGGGCAGAAAAATTGGGCCTTTGGCGGTGGTGGTGGACGGTGTTGCCACAAGACTGTAGGCCCTCATAGTTACTCTTGGTGGGCGCAGGAATGGGCCCTGCTGTGAACTATTAGATCAAGATTTGTAATTACCCGCCCCTGTTAAACAGGGGCTGAAAAATTGTGCCTTAGGCACTGGTGCTGGTGCCACAACACTGCAACCCCTCACAGAGACTGTACTTGGAGCACAGCAGTCACACGTGTTGCGAAGCATTTTTTTTTTAAAAAATTGTAAGTACACGCCCCTGTTAAACAGGGGCTGAAAAATTGTGCCTTAGGCACTGGTGCTGGTGCCACAACACTGCAACACGGCCCTCACAGAGACTGTACTTGGAGCACAGCAGTCACACGTGTTGCGAAGCATTTTTTTTTTTAAAAAAATTGTAAGTACACGCCCCTGTTAAACAGGGGCTGAAAAATTGTGCCTTAGGCACTGGTGCTGGTGCCACAACACTGCAACACGGCCCTCACAGAGACTGTACTTGGAGCACAGCAGTCACACGTGTTGCGAAGCATTTTTTTAAAAAATTGTAAGTACACGCCCCTGTTAAACAGGGGCTGAAAAATTGTGCCTTAGGCACTGGTGCTGGTGGCATGGATCATCGAGGAGGAGGAAGAGGATAGTCAGTGAACATAAGAGGACAGTCACTCAGCATCAGCATAGGCAGTCTTGAAGGGATGTGACATTAAAAATTATTCGGTTATATCCGCCTCAGGTGCCTGGTAGCTGGTGGTGATCCAAGACTGATTCATTTTGATGAATGTCAGTCGATCAACCGAGGCGGTGGACAGGCGCACCCTATGATCAGTCACAAATCCTCCAGCAGCACTGAATGTGCGTTCGGAAAGAACGCTGGAGGCAGGACAGGCCAGTAGCTCAATTGCATACTGTGCAAGCTCTGGCCAGTGATCCATCCTCAGGACCCAGTAAGCCAGAGGATTTTCGGTGGGAAAGGTGTCCAAGTCTGACCTTGCCCCAAGGTATTCCTGCACCATGTATATCAGACGCTGGCGATGGTTGCTGGAACCGATCATACCTTGGGGCTGCGGACTAAAAAATTGTCTGAACGCATCGGTCAGACGTCCACCTTCCCCACCGCTCCTTCTGCCACTGACCGAAGCCTCAGCAACTCGTCGCCCAGGACCAGGAGTTTGTAGCCTCCCAGTTTCTGGGAACGCGTTGCACAGACCTTTCTGCAAGGCCTCCCTGAGATGTCTCATCCTCTGCTCCCTCTGCGACGGCAAGATAAGGTCCGCAACCTTACCCTTGTACCGCGGATCAAGGAGAGTGGCCAGCCAGTAATGGTCCCTCTCCTTGATCCGAAGAACACGAGGATCCTTCCGCAGGGTTTGCAGGATCAGGGAGGCCATGCAGCGTAGGTTAGCTGAGGCATTCGGTCCGGAGTCTTCTGGGTCACTGAGGATGACATGATCGCCAGCCACCTCCTCCCAGCCACGTACAAGTCCACTGGCTTGTTGGGACTGTACATCATCCCTAAAAGACTGCTGCTGCTGATGCTGAGTGCCAGGCTCCACCTCCATGCTCACACAATCCTCCTCCTCCTCCTCCTCCTCCTCCTCCTCATCCTCTTCCTGTGTGATGGGTGGGACAGAAGGAACACTGTCCGGATAAAGGGGGCCTTGAGAGGCAAGGAAGTCCTCCTCTTCCTGCCTCTGTTCTGCCTCAAGTGCCCTGTCCATTATCCCACGCAGCGTATGCTCCAACAGGTGGACAAGAGGGACAGTGTCACTGATGCATGCACTGTCACTGCTCACCATCCTCGTGGCCTCCTCAAATGGTGAGAGGACAGTGCATGCATCCCTGATCATGCTCCACTGACGTGGGGAAAAAAAACCAAGCTCCCCTGACCCTGTCCTGGTGCCGTAGTCGCAAAGGTACTCATTGATGGCCCTCTGCTGCGTGTGCAGTCGCTGCAGCATGGCCAACGTTGAGTTCCACCTGGTGGGCATGTCAGATATTAGGCGGTTCTTGGGCAGGTTCAGCTCCTTTTGCAGCTCAGTCAGCCGAGCACTGGCATTATAAGATCGGCGGAAATGCACACAGACTTTCCTGGCCTGCCTCAGGACATCCTGTAAGCCTGGGAACCTGCCCAAGAACCGCTGCACCACCAGGTTGAGGACGTGAGCCATGCAGGGCACATGGGTGAGCTGCCCCTGTCGCAGGGCGGAGAGGAGGTTGGTGCCATTGTCAGAAACGACCATTCCTGGCTTAAGCTGACGTGGCGTCAACCACCTCTCGGCCTGCCCCTGCAGAGCTGCCAGAACCTCTGGCCCAGTGTGGCTCCTGTCCCCCAAACACACCAGCGCAAGCACGGCATGGCATCTTTTTTGCCTGCGTACTTGCGTAGCCCCTTGTACGCCTACGGAGCACCGCTGGTTCCAAGGACAGAGCACTGGAGGAAGAAGAAGAGGAGGGGGTGGAGGAGAGAGGTGTGTCACAACCAGTAGCAGTAGTCGCGTTTTGGAGGCGTGGTGGCGGAACAACCTCCAACACTACTGCACCTTGTCCTGCATCCCTCCCAGCTGCCAATAGAGTGACCCAATGGGCCGTGAAAGAAAGGTACCGTCCCTGTCCATGCCTGCTGGACCATGAGTCAGCGGTAATATGCACCTTACCGCTGACCGCCCTGTCCAGCGAGGCATGGACATTGCCCTCCACATGCCGGTAGAGAGACGGAATCGCCTTCCGCGAGAAAAAGTGGCGTTTGGGAACCTGCCACTGAGGAACCGCACATTGAACAAACTCACGGAAGGGGGCCGAGTCTACCAACTGAAAAGGCAGCAGTTGAAGTGCTAGCAATTTAGCAAGGCTAGCATTCAACCGCTGGGCATGTGGATGGCTGGGAGTGTACTTCTTTCTACGGTCCAGCAGCTGGGGCAGGGAAATTTGCCTGCTGCATTCGGACGTCGGTGTACTGCAAGTACTTGGTTGTGACACACCGAATTCTACACCTTCAGTCCTCTCAGAGCAGCTTTCAGAGAGGACTGAAGGTGTAGTGGGGATGGAGATCCCAGCTGAGGAGGAGCAAGGAGAGGTCCGCTTAGTTCTTTGGTGTGGGTCTTTTATGTGTGCCTGCCAACGAGCTGCATGGCAGGTCGCCATATGTCTGGTCATGCTTGTCGTGCCCAAGCGGCTGATGTTTTGGCCACGCGAGATACGCTTGAGACAAATATTGCAAATAGCAGTGGTGCGATCTGCTGCACTCGTCTCAAAAAAGGCCCACACCAAAGAACTTTTCTGATAACGTGCAGAGGCAGCGCCCTGCACAGGCGGAGCTCTGCGGTGTTGTACAGTTGCTGTGCTGGCCTCTACCTGGCCTCCCAGGGGGCATCCTGCCTCGTTGGACATGTGACGCCGCATCCTCCTCCTCCTCGTCCTCCTCCTCATCCTCTCTCCCTTGAGGCACCCACGTGGAGTCAGTGACCTCATCATCCCCTCCCTCTTCACCACTAGAGCAAACCTGGCAGTAAGCTGCAGCTGGTGGAACTGTACTGCCAGATTCCTCAAGCTGGGTATCGTCATCCGAGCCTTCGAATCGTTGGGCATCCTCCTGGAGCATGTACCCAACACTGTGCTCAAAGAGTTCGGGGGACTCCTCAGGAGGACATGGTGGGTCTAGGGAAGGGGTGGCTGATGATGCTCTGTCAGTACCCTGAGCCTGGGTGAGAGAGGATGAGGAGGATGAGGAGGGCTTGGTCATCCATTCTACCAAGCCTTCAGCATGATGCGGCTCCACATGTCCAGCTGCCGAAAACAAAGACGCGCGTGTCCCATGGCCACGTGCTGATGACGATGCACGACCACGTCCACGTCCACGGCCACGTCCACTAGAAACAGAGCCTGCCTGCCCTGTGTTCTTGGCTCTGCACGCTCTGCCTCCCCTTGGCGGTCTTCCAGCCATTGTAGTCGGTAGTCCTGTGGGTGCTGCTGAAGAAAATATAGGAGCTCTGTGTGATGCCACTAACACACTAGAAGTCCTATGGGTGCTTCTGCAAAGAAAATAGAGGAGCTCTGTGTGATGCCACTAACACACTAGAAGTCCTGTGGGTGCTTCTGCAAAGAAAATAGAGGAGCTCTGTGTGATGCCACTAACACACTAGAAGTCCTGTGGGTGCTTCTGCAAAGAAAATAGAGGAGCTCTGTGTGATGCCACTAACACACTAGAAGTCCTGTGGGTGCTTCTGCAAAGAAAATAGAGGAGCTCTGTGTGATGCCACTAACACACTAGAAGTCCTGTGGGTGCTTCTGCAAAGAAAATAGAGGAGCTCTGTGTGATGCCACTAACACACTAGAAGTCCTATGGGTGCTTTTGCAAAGAAAATATAGGAGCTCTGTGTGATGCCACTAACACACTAGAAGTCCTGTGGGTGCTCTGCAAAGAAAATAGAGGAGCTCTGTGTGATGCCACTAACACACTAGAAGTCCTGTAGGTGCTTCTGCAAAGAAAATAGAGGAGCTCTGTGTGATGCCACTAACACACTAGAAGTCCTGTGGGTGCTTCTGCAAAGAAAATAGAGGAGCTCTGTGTGATGCCACTAACACACTAGAAGTCCTGTGGGTGCTTCTGAGAAGAATATAGAGGAGCTCTGTGTGATGCCTCTAACACACTAGAAGTCCTGTGGGTGCTTCTGCAAAGAAAATAGAGGAGCTCTGTGTGATGCCACTAACACACTAGAAGTCCTGTGGGTGCTTCTGCAAAGAAAATAGAGGAGCTCTGTGTGATGCCACTAACACACTAGAAGTCCTGTGGGTGCTTCTGCAAAGAAAATAGAGGAGCTCTGTGTGATGCCACTAACACACTAGAAGTCCTTAGGGTGCTTCTGCAAAGAAAATAGAGGAGCTCTGTGTGATGCCACTACACACTAGAAGTCCTGTGGGTGCTGCTCTGAAAAGAATATATAGGAGCTCTGTGTGATGCCACTAACACACTAGAAGTCCTGTGGGTGCTTCTGAGAAGAAAATATAGGAGCTCTGTGTGATGCCACTAACACACTAGAAGTCCTATGGGTGCTTCTGCAAAAAAATAGAGGAGCTCTGTGTGATGCCACTAACACACTAGAAGTCCTGTGGGTGCTTCTGCAAAGAAAATAGAGGAGCTCTGTGTGATGCCACTAACACACTAGAAGTCCTGTGGGTGCTTCTGGAGGAGCTGCTTCTGCAAAGAAAATCCTATAGGAGCTCTGTGTGATGCCACTAACACACTAGAAGTCCTGTGGGTGCTTCTTCTGCAAAGAAAATAGAGGAGCTCTGTGTGATGCCACTAACACACTAGAAGTCCTGTGGGTGCTTCTGCAAAGAAAATAGAGGAGCTCTGTGTGATGCCACTAACACACTAGAAGTCCTGTGGGTGCTTCTGCAAAGAAAATAGAGGAGCTCTGTGTGATGCCACTAACACACTAGAAGTCCTGGGGGTGCTTCTGAGAAGAAAATATAGGAGCTCTGTGTGATGCCACTAACACACTAGAAGTCCTATGGGTGCTTCTGCAAAGAAAATAGAGGAGCTCTGTGTGATGCCACTAACACACTTCAAGTCCTATGGGTGCTTCTGGGAATAAAATATAGCTCTGTGTGTGTTATGGGACTAACACACTTCAAGTCCTATAGGTGCTCTGGGAAGAAAATATAGCTATGTGTGTGTAATGGGACTAACACACTTCAAGTCCTATAGGTGCTTCTGGGAAGAAAATATAGCTCTGTGTGTGTGATGGGACTAACACACTTCAAGTCCTATAGGTGCTTCTGGGAAAAAAATATATAGCTCTGTGTGTGTGATGGGACTAACACACTTCAAGTCCTATAGGTGCTTCTGGGAACAAAATATAGCTCTGTGTGTGTGATGGGACTAACACACTTCAAGTCCTATAGGTGCTTCTGGGAAGAAAATATAGCTCTGTGTGTGTGATGGGACTAACACACTTCAAGTCCTATAGGTGCTTCTGGGAAGAAAATATAGCTCTGTGTGTGTGATGGGACTAACACACTTCAAGTCCTATAGGTGCTTCTGGGAAGAAAATATAGCTCTGTGTGTGTGATGGGACTAACACACTTCAAGTCCTATAGGTGCTTCTTGGGAAGAAAATATAGCTCTGTGTGTGTGATGGGACTAACACACTTCAAGTCCTATAGGTGCTTCTGGGAAGAAAATATAGCTCTGTGTGTGTGATGGGACTAACACACTTCAAGTCCTATAGGTGCTTCTGGGAAAAAATATAGCTCTGTGTGTGTAATGGGACTAACACACTTCAAGTCCTATAGGTGCTTCTGGGAACAAAATATAGCTCTGTGTGTGTGATGGGACTAACACACTTCAAGTCCTATAGGTGCTTCTGGGAACAAAATATAGCTCTGTGTGTGTAATGGGACTAACACACTTCAAGTCCTATAGGTGCTTCTGGGAAAAAAAATATAGCTCTGTGTGTGTGATGGGACTAACACACTTCAAGTCCTATAGGTGCTTCTGGGAAGAAAAATATAGCTCTGTGTGTGTGATGGGACGAACACACTTCAAGTCCTATAGGTGCTTCTGGGAAAGAAAATATAGCTCTGTGTGTGTGATGGGACTAACACACTTCAAGTCCTATAGGTGCTTCTGGGAAGAACATATAGCTCTGTGTGTGTGTACTAACACACTTCAAGTCCTATAGGTGCTTCTGTAATGGGACTAACACACTTCAAGTCCTATAGGTGCTTCTGGGAACAAAATATAGCTCTGTGTGTGTGATGGGACTAACACACTTCAAGTCCTATAGGTGCTTCTGGGAAAAAAAATATAGCTCTGTGTGTGTAATGGGACTAACACACTTCAAGTCCTATAGGTGCTTCTGGGAACAAAGTATAGCTCTGTGTGTGTGATGGGACTAACACACTTCAAGTCCTATAGGTGCTTCTGGGAACAAAATATAGCTCTGTGTGTGTGATGGGACTAACACACTTCAAGTCCTATAGGTGCTTCTGGGAACAAAATATAGCTCTGTGTGTGTAATGGGACTAACACACTTCAAGTCCTATAGGTGCTTCTGGGAACAAAATATAGCTCTGTGTGTGTGATGGGACTAACACACTTCAAGTCCTATAGGTGCTTCTGGGAACAAAATATATAGCTCTGTGTGTGTGATGGGACTAACACACTTCAAGTCCTATAGGTGCTTCTGGGAACAAAATATAGCTCTGTGTGTGTGATGGGACTAACACACTTCAAGTCCTATAGGTGCTTCTGGGAACAAAATATAGCTCTGTGTGTGTAATGGGACTAACACACTTCAAGTCCTATAGGTGCTTCTGGGAAGAAAATATAGCTCTGTGTGTGTAATGGGACTAACACACTTCAAGTCCTATAGGTGCTTCTGGGAAGAAAATATAGCTCTGTGTGTGATGGGACTAACACACTTCAAGTCCTATAGGTGCTTCTGGGAAAAAAAATATAGCTCTGTGTGTGATGGGACTAACACACTTCAAGTCCTATAGGTGCTTCTGGGAACAAAATATAGCTCTGTGTGTGTAATGGGACTAACACACTTCAAGTCCTATAGGTGCTTCTGGGAACAAAGTATAGCTCTGTGTGTGTAATGGGACTAACACACTTCAAGTCCTATAGGTGCTTCTGGGAACAAAATATAGCTCTGTGTGTGTGATGGGACTAACACACTTCAAGTCCTATAGGTGCTTCTGGGAAAAAAAATATAGCTCTGTGTGTGTAATGGGACTAACACACTTCAAGTCCTATAGGTGCTTCTGGGAAAAAATATAGCTCTGTGTGTGTGATGGGACTAACACACTTCAAGTCTATAGGTGCTTCTGGGAACAAAATATAGAGCTGTGTGTGTGATGGGACGAACACACTTCAAGTCCTATAGGTGCTTCTGGGAACAAAATATAGCTCTGTGTGTGTGATGGGACTAACACACTTCAAGTCCTATAGGTGCTTCTGGGAACAAAGTATAGCTCTGTGTGTGTGATGGGACTAACACACTTCAAGTCCTATAGGTGCTTCTGGGAAGAAAAATATAGCTCTGTGTGTGTGATGGGACTAACACACTTCAAGTCCTATAGGTGCTTCTGGGAAGAAAAATATAGCTCTGTGTGTGTAATGGGACTAACACACTTCAAGTCCTATAGGTGCTTCTGGGAAGAAAGTATAGCTCTGTGTGTGTGTAATGGGACTAACACACTTCAAGTCCTATAGGTGCTTCTGGGAACAAAATATAGCTCTGTGTGTGTGATGGGACTAACACACTTCAAGTCCTATAGGTGCTTCTGGGAACAAAATATAGCTCTGTGTGTGTAATGGGACTAACACACTTCAAGTCCTATAGGTGCTTCTGGGAACAAAATATAGCTCTGTGTGTGTGATGGGACTAACACACTTCAAGTCCTATAGGTGCTTCTGGGAACAAAATATAGCTCTGTGTGTGATGGGACTAACACACTTCAAGTCCTATAGGTGCTTCTGGGAACAAAATATAGCTCTGTGTGTGTGTGATGGGACTAACACACTTCAAGTCCTATAGGTGCTTCTGGGAAGAAAAATATAGCTCTGTGTGTGTGTAATGGGACTAACACACTTCAAGTCCTATAGGTGCTTCTGGGAAGAAAAATATAGCTCTGTGTGTGTAATGGGACTAACACACTTCAAGTCCTATAGGTGCTTCTGGGAACAAAATATAGCTCTGTGTGTGTAATGGGACTAACACACTTCAAGTCCTATAGGTGCTTCTGGGAAGAAAATATAGCTCTGTGTGTGTAATGGGACTAACACACTTCAAGTCCTATAGGTGCTTCTGGGAACAAAGTATAGCTCTGTGTGTGTGATGGGACTAACACACTTCAAGTCCTATAGGTGCTTCTGGGAACAAAATATAGCTCTGTGTGTGTGATGGGACTAACACACTTCAAGTCCTATAGGTGCTTCTGGGAAGAAAATATAGCTCTGTGTGTGTGATGGGACTAACACACTTCAAGTCCTATAGGTGCTTCTGGGAACAAAATATAGGAGCTCTGCCTGCCTGCCACGAACACACTACAAGTCCTATAGGTGCTTCTGGTAACAAAAATATAGGAGCTCTGCCTGCCTGCCACTAACACACTACAAGTCCTATAGGTGCTTCTGGTAAACAAAATATAGGAGCTCTGCCTGCCTGTCACTAACACACTACAAGTCCTATAGGTGCTTCTGGTAACAAAATATAGGAGCTCTGCCTGCCTGCCACTAACACACTACAAGTCCTATAGGTGCTTCTGGTAACAAAATATAGGAGCTCTGCCTGCCTGCCACTAACACACTACAAGTCCTATAGGTGCTTCTGGTAACAAAATATAGGAGCTCTGCCTGCCTGTCACTAACACACTACAAGTCCTATAGGTGCTTCTGGTAACAAAATATAGGAGCTCTGCCTGCCTGCCACTAACACACTACAAGTCCTATAGGTGCTTCTGGTAACAAAATATAGGAGCTCTGCCTGCCTGTCACTAACACACTACAAGTCCTATAGGTGCTTCTGGTAACAAAATATAGGAGCTCTGCCTGCCTGCCACTAACACACTACAAGTCCTATAGGTGCTTCTGGTAACAAAATATAGGAGCTCTGCCTGCCTGCCACGAACACACTACAAGTCCTATAGGTGCTTCTGGTAACAAAATATAGGAGCTCTGCCTGCCTGCCACGAGCACACTACAAGCCCCTCTTTGTCAATCAATCTTTGTAACTGAATCTATCTAACTCAATCTCTGCAAGTGAATCTCTCTCTCTATCTATCTAAATGCAGCAGAGTGTCACAGGAACAGCCTGCTCAATCTGCGCCGGAACAGCATGTGACCGGCGCAGACGGCGTGGCGGCGTTTTATAGGGGGGGGCGTGTACTACAGCCCCTGAGCTGTAATTGGCTACAGGCGTCCTGCCTGTAGCCAATTATGGCTCTTCGAGTTTCCGGGGCTGTGATTGGCCAAGCATGCGGGGTCACAGTGCATGCTTGGCCAATCATCAGCCAGCAATGCACTGCGTCGGCCGCGCCGGCCGCAATGCAATCCAGCCACTCCCGCCTCCTCCACAGCCCAACACTCCAAAGAGCACTGGAGGGGCAGAGCAGAAAGCTGGTGACTGACAGTCACCACTCTCTGCTCACGGAAAAAAAAACAAGAATTGAGTGATCAGCGGCCTTTGAACTCTTAGTTTTCAGTGTAAAGGTGGTGGGGAACAGATGCAGCATCGGATTACTGCTTATTTTATCCTGAACTTTTCTTTTTAAAGAATTTTATTCAATGCCCCATTCGATAAGGGGAAAATAAGATGGCCTGTGCCAGTCCCTTGTTTCAGTTATGTTCAGTGCCTATCTGGTGATGGATGCATCATAAGGTTGTCCATTTTGCTGAAAACCTTTTTTCCTGTGTTCATAATGCTATAATACAACAGACACACATATGATGCCTGTGACTACATATTCTTGTTAGACAACCTCTGCACAGAAAACCACCTGTTTTCTCCTAAATACCCTGGTCTGGTTGGGGGCAGTGAGCCCCAGGAGCCCACTACCACTCCCTTGCACATCCAAGTTAAAAGAAACGTGTTGCACAATGACATCCTGGAACTCCAGTCAAGTTTATGGAGCAGGTAAAAGTAACATATAGCACACACTGTTCTCCTCCTTCAAAAGGCCACACCTCTAATGTGTTTTACCCATTAACGGGCTTAGTCAAATTGGGCCGCACTGTATTGCAACCAGGAACCAGTACCCACAGCCAGTGATTCATCCTGACTAGCTCATCTTTCTCTGCCTCTTTTGTCTTACTATTGGCTAGTAAGGCTAGCAGAGCAAATTCAGAAGTGACTGTGCAATGTCACATCCCTTAAGAGACATATAATAGATATTATCAAATAATGGGATTTGTAGGCATACCAACTGAGATAAACTATATATATATATATATATATATATATATATATATATATATATATATATATATATATAGGAATATATATATAGGAAAGTGTAAAAATGAGTGCGCATGCGCGCGGGCACGGAAACGGACATGTTCGGAACCTGCTCCGCACGCCGCCGGGGTTTCCGTCTCTCGGATAGCATTGGGAGAACCGTCAATTAGACCTGCTAGGTATCATTCACAACATGAGGAGACAGGGAGGAGGGCGGACTAAGAAAAAACCTCCGCAGCTCGCTCAATCCTCCCGTTTGGGAGACAAAGCACGGGGAGATTATACAGCTGCCTCTAACAAGATGGCGTCAGCCGGCCGATACGACCACTACGCAGCAAGTGAGGTGAGCGGACAACTGACAGACTTAGCCCTCCTCACACAGGGATTTAAATCTCTTCATAGCCCAGGTCCCTCACAGATGAACCATAAAAGAGATTCATTCCCTTTACAGTATCAGGGGGATATAATAGTGCCTCAAGCAGCTACATCTTCTTCCCCTGCTTATTTGAATAAGGATTTAGGCTGTCCTGACTCTCTTAATTCATCCCTGAGCAGCAGTATGGCGGAGATGGCTAACCTGGCTATAGTCCAGAATTGCATGGGGGGTAATAATCCACCATCACTCCCAGCGGCATGTTCAGATGATTCTTTCCTGTTAAGCCGTTTTTCCACCTTACTACATCAAGAGTTAACTACCGCCTGCAAATCTATTACTTCAGAAATGAGACGTGACTTTAATAGTATTGGAGTACGTCTAGACGCTATAGAATCCAAGATGGATGGTACAGTAAGCAAGGTTAATCAGAATTCAAACATGATTTCTTCGCTTCAATATCAACTAGACCAGGCAAACGCTAACATTTTAGACCAGGAAAACAGGTCCAGAAGATATAATTTTAGGATAAGAGGACTACCTGAATCAGTGACCGATCTCGAAAATGCAGTACATACCTTGTTGCGAGACTTAATCCCTGAAATCGCACCGCACCACATGGAAATCGATCGTTTACATCGTGCTTTAGCTGCCCCCAGACAAGATGGCCTACCTAGGGACATCTTAGTAAATCCACATTTCTATAACATTAAAGAGAAAGTTATGTCATTGGCTCGCATCAGGGGTAATATTACCCTTTTGGGCCATCCTATACAGATTTTTGCTGATATTTCTCAAGTTACCATACAAAAAAGGCGAACATTGAAACCGCTCTTAGCCCATCTAACTAATCACCAAATCAAATATCGATGGTCGTTTCCTTTTCGTTTGTCCTTCACTTACAAGGGTAGAGCATATTCCTTTGTCAACTTTCAAGATGGGGAAAATATCCTCACTAGCCTGGGATTAATCTCTAAGGAACCCATCTCTACTTCAGCTCATCGGTCTGATACCCGCCCATTATCTCCATTGTGGGATCTGCGACAGTGATCTTCATCCAAAGATTTTCATCCTCCGAAGGGGCCTGAGGGATGACTACGGCGACGTCTTCATGTGAAAATTACCCTAAGAGATTGTCCGGTTTCACCGAACAAGAAAGGAAAAGTGCGCTCCCACTGATTCATTTGAAGATTATTGCACTTAGTTATAATAAATTTTTTTGTGTTTTTTTAATTTTCAAATGGTTTTTGAGGAGATCACTCCTATTTAAACATCTTGTGGAGTACATTTGATCTCATACTAGGTTGATATGGCGTTGTTCTCTCCTCCTCAAGTTTATTTACTTTACTCCGACTGTATTGCCGGTGTCCCCATATTTTTTATATATTAGATGGGAATCCCCGGGGGTGGAACCACATGCCACTGGTTTGTGAGATTGCTGTTACCTATCTGGTAACTTCAACCTCATACTACACAATGGGAATCTTTATTTCCCGGACCTCCAGGTTATTGTTGCTATTGCATATGCTGTTACAGTATCTATATTTTCAGGTTGAAGGTATATGTCGGTCCAATATACTTCTTCCTGATATTAACCCCTGTTTCTTTCTTTTTTTCTTTTTTCCTGTCATATCCCATCTTCGAGTGCACCCCTGATCGTGATATCCTCAGGTCTCAACAATGCTGCAAAATATGATATGGTGATGGTGTTCTATAAAAAAAGGCGAGTACAGTCTATCGAATCAATATGTTGAAAGTTCATCTCTCTCATACTCAAGTACTAACTCACAATGTTCAGGGCCTGAATTCCCCTACAAAACGTGCCCTGGCCTTTCAATCATATTACAAATTGAATATAGACATCCTGCTTCTTCAGGAGACTCATTTCTCCTGCACGTCCACACCCAAATATTTGAATGCTAAATATCCTACATTTTATCTATCTAATGGGCCTGAGAAAAAAGGGGTAGTGGCAATTTGCATTGCAAAAAATATTCCATTTATTCCAATCAAAGTTCTATCAGATAAAGAAGGAAGATACCTTATGGCAGTGGGATATATAAATGATCGTATAATAACACTAGTCTCATACTATGCCCCTAATACGGGTCAAATAAACATTTTTGAGGACATGTTTGAAACATTAATTCCACATATGCAGGGTTGTATATTATTAGGGGGAGATAGTAATGTTTCTTTGGACCAGACCCTAGATAGAACCAATTCCCATAAACCTGTTTTGAAACATACCCCCAAGCAAGGGTGTAAATTGGCTCGGTTGTTACATCATTATGATCTTATAGACATCTGGAGAGACCTCAATCCCTTCACCAGAGATTACACTCACTACTCCCATGTCCACAAGACGTATTCGGGTATTGACCATTTCTTCACACTCTCGTCTCTCCTTCCCTCAGTGGTCACAGCTAAAATATTGTCCTCTTCATGGTCAGACCACTCTCCGGTTAAAATCTCTCTTGCTGACCTATGGACAAAACCTAAACCTTCAGCGTGGCGCTTGAATGTTTCGCTATTAAATGACCCTATCATATTTTCTGAAATTGAGACTGCTCTAAGACATTTTTTTTCTGATAATAAAACCATTGATACCTCCCCTTCTATTAATTGGACAGCTCATAAAGCCGTGATTCACGGCCTATTAATTCAAATAGCCTCTAGGACCAAACGAAATTACAACAAACAATTACAACAACATGAGAAGGAACTGCAAAGCATTATTCAGGAACAAAAATCTAATCCTAAACAGGACTTGCGAAGTAAGATTGATAAAGCGCGCACTGCATTAAATATTTGTCTCACTACTAGAGCTGAGAAATATTTACGTTGGTCTAGACATCGCTTCTATACGATAGGCCCTCTACGTTATTAGCCAGGAAACTTACCCCTAGACCTTATAACCCTGCTATGCCAAAGATAAGGACACATGATGGGAAATTGACCCAGAATCCGGAGTCGATTGTAATGGAATTTTCTAAAAAAAATTCTGTTCTATATAAAAAACCAGGTCCGTTTCCGGTATTTCAGGCAGATAAATTCTTTCAAGACATCCCCCTCCCACGGTTATCACAGGAACATATGGATTTAATGGAGGAAGATTTCACTGAGGGAGAAATAGTATTAGCAATAAAAAGTTTAAGCCCTTCCAAAGCTCCTGGTCCCGATGGCTTTTCCGGTCACTATTATAGGAAATTTGCTCATATTTTGACACCTCATTTATGCTCCTTTTTTAATGATATAAAAAAAGGAAAGACGATTACATTACCTGAAAATAATGCCTTTATACATGTAATTCCTAAACCTGGGAAAGATCATGGGGATCCTGCTAATTACCGTCCAATATCACTTATTAACGTCGATCTTAAATTGATGACCAAAATTTTAGCGACTAGAATAAATACTTTCCTGTCTAAGTATATACATCCAGATCAAGTAGGTTTTGTCCCTGGTCGTCAAACCCCCGACCAAACTAGAAGAGTAATAGATGTTATTTCAGCGGTTAAATCGAATTGGGACGATCAAGGTGAACGCAAAGGGATGCTACTTGCATTGGATCTTTGTAAAGCGTTCGACTCTGTGACATGGGATTACATTACTTATGCCATGAAAGGCTATGGATTCGGACCTGGTTTTTTAACTATACTGCGGACATTATATACCTTACCAACTGCTAATCTCCTGATGAAAGGTTTTAGATCACATAACATAGATATCCATAGAGGGACGAGACAAGGTTGCCCTTTATCCCCTATTTTGTTATTATTTATTTTAGCTCTGGAACCCTTAGCGATTAAGTTAAGAAATCACCCAGATATTAAGGGAATTTACTGTGGAGATAGGGTACATAAATGTGCCCTCTTTGCAGACGATATCTTAATGTTCTTTCGTCCCCAATCACATCGCTACCGAACTTGTACAAAACAGTACACCAATTTACGAACATTTCTGGTCTCCAAATAAATCATAATAAATCTGAGGCACTAAATCTTTCCCTGGACCCTCAAGAGATGCATCTCATTCAGAATTCTTTTCAGTTTAAATGGCAGAAAGATGCCCTCCCATACCTGGGAATTTTTTTAACCTCATCAATTCAAACAATGTACCAGGCCAATTACCCTCCTTTATATAAGAAACTATCAGAAGATCTTTTAAAATGGGCTCACAATCCACCATCATGGTTCGGCAGACTGTACTCAATAAAGATGAATCTTTTACCTCGCTTGTTATATCTGTTCAGAACGCTTCCTATTGCAATTCATAAACCTGATCTTAATACTATGCAGAATAAGATTGTTAAGTTTATTTGGGGGAACAAGAGACCCAGAGTGAATAAGCACACCCTCTTCGCTCCAAGATCTAAAGGGGGTTTAGGGGTTCCAGATCTGTCTAAATATTTCGAAGCTGCACAGATGGCTCAGTTAATTCGTTCCCACTCCTCACATACTCAACCATCTTGGATGCAAATTGAATCATCCCTCAACCCTACTGTTCCGATTAGTCACATGATGTGGCTCAATATGAAAAACAGACCAGTTATAATGTGCCCTACTCTGTCTTATTCTTTGAGCCTATGGGTCAGATTATCAAAACGCTATACATTCCGATCTGCCCTTAGACCTCTAGCCCCATTGTTTGGCAACCCTGACTTCACTCCGGGTCTTGATCCTCGAGAGTTTGCTTGGTGGACTAATAAGGGCTTATTACGTATTGCAGATATGTGTGACCATAGGAATATCTTCTCAAAGCGTATTATGATAGAAAGATATAAACTCCCTGACACTGAATTAAACCACTATCTTCAGATTGTGAACTTTATTAAGTCTATACTGGGTTCTAATGATTTCTCGTCCCTTACCTCAATGGAATGTTTATGCAAATCCTTTGATAAATATACAGGTCACATCTCAGAAATGTATAGCATCTTATCCTCAAAATCTGAAAAACTGTTTTACATGCAGAAGTGGGAAAGAGATTTAGAGATATCATTGGATATTGATAGGTGGTTTAAGATAGCACAATCTGCCTCAAAATCATTTATCAATACTTCCCTCATAGAGGCGAACTACAAAGTTTTACTGAGATGGTACATGGTACCAGTAAGACTGGCTACATTTGTTCATAACTTGTCTCCTTTATGTTTTAGAAGATGTGGTAATGAAGGAACAATTTATCATACATGGTGGTTATGTCCTAAGGTCCGTCGCTTTTGGATACGAGTATATAACTTTATTTACTGCCTGACCCAGATAAATCTTATTAGATCTCCGCTACAGATCTAATATTAGGAGGTGATCTAGTAAATATTCTGCGGCACAAGAAAAAACTCATTTATATTTATATAAATCATTTATATTCACGGCCTCTAGAATTGCTATAGCTAAATCCTGGAGATCACCTGTGATCCCTTTTGACTTAGTGAAAACTAAATTGTCATGGATTATGATTAATGAACGCCTATCAGCTATCTTGAATGACAATTTATCGATCTTCGAATTGGTTTGGGAACCATGGATGAATTATTTATCTGTAGGTTCCTAATCTCCTATTATACATATATAATAGTTGTCAGGGGTGCACTCCTCCCCTCCCCCCTTCCTTATTTTCCTGTTATCTTTCCTTCAACTCCTCTTCTTCTCTCCCCCCTTTTCTCTCTTTTTCCTTTTTTTTTTTTTCTCTTCTCTTTTTTAAGAATCTTTTATAAGATGTGTTTACCTATACTGTATGCTGAATGTTTGTGTATTAATGTCGGGTTCAACTAGTGTGATATTCATGCCTTGCCTAGAATAATCATACACCCTTGTTTGACTTTGTTTTTTTTTCTGTAATGCTTACTGTTCATTTTGTTTATTACATACAATAAAAACTATTGTAAACAGGAAAGTGTATAAATAAATTAAAGCGCATCCATCCCCGCACGCAGACATATATGTAAACACTGTTCAAACCACATACATTATATATATATATATATAATGTATATATAAATAATTTTTATATATAAATAATTTTTATAGTTTACGTTAAGATTTTTATACAAGTGATGACTAACCTGTCTTGTGTCATATCAACATTTTCAAGTAAAATCTCATATTCCCATAGCATATAATCACAATATTGTAAAGAACAGTTTTGTACAGTCTTGCAATGGAATGGCCCAATGCATTTCAAAAAATGTTCTTTCTCAGTAGCTAGAGGCGAGTTCTGTATGGGATGTGTGACATGTAGTGCTTGTCAGCCAAAAAAGCTTTTCATTGCAACATTGTGATTATACTTCATGTTATGAGAATATGAGGTTATAGATAAAAATGTTGATATTACTCAAAACAGTTCAGACATTATTTTATAGAAATGTTTTAATGTTAACAATAAAAATTATACAGTGTAGAGGTGTACAGGAATCTAAAAGTTTCTGCTGTTTATGAGGAGGGCAATTTTATGTTTATATGGTCGCCAAAGGGTTCACTTTTTATTTACATTGAACATAACTTCCAAGAAATTTTAATACAGGTGTTTTAAACTGATCTCTCGACAAACCCTCTCCCACTAAATATTACCCATACTACCCTCCTCCAGCTAATTATTTATATTAAAAAAATCTACCTAAGTGACCCAAATACTCACCATGTCCCAAATCTTCTATATTCTAGAGTGTGGGGTGGGAGGTTTCATCTTCGCATGTCCACAATGCATGGACACTTCCTATTGGCAGTCCATCAGCAGGGTGCTCCTAAAGTCCTGAAAACTCCAGCAGCAAGATGATATTGTGGGGAGGAACCTGGACTGCAGACGAACATCAGTGATCCACATTTCTCAAACAGACAAGGCAGTGTGGTGCCAAAAACCAGTAAATATAAATGAGGGTTTTTTTAAAAAAAAAGGAGGAATTGTTAGGAGGGGTAAAGTAGAAATGTTTTTATTTTACCTCCTGGAAATGGGCTTTCAACAAGTAGTATCAAGAGTTCTGATAATATTTACAGGTGCCTCCATTTTCTGTCTTCTATTATAACCAATATATATGGCCCAAGTAGCATCTATGTATTAAAGTGATTTTTTATAAATAAGTCTGGCATCGTATATTTTAAGTTCTGACATGTTCTTATCTTTTTCTGAGGACTGTTTAAGGAGCTTGGTAATGGCTTTGCAGAAACTCCAAAGTATGTGGGTGTTCCTTGGCAAGTGGAGACACTGCATTTTTCTTATGAGGATGATAGTATTACTGAAAAGATAAATGTCCTACTTACATAAACAATATATTTATAACTAATGGTAAATTAGCATCATAGTTTTACTGCTGCTATTAACCACTTGCTTACTGGGCACCTAAACCCCCCTCCTGCCCAGACCAATGTTCAGCTTTCAGCGCTGTCATTCTTTGAACGACAATTGCGTGGTCAAACAACGCTGTACCTAAATGAAATCTGTATAATTTTTTTCCCACAGATAGAGCTTTGTTTTGGTGGTATTTGATCACCTCTGGGTTTTTTATTAAAAATATTAAAAAGGCCAAAATTAAAAAAAAAAAAAAATACAAATGTTACTTTTGCAAACAGGTAATTTTTCTCCTTCATTGATGTGCGCTGATGAGGCTGCACTGATGGACACTAATAGGCGGCACTGATGAGGTGGCACTGGTAGGCACTGATAGGTGGCATTGGTGGGCACTGATAGGTGGCACTGATGAGCGGCACTGAAGGGCACTAAGTGGCACTGATAGCTGGCACTGATGGACACTGATAAGTGGCAGTGATTGGCACTGATGGGTGGCAGTGATGGGTACTGATGGGTGGCACTGATTGACACCACTGCTGGGCATTGATATGTGGCACTCGTGGGAATTGATAGGTGGCACTGATTGCTGGCACTGGTGGGCACTGATTTGTGGCACTATGGGCACTGGCAGGTGGTACTGGTGGACACAGATGAGGCACTTTGCCTCTTCCTCTTTGGCACCGATGTCCCTTGCACAGAAGCCAGATCATGTACCAATGCAACATTTTAGTTCCATAAACCTGCAGCTATTTTCAGATCCTGTCAGTGTTGTTCCTGTGTGTACTCAAAAAGCTATCCAGAAATTATTTGGTTAGCTCAAAATGAGTAAGCAACCATATACTGTACTAACAGTATATGTCTTACTAACAGTTATGATATGAACTAGTTTTTTAGCAGATGACACAATGAAATAACCATTAATAACTATTATACCATACACACTTACTGCACCACACACAAAGCATGAGCTTCTACAGTTGTCATCAGGCATGTCATGGTGTAACAGCTTTCTTCAACTGCTCCATAATCTCAATAAAATGGACAGAAGTTCTTGGTATTGGGCAATTTCAAATGTGTGGAATATGAACAGAACAAATTAGCAAACATCATAAGTTCCCTTTCCCCCTCCTGAGCAATTTCTCATTTATGTAAACACATTTCCATACCTATCTTGGTGAGTATTGCTAGAAGGTCCAAACTCTTCCTCGGTCACTGTCATTTCTCTTCCTTCGAACCCCACCATCTTTTTCTTCCCTTCCTCAGCCCTATTTTACAAAGAGTACCTTAAGAGTATGGAATTCATTTTAAATTTCCATCTCTTTAATCTCCACCCACCTACCTCTGTCCACTTTGCTGGGAACCCCCATTTAGCAGTCTGCTTTGCCTCTTCTTGAGACTTCTAGAGGTCATTAGCAAATTCCCTGATTCCTTAAGCATGAGTTGACTGCCCCACCTTCCACAGTATTCATTAAGAGAACACTTTAGATTAATTCAAACCATTCTCTGAATGGCGCCCATGCTGAGCGCATTACTTCCTGTGTTCACAATGCAGCAGGCTAACTGCTCAGCGAGGGACCCAGAACCAAGCAGGGATCACTGGAGTAGCAGTGCCTACTTCAGTGATTTTCAGCTTCCAGGGGCATTCGCTTAGTATGGTATATCTATATTTACTTTAGTTGAAGTAGGACCAATGTAATTGTATATAAAACGTCCATACCTGGAGTCTTCTTTAAAGCATACCCTCTACATTATTTGGTATTGGTGTCCTGTGTCTCTCATGATAACTTTTGTACTTGCACCTGGATTGTGCCATGCTACCCCTATTCTATTTTGCTTTAAAAAAAAAAAAAAAAAAAAAAACACAAAAATCTTTAAAATGGAAAATCCTGGTCATAAAGCCCATTACCTCCATGGAGGAAGATCATTATTATTTCCTTGATATCACCATTCATACTGCCATTGGTTTAATAGACAATAACAACTTGAACCACAGATGAAACACAATTTTTTTTATACTCCATCAGGTTTTTAGCATGTTTTGCAATCAAATGCATGGGTCAGTTATCCTTTGTTTCAGGTCAAGATAAGCTGCAGTGAGTACCAATAAATCACAACAGATGCATCCTCGTTCAGCAGGAATAGCAGTATGCAGCAAACACCTGTGTGCATTCAGCCTTCACAAGGCATCTTGCATTGTACACAGATGGTGCACATTTTATTTAGACTTTGTTCTGTATGTCATAGATCTTTTTTAAATCAATATCCCCTACTGGTTTGTGTTGACGACAGAAATAAATGAAGACGAAATTATCACAGTATAAAATGAAGCAAATTAATATGATTTCAGGGTATAGTGACAATATATAGAAAAAGACACGTTTTAAAATTATTCTGATAAAATGAAAACAAATTTCTATTGACATTTTTCAGATTTTAACAGCAAAACATTTTTTTAAATAAAGTCTGAATAAAGGAGATTTTTGATGCTAAAAATAAACCTGGAATAGAAAGAAAGTTCTTAAGACACTGGCAGCACATAGCAGCCACTTTTAGGTTTCTTCACTTTAGTTCCCTTTTTCCAATTCAGTCCCTCTGGTGCCCCAAATCAACAGTTATCACTTTTTATATTATCTTTAAAGAAGTATAAAACCCAAAAGCAAACATTTATTATATTGCAGCTTACCAATTCGTAAATGCGATGGTTGTATACGTTTGCATTTTTTGGTTTTCTTTTTTCTACTTTTATCTGGTAATCCAGACAGTAAGGCACCTTCCACTTTTGCAAAGCGAACACAGACACAGTCTGCTCTCCTCTATGGGCGGTTGGATGTAAACAGACAGCCTGTCTGTTTACTCCTGAATGCTATTCTATCCAATCCACCAGGCGGATGGGGGGCGGATCCCCATCTGTCTGTTATTAGCGGATAGTATTGGATGTCGGCGGGTGTCAATGAACACATGTCCGTTGACACTCGCCGCTCCATAGAGGAGACTGGAGGATCCGACCGGGTCAGCCTGAAAAACTGACAGGCGGACCCGATTCGTCCAATAGTGTAAAAGGGGCCTAAATCTGATGTTTTTCACAGCACAAGCTCTCTAGCACAGTGTTTCTCAACTCCAGTCCTCAAGGCGCCCCAACAGGTAATTTTTTCAGGCGTTCCATTATTTTGCACAGGTGATTTGATCAGTTTAACTGCCTTAGTAATTACCACGGCCGTTTAATCTAAGGGAAATCCTGAAAACATGTCAGAAACCATGAATCAGACTGAGACAGAAGTACAGTTAAATCCCACTTGTTTAATAATAATAAAAGCAAATAGAAAAAACGTAGTCAAAACATAGCCAATGTTCGGTAACCGGAACGTATAGTCAGACAAGCCAGAAAGTCAGGAAGCCAGGAATCTGGAGCCAGAAGGAATGTCAGCCAAGCAAGTCTTTAACAGGAGCGCAGGATAAAGTCTCTGTGATGTTGGCCAAGGAGAAGGCAGAGATCATCTGGGCTGGATGGCTTAAGTAAGCAGGACTGACGAGCAGGATATCATCAACAGGTGAGTCACTGTGGAGAGATAGGAGCTGACAATTAGCCAACAGATAAGTGGCCAGCTCAGAGAAGGAAGGGCTGAGCCCAACCCTGACAGTACCCTCTCCTCAACGACTCCTCCCCCTTGGAGGACCACCAGGCTTGAGGGAAAAGCGTCTATGGAAATCACGGAGGAGGACAGGGGCATGTACATCTGAGGATGAGACCCAGGAGCGTTCCTCCGGACCGCACCCTTACCAATGCACCAGGTACTGTATGCACTCCAATGGAACCTACAGGAGTCAACAATGGATTGTTCTTCATACTCCTCATGGTTCTCAACCGGTACAGGGTAAGGACGTGGCACCAAGGTGGTAAAGTGGTTGCAGACCAAAGGTTTTAATAAGGAGACATTAAATACATTTGAGATACGCATATTAGCAGGAAGGTTTAACACGTAAGCCACTGGGTTAATCCTGTGGAGAATATGGAAAGGCTGTATATATAAATAAACTGAGGTGAAAACTTCAGAGAGGGAACATGAAGTTGGAGGTTGCGAGATAACAACCAGACCCTGTCCCCAGCCTGGTAGGAAGGCGCAGGGAGGAGTCTGCAGTCATCATGGAGTCTGTACCTATCATTAGCATGTCGCAAATCCTCCTGGACGTGTGCCCAAGTGGAACGAAGACCACGGAGATGCTCCTCTAATGCAAGAATACTCTGCGGAAAAAAAGCCAGAATACGACCAGAATACAAACAGTAGGAATCACAGGTACCGGAACCGACTCCATCTTGGAAGTGGAGGAAAATTGTTGCGACAAAGCGGCAGCCCTTACATTCTTAGTACCGGGTAAGAATGAGACAATGTTGTTGAAACTTGACAAGAAAAAAAGCCCATCATGCCCTTCTGGGAGAGAGGCGTTTAGCCTCTCTTCCTCCTTGAATGTCATAGCCCCATTCTCTTCCCTCTTGTTGGGGAGGAGGGAAGGGGAATACTACAGTGTTTCACTTGGAACTCTGTGTTTCTGGGCCTGCTAACATCAAAGATGTTGATGTCAGGCAGCAGTCTCAAGGTTTTTGGTTGTGTGGGCAAAGGAGGCTTTTATAAGTAAAAGCCAAGCCAAAAATATGTTAAATGCACAGACATAGTTGTTTAAATGATTGGTATTGATCTTTAAGAAGACAAAGTTACAAATAGAAATGCAATACTGGGTACTCCACAAAATTACTTTTTCAAATCCATAGATAAGAAAAAATGAATGTTCTATAAAAATTATAAAAATCAGTTACCTGTCTATGCCAAATATAAATTATTTTTCCAAATACAAAGATACTGATTTTTTTTTAATTATTATTTAAAAAAAACAAAACAAAACTAAATATCTATATATCTATATATATAGATATATATCTATAGACATATATATATCTA
The DNA here is from genome assembly GCA_028564925.1 of Lithobates sylvaticus. NCBI lineage: Eukaryota > Metazoa > Chordata > Amphibia > Anura > Ranidae > Lithobates > Lithobates sylvaticus. The sequence goes on along the minus strand of CM053028.1, from coordinate 351,412,365 downwards.
TATATATATATATATATATATATATATATATATATATATATATATATATATATATATAATTCAACAGATGCTGTACATTTGAAATGCAGGCTTTGTTTTGCAGTTTAGTATACCCAGACTAGTGACAGTTATTATATGTGTAGCGCTACCCACACAGGAGCTGCTGGTTGACTTGGGTCCTTTGCTGCTGTTCCAGCCCTGTTTGAGGCCTCAACCTCACTGACACCATCAGCATATGTTACTTTGCGCTTTACAATAATGGGACTCGCAACTCTATGGAAAATAGTAGGATGTATTGGAAAGTTAAAGTCAACCAATATAAAGCATAATAATGAAAACACAACCAGATCCACAGAGGTACATGCAATTACTTTTACATTCTAGCATATGCTGTACCCCTCAACAACATAAAACAGCATAAAAACTTTAGCTCTTCTCATAAGGTGAGCTGCAGAAATAGACACCAATAGGTCAAATTGAGCCAGGGCTAGGTCACTTGGGAACTATCACAATGAGGGACTAAGTTTAGGCCTGAGGCAGTGGATTTAATGTCAAATACAGATCTGCCCTTAGGCTAAAGTTATCTGGATAAAGTCTTAGTATTAATCTTCTGACGGCTAAGTTGGGGCCCTTGAAGACATTGGCATATGAATAAAGTATTTCTATGGTTTAAGTAGTGGCAGTACTGCACCCATGGGTTGTGTTGAAAAATATAGAGGGATATTTAGGGTACAGTTCAGCAATGGGATGAAAGGACCAGGTAAAATGGCCAAGTTCGATCCAGTTCAGCAGCAGCAGAACAGTAGGACGGTGGTGTCTTAGTAGTTTGAAATCGCAAGCTTCTCACAAGTGAACAATATAAATGCTGTCAGTATTTCAGCTTAACTGTGGGTCTGCAAGCCTCTCACCGATGCCCTCCTTTCTTGGACTTTATCAACCAGGTGGGAAAGATGAAATGTATCATAGGGGGGTATGCCTCCATTGCTCCTGCAGCAGGCCTGGGCACTGGTGAACTGGGTTACCCCTCCTCTAAGTGTCCACTTGCACACTATTGCTGTCTTTATGGATTTTTTCATCAATAAAGCGTTCATATTAAAGAATAAGAGAGTACAGTCGATTGGACTATTTCTTTGTGTATGTTACAGTGGCATATTGGGCTCGCACACCTTCCATGCTTGTGAGAACATCCTGCATTTGCTGTCTTACCTTGAGCAGCGGGGCTTGTGTGAGACTTGGTTCTCGACCCCCAAGCTCCGTCTTCCTCCATTCACAAACAGCACCTCTCACTCTGCAGCGGCTCTCCAGTTGGTGGTTCTCTCTTTAACTCCTCCCCCCACTTTCTGCTCTTTTCCATTTATACCCCCCCTCCTGTCCGATCCTCCTGCTCTCAGGTACACATGGGTACAGTAGTTCTTTTCCCAGCATTGATAGTGACTCAGATCTGTGCCCAAACTATATTTCCCGGCATTCTGCAGTCTAACATCAAACCTAACAACAGGCACACCTGCTGCTGCCATCTTGTGAAAGAAAAGGAGTCCTGTATAGTTAAATAATATTGATTCCAGTTACATATCATTGGTTAGTGGAAGTTACCGTATTTATCGGCATATAACACGCACAGGCGTATAACACGCACATTCATTTGAAGAGGGAAGTTTCAGGAAAAAAAAAAATTGAAATAGGGAACTTTGAAGCAATTAAAAGGGTCAGTGCCCATCTGCAGCCTCACCATTGCCATCAATGTAGCCTGATCAATGCCCATCTGCAGCCTCACAAGTGCCATCAATGCAGCCTCATCAGTCCACATCAATGCAGCCTCACCATTGCCATCAATGCAGCAGCCACACCATTGCCATCAATGCAGCCTCCCTCCCTGTCCCCAACAAGGCATCTAAAATTTAAGTATTGGCGTATAACACGCACATGCTATTTGCACCTGATTTTCATGGTGAAAAAGTGAGTGTTATACGCCAATAAATACAGTACTTCATAACCATGCTTTTTTGCATCACAATATTTCATACAGAAGTGTCACTGTTGTGCAGTCTTAAATATGTTCAGCTGCAGTTATAGAACAACTATTAACCAGCAACATCAAGCTGATAGAACTGATTACAGTTAATGTATTATATTATTTCTTGGCTTTACTTAAATAATTGTTTATATCATGGCATTTTAAAGTATCTGTATTACTCTATAGAATGTTAATCTATAGGATGCAGCTTTGTGTTGATATGATCTTCTTTAGTTACTAAATATATTGGGATAATGATGATATCGTTATGGGAAGTTATTTAAACAATTGTGTAGATCCCTAGTAAAAGAATAACTGTGGGTATGAGCTTTGATAGCCATACAAAAAAAAACAAGGTTCTAAAAGAGATTCAGTATAATTATTTTGATCATAGACAGAAAAGCAAAACGTATTGAATATGTTATACAGTAGGTGAATGTTTGAATTACAGCTTGGTGTGTCAGGGAACATCCAGTCTTTACTTGGAAGCCCAGCAAGGAGCTGTAGATTAATTACTTACCATTCTGGTGGTCAAACAGAAGACCAAATTATTTATCAAGGTAAATGGCAATGTTGCAGTTTCTAAAAAAAAATGTGTCTCGCTGTACTCTTGAAGGGTCATAAAATAACACTTATGCCCTGTACACACGTTCGGACATTCCGACAACAAAATCCATCTGATTTTTTCCGACGGATGTTGGCTCAAACTTGTCTTGCATACACACGGTCGCACAAAGTTGTCAGAAATTCCGATCGACAAGAACACAGTGACATACAACACATACGACGGAACTATAAAGAGGAAGTTCAATAGCCAGTAGCCAATAGTCTCATAATTTATTCTGAGCATGTGTGGCACTTTGTGCGTTGGAATTGTCTACACGCGATTGGAATTTACGCAATTGGATTTTGTTGTCGGAAAATTTTAGATCCAGATCTCAAACTTTGTGTGTCGGAAATTCCGATGGAAAAAGTCAGATGGAGCCTACACAAGGTCGGAATTTCCGACAACACACTTCAATGGCACATTTTCCGTCGGAAAGTCCGACAGTGTGTACAGGGCATTAGAATAGAGGGCATTCAAGTAGAGACATTTTAAAGGCTAGGCAGGCATTAGGGAGATGAACAGAGAATTTGGAAAACTGGCCAGAATCAGAATGACTATATATACTAGTTTAAGATCACAACAAAAATGAGAGACCTTCGTTCCATCAGCAATGTCCCAGTAGGATTCATATTTGCTGCCTGGGGATGTCAAAGCATGTGTGAATGCGAGTCCAGAGAAGTTTTGTAGATGGTAGAGCTGTATAAACCCAACTAAATTACACCCAACAAAAATACAGTTATGGTAGGTTAAATGATCAGAAAGTTGCAGAATAGTGATAATAAGTCAACAATTTGTTACAGTTTGATTAACAGGGAAGGCCAGTGTAGATGGCAACAAACATCTGTTTACTCTAAAGTAAGAAAATGGAAATATCCATGGCTGTATTTACCATGGGCCCTTGCAGAGGTTGGGGTCCCCTGGTACACAACTTATGGGCAACCAAGTGTTAAAATAGCACCCTCGTTTTCATACCCAGCATAACGGATGTGGAAGAGTTCTTGTATGAAGAGTTCTATGAATGAAACACTTGGTGAAATTAGAGGCTCACAATGATAAGGTCAAAATGCATTACGGCTGTCCTCCGGGGACTGACACCACCAGCTCTCCCATCAGCAAGCAATGACACTCACAGTCTCTGGATGGCAGTAACTTCCCTGACAAATGGTATCTACAGATGGAAATATTAGAATTCATTAATTGTTGTACAAACAAAGCTATATTTCTAAGAAGGGTTTTCCCACAGTTTAAAGTTTACAAGTTCTACTGAAGCAGTACACGTTAAGTGTATCCATTAACAATGTGCTCTTCGCATGTGTCTTTGTGTAGAGGTTATGTTATTGTAGCATTTCTAACTTAGAAATGACAGATTTTGAAAGTAATTTCTATCAATTTCACTGCTACGTTCATGCAGTTACACATTTTCAGAGGGCTTTTTGAGTAATTTTGTTTTCCCTTCCTAATGACTGAAATGACCTTGTAGATGTATTTAATAAATTGTAGCTTTAAAAAAAATACAGTGAATGTTTTGGTGGTATATTAGGAAAAAGGCAAGAAAGAGGAAAATGTCTCAAAGCTGATCTCAAGGTATTCAGACACTTTCTAAAATGTGCTGGCTTCTGGAACTTCTTTTGGGTGACACGCGCCTATCGTGGCAAAATCACACCACGTTTAGGGTGCGATTGAGAAATAATGGCATCACAAACGCCTCCTGCATTTTACCATGTTTCTGAATCACGTGCAGAATCACGCCAATTTTTCTCACAATTCAAATCACCCAGGTGTGAATGGAACCTTAAACAAGGTGCATCGACTTATCTCTTTAATGTACAATTAAAATTTTAATTGAGTGCAAGAGTACAGGTATCGATATACGTCCTGTGTGCCGATGCCGGACCTTTAGGTCCCAGCTCCTGCAGCTGCAGAGTTGCCTGCAGCCACACCATCTGCCTCTCCTCTTCCTTTTGCCCATTCATGGAGCGCTTTGTATTATATGAACCCTTTAACAAAATTCAAAGCCTTCTGTGGACAGCAGGCGTGAGAAGCATGCAGAGCAGCTTCTGTGCAAGAAAGCAGCATCTCTCCTGTCAGAATGTTGGAGTATAGTGATACCTATTCCCAGTAAAACTGTCAGATGTAAATAAAAGAGGCAAGGACACTAGGTGACATGCCCCTAGTTGGACATAACTCATAGAAAGTTCCACCAGCATCTCTGAATTATTCATAAAATAGGTTAATTTCAATAAATTGATGCAAGTTCTCGAGCTAACATTATACGTTTCAATATTTTTATTAAAAGTTTTTCCAAAGAGGACACAAATTGTAGGCAAAGAAATACAACAAGAATAGGGTCCACAATGGAGGTGGAACATATCAAAACATCAGGATCAAGTATAAAAAAGGGATCCAAATATTATATCACCAGTTATTACTGACACAAAGGGTTGCCATATAAAGTATAAATTCAACATAAAGAGAAAAAGTTCTTGTAAAGCAGTCAGCAATCCTACTCAGAAAACCCTGCTAGGAGAAATATTAGAAACAGTACTTCACCACCACCCACAGTCTCTAACATTATTATTTTGTATGCATTAATGTAGTGTCCCTAAACAGACGTGTTCATATGACATGCAGTTTGAACTGCAAAATAAATATATTCTCTTTAACTACGGACATAGTTTTTATATTGTTTATCATACCAAATTTTTCGTCCAGGTGCTGCTGTTGGGTTTTCCTCACTTCTGACTTTAAACAGTTCTGAAAGTAAAAAAAAAAAAAAAAAAAAATGGTCAGCAAAATGCCACTGCAACACAGCTGAACAGAGTCACTCTACAGAAACTACAACAGCGAACAGCGGAAGGTCAAATAAGCAAGAAGAAGCTATGTATAAATCTATCCATCTATCTATCTATCCATCTATCTATCTATCATGTGTCTTTTAATAGTCACGTAAGTATGCTCCGGGGACCATAATTATTCTAGACTTGTAAATATTCTAGGCTCCATTACTGTAATACAGTGCTGCTTCTCATCTGTGTGGCTTAAAATTATACCGAAACATAAGCAAAGTCATAACAGTTGTGATGTCTTCCTGTCTGCACACCACAATGTGAGTAAGTATAGACACGGACCACTCACTTTTTAACATCTGCATCCCTGGTATAAAACATCTGCTTCATAACATTTTCTTTCTGCACATGTCTAACCCAATTCCATATGCCACTATCATTTAAAAGGAATTCATGTTAGTTACTTAAGAGCAACTAATGTTGACCAAGTAAATATAATATAAGCCTAAACTAAACTGCCGCAAAATGGGGACCTACCGCAAATGCAACTTGTGTTACTGCACAGGCATCACAAAGAATAAACAGTCCACATCATGATAGACCTATGGGGGATACTTTTCTATTGTTAATCAGAGTCCCTGCTTAATGAATCAGTTTGAGATATTAATATTTTTGAAAGTATTATATGACCCTGTCTAGCAGGCGCAATTGTTTTGAAAGCAGCTGCATCAAGAATTTTACAGAACTGGTGTCTCCCATTTAAGCTGATCTCTAGGATAGGCACAACAAACTTTCCACGCTTCCTTTTAGGTCTTCTCAAGATATCTCAGATCCCTTTACTTAAAAAGTAAAGAAAAAATTATGTCATCATATGTCATTACTTTCTTATCTACTAAGGCTCAGTGGGATTGTAGTCTAATTCACTGCATGTAATTGATGGCCGCCACAATAAAATACACATCCATGATGCGTAGGGAAGTTAGATTCACTTCTATGCATTTAGTGGGAGTTATAGAGTCACTGCCCGCCATCCACTATTATCTTGTGCACACTGCTCCAGTACAGGGAAACGCATTGCATGCAATGTTGCCCAGAAGTAATATGCTGGTTGTCAGAAGGCAAATGTAAAAAAGACTGTTGGTTGCACCATCCCGAATTTAGGCACCCAGGAAGACAAGTGACTCGCATGCTGCCGTGTCTGGTGCTAATGATTAATACTGCATATTTATTATTGAATATTTAATGGATAATGATGAATAATTACTACACCACATGACATGCCAATGACAGGATTTGATGACCCAAAGTGGTAGACTTAATTAGAATTGGACAGAGCTTGTCAGGAATTAGGAAAGACAGTTCCTTCTCAATGATAACATTGACCACTGTTCCCTTCAATGCTGATATAACAACATCAGCAAAATCACTGATTGATTGATATGATTAAAAACTTTCTCTATGAAATTCTTCTGAGGATGGTATGATGTTGGTAAAGTCTACTTGATTCCATGTCCTGTATTCAATTCTTGTGAATAAAAGTTAGGTCATTACCTACAATTTTAACTTTAGATAGCCCTAGGGACTGTGCCAGTTTTTAGCAGTGTGGTCAGGAGTTAAAATTAAAGTCAGATTCTTTATTAGATGTTTAATGCACACTGATATGTCAGACACATCGTTGGTAAACATTTGAGAATCTCTGCCAAGGTTTCAGTAGTCCCCACACAGATACTGTATATGTAAAGGTGTGTTTGACTGCAATGCTTTCTAGTATATAGCACATTCCCACAACTCGTTGTATGCATTTGCACGTGCTGCACAAATGAAGGACCTTTTTGATATAGATATCAGTTTCTCCAACTGCTCTCCATCAAAATATTTAACTCCAGGTTTTACAAATTTTATGCATGAGACTCTTTTGCCTGATTTTATTCAGAACCTCTTCTTTTTTGTCAGCATATTCTCTCTCTACAGAAGCTTGAACATATTTTTCAGCTCTGAGTCTTATTTCTTCAAATATTTCCATAAACCATTACTGGTGCAGTAACCCTGCACTAAAGTTTGGTCTGCTTCCATTAACATGAGTAAAATGTAACCAACTTCCCATTCTTTATCCATTTGAGCTTTGGGTAACTCCTGTGCATTTTGATGACTGAGCATCTGCATTAGCATGACTTTTGTTAAGTTGGGATTGTATGGCATAGTCAAACTCAGAGAGCCTGACAACCCACCATTGCTGTAAAGTCCTTACTGTGTTAAAAGGGATATTGTGGTAGGGTAGGTCACAGAGGTGACCCATTGTAATACCTTCTTAAGCCACTGGATGTCCCCATTGCTAGGAGTCAGGGAAAACGCAGGAGCTTGTAGGCAGGTGCAGTCTACTTTCTCCACTGCAGGTCAACTGCAGCGGCATTGCAGGGAGAGAAGAAGTCAAAAGGAATATGGTTCTTCTATGATTTTCAAGGTCACTGGGGAAGCTATCCTACTGGATGTTGCTGCCCCATGTGACTTTAGCAGCCATCTTGGGTCAGACAGCTCCTATTTAGGGCCCTGGTTCCCAGGCACATTGTGTGTTGGATAGTGTAAGGACAGGTTACTCCCGTCTGACAGGGGCAGTGTTTAGCAGCACAGAGAGGTTCCAGACAAGTAGGGAAAGGATAGGGACACGCCACCCTTCTCGAGAGCTTTCCATTTGGGTTTGGCCGCCCAGGCCCCATTCCACCCCTGACAACAGACACTGATGGCATATGTGATACTTGCTCTGCTACTATCTAAAAACCTAATGTCCCCCCCCCCCAACAGGATAGTGGTGAAAGGTTCTGGACTGGTGCATGAACAGAGGGCTGCCAACTTGTATTTGCCTTAGGGGATGGTTATTAAGAGTTGAGCAGCCTCACCTTAAGAATTAGTTAAAAAAATATGTTACACTAAAGCACAGGTGGGAGTTCCACTATGTTTCCGAGGAACTCTTAGACCTCATTGAGATGCCATGTAGGTCCCCAGGCTCTGGTCCTACGAGAGGCTCCATCTTCTCTCTGACCAGACTGAATCAAATGTTTCTACTCTCTGTTGATATGTCAATCACGGTAGGAACTCTCCCCAGCCATCCCCCATTTTGGATGCAATAGAGATCTAGATTACATAAAGCAAAACATCAATGATGTACCAAAACGTAACATTCTGAACACATTTGCAACTTAAAAACTGTGTGAAATTTGGAACATGCACACATTGTGTCCACATGTCTAGCTCCATCATGGTGGATGAATGGCAACGTTTTTTTGGGGGTGCACTTTACGAACTACGAAAGGGGAGAGACTTGGGAGACAGTCAGGCTCCTACGCCTTTGCTGTGTATGTTTCCAAATTTCAACTTTTCGGGGGTGACCCCCCCATGTGATGAAGGCAAGATCAAACACACTTTGAAAATATAGTCATGTCTGATCTTGTCTTCACTTTACAAAGTTGAACGTTCCTAGTTCATAGGTTCTGGTTAGCTCCATGCCTGGTTTTACCAATTGCGAATGTTTGTAAACAATGTTGTAAATAACCATGATGTTGTCAGTTTTTGGCGTGAAGATTGTAAACGCACTGTTGATATGTCAATCACGGTAGGAACTAAGCAATTGATCCTGAATTAACTGAACATCATTCATTATTCCCCAAAAGAGCATTTTTGAGGTCAGACATCGGAGAGATAATGGTCTGCAATAGAGATCTAGATTACATAAAGCAAAACATCAATGATGTAAAGAACATCTAAAAAAAACTGAAATGACAAGAAATCAGAGGTTGGTTAAAATATCACATTTATTAAAAAATCTGAACACATTTGCAACTTAAAAACTGTGTGAAATTTGGAACATGCACACATTGGGTCCACATGGGCTAGCTCCCATCATGGTGGATGAATGGCAACGTTTTTTTTGGGGGTGCAAACACTTCTGGCTCTGGACAGCCTGTAGTTGAAGACCCTCTGGTCCGGGGTGAGGGTCCTCATCGGGAAGGGCCTCATCAGATGGGGAGTCAACGCAAACGCTTCATCTGCGACAAAGACGAAGGGGAGTCCTTCGGCATTCTCCTCTGGAGGTGGCAAGCACAGACTGCCACTTTGGAGACGCCAGTAGAACTCCGTGTGCGTAATGGCACCACCATCCGAGTTCCGGCCGTTCATCCCCACGTTCACATACATAAACTTGTATGTTGCCGACACCACCGCCAACATCACTACACTATTAAACCCTTTATAATTATAATAGTAGGACCCCGAGTTGGGCGGTGGGACGATGCGGACGTGTTTCCCATCAATTGCCCCTCCGCAGTTAGGAAAGTCCCAACGGCTGGCAAAGTGGGAGGCCACAGTCTGCCATTCCTGTGGCGTGGAAGGGAACTGTGGAGTGAAACAAGCAAAAAAAATTAGTCACTTTGCACTTAAACATTGCAAGCAGATTAGACAATCAACATCTTGGAACAAGAGCATTGTATAAAATTGGAGGCTGGAAAGTATTTGCACAGAAATGTAGAGGCTCCCCTTCACAGATGACTCACCCCCCATCAATCCCCCCACTTCTGATGGGCCATTGGCAATAACTAGGGTTTTGGGGGGGGGACAGGTAACCCTCTGCACTTCATTGATTGGCAAATGGCTCAATAATGTGTGCTAGTTTGGCCAGACCCTCTGTACTTAACACTATTGGCAGCCCCCAGGAAAGATAAAATAACATTTCAACCCCCCCCCCCCCCCCACCCCCAAAAAAAGGCAGGCACATTGTGACATTCTAGAAAGCTAATAGGAGGGAAAGAAGACAAAAAATTAGGAAATGGAATGTATGGAGGCAGCCCCTTGCACTACATGCTTTGCTGAATTCATCCCTAAAGATGCCAACTATAAAGAGGTAGGTATATAGTGTGTATGGACCTTGGGAAAGCCAGCAGATAAAGGATTGGTACCATCTGACAGAGCAGTTGGGGGAGGGGGTTCCTAATGAGTTTGCCACCCCCCCCCCACCAAAAAAAAAAAAATTCTAAAGGGGCTCTACATGAAGTAAACCACACAGCAAACATTTGTGCATATTTTAGGGGGTGTTTGGGGGCAAACAATACTATGCAACAGACAAAAGACATTGATTAAGTGACTAGGCCATAGGTGTCTATTGGGGCAGAAGAGCATGCTGGTGAGGTAAGTGAAGGGAAAAATGCATGAAGGAGAAAAGGGGCACAGCATATTAGAACATATTGCAATCATGGTAATTAGGGAAGGAGGTCAAAAATACAAGACATTAGCAAACAGAGCATACATAGAAGGGAATAGTCAAGTAGAAATGTTACCTTAATATAGTCCTCCTGCAGGACCTGAATGATGGCAGAACAGGTCTCTGGAATAATGATTCCCAGGGCCTGGGGAGAGATACCTGAAGAGAACTTCAAATCCTGAAGACTTCTCCCTGTCGCCAAGTACCTCAACGTGGCAACAAGCCTCTGCTCCGGAGTATGGCTTGTCTCATGCAGGTATCCTGCCGGCTGATAAAGGGGGTCAGCAAAGCCAAAAGACGGTGAAAATCGGGGTCCGTCATCCTGAGAAAGTTCCTGAAATCATCAGGATTATTCTCCCGGATCTCACGAAGCAAAGGCATGTGCGAGAATTGGTCACGCTGAAGCAACCAATTCTTGGTCCACATACTCCTCGTCACTCTGTTCATGGACGGGTCTTGGCTCAAAGCTAAAAGCCCGACACCAATTCCGCGTACAGCACGAACTCGGCGACGAGTACGCACGGGAAACATCGCTCAGAAGGTCACAAAAGGTCGGCTGGTCAGAACGGACAAACAGAAAGCACCGATAAACAGCAAGGCCTGAAAGAACGAAATGAATACCAGCAACGAGCAGACAATAAGCAGTGCAAATCAAAGCGTCCTATATCAAGATATAGGCCGCAATGACCAACAAATGCGAACTGACTACACGCACTAATAAACAGATATGCACGACAAGCACAAACTGAAGAGCAGTAACGATCTGAGTCAGAAAACTGCGCGAATCTTAAGTCACCAAACTTCCACTACTCTCGATAAACACGGGATCAGCAGAAGGAGCCCAACGGGTGCCTGACGTGGTGCTGAACTTCCCTTTTGTAATCTCGTGGACGGCGACTTACGTCACGACGTTCTTCCAGACCGGATATTCCGACAACGTAGTCCGACCGTGTGTACGCAACACCAACATCGGACAAAGTACGACGGACAAAATCCGACCGACCTGGTCCGCGGATTGTCCGAGCGTGTGTATGGGGCTTTAGACCTCATTGAAAATCAAAGGGAATGTTTCTAGCAAATACCAGTTTGGGAGTATATAGGGGTCCCCCATGCTTAATACGCTATGGGTAAGGAACATTCTTGCTTGAAGAGATTTGGTGCAGTGTACCAGAACTTATTTTGTGACACACAAGTTAGCTAGACCTAACACTTATGCCGTGTACACACGATCGCACATTCCGACACCAAAATCCATGTTTTTTTTTCCAACGGACGTTGGCTCAAACTTGTCTTGCATACTTCACCGGTCACACAAATCTTGTCGGAAATTCCAATCGCCAAGTACGTGGTGACATACAACACGTACGACGATCCGTGAAAAATTAAGTTCAATAGCCAGTGAGGCTCTTCTGCTTGATTCTGAGCATGCATGAAACTTTGTGCGTCGGAATTCTGTACACAGGAACGGATTTTGTTGTCGAAAAATTTGAGATCCAGATCTCAAATTTTGTTTGTCATAAAATCCAGACAGAAAACGTCCGATGGAGCCTACACACGGTCGGAATTTCTGACAAAAAGCTCACATCGAACATTTGCTGGCCGAAAATCCGACCGTGTGTATGCGGCATTAGTGGGAGGACCATTTACTTACCTACTCTCCATGCCTCTACTGATGGAAGCCCCTGCTTGCTGTAGTGGCCACTAGTCACCTTTTGACTAATGCCACGTACACACGATCGGAGTTCTCGTCGGAAAAAGCTCTGACAGTTTTCCCGACGGAATTCCGCTCAAACTGTCTTGCCTACACACGGTCACACCAAATTCTGACCATTAAGAACGCAGTGATGTACGACACTACAACGAGCCGAGTTCAATGCTTCCGAGCATGTGTCAAATTGTTTCTGAGCATACGTAGGAATTTTGCGCGTCAGAATTGCTAAAGACGATCGGAAATTTCCAATAGAACATGCTCTCAATTCTTTGCTGTCGGAAATTCGGCCAGCAAAATTCCGGCCAGCAAAACATGCTCTCATCGGTCTTTTTCTGGCCGGAATTCCGATCGTGTGTACGCGGCATTAGAAATGACCACTTATTTGCAGGATCTCACACATTTCAACTCCAGCTTTAGGAACAGATCTTTCTTGGTGACAAGAACGGCAGAGCTGTACAATGAACAGCTGCTTTGCTTATTATATATTCTTAAAATGGCAGTTTATACAATAATGTCATTTTCTTCTCTAAACAACCACTCTGTAACAAAGTAGGTGGTAACTCACAAAGCAGCTTCATGCCCATTTGTTGTGATTTTCCTTACTTTTATGAGTGTTTTTGACAATTCTTTGTTTATCATAACCACACAACAAAAAAATCTCCATACTGATCTTCTGTATGATGTGTAGTGTTATGTTTTAGGGCTTGGTTAAGTGTTATGGTAGGTTAATTGTTTATGATTGTTAGGGGTTAGTTTACTTTTTGATGTTTTCATAAGATGTGAAAGAATAAAGTGGGGAGGTCATGGCAAGTAGGACTGTGTTTTTTCCTACTATTTCCAGTGCCGGAATTCTCATATAAATGCCATCTGCACCAGGCTCTCAATACTGAAACCTAAAAACAAAAAGGATACACCAGAATTAGTCTGCCTCACCCCTACATTCATGCTAACCCTTAGCCTATATAACCTTTTAAATAATATGGCTTGTGAATGTAGGAACTTCCTTCCTTGTTCCTGTATATTTTAATGATAAAAATCTTTGTTTTTGTTGTTCAAAAATAAAAAAATATTTTTTATACATTTTATCTGACTTAAGCCCCATACACACGGTCGGAAAATCCGACCACCAAATCCATCGGATTTGGTCCGACGGATTTAGTCCGACACTGGTGTTGCATACACACGGTCGGACAAAGTTGTCGGAAAATCCGATCATTCTGAACGTGGTGACGTTTGTTGCCTACGACGGGACTACGTAGAGGCTAAGTAGCCAATAGCTTTGGTCTTGTAATGTGATCTGAGCATGCGTGGCACTTTGTCCGTCGGAATTCGCTACACACGATCGGAATTGGTGTGATCGGACTTTGTTGTCGGAAAATCTATCCAGCAGGAGATAGAACTTTGTCCGTCGGACAATCCGATGGAAACTGTCCGATGGTGCCTACACACGGTCGGAATTTCCGACAACATTGTCCAATAGGACAAAATCCATCGGAAAATCCGACCGTGTGTATGGGGCATTAGACTATTGCACCTGTAAAGTCCCTACCTACCAGTGCTTTAATTTATATCAATCTGGGATGTGGTGCTTAAAATAAATGGATGAGCCCGTGTTCATATAAATATCTTGTGAATGTAGGAGCCTAAGTGTCATCATTTATTATATTAATGTTCACCAAATAGAACATTGCAAATCGGAGATAAACTGTGGCCAACCAGCGACTAAATCATTCCATGAGTTTTGATTTGATCAATACCTTTAGGCCTGATATTTCAACTTATTGATGAAATGTTTTTATTTGTAATGAATTTGACATTTGTGGCCAGTTAGTTTGATGTCTGAATAATCAGCTTGCTCAGTAATCAGACCAGTTTATCATATTTTGAGGTAACTTTTGATAATGGTCATAATATCAAAGAAGTAATTCTAACATAAACAGTAACAATAATTACATAGATACATAGTTAGTCTGGTTGAGAAAAGACACAAATCCTTCTAGTTCAAACAATAAAAAGTGTGGGGGGGTATAATATCTGAAGTTATTGTTGAAAAAAAATCTACTTTTGTATCTCCTGTGCTATTGCATTTACAAGAAACAGCTAAACAATAATGCTGTCCTTCAAAATGAATTCCTACCTACAAGTTAACTACAAAATTGAAATACAAATGGAAATTGTCTATAGTATACTACAGAATGACTTCTAATGCTGTTTAACCAATCTTTGTATTCAAGTACCCTTGCCATACACTACTGTTAGCTCCTTCCTCTGATACCTCTCTGCATCATTGCACTTTTGTACAGTCTTGTCTAATACCATTTATGATCTGTAATTGGACAAAAAAAGAGCAGGATCATACTGATGAGATTATGGCACTGCTTCCCTTCTACCAGCATGTTTACGATTGTCACTGCATAATTCAACAAAGCCTAATGCTATCTCTGCCTCTCAAAGTCTGAATGCTACTGTACTGGAGTCAATATCCAGAACATTTCAGGTAGTTAAGTATTAGTAAATGCATTAAGTGTTTTTTTTTATTATTAATCTGTAGCTTAATTCAATTATATTTTGTTATCTGCCAGAGTATACAGCGTTAAAGTATATACGAATAGGAATAAGAGGTGAAAAGGTGAAAATCTCCAATAGGGACACCTGTTGTGGGAAAAAATTGTCTAAGAGGGGAATTCATCATATTGTGGGAGATTTTCTCTAACTTTTTGTTGCATGTTTGGGACAGGATGGGAAGAGAAATATATTGCATGCTAGAAAGACAGAAAAAAGAACCAAACTGACAGGGGTGTTAACCCTCCTCTACTCTGTACAAAACTGAAAAGGTTTGGGCTATACATACATTTTAAGGGGTCTATTTATAAAAAAATGTTGAATGATCGTCACAGGCATTCATCCCACCATCACAAATTCTGATCACATTTTATTTAATATGTTGATTTCCTATGATCGTCAGTTCCATCTAGTGGACATAATCTGGTATTTTTCTGACTGCGGTATTTCAGGAAAAACTGCATTATGGCCATTAGATGGAGCTGAAAATCATAGAAAATAACTAAGACAAAATATGGACAGAATTCATGAAGGCTGGGAAAATGCTTGTAACATTTGTTTAACAATTTTTTTTACAATTGGACCCCTAAACGTTGACTAAAAAATCTTGTCAAAATGCGGGTAAAAGACACAGAGGATTTTTCGGTTTGCGGTCTGCCTCATTTGCTTTCTCACAAAGAAGCCCAGATAAAACGCTTAACTAATCTTAAAATTTGCTGAAAATATGTTACGTTGGCTCTAGGTCTTCCTCTCTTCACAAGGGCTTTGAATTTGCTTGCCAAGAAATACAGTTTAAAGAAAAAGAAGGACATTGTCTTAAATTATAAGCTACTAAAATCTCTAAACATAACCAGCTTATGCCGTTTCTCACTTTCATTTTAATGGGAGAGCTTTTAATTTGTAACACTAGATTAGACACCTTCAATGTCTGGTGTATTTGCTTAGTCCCTTAAACTAAATTATAATGGCTTACACCATAGTTAAACCAGAGCAGAATACTGAAAACCCTAGTTGTGTCATAAGAGCTGGCCTTTTATTTCCTAACCCAGACTTACTCCACAAAAACGTGTACAGTTGCATAGGGTACCATCCTACGGTGACATTTACACGTTTTTCCTCTCCTAAACTTCTATTTAAAATTATTCTTACAGTAAGTATGCATGTTCAATTTCCAATAGGCTTCTGATTCATCACCTCTACCATCTCCTGATCCTCCACACTCAGTTAAAATTGATTATGATCCTGAAAGTTTTTATTATAATGTGAAAAATGTACTAAAGGTTTGTGATGTTAGGGAAGAGTTCCATGTACAAAATATATTACCTAGATGTCAATTTCAGTGGCAGTACTTACCAGGAGAATAAACAGGATTTTCTCAGGGAATGGGGAAACTTGCTAAAAATTTTCCTCCATAAACATTAAGGCCAAACCTGGACAGAGCAACTTCTACAGGTGTTTTATATCTTCAAGTCTAGATGGAACATTCATGATCCCTACACTACCCTAGGGGCTTGTTGATCAAGGCTGAAAAAATATTAGGCCAATCTAATCTAAGGGGATAGTTGTGTTTTTTTTTTTTTCTTTTTTTCCCCCGAGGAATATTAGTGAGCATTTCCCAGAGTAATCTAGGGATCTGCGAGAGGGATCCTCTCAAAATCTGTTTGTGTGTGTCTTTTTTAATTAAGGAGGAGAAGGGAAAGAAAAAAAAAGAGAACATTTTTTTAATTTTTTTTTTTTTCCCTTCCCCCCCTCCTTCTCTCCTCCCTCTCCCCTTTGGTCTACCTCCCTTACACAATGGCAGTAAATATATCCGCCCCAGTTGCGTTGAAGCTCTGTACCTATAATGCCAAAGGATTAAATAATAAATCAAAAAGAGGTCAAATTCTTTACAGTATGCATAAAGCAAAGGTAGACGTAATATTGCTCCAGGAGACTCATTTCCGCTCAGATAGCATCCCAGTGTGTTCACGTAAACATTATTCCCAATGGTATCATAGCACTATGCCGGGCTCTAAAGCAAGAGGGGTATCCATTGCTATCCATAAACATCTGCCGATACATTATTTGAATCATAAAGCGGATCGAAATGGTAGATACCTTTTTCTAAAAATCAAAATATGGAACAAAATCTTCACAATTGCAAATTTCTATATCCCAAACCAAGCCCAAACTATAACAATTTCGAGGTATCTTAACCTTCTAGATGATTTCGCAGAAGGTACTATTCTTGTAGGGGGAGATTTTAACCTTGCTCTAGATCCTACACTAGATACCTCAGCACAAAGATCAAACACTTCGTACCCTCGATTGAGAGCACTCAAGAAAAAACTTTTTGAACATAGGCTAATCGACATATGGCGGATATTAAATCCTAATGATCGTAACTACACTTATTTTTCCTTAGCTCATAAAACATATAGCAGGTTAGATTATTTTTTAACAGGTCACAACTTACTAGAATGGCATCCACAGATGGAAATAGGATCACTCATTTGGTCCGATCACTCCCCAGTATTCTTAACAATAACCCCCCCCCCAGACGCAGGGGACAAATTGGTCCTGGCGCCTGAATGATAAACTTATGACAGACCAAATTTGTCATAGGGCAATTTTAGCGGCAATCGAGAATTTTACTATAGACCATGAACAAGACGAAACCGCACTCCCAATAAAATGGGAAGCTCTTAAAGCGGTGCTTCGGGGGGTGTTTATCCAACATGGTTCACGTATCAAGAAAGAAAAGGCCAAAAATATTGAAATAACTATGTCAAAACTCAGTTCACTAGAAACCCAACACAAAACCCATCCAACGGCAGAATTATTAGCTGACATAACTCATACAAGGGCATCCTTACTACAGATTTATGATACATATCACAGTTCGTACCAACAAAGACGAGCCTTGGGTAGATATAGACACGAGAATAAGTGTGGGAGACTTTTAGCTAATAAACTGCATCCACGACCTCCCCAAGCATTTATACCATGTATAAAAAAAACATCAGGGGAGCTTATATCAGACCCATTAACTCTTCAACAAACATTTAAGGATTATTTTTCGGCTCTATATAATTTGCCTATCCCACCCTCTCTAGAAGAGAAGGATATTGAAAGCTATGTACGGGAAAATGCGATACCAATAATAGATGATGCTAATAAGGCCTCTCTGGATTTACCTTTCTCACAAAAGGAACTACTAGAGGTAATTACTAAAATACCAACAGATAAAAGTCCTGGCCCGGATGGTTTCACTCCAAAATTTTATAAAACTTATAAAGAACAGCTGTCTCCATTTATGCTTCAGGTATTTAATTCTATCTCCTCCAATAACCAGTTCCCTTTACAGTCCCTAGAATCGCATATAACCCTGATTCCAAAACCAGATAAGGATCTAAGACTATGCTCGAGTTATCGACCGATATCTTTGATTGGGGTAGACATAAAAATCTACGCTAAAATGATAGCGCTCCGTCTTCAGCCTCTCCTACCTGGTCTAGTACACACAGACCAAGTAGGATTTGTTCAAGAAAGAGAAGCACGGGATAACACGATTAAAACTTTTCTATTAATGAACCATGTCAAAACAGCTAAAATACCCACATGCCTTTTCTCAGTCGATGCAGAAAAGGCATTTGATCGGGTGGGATGGCCTTTTCTCAAACAAGTATTAATACAAACAGGTTTGGGGGGAAATTTATTCAATAAAATTATGGCGCTTTATACAAATCCAGCGGCCAGGATTAGGATTAATGGATCATTGACACCAAGTTTTAGTATACAAAATGGCACACGCCAGGGATGCCCACTTTCTCCTCTCATTTATGTTTTAGTGATGGAATACCTGGCAACAGCAATCAGACAAAACCCACTCATAACCGGCATAAAAATTAAACAAAAAGAAGTAAAATTAGCCCTATTTGCCGATGATCTATTACTCTATGTCACTAACCCTCATACTACATTACCTTCTATAATATCTGAATTTCAGCGTTTTGGAACTCTGAGTAATTTTAAAGTAAACATTCAGAAATCGGAAATTCTTAATATATCACTTACCTCAAAACAAATCATAGCTATAAGAAACAATTTTTCGTTTAAAATTTGCTCATCAACTCTGAAATATTTAGGTATTAAGATTCCCTCAGACCCATCTCACTTATATCTATCGAACTATATTCCCCTCCTGCAACGTACTCTACTAGACTTAAAAAAATATGACGCTAAACAACATTCATGGTTCGGGAGGATTAATATACTAAAAATGGATATAATACCGCGTTTTCTATATCTTTTTCAAACTATCCCGGTGTCTATCCCTAGATCTTTTTTCTCAAATTTACAAACAGCTTTTGTAAGATTTATCTGGGGATATAAGAAACCTAGACTACATAAGAAACTACTATTAGCCCCAAAAAATAAAGGAGGAGTAGGAGCTCCTGACTTGTACTATTACTATGCCTCTGCAGTTTTGACTAGACTAGTGAACTGGTTCCATCATTCTAAAACTAAACAATGGGTATCAATAGAGGAAGGGCTGAACCAATTGGACCTTAAGGTGTTACCCTGGTTGGATTTATCCACCAGAGATATTGGTCGGGAGTTACAAAAAAATATACCCCCCCCTTACATCCAACTTATTGAAAATTTGGGCAAAAACAGTGATGCAGTTAGAACTGTCCTCATTAGATGGACCAATGACCCCGTTATTTGGCAATCCCAACTTTCCGCCGGCATTAAATCGTACACATTTTCTAATTTGGAACAAAGAGTCCCATCCTAGACTGGGCCAGATTCTTTACCAAGGAAGAATCCCCCCTTTACAAATCCTATTCCCCATGCAACAACCATCATGTATACAAAGATTGGAACACTGGCAATTAATGTCATTCTTGTCCTCTATCCCACTTAATAGTTCCTTATATAGAGAGTTAACTCAAGTTGAAAGTATCCTGCTACAAGAATCCAAACCAAAACATGTCCTTTCAATGATATACAAGATGCTTATCACAAAACACTATTCTGAGCCACCGGAATTTATAAACAAGTGGGTGAAGGAGATTAATGTTCAAATTGAGGCTGAAGAATGGGAGAAGTCATTCAATTTAACCCACAGTATATCAACAGCAGTTAAAGCACAGGAAACAAGCTATAAGCTTCTTTCAAGGTGGTATTGGAGTCCAGTAGCACTACAGCGTATATACCCAGATAAATCAGACAAATGCTGGCGCTGCCATAGGGATAGGGGCTCCCTACTCCATATTTGGTGGGAATGCCCCCAAATTCATTGTTTTTGGGAAGAGGTTACACAAAAGTATACTATAATTACAGGGGAGGCAATATTCAATACGCCCCAAGTCACTCTCCTCTCTATCATACCAGGAACATATAAAAACATAAAAAAAAGCCTTCTTTGTCACTGGTTGACAGCAGCAAGGCTGGTGATACCGAGGCACTGGCGTTCAACTCAATCCCCGCTTATAACGGAATGGGCTATAGAAATGGATAATATAGAAAGATTAGAAAAACTTTTAGCATATGAATTAGACACACAGGAGGAATGTATGCGGATATGGGCCCCCTGGAGGACTCATAGAGAATTACAAAGAAATTAAACTGTATGATGTGGACAGTCATACGTAGCACTACAGTGGTGGCCGGAGCATTAGCGCAAGGAAGGGGAGGGGGGGGTGACTGGGGGGGACCCCCTTCTTCTTCTCTTTTTTTTTTTTTTTTGTTGTTTGTTTTGTTTTGTTTTGTTTTAGTGTGGGTGTGTGTTGGTTTATTATTTGTATAGTTAAGTTTAGTGTAGTAATGTTAGTTATATGTAGTATGGTCAAGTATGTGTAAAGAAATTTAAAAGAAAACATGTTGGACTAGTTAATCAACGTAACTTTTGAGCGACTATGTAACGGTTAAATATGTTTCAGTTTGTATAATTAATGTACAATAAAATAAGATTGAAGTAAAAAATATTAGGCCAGGGAATTTCAAAAGATATTACCTGAGGAACACAGTTATTAGAAAATTTGCAAAGATCATTGAAAAATAAATACTCGAGTTGGAAAGTTATATAGCACTTACTTGACACAGAGTAACAGTGAGTAACCGGGGAGTACAGAGGTTATTCTAAACCTGGCTATAGATGGAGCCAAAAACTTACTTTTCTTTCAAACATCTGTGCATAAACAGAAATGCTCCGATTGTTTGAGCATGCATATGTAGTGCTACCCCCTTAAGGGGTTTTGTTCTTTGTTTTTCTGCCTTGACTCTGAGAATAACCTCGGCCTTACTGACACACCAGGTAAGCACATGGATACTGCACTGCTACTGGGAGCAAAAACAGATACCCTGCACACAACTAAGGTTTAGTATAAAAAAGGAAACATCGGAATGATTAGGGTAAATTAACCCAATGTATTGCAAAAGGTTGCAGTAAATAGCAGTATGCACATAAAGAAGTAAGAAAAGGATCAAAGTAAACTAGACAATATGTTCACTAGGCAAAAGAAGCATAGAATCGGAGTTCTATGCATCTAAATTAGAGTAAACATGGTAACCTACAAAATCAACAATAAGTAATGGCATTGGAAAATAATAACAGCGATGATAATAAATACTGTAACGCCTATGTAAACAGAAGGCTATAGCCACTTCAGAGTGCACTCTATATGAATGGCAGCAATGAAGTTTACAACTCCCTAAAGAGGTACCTATTACCAAGGATAATGGGCAAAGTTCTTGTGAAGCAGCTATTTCAGTGAACAATTTTTGCTCTAGTTATTCAGCTGGCTAGTGTTGGGGCCCAGTCTTTACAGTAGTGCACATACATACAGTCCCTGTAAGGTCTGCATGGTATAAATCATACTGCTAGTTAGAAGGTCATTTTTTCTGTGCTCCGTCTCTGCTAGCAGCAACAGGTTAATGACAGCAGTGTCCGCTCACCAGTTCCAACGATACAGCAATGGGAGTCTCAGTGTTCAGATGTCAGCTCACTTCTGGATCCGCCTGGGGCAACTCTTGTCCTCAGCACACGGCAGTAGGCTTGTTGCAGGTTAATATTCAGATAAGAGCAGTGATGTGCACACCTCGGTCTCCTCACAGCAAAGATAAAGTCTCTTGGTATTTAGCCTGTGAAAATTACAGCACTCTCTCTCTTTATACCAAGCTCACATGGGGAATTGTAGTTCAATTGTCTATTAACTACCATAGTAAAGATTATTTCCCAAAATGTATCTCCCACGATTCAATGCTACCAGCCATCAAGTCTCCTAAGCTCCTTCTGCTTGTCAGTTCTCCCTGGTTGATGGAGATGAGGTATTGTTAACCCATTCAGCCGAAGTCCATTGGGAGCACAGAAAGCACTGCAGGATAGTGTCCTAGATTGTCAAACAGAATTAAATCAGAGTAAAATTATGTAAGGTTTACTAAAACCTGCAAGTGGTTATAAACCTCTTAAATGAACAATGAACAAAGTATATCCTTTTACGTTGTGTACTTGCCTGAATCCAAAGTGTGTGATATCTGTCTTATCTCTCATAACTCTGCTATCTGCATGAATCACTTCTGACAGTCTATGCCGACACCAAAAAATCTCAGGAGATGGCCCTGCCTCCACTCCAGCACACAGCAGATGATTAAAATATAGAAAAAAGGTAACACCGCGCTAAACCTTTAAAAATTAATAAATGTGTGTCATCCAAACAAAGTGGACAAAAAATAAAAGTAAATGGAATAAAGCAGCAGCTAAAAAAATGTGAGATATACACATTACCAGAACAATAATAAACAAAAAGCCGCGCTATGTAAATTGATGTGACTAAAATAAACGCGAGTTGTAAAATTATACAATTGACTGTACCAAAATTTCATAAACCACAAAAAGTAATATTTGTGCGACTATACGTGACACATAAATGATTGAACTATATTAGTGCAATGAGCCATAAAGTCCTTAAGCAATAAAGAAGTCCATAATAGTAATAACACCAGTGAGTGTCCAAAAAGATGAAGATAATATGACAGTGTGATGTCCAACTAGTGCCACCAAACTTGGAATGAATAACACCAATACGTGTGATCCACCACCACTCTACCATTAAGCTTACCAGAGGCAAGCTTTAACCAAGCCCGTATGAAGATGGTACTGGATGTACCCTGGACCGTAGAACCTCACCACAGGATCCGGACTTCACCAGGTATGGATCGCCTCGAGATGCAAACTTGGGGTAAAATTTTCCTATCGGGCCAGATCTGTATACCGTTCCGCGTTGAGCGGGTGTTTCTTGCTAGCCGGCCGGCGTTTTTTATCTGATTTCTGTTTGATACACCTATGTCTATGTAAGTAGATATTTTTACTTTTTTTAATAAAACCGTCAGTTTTACACTATGGGAGCATCTTTTCCTTCCTTTATGATTCCATGCTGATGCTGGTGGGTTTTTTGGTCTACATCCCTGGAGGAGTCCGGTATACAGATCTGGCCCGATAGGAACATTTTACCCCAAGTTTGCATCTCGAGGCGATCCATACCTGGTGAAGTCCGGATCCTGTGGTGAGGTTCTACGGTCCAGGGTACATCCAGTACCATCTTCATACGGGCTTGGTTAAAGCTTGCCTCTGGTAAGCTTAATGGTAGAGTGGTGGTGGATCACACGTATTGGTGTTATTCATTCCAAGTTTGGTGGCACTAGTTGGACATCACACTGTCATATTATCTTCATCTTTTTGGACACTCACTGGTGTTATTACTATTATGGACTTCTTTATTGCTTAAGGACTTTATGGCTTATTGCACTAATATAGTTCAATCATTTATGTGTCACGTATAGTCGCACAAATATTACTTTTTGTGGTTTATGAAATTTTGGTATAGTCAATTGTATGATTTTACAACTCACGTTTATTTTAGTCACATCAATTTACATAGCGCGGCTTTTTGTTTATCACAGCAGATGATTGACAGCCTTGGATGTACATGTTTCTCTATGAGACTGCATGGATGGGGATGTGTCCATTCCCTCCACTCGGGTCTCAAATTACACTCGGTTCCCTGCCCTATGCTGTGCACTGTGTGACATCAGATCCCATCCTTGCCTACTGGAGCTCAGAAATTCTGCCTAAATTCTGTACTTTAAAGCGGAAGTAAACCCATCGATTTAACAGTTTCAAAAAACAGTTACATTCCTGGCATGCCGGGAATGCTAACTGCACATTGGCTGTGCTCTCAACCAAACTGTCAAACCATCCAATGGCTGGTGTCATAACAGATCACATGTGCAGCACCATGGCAGTTGAAGATTAAACAGAGGCAAAGATGGCAGCTTCCTTGACTGAAAACGATAGGGGGGGTTTACTTCCACTTTACCCAGCTCTAGAGGAAAGATAACAAGGTACAACTTACTGTAAGTAGGATGATTTATTTAATCTCTGTGTTTAACCTCGGGTTGGTCACTTGGGGTATATGCAATTGTTTACAACCACTTTAAACATATAAATGATATAGGAAAATCAAGGATGCTCCCAAATGACATGGTAACTAACTTTATCTTTAAGCCTCTATTTAACAAGTACTGTATAAAAAACACCATCTATATTTGAGCAGCAAGTGAAGAGGTTCAAAGAAGTTTTACAGATCACGAAATTTGTCTACCCTGCCATAATTTTATCCTGCCATAATTCTGGTGGGGACAGATACATAAAAGCACAGCCAGTCACAGAAATGACTGCAAATTGTTCCTACCATTAGTTTTTTTTTTTTTTTGTTTTTAGCCCAGGTAATGAAAATGTTTTTATTCATTTTGTGCCCATAGTATCTGTCTAGACTCTGATGTCTGCATTTTTACTGATTGTACGGCTTTGGTTGAATTAAAGTCATTAAGCATTTCAGTAAAATTTACAAGGCCCCAATGCAATGCAGAAAATCATGGCTGTAGAAATCTACCTTCCTCCCACATCATGGTGCTTTCTTAATTCAAATGGCCTAAATCTTTATCTGCTCCAGCCTGAGTCAGCTATATATAGTTTTTAGTCATGAATGTTTTTTTCCTGTAGAAAGGTCAAACCATGCATATGGTGAAAAACACTGTTCATTAAACGGAGGAAATGTATTTTATTTGTTTTTCAGTTTACAAAACTCTGCTTAAATGAATTTGTTATTTAGACTCGCTGAAGGTTTAAAGCTGAAGTTTGATGTTCTTAATTTTGCCTTCCCTGGTAATATTCTCCCACCTCATCAACATGCTAATGACATAAAAAAAAACAAAAAAAAACCTTTCTACTTTCATTACATACAGTATCTCACAAAAGTGAGTACCCCCCTCACATTTTTGTAAATATTTTATTATATCTTTTCATGCGACAATACTGAAGAAATTACACTTTGTTACAATGTAAAGTAGTGAGTGTAAAGCTTGTATAACAGTGTAAATTTGATGTCCCCTCAAAATAACTCAACACACAGCCATTAATGTCTAAACCGCTGGCAACAAAAGTGAGTACACCCCTAAGTGAATATGTCCAAATTTGGGCCCAATTAGCCATTTTACCGCCCCGGTGTCATGTGACTCGTTAGTGTTACAAGGTCTCAGGTGTGAATAGGGAGCAGGTGTGTTAAATTTGGTGTTATCGCTCTCACTCTGGTCACTGAAAGTTCAACATAGCACCACATGGCAAATAACTCTCTGCGGATCTAAAAAAAAAGAATTGTTGCTCTACATAAAGATGGCCTAGGCTATAAGAAGATTGCCAAGACCCTGAAACTGAGCTGCAGCATGGTGGACAAGGCCATATAGTGGTTTAACAATACAGGTTCCACTCAGAACAGGCCTCACCATGGTCGACCAAAGAAGTTGAGTGCACATGCTCAGCATCCTATCCAGAGGTTATCTTTGGGAAATAGACGTATGAGTGCTGCCAGCATTGCAACAGAGGTTGAAGGGGTGGGGGGGTCAGCCTGTCAGTGCTCAGACCATACGCCACACACAGCATCAAATTGGTCTGCATGGTTGCCTCTTCTAAAGATGATGCACAAGAAAGCCTGCAAACAGTTTGCTGAAGACAAGCAGACTAATGACATAGATTACTGGAACCATGTACTGTGGTCTGATAAAACCAAGATAAACTTATTTGGTTTAGGTGGTGCCAGGCATGTATGGCGTCAACCAGTTGAGGAGTACAAAGACAAGTGTGTCTTGCCTTCAGTCAAGCATGGTGGTGGGAGTGCCATGGTCTGAGGCTTCATAAGTGCTGCCAGCACTGTGGAGCTACAGTTCATTAAGGGAACAATGAATGCCAACATGTACTGTGACATACAGAAGCCGAGCATGATCTCCTCCCTAGGAGACTGGGCCGCAGGGCAGTATTCCAACATGACAACGACTCCAAACACACCTCCAAGATGACCAATGCCTTGCTAAAGAAGCTGTGGGCAAAGATGATGGACTGGCCAAGCATGTCCCCAGACCTAAACCCTGTTGAGCATCTTTGGGGCATCCTCAAATGGAAGGTAGAGGAGCATAAGGTCTCTAACATCCACCAGCTCCTTGATGTCGTCATGGAGGAGTGGAAGAGGACTCCAGTGACAAAGAGGGTTAAGGCAGTGCTTGAAAATAATGGTGGCCACACAAAATATTGACACTTTGGGCCCAATTTAGACGTATACTCCCTTTTGTTGCCAGCGGTTTAGACATTAATGGCTGTGTGTTGAGTTATTTTGAGGGGACAGCAAATTTACACTGTTATACAAGCTGTACACTCACTACTTTACATTGTAGCAAAGTGTAATTTCTTCAGTGTTGTCACATGAAAAGATATAAAATATTTACAAAAATGTGAGGGGTGTACTCACTTTTGTGAGATACTGTATGTAGCTCTACCCCCACAGAAGCCATGTAGTAATTTGGGTTCTCCAAAAAAAACGCAGCTCAACATTGCATGCTATTATTAAGCTTATGATCTACCAAAACCCCCAGATCTTTCTCCACTATGGATCGCCCAAGTTGTACTCCCCTAGTATGTATAATGCATTAATTTTCTTAGCCCCCAAGTGCATAATTTTACATTTATCAAAATTAAACCTAATTTGCCACCCAGTTGCCCAATTATACAGTGCATTGAGGTCAGCTTGTACGTTGGAAATATCCTGTAAGGACGTTATTCCACTGCATAGTTTGGTGTCATCTGCAAAGACTGAAATTGTACTTTTAATCCCAGACCCTATATTTATAAAGATATTAAAAACTAAGGGTCCCAACACTGAACCTTGGGGTACACCACTGATAACCTTAGACCATTCAGAATAAGAATCATTAACAACTACTCTCTGAATTTGGTCTTTTAGCTAGTTTTCTGTCCATTTACAAAGTGATCTTTCCAGGCCTGTAGACTTTACCTTACACATGAGCCATGTGTGGGGAACTGTGTCAAATGGTTTTGCAAAATCCAAGTATACCACGTCCACAGCTACACCTCTGTCCAAGGTTTTACTTACCTCCTAATAAATAGAAATCAGGTTTGTTTGACGACTTCTGTCTTTCATGAATCAATGCTGTCTGTTGCTTAAAATATTTTTTTCCAGCAAGAACTCATCTATGTGGTCTTTTACTAAACTCTCCAATATCTTCCCAAATATAGAACATAGTTACATAGAAGTTACATATAGAAGAACAGGTCTATAGTTACTTAGTAAAGACTGATTCCTTTTTAAAAATGGGCACCACATTGGCACTATGCCAATCCAGTGGTACCATTCCAGTCATTAACAAGTCCCTAAAAATTAAAAAAAATGGCTTTGAAATGACAGAGCTCAATTCTTTTAGGATCCGTGGGTGGATGTCATCTGGTCCAGGTGCTTTATCCACTTTTATTCTGTCTAAATATTTCTGGACCATGTCACCTTTGAGCCATTGTGGATCATTTGGGGCTGTGTCAATACCGTCCCTATTATGGACATGAGCTACCCCATGCTCCTTTGTATACACAGAGCTGAAGAAAGTATTTAATCAAATTGCCTAATCTTTGTCCCCAGTCACCCACTCTAGACTAGTTTGATCAACAGAATGGAGTTGCAAATCCTGATCCATAGACGGCAGACCTAAGGGCAGGTCCACCAAATATACAGCACATCTCCTATTGCTATTGCTGGACACCCTCTGAAGCAGGAAGTGGGATAGGATGAGATGCATTTGGCAATTCTTGCAGGGATATAATAATATACATATTTGAACATCATGAGGGATAAAGGAGAATCTCGATTCTTGTAAGGAATTAATAAAATGCTGAAACTGTAAATAACAAAAAAGTTCCCCATTAGGAAGTTGATAAGATTTCTAATGTTGTGAATAGGGATGAGTCGATGTTTAAGCGTTCGCCCGTTCACCAAATTTAGAACATTATGGGGCATTCTCTGGAAATTCAAGCGCCCGAGGAATGCCCCATAATGCACTGTGAGATTGTCAATGCACTGCGACGGCTGCTACTTGGCCAAAGCATGCAGGGTCACCCGGGTGGCCCACCCTTGAATATGTAACAGCTATTAAAAACTAGACATGTGCACAACCAAAAAATTCGTTTATTTTCGTTTCGTTTTTTTCGTTTCTGAAAAAAAATCGTTTTTTTGTTTCGTTTTTTTCGTTTCCGTAGATTCGTAACGATTCGTACATTCGTAAGTCGTCGTTGTTCGGATCCGTAACGATTCGTACATTCGTAAGAGTTATTTTTACGTTGATTCGTTTTTTCGTTTAATTTTCGGACACATTCGTATTTATTCGTAGATTCGTAACATTCGTAGATTCGTAATCGGAGCATAATTCATAATTTGATGTAATGTGTATGCTATTATTACATTTTAATAATTTACGAATCGAAAAGAAAAGTTACGAATCGAAAAAAAAAGTTACCAATCGAAAAAAAAAGTTACGAATGTACGAATTTTTTTGGTTCAATAGAGACACGGAAAATTACAAATCGAAAAAAAAAAAAAAAAAAAAAAAGTTACGAATCGAAAAAAAAAAAAGTTACGAATCGAAAAAAAAAAGTTACGAACGAAAAAAAAAAAGTTACGAAAAAAAAAGTTACGAATGTACTAATTTTTTTGTTCAATCCATTCGAAGCACGTTTAGCAGCGCCATTGTAAGGGACACGGAAAATGACCAATTAAAAAAAAAAAAGTTACAAATTTTTTCGTTCGTTTTAGTTTTTCGGATTTTCTTCATTAGTACATTCGTTGTTTCTAATTAGTTTTTTTTCAGATTTTCGTTGTTTTTCGGATTCGAATGATTCGTTATTCGGATTTGAACGATTCGTTACGATTCGAACGATTCGTTACGATTCGAACGATTCGTTACGATTCGTTATTCGTATTCGTACGATTCGAATGATTCGTTAAGATTCGTTATTCGTATTCGTACGATTCGAATGATTCATTCATTCGCACGAAAACGATCGAACGAAAATAACGAAAAAAAACGAAAAACGAAAAAAACAAAAACGAATTGCACATGTCTATTAAAAACAAAAAAACGGCAGTAGCGGGACGCCTCCCAGGGAGTTGGAGATTTTCTGGGGGGTTTTTCGGGACCGTCGGAAACTGTGATTGAAGATATAAGGACATAGCGGGACACTTTTTTTTTTTTAAATAAAGAACTTGTTAAAAGCTGTCTTCTGTCATTTTAATTTCTGAACCTTTTATGGTGAATGGGTATCAGGTACAATGTACCCGATACCCATTCACATGGGGAGTGGGATCTGGGGACCCCCTTGTTAAAGGGGGCTTCCAGATTCCGATAAGCCCCCCGCCCCTGCCTGCAGACCCCCACAACCACCGGGCAAGAGTTGTGGGGAAGAGGTCCTTGTCCCCATCAACATGGGGACAAGGTGTTTTGGGGGACCACAAGGTAAGGTACTTTCTCGCCCCCCCTTTTCCTGCAGCCTGCCAGGTTGTGTGCTCGGATAAGAGTGTGGTATGGAATTTGGGGGGCCCCACACCATTTTTTTTTTAATTTGGTGCAGGGTTCCCCTTAAAATCCATACCAGACCTGAAGGTCCTTTTATGGACTGGGGGGGGGGGGGGGCCCGCTGTTTTTTTCAATGATTTTTATGTATATTGCTGAAATCCGACAATATATTACAGCCGTTGGGCAGTTTTAAATACATTTTTTTTCCTTTAGATATATATAATAGTAATTTTGCTGTTGTACTGTTATGAACATGGGAAAGATGCGCTACTTTAAAGGCAGACTAAGGAGACCCCCAGGCACAATATTTAATGGAATATTTCATTTTTATTTTTTCACTTTAAGCATTATTAAAATCACTGCTCCTGAAAAAATTACAGTTTTTAAAACTTTTTTTGCATTGATACATGTCTCCTGGGGCAGGACCCATGGTCCCCATACACTTTTTATGGCAATAACTTGCATATAAGCCTTTAAATTGTTTAATGTTTAAAGTGGTTGCGTGTTCGCACACATTTTTTGCCTGTTCGCATGTTCTGCTGCAAACCAAACCGGGGGGTGTAGGCTCATCCCTAGTTATGAACAGGTATTTTCATGGTCAGTAAAGAATAGACTATATTAAAGCCATGGGCACTCCATCAACAGAAGTGTTAAAGCGGTAGTAAACCCTCCAAAAGAAAAATGATTTTACCAATATTGTAAACTACCTATTAATTTAGAATCAAATGGGCACTAGGAGTAAGCACAAAAATCTTACTGTAAATCTTTTTATCTGAAACGCTGCTTCTCTATAATAGCCGGCGCTATCTCAACTGTGGTCTACCGCATCTGTATTATTCTTTATTTCCTCCCGCAGTAGATTTTCCTCTCCATAATTCCGCGCATACGCAGCAATAGCATTATCCAAGCCTCTTCTCCGTTTCCGGTTACAATGGAAACAAAGCATAGCGAATCCGTTTGTGTCAACCCTGTGACGTAGCGAGTCACAAGGTAACCAGGATCCTCTTCTCAATGGGGAAGAATTGAGAGGAAGCATCGCGGGATGTCGGGGCTAACTTCGACAACAGTAAATTACGCAGCCCTGACAGACAAAGCATTTTCCGCCAGGGTCTTGGCTTACCGGAAAAATAGAACATACAGCGCATGCATGGGTGACATCTTCAGAAACAAACCAACCAAAACATCATCTGTGAACAGGGCAGTTTTATGATAGACACCTGCCACTTCAAGGCCTTTTATGTTTGTGTTCTGCTGGATATGTTCCACCTGTGGCTCTGAAGCTAGAATAAACTGGGGTGAAAGCAAGCAGAGGGGATAAAGTATCAAAAGCTTTGCGCATATCCAGTGAGAGCTACATCAGTTCTGAGATTACTGGCCAGCAAGATGATTAAGAAGAATGGTCCATCTTACATTATCCTAAGCGCTGCGC
Organism: Lithobates sylvaticus; assembly: GCA_028564925.1. NCBI lineage: Eukaryota > Metazoa > Chordata > Amphibia > Anura > Ranidae > Lithobates > Lithobates sylvaticus. The sequence goes on along the minus strand of CM053028.1, from coordinate 351,381,059 downwards.
AAACTGTTGGCGCTATATAGATCCTGTATAATAATTATCCAAACCTTGACAAAGCCCACTTGGTATTTGTGGATGAGGTGATCTGCACATTATAGAAAGTTGTAGATTGGCGTGATTGTAATATCTAAATAGCAAAAAGTTAGGGGTTCATAGAAATGGAAACTATGTCTGCAAAGAATCTAGGGAGAGTGGCAAAGGGTATTAGACTTGAGGTGGTTTACATAAAGGCCTTACAGAGAGGCAAATCAAGAAAAGCACTAAAAGGCTGGGAAAGGATATTCGTGGGTAGGTAAATATGATAAAATATGATCTGCAAACAGGGCAGTTCTATGATGGACACCTGCCACTTTAGATTTGTGTTCTGTTGGATATGTTCTGCCAACATCTCTAAAACTAGAAGAAACAGGGGTAAAACTGGGCAGCAAGGATAAAGTATCAAAAGTCTTGCACATATCCTGTGAGAGCAAACCAATTTCAAGACCATTGGCCAGCATGATGATCAAGAAGAATGTCTTACATTATCAAATGCTTGACATTGAAAGATAAAGCCAACTTGATCTCTGTAGATGAGGTAGTTATCGAAGCGATCTAGAGAGTCTTTGGGAGAGACGGGAAAGAGTGACATTCAGGGTGTTACATTTTAAAGGGGTTTATATGAATGCCTCACAGAGAAACACATCTAGAAAGGAGCACTAACAGGCTGGGAAGGGAGCCATACAGCCAGGTTATGTATAACAAAATATTATCTGTGAGCAGGACAGTTTTTTAATAAACACCTGTCACATTAAGGCCTTTTGTTCTTGCGTTCTGCTTGATATATTCCACCAGTGGCTCTAAGACTAAAATAAACAGGGGTGACAGAGGGCATTCTTGGCCTGCACCCCATTGAAAGGGACCCATTCAAAATCGTGATATTTTGTAGTTGTAGAGGAGAGTCAGAAAAGTGATCCCAAGACCCCAGAGTTGCAAAACTGTTCATTGGTATGCCCAAGATAAACTAAAAAAAGCCTTGCACAAATCCAGCGAGTGCAGCGTTCCCCTCCTCAGTGTGAGCACCCCAACCTTCCTCCTCCTCACAGCCAGCACCAGAATCCTCCTTCTCTTCACTGCCAGCACCCCAACCTTTCTCTGTGTTTTTCTCCTGCTGCCTCATTATGTGCAAAATAATGGTGACTGAGAGATGACTTTCTGGTCAAAATAATGGCAGCTGGATACCTGCCACGCTTGTGTAGCACATGCACACAAAATGGGAGGTTTGACAGAGGTAGCATTAAAACTCATTATCTGAACAACTTGATGTGAGCAGGAACCTACACTGTTTTGCCCCTGGCCAATTTGAACAAAGTTGAGGGCTTTAGCTTTATTTTTTAGGAGTAAACTTTAAAAAAAAGCTTTTTTTCCAATATTAAATTAATCAGATTAGGGTTGCTGCTGCTATATTTAAGCCAAGCAATAATGAAAAAAGCAAAAAAGACAATTACACCTCAAAAGGATGTCATGCCAGAATAAGGTGTCACTATTGCTGTCTGTGAAAATCGCACTGAAGAGAAGTAAAGGCTTCTCTTAAGCATATGACCTGTCTTTTTTAATTTCCCCCTCAAAGCAGCAAAAAAAGGAGAACCCCATCTCTGCTGCACAGGTTTTTTTTGTTTGTTTTCTTGATAAATGTTAAATGTCTTCAATGGCAGTGCCCGGCTCCCCATTTTATTATATCTTTTCTATTAGCCTTAAAAATGGTCAGAATTGATTATTGAGATTCACCACCCGATTTGCCTCCCTATAGACTTCAATGCAGTTCAATTCTAATTTATGATTTTGCTGACTTCACGTGGGGTTCATCAAACCAACCCATGAATCAAACCCAGGCAGATTTGCTTAATCCTAGTTGTATTTAGGCGATTGCCAGTAATTCATTCATTCTGCCACCTCCAGCACTAGCCTATGCTTACCACTCTCCACTCTTCCCTGTATACAAGTGAAACTGCAGCTGAGCTAACCCAGGGGCTCTTCACAGCTCTCCCCAACCTTGCACTCAAAGAATGCAAAGCACTCACATCATTCATGCCAGTGAGTGATGCTCTCTTTTGAACTGCAGCTGCTCAAAGGATAGCACTTGTAGCTTCAGGTCTAACAATTTTTTTTATCTCTGCAGAACCTGTCCTTTGAAGGGGGAGGGGTGCAGTGTCCAAACACGAGGTAGCACTATCTGCTCTTCCTCATGCTCATCAGAAGGGATGGGCCCGGTGTTCGATTCGAACCCATGTTCAAATCGAACATCGGCGTTCGCCCGTTCGGCGAGCCCATTACTATTTGGGTCGTTCGCATCACATTCGTGTGATGCGAACGGCCCACAATGCACTGCGCCACTCGCAGTGCATTGCTGGCTGATGATTGGCCAAGCATGCACTGTGACCCCGCATGCTTGGCCAATCACAGCGCCGACAGCGAGGAGAGCCATAATTGGCTACAGGCAGGATGCCTGTAGCAAATTATAGCTCAGGGGGTTTAGTACACGCCCCACAGTATAAAAGGCCGCCGCACCGACGGCCTCGTTATATTGTGTTCCAGCGTGTCAGTGTTATGTGCTGCTGACATTATCTGCTGTATTTCTGGGGATTAGTGTGTGCGTGCTGTTAGTACAGCATTGCAGTATCACATCTGGGGGGTGTCTATAGTATGCCTGTGAAGGGGCGCATGTTTCCTGTGCTTAGAACTGTCCCTGCACAAAGTGTCATTCTTGCAGGAAAAAAAGCTATTTAAAATCACTCGCGGCTAATGAATTGACGGCTCCCGTAACACAGAGAACAGTCATTCATTGAAAGTCATTGATAAAAAAAAAAGTAATTGATAAAAAATAAAAAACATTTTTAAAAAAAGCGTGGGGGTCCCCCCAAATTCAATAACCAGGCCCTTCAGGTCTGCTATGGATATTAAGGGGAACCCCAGCCAAAAAAAAAATGGCGTGGGGTCCCCCTCAAAATCCATACCAGAACCTTGAGGTCTGGGATGGATTTTAAGGGGAACTCTGGCCAAAAAAAAAAAAATGACGTGTGGTCCCTCTCAAAATACATACAAGACCCTTATCCGAGCACGCAACCTGGCAGGGCCGCAGGAAAAGAGGGGGACAAGAGCGCCCCCCTCCCTTCTGAACCATACCAGGCTACATGCCCTCAACATTGGGAGGGTGCTTTGGGGTCTCCCCAAAAGCACCTTGTCCCCATGTTGATGAGGACAAGGGCCTCTTCCCCACAACCCTGACCATTGGTTGTGGGGGTCTGCGGGTGGGGGGCTTATCGGAATCTGGAAGCCCCCTTTAACAAGGGGACCCCCAGATCCCGCCCCCGGTGTGAAATGGTAAGGGGGTACAAAAGTACCCCTACCATTTCACCAAGTGTCAGGGACGTACGGGGATATCATGGGGAATTCCCTATGGCTGTCCCCATGATGTCAGAGGGGGGCGGGGTCACCAGGTGGCCCCGTTCTCCATTATAAAAGACCTGTCAGACGCAGCGAAGCCTCACACAGCGGGAGCCTCCCATTGCGCGGAGCGGCCCAAGAAGAGACGCCGACGCCATGGAAGAAGATGCCGGACGAGAAGACCAGAGCAAGAAGAAGCGGATCGGAGGAAGAAGATGATGGAAGAAGAAGATGGAAGAAGAAGATGGAAGAAGATGCCGGAAGGAGAAGATGAAGAAACCGAAGGATGAAGAAAGGAAGAAGGAAGACCAGAAAAAAGAAGATTTTAATAAAGGAAGTGTCAAAGACCGTCTCCTGTCATTTTTAACATTTTTGACACTTTTTTGGTGAAATGGTATGGGTACTTTTGTACCCCCTTACCATTTCACAAAGGGGGGGCTGGGATCTGGGGGTCCCCTTGTTAAAGGGGGCTTCCAGATTCTGATAAACCCCCCTGCCCGGAGACCCCCACAACCAATGGCCAGGGTTGTGGGGATGAGGCCCTTGTCCTCATCAACATGGGGACAAGGTGCTTTGGGGGGGACCACAAAGCACCCTCCCAATGTTGAGGGCATGTGGCCTGGTACGGTTCAGGAGGGAGGGGGTGCTCTCGTCCCCCCTCTTTTCCTGCGGCCTGCCAGGTTGCATGCTCGGATAAGGGTCTGGTATGGATTTTGAGGGGGACCCCACGCAATTTTTTTTTTTGGCCGGGGTTCCCCTTAAAATCCATCCCAGACCTCAAGGGTCTGGTTATTGAATTTGTGGGGACCCCCACGCTTTTTAAAAAAAAGTTTTTTTATTTTTTATCAATGACATTTTTTTAGTAGCCGTCAATTCATTAGCCGCGAGTGATTTTAACCACTTGACAACCGGCCCATAGCCGAAAAACGGCTACAGGGCGGTTGCTTAACTCTGGGAGGGCGTACATGGACGTCCTCCCAGAATTGCCCTCTTGCGCGCCCCCCACTCGAGAACATCCGTGATCACGGTAAATCGCGGCCGTTTACCACGTGATCGCGGTCGTTTACCACGTTTACCACGTGATCGCTTCGTCAAATGACGGAGCGATCACATGTAAGCAAACCGGCGTCATCGGTACAGTGTGAGAGGAGAGGGGGAGGGATCGGTGGCAGCAGTGCTGTGGGCGGGATCTGTAGTGCCCACAGCCTGCTCTGCCACCACCGATCCATCCATCCATGCTCAGCCATCCCTCCATACCCTGCAATACACAGCAATAGCCTGCAGTGTATTGCTGGGTATTGCATGGTATGGAGGGATGGCTGAGCATGGATGGATGGATACCCAGCAGTACTCTGCAATACTCTGCCGTGCCCAGCGATACTCTGCCGTGCCCAGCGATACTCTGCCATGCCCTGCGATACTCTGCCGTGCCCTGCGATACTCTGCCGTGCCCTGCGATACTCTGCCGTGCCCTGCGATACTCTGCCATACCCTGCGATACTCTGCCATACCCTGCCATTCTCTGCCAAACCCTGCGATACTCTGCCATACCCTGCCATACCAAGCGATACCCTGCCATACCCTGCGATACTCTGCCATACCCTGCGATACTCTGCCATACCCTGCGATACTCTGCCATACCCTGCGATACTCTGCCATACCCTGCGATACTCTGCCATACCCAGCGATACTCTGCCATACCCAGCGATACTCTGCCATACCCAGCGATACTCTGCCATACCCTGCCATTCTCTGCCATACCCTGCCATTCTCTGCCAAACCCTGCCATACCAAGCGATACCCTGCCATACCCAGCGATACTCTGCCATACTCTGCCATACCCTGCGATACCCTGCCATACCCTGCGATACTCTGCCATACCCTGCGATACTCTGCCATACCCTGCGATACTCTGCCATACCCTGCGATACTCTGCCATACCCTGCGATACTCTGCCATACCCTGCGATACTCTGCCATACCCTGCCATACCCTGCCATACCCTGCCATACCCTGCCATACTCTGCCATACCCTGCGATACTCTGCCATACCCTGCCATACCCTGCCATACTCTGCCATACCCTGCCATACCCTGCCATACTCTGCCATACCCAGCCATACCCTGCCATACCCTGCGATACTCTGCCATACCCTGCGATACTCTGCCATACCCTGCGATACTCTGCCATACCCTGCGATACTCTGCCATACCCTGCGATAATCTGCCATACCCTGCGATAATCTGCCATACCCTGCGATACTCTGCCATACCCTGCGATACTCTGCCATACCCTGCGATACTCTGCCATACCCTGCCATACCCTGCGATACTCTGCCATACCCTGCGATACTCTGCCATACCCTGCGATACTCTGCCATACCCTGCCATACCCTGCCATACCCTGCGATACTCTGCAATACCCTGCCATACCCTGCCATACTCTGCCATACCCTGCGATGCTCGCTACGATCGAAGCCAGGATCGTTTTTTTATTTTATTTCAAGCCTAGAGGTCAGATGTGGGGTCTAATTGACCCCATATCTCACTGTAAAGAGGACCTGTCATGCCATATTCCTATTACAAGGCATGTTTACATTCCTTGTAATAGGAATAAAAGTGATCAAAAAAAATTTGGGGGGGAAAAAAGTGTCAAACTAAAATAAATAAAGTAAAATGAACAATAAAAAATAAAAATAAAAATGTAAAGCGCCCCTGTCCCCGTGTGCTCGTATGCAGAAGCGAACGCATATGTAAGTCCCGCCCACATATGAAAACGGTGTTCAAACCACACATGTGAGGTATCGCTGCGAACGTTGGAGCGAGAACAATAATTTTGGCCCTAGACCTCCTCTGTAACTCAAAACATGTAACCAGTAAAAAAATTTAAAGCGCCGCCTATGGGGATTTTTAAGTAGCGAACTTTGGCGCCATTCCACGAGCGTGTTCAATTTTGAAGGGTGACATGTTAGGTATCTATTTACTCAGCGTATCTTCATCTTTCACATTATTCAAAAACATTGGGCTAAATTTACAGTTTTGTTTTTTGTAAAGCACAAAACTTTTTTTTCCCAAAAAAACGCGTTCGAAAAATTGCTGCGCAAGTACCGTGCAACGACCGCCATTGTATTCTCTAGGGTCTTTGCTAAAAAAAGCATATGTAATGTTTTGGGGTTCTATGTAATTTTCTAGCAAATAAATGATTTTTACATGTAGGAGAGAAATGTCAGAATTGTCCTGGGTGCTCCAGAACACCTGATGGTAATCCCTGCATGTTGGGCCTCTGTATGTGGCCACACTGTGTAAAAGTCTCACACATGTGGTATCGCCGTACTTGGGAGTAATAGCAGAATGTGTTTTGGGGTGTAATTTGTGGTATGCATATGCTGTGTGTGAGATATCACCTGCTAATATGACAATTTTGTTAAAAAAATAAATAAATCTTGATGTTGCAAAGAATTGTGGGAAAAAAATACAACTTCAAAAAACTCACAATGCCTCTTTCCAAATACCTTGAAATGTCTTCTTTCCAAAAAGGGGTCATTTGGGGGGTATTTGTACTTTTCTGGCATGTTAGGGTCTCAAGAAATGAGATAGGCCGTCAGTACTTCAGGTGTGATCAATTTTCAGATATTGGCACCATAGCTTGTGGACTCTATAACTTTCACAAAGACCAAATAATATACCCCAATTTGTACTTATTTTTACCAAAGATATGTAGCAGTATAAATTTTGGCCAAAATATATCAAGAAAAATTACAAATTTGCTAAATTTTATAACAGAAACGAAGAAAAATTCATTTTTTTACAGAATTTTCAGTCTTTTTTCTTTTATAGCGCAAAAAATAAAAAACCCAACGGTGATTAAATACCACCAAAAGAAATCTCTATTTGTGTGAAAAAAAAGGACAAAAATGTCATATGGGTACAGTGTTGTATGACGGAGTAATTGTCATTCAAAATGTGAGAGCACCAAAAGCTGAAAATTGGTCTGGTTATTAAGGGTGTTTAAGTGCCCAGTGGTCAAGTGGTTAAATAGTTTTTTTTTTCCTGCAAAAATGACACTTTGTGCAGGGACAGTTCTAAGCACAGGAAACATGCGCCCCTTCACAGGCATACTATAGACACCCCCCAGGTACGAAATTTAAAGGAATATTACACTTTTATTGTTTCACTTTAAGCATTATTAAAATCACTGCTCCTGAAAAAACGGCCGTTTAAAAAAAAAAAAAATTTGCATTGATACATGTCCCCTGGGGCAGGACCCAGGTCCCCAAACACTTTTTATGACAATAACATTCATATTAGCCTTTAAAATTAGCACTTTTGATTTTGAACGTTCGCATCCATTGTAACTAATAGGGTTCTTATGTTCGCACGGACTTTAGGTCCGTTCGCGGGTTCTGGTGCGAACCGAACCCGGGGGTGTTCGGCTCATCCCTACTCATCAGCTAGTAAGCACTCCTGCCCCCCCCCCCCCCCCCCCCACTTATCAGATACTAAGCCTGGCAATTCTATTTGGGCCCTCTATTCCTTTCAGTGTGTGCAGACTAGAAACCAATGTCTTGCTCTAAATCTCGCCACACCAGGGGCGTTGAAGGTGTAGCGGTAAGAACTGGTGGGTGGGGGGGAAAGAACTAAGAATTGCTGGACGGGCGCACTCTGTTGCAACACCTTTATTGAAATCAATTAAAATCCATATAGTCACAAAGATCATCGAGGTACAGGAACAAAAATAGCTAAACTGGTGTGTGTGTGTGTGTGTGTGTGTGGGGGGGGGGGGGGTTGAGAAGCAAGAATTGATGAAAAAAGAGTGAAGGGCAGAGGTGAGCTTTGAATTTTGGGATGCAGAGGTGAGCTTTAGATAGGGGTGCAGAGGAGATCTTTGGAGAGGGGTAAAGGGGTGAACTGTGGAAAGGGATACAGAGGTGAGCTTTGGACTGTGGGGTGCAGAGGTGAGCTTTGGACATGGTAAAGAGGGGAGCAGTGCATAGGAGGTGCAGAGGTGAGTGATGTAAAATTAGGCCACACTCACTCGGTGATGCAGACCACATCGCTACTTCTCCTCCACTCCTCCCTCCCGGTTTTATTTTCTGCACCTATTCTCTGAGGAAAAAAAATCCCTGATTATGATAGAATTACAGTTGCTGTTCTGAGCTGAGAAATGCTTTCTTGGCTGTTACATTTTGTGATCATAATGGCCCACTCTGTCAAAACAAAGGCACTACTAAGGGGCTAGCGAGATAGACAGAGAGCAAATGTAATTTCTGCCATCTATTTCCGCTGTAAATAAAACTAAAATTATATAGCCATTTATTCAAGAATACAGTTGTTTTGTTTGTCCTTGCCTGGTCTGCAGTTATTTAAGAGGTGTATCATAAGTAACGGGAATACACATAGTTCACCTTCTGGGTCTTAAGACATCAGTATGGAGTGGAATAATGCGAAAACATGTAGTTGCCAAAAGTAATGTTAGTGTAAGAAGCAGCCTGTCAATAGTGAATCAATAACTGAAGTGAGAAAGCAAATAAGTCCAAACTAAAAACGCATAGAAAAATTTTAAAAAAATGTGAAAATCCATCTAAACCATCGGGTGCAAGTGACCATTCGTTCCGCATGTTAATGTTTCTTGTGACTATCTTGGTGCAGTTTGAGCACGATGTGTGATCTGGAGCTAAGGTTGGCCCCCTACCTTATTAACGGCTGTAAGGCATAAGCATGGGTTACAGTGGGTCTTTGAGGGTCCCCCTGGTTATCCCTTCTCTCGTTAGTGGGCCTCCAGACCTGTATCCCGGTTTTCTTAACGGTGCTTGGGTTTTGCATCCAATACAGGGGGGGGGGGGTGGGGGCCTCCCATCAGTACAGATAGAAGACGAGAATGAAGTACCCTAAGTGTGTATGTTTCAAACATCAAAGTAGTTTAATTGGTACAGGTACCATTATCGTTGTCCCGACGCGGTGTTCGTTATCAGGGGGTATGGGCCCGGAAATGGTCATAATATCGTATCAGTGTCCGGCGGCCATTTTGGAATTCTAAAGAGCAGGCAGTGATAGCTAGAGACGTCTAGTGCACAAAGGATGTAGAGACCATTTTTAACGAGCACACGGCTTTGTGAATGGGTCATGAGTTTGTCTATCTGTTTACCATAAATGGCATCGTTTAAAAGGCCAGAACGGGGTTATAACTCAAGGGGAGTTTTTCTTGTGCATCACAGAGTCATACTTCGTCCCATCATTTTTTTGTAGCAGGCAGAGGTACGTCTAGTGTCAGCGAGAGCTTTTAAGTGCCAGCGCAAATAATGGGTGTAAAGGACTGCTTGTGTAGGGGAGCATAAAAGCACGTTCAGGCCGGGTGTTATAACTCATTTTTAAAAGACATAGGCCCACACCGGAAATGCTACTTGGTAATACAATTAGCAATATATATAAAGTAGTGGTGGGAAAATCCGTAGTGTGTATATCTGTTATGGTATGGCCTCTATCAGTGTCGGCACACCTTCCACCAGTGGTCTGTCTCCCATAGCATCAGGAGCGGATTGCACTACAGAGGTTCCCCATCATGTACAGAGGTACGGAGGTTCGAGAGTTAAGTGAGCGCATGTGTAGGGAGCATGCGCAGGGTGCATGGCAAGGCCCACACTGCTACTTGGGCTTGGTAGTGGAAAACGCTGAACAGGTGGATGTTGACATTGGCTCAAAATACAAGTTACTGTGAAGGTGTACATGGTCAGGAGAACCGAGAGCATTAACTAGAGAACAGTTGCAGTGTCAATATACATGGTGTACTTTAATCTCTAAGTGTAGAGGTCCACCTTAGGGTTGAGAATTCCCCCACAGAAGCCTCAGCCTTGCCCCAGGGCATTGATGAAAACCGCACAAAGACAAATCCCATGTGTGCAGTAAAGTGACCATGTACAAAGTACCTAATGTAGCCACAGCAGAACCCCAGCTTCCATGCGACCTAGTACTTGGCACCAAACGATTTAATGGGAAACCATAGAGGATGAGACAAACCACCCATCTACCCGTGTAGGCCCCAGCCAGCCTGCCTACACACCTTGTGCCCTGTACCTATTAGCTGATGGTGATGCTTTCCCAACACTGTTCAAAAGGATTTGTTTCTCATTACTTTGCCAGATTATTTCCCAAAAAAATAAAGTTGGCAAATATGGTAAGTAGCATTACACGTTTAAGAAAAACATATTTCTCATCTACAATATTTTTTAGCTGGACCCCTGTGGTATGTAGGAGACTCAACAGAGTTTGTGCATTTGTGCTAGAAGTGGAGCTCAGGTGGAGCATGTTTTACAGAGTTTTCACTTCTCTACTTTTCAACTGGTACTTGTTCTCTAAATTAAGAAAATTGTTCATCCATCTTGATACATTTGTCTTCATGTTCATTTCAGTTTTAAACACTACAGCATGTATAGGAAGTAGGACAACTTTATGACTGAGAAAATACGAATGAAAACAAAAGAGAGTGTTCTTTTGTATACTGCATTCAATTGATATACATGTCAACATTGCTCCTTTATGCTTCTGGCTTGGAATTGGTGCAGATTCCCTTTATAAAACATGCTAGTAACTTTTCATCCTTTCTGAATTGCTAATAAGTAAGTGGATAACACTTGTGGGCTTAATGATCTGCAAATTGTAGCCATCAGATGGTAAGACATGTTTTCAGAATGACACACAGTTGTTTGTTTGTGGTTGGAGACAGTTTATTATGTGTTTTTCTGTATTTTTTCCCCCCACTAATGGAAAGTGTGGAGGTGGTAGTGAAAGCATATCTCAATGATATTTTATATATCTCACCACAGCCATGATAAAGCTTGACTTCCGGCTTTAAGCTCCTTTGTGACACTTTTGTGCCCTTAAATTACTAAGCTGATATAATGAAAACAAGGTAACACTGAAACAAATCTGAAAAGCTCCAAGTGTTGTAGAGTAGGCTGAAGCAATGTATGAATCGCTTTTACTTTTTATAGTCATGCTGTTCTTGCTGAGTAATCAGAAGTGGACAATCAAGCACATTTAAAAACGGAGTTCCACCCAAAAATGGAACTTCCGCTGTCCAGATTCCCCCCCCCCCCCCCCCGGTGTCACATTTGGCACCTTTTGAGGGGGGAGCAGATACCTGTCTAATAAAGGTATTTAGTCCCACTTCCAGTGAAAGATCTACGCCATGTCTGGCCCCACCTCCATCCCCCCCCCCCCCCCGTTGTCTTCTGGGAGAAAACAGCAGGGACCACTCAGAACACGCAGCGCGACTCGCGCATTCAATTCTTGATTCCCTTACTAGCAATTCCGGCGCTTCCACCCAGAGCCGAGGGACGGGTCGGCTTCAGGTGAGGACATCATGGGCACCCTGGACAGGTAAGTGTCCTTATTTTAAAAAGTCAGCAGCTATAGTGTTTGTAGCTGTAAAAAATTTTTTCTGGCGGAACTCTGCTTTAAAGTAAACCTGTAAAATGTATTAAAGCAAGCAGGCTGGTGCTGTGCATCAGGCACTTTACAGTGCCTGTTTCTACATTCTTTGCCAGACTTTCCTGTCTGATCCACCACTGGTAAAGTTGGAAACTCTTGATATTGCTCTGTGCCTAGATGATGGCGGTAAAGCATTGTTTAAAATGGGCAAGCTCAGTTTAGGATTACAGATACACTGTCATACAATACGATTTCAGAAGTATGCAGGGGATCTCTCTTTTTCAACTGTTCTTTTCTTAGTGACAAATTCTCTTTAATCGGACTGGCAATCCATGCTATTTCAGATTTTAGCTCCAAGCAATGCTAGTCTTGCAAAGGAAACATAGAAGGATTGCCCACAGAAACTAATCAAACTGTAATGGTCATTTTCCTGCTGCAAATTTAAAAATTAAAGGAAGAAACTGATTAACTGCCATTGGAAAACATCACTACTACTCTTTTATTTACTTTTAGTGCACTCCTGTAAATGCTAGATAACCATTAGGTATGGACTGAAAATTTGTCAGCTGCTTACTGTTGGAATATCACAAAGTGGATACAGATCTCCTACTGAAACATAATATAAGATACCAAATCACACAAAAATTGTACATACTGTATTTATGAACAGCACTGATATTACTACTAAGTATTCTTTCCCTTGAAATTAGCTATAGTGTAGCCAAAGAACTATTTAAAAACTGTAAACCCTACAAATTGCTCTGCTTAATGTATATGGCCTGGAGCTGTGTGAAACTAGGAGGTGGGCCAGCATGACTGGGGCCTGCAGAAGAAGCGGAGTATTAGTGGGTGATTTTGATATGATGCAGGCTGCTTAGCAGACTGAAGAGTTCAAGGCAGAGGGTGTGTCCTGTAGTGGGTAGAGAGGAGGGGAGATCACAGCTCAGTCAGAGCTCATCGCAGCATCAGTTTTCTTCTTTGTTCCTGGACTTCACCTGTAGGAAGAACAAAAGGTAGGTGACTTGGACAACATGCTGTCCCAGCTTAGAGCTGTGTCTGTGGCCAGAAGCCCTGGGTGGCTACAAGAAAAACTACAAGACAAACTATCAGACTTATTGTAGGATCCCAGGCAGGTCTTTCCTGGGCCCTCTTCTAGTCACCCACCTGCTAGGAGTTCTAGGCCTTCTGAGAGCTTCATTCCTGAGGTGATATCTCAGGTTCAGTGCTATTCCTTCAAGGGACCCACTGACCCTACCAGCTAAGCGCATGCCTGCTTCCCCTGGTGTGCGAGTCAGGAGATATCCCTGTCTACGGCGAACAAAGGGCCCTCACACCTTGCAGTGTGGATGGTGCAGCTTGCTATACAGGCTCCCTGCCTGTGTCTAGTGTGGCCCGGCATGGATGTGGCAGACCGGTGGGTGCCGGCCAGGTTCCAGGAGCGGCCAGGGCCCAAAGTAATAGAAGACATGGGTGGCAGCTTTCTCCTGTATCCTGGCATTGCAGAGCGTGCACCGTGGATGGAAGGAGCCAGACATCGGCTGGTGAGGCTTCCTCCATCCCTCACAGAGCCCAGCGTGGGAGTAAGAGAGGGAGCGCCTAGGGTACCAGTGTGGCGGTAGCTGCTGACATCAGCGGGTGCCCGCCGGGCTCTGGGGCCTGCAACTGCACCCTAGGCCTGCTGAGGGGAGAGCAACAGCACGGGTTGGTGAATAGAGCTGGTCTGAAGGGGTACTCAGCGGCTCTGAAGATGGTGAACTCCCGCATGCTGCACGGGGATCCGGATCTGCAGATGAATGTCCTGAGGGGCAGAGGCAGCCAGGTGAGCCTTTTGTTTCATGTCCTCTTGTTTTTATTCTCTTTGTTCAAGGGGGCTCTGGGGGTCTTAGTTGACAGCTCAGCAGGGATCCGGGCAATGGGGGGGTGGCTTGAGTTTTGGGGGGGCAGTGCTGGGTCCTCAGTCCTTTTTTGGTGGGGTCCCTGGCGCGTATGGTGTCGTACACACCCTGTTAGCAGGTCTTAGGGAGGTGCTGGCGTGCTGTGAAGCTGGGGTAACATCTGGGGTTTCTTCCTCTCTGGTAGCTGCGTGGTCCACAGCACAAGCTGCCACCTCCAGTGTCAGTGGTCAGGCGGTCAGGGTTCCATCTGAGGCCTTAGCTCGCCCTCTTGGTGCAGGTGCGGGACCATCGGATTCTTCCGGTCAATGGCTGGCGGCGCCTGCGGTAACTACAGCTGGTAAGGCTTTGAACGACAAAGGGCCTGACAAAAGAGTCACCAGGGTTGATGGTGTACTTTCTGGATGAAACTTATGTCATCTCCATAGAGTTCAGTTCCTTCCTTTCAGGGTGGGGCCGAGGGTGCGGCAGCCTCTTCACAACCGTCCGCAAATCACAGGAGGTTATGTTGGCAATTCAATGCCGGATCTTGCAAGTTTGGCACTGCGTGCGGTTTCCGTCATGACTGTTCAGGGTGTGGAGGGTCTCATGCACTGTCCAGATGCTTCAAGCAAGGAAAAGGAAAAGGAGGCGACGCTGGAAAGAGGGAAGAAGCCGGTGAAGGTAGAAAAGATGGCACCTTTCCTAAAGCTTTATTCTAACAGGGAGGCAGCTAGTGTGTTGCAGCTGGGTTTCTTGTAGGGTTTTTCTGATACCTTGCCAGTTGCTGGTTGTTCCTCCTATGGCAGATAGCTTGCAGTCATCTCGTTTACATACACTGGTCGTTTTCAGGAAAACTTGTGCTTTGTTGCTTTGGGTCGAATGGCTGGCCCTTTTGATTCACCGCAAGTATTTCCCCTTTGGGTATGATCTGCAAAAAATAATAAATAAGTTACACCTCATTTATCACTTGTCACATCCTAAAGGGGGATCAGTAAATGATGCCATTGATCTGGAGCTTTGCATGCTTCTTTTGATATGGCAGTGTCGTGGGTTCCTAGGTTTGGTAAAGGTACGCTGTTGGATATTAGTTGTGGAGGGTCTCAAATGCTTCAAGCAAGGAAAAGGGAAAAAAAAATCTATTTAAAAAGGAGGCGACGCTGGAAAGAGGGAAGAAGCTATTTAAAATCACTTGCGGTGAAGGTAGAAAAGTAACAGGGAGGCAGCTAGTGTGTTGCAGCTGAGGGGTTTCTTGTAGGGAATCTTTTTTCTGATACCTTGCCAGTTGCTGGTTGTTCCTCCTATGGCAGATAGCTTGCAGTCATCTCGTTTACATACACTGTGGTGCTCCCATTTTCAGGAAAACTTGCTTTGTTGCTTTGGGTCTTACCATTTCACAATCCTGGGGTCCCCTTGTTGGCTGGCCCCTAAAGGGGGATCAGTAAATGATGCTATTATAATTTCAGTAAATGATGCCATTGATCTGGAGCTTTGCATGCTTCTTTTGATATGGCAGTGTCGTGGGTTCCTAGGTTTGGTAAAGGTACGCTGTTGGCCAAAACTGATATTGGATCGGCATTTCGTTTGTTGCCGGTACATCGTCGGTGTTGCCATCTGTGGGGTTGCGAATGGCAAGGGCAGAATTTTGTTGATTTATGTTTACAAATGGGCTGTGTCATTTCTTGTTCATTGTATGAAATGTTTATTTCCTTTTTTGGGAATGGGCAGTTTCGGATGCTTCCGGGATTAATTCAGTCATCCATGACTTAGATGATTTCTTGTGCATAGGGCCTGCTGGAAGTACTATCTATGCCTCACCTTTGGCCACAGTCCAACATGTTTTCCAGTTTTTTGGTGTGCCATTGGCCCCTGACAAGACAGTTGTGGTTTCTGAGTATTGTCATCGACACCATGGCGGTGGAATGGTGTTTGCCTTTGGACAAACTTGAAGATCTGAAGGGGATGGATTCTGCCACCAGGCAATGCAACTCTAGAGTTGTTAACTCTCTCCCAGGGGATTTTTGTGATACCACCATATATCTATTTGTTTGGGATGACGGCAGCTTGGATCTGGATCCACTATATTTGATAGACAGGCTTCTGCTTGCAGCTTTTTCTATGACTTAAGGATCTTTTTTGATCTGTACATCATGGTCCATGGCATATTCCATCTCCCATTTAATATCCCCTGTTTGATAGCACTATATTGAGACGGTTTTGTAGATTAGCTCACAGGTGGCCTTTAATTGTTTCGGCTTTGTTGAGCTGCTCTGCCCCTGAGCTATTTCGTATGTTTTTCGCTATTGGAAAACATTTTCTGTATGATCATTGATTGACTAACACGTATTTACGTGACCCTCCTGCAAAATAGTGAGACCCCTCTCTTCTTTGCGACTACTGAACCCCAAATGTGTCCTGAAAAAAAAGTGTACAACGAAACCCGGAGACGCATTAGGGCTCACATCATGTATCGATTCTTGTCTGTATATATGATTTATATTTATATTTCTTTCATGTCTCTGGTCCTTGTACTTTATGTATTTTTCAATAAATGTTAAAAAATTATTTTGTACTTCCAGTTTTTTTTTTTTTTTTACGGTTTTGGCCAAATCTTCCAGAAGTTTTATATATGCATGTGGATGGGACAGCAATGTTTCGGTTCCAGTTTAGAGCGGTGTTCAGGAAATGCCTATTGTCTGCTGATTGGAGTGCAGACAACTATTCTCATTAATTTTGGATGGGGGCAGCAATGGAAGAGGTCCTATGGGGGACTTAATGACCAGGTAATTCAGCACTTTGGGCGGTTGGAATCTTTTGGGTGGGGCTAAGTTGTGTGGTCCAATATAGTTGCCAGGTCTGAGTGGCGTATGGCTCGCTCTGAGGAAAAGTTTAACAAAGCCAGGATAAAAGGTGAACTAGGAGGCAGCAAGTTTTTTATTTTTTTGTCTGAAATGGGGACCTGGCAATACCTCATCGAGAGCTGGAGGATAGGACCTGGTGATATCTATGAAGTGATGGTGTGCATCTGAACGCCATCGGCATTGATTTATGACATCTGGGATTGCAGGAGGGTATTCAGCAGGCCTTCTGGATTGGGGGGCAACAAGTGTGTAAGGTGGCATGCTCAAGTGCTGTGGCAGGGGGGCTATTGGGTCTTTAAAGGTGGTGCTGGTTAAATAAATGTGGAAAATTGTGGGTTGGGCCCATCTAAGGAATGGGTGTTCCTTCCTAATAATACGGTGCAAACATTGGGGTATTAATTAGGTTGTATCTGGTAGTACATAAGTGGTTAATAAGGATGAGCTGAACACCCCCTCCCCCCGGTTCAGTTCGCATCAGAACATCTGAACAGTCAAAAAATTCAGACGAACAAACGAACACCGTTAAAGTCTATGGGACACGAACAAGAAAAATCTAAAGTGCTCATTTATATGCAAGTTATTGTCATCCTCCTGAAAAAACTACAGAACCCAGGCCATCACTCTCTTGTCTTCCTTACATGCTTTCTTCCAGGCTGTGGCTCTGGTGTTGGAGGTGTGGCAGGAGGTGGAGGAGGAGGAGGAGGACCATAGTTGAACTCACAAACGTGGCTTTGGCTGCGAGTTCGCCCCTCAACCCCTTATTTAAGGCTTGCAAGATCACTTCCTCAGAGAAGAGGTGTTGGCCCTCCTCCATTTCCAGCATTTTGCAGGCTGTCATGTAGGCATAGTCTTGAACACTGGAGGGTTTCTGTGGGCTGCAGTAGCCTTCAGAAATAGGCCAATTGCTGCCTCCTTCATGTTACTCCTCTTCCTGGCACTTTTTTGTGGAAGACCGAGGGACCTGCGATACGGGCAGGCTACTGGGCCGGCCACCTCCTGGCCGCCACTTACCCCCACCACCTCCCAGCTGCCAGTTACCCCTGCCACTTCCTGGCTGCCAATTTCCATGGCCTCCTCCTGGCTGAGGCTTTCCTGTGTATGAAAAAGGGACATAGTTTTAGTTTTTGGTTCATCAATCACACACAATTTTCAGCTCAGGACTGTTGCAAATTGAATGTTAACCACTTGCTTACCGGGCACTTAAACCCCCCTCCTATCCAGACCAATTTTCAGCTTTTGGTGCTCTCACATTTTGAATGACAATTACTCAGTCATGCAACACTGTACCCAAATTAATTTTTTGTCCTTTTTTTCCCACAAATAGAGCTTTCTTTTGGTGGTATTTGATCACCTCTGGGTTTTTTATTTTTTGCACAATAAATGAAAAAAGACCGAAAATTTTGAAAAAAACACAAAATTTTCTTTGTTTCAGTGATAAAATTTTGGAAATTATTAATTTTACTTCATAAATTTTGGCCACAATTTATATTGCTACATATCTTTGGTAAAAATAACCCAAATTAGTGGATATTATTTGGTCTGTGAAAGTTATAGAGTCTACAAACTGTGGTGCAAATTATACAAAATTGATCACACCTGATGTACTGGTGGCCTATCTCATTTCTTGTGACCTGCACAAGCCAGGAAAGTACAAATACCCCCCAAATGACCCCTTTTTTGAAAGTAGACATTCCAAGGTATTTAGTAAGAGGAATGTTGAGGTTTTTGATGTTGTAATTTTTTCCCACAATTCTTTGCAAATGAATCCCCCCCCCCCCCACAAAATTGTCATTGTAATAGGTTATTTCTCTCTCATGGCATGTGTATACCACAAATGACACCCCAAAATAAATTCTGCTACTCCTCTTGAGTATTACAATACCACATGTGCAGGACTTTTTCACAGCCTGACCACTTAGAGAGGCCCAACAAGCAGGGAGCGCTATCACATGTTCTAGGAGCATAAATTACACATCTAACTTGTTGACTACCTATTACACTTTTGAAGGCCCTGGAGCACCAGGACAATGACACGTGACACTGATGACAGATGGCACTGATGACACGTGACACTGATGTGGCACTGATGACAGATGGCACTAATACGGGGCACTGATGACACGTGACACTGACAGATGGCACTAATATGTGGCACTGATGACAGATGGCACTTATACGTGGCACTGATATCACGTGGCACTGATGAGAGATGGAACTAATACGTGGCACTGATGACAGACGGCACTAATACGTGGCACTGATGACACGTGACACTGATGACAGATGGCACTGATACGTGCCATTGATGACAGGTGACACTGATAACAGATGGCATGTGGCACTGATGACAGATGGCACTAATACGCGACACTGATGACAGATGGCACTAATATGTGGCACTGATGACACTGATATGGCACTGATGACAGATGGCACTATGTGGCACTGAAGACAGATGGCACTTATACATGGCACTGGGGACAGGTGGCACTGGGGACAAATGGCACATTCATTTCGTTTTTTTTTTTTTTTTTTGCACTTACGGCCGCTGCAGCCGTTCATCTCTCCCTCCTCACACGCTGTCTCTGTGTGAGGAGGAAGAGCGGCGCTGAGAGATGATCTCATATGTTTACATTAAGGGACTAAAACAGGTAAGAAAAAAATAAAGTAATTTTGGGAGATAAGACATTCGGATTGCAGTTTTACAACCGAACCAAGACAACGGTAAGTGAGACCACCCCTTCTTGAGACCAAGAAGATAACATATCTTCTGGTGAGGCAAATTCCCAAGTAGGGCAGAGAGGAGAGCCAGTGAAATTGAAAGGCCGATTTCAAATCCGTCAGTACTGGAAGAAAGAGGTTCACCGATAGTGCCTTCAATTTGGAAGGTTTGACCCGAAGTCCAGAAAGTGATGCAAAAGTGTCTAATAGAGATAGTAGGTTCGGTAGAGAGATTCTGGGAGAGGTTAAACTTATAAAAATGTAATCAGCGAATAAAGATATTTTATGAGAAGAGCCCGGCACATCAATACCCCTTTTATCTGGATGGGAACAAACCTACTTTGCCAATGGCTCCAAAGCCAAAACAAAAAGAAGTGGTGAGAGTGGGCAACCTTGACGGGTACCCCTCTCAATATTAAAGATAGATGACTCAAATCCATAATATTACATTTTAGCCTGAGGGCAGTCATACAGCACTGTTATCCATCGCATAAATGAGGCTCCGAAACCATAATGGCAAACTATCGACATAAGATAAGGCCATGACAAAATGTCAAATGCCTTGTTTACATCAAGAGACAAAAGCATTGATTCTAAAGAGCGACTGTAAGCTATATGTTGTAACTGCAGTATGTGCCGAATAGCGTCCCCTGCTTGTCTCTGTGGAACAAAGCCAACTTGATCTTTCTTAATTAAGCAGGGAGGAAAGAGTTTAAACGATTGCCCAAAATTTTGGTCAGAATTTTCATATCTATGTTAATAAGGGAAATAGGCCTAAAGTTAGCCCAGGAAGAGTGATCACGGTAAGGTTTGGGAGGCATCACTATGTTAGCAGTTAAAAAATCTGATGTAAAGGTCTGGCCATCTTTAACAGAATTTTACATAGATGTCAGATATGGGGCTTTAACGTCAGCTAGCTTCCTGTAGTAAAGTGCTGTATAGCCGTCTGGCCCAGGTCGTTTACCTATTTTCAAGCCTTTGAGGCATTGGAGGACTTCTGAAATTTGGATATCCCGGTCCATAAGGGAGCACCAATAATCTTTCTAAATGTTTTTGCTACAAAATCTTTAGTGTGCAATTGCATATATACTATGTTGCTCTTCCACCTTTTTGATCAAAGCACATACAATATCCATTACTAAAGTGTTTAGATGAATACCAGATAAAACATTGACCAGATCCACAGATCAAACATTATAAAAGAGGTCAGATCTTGCTTTTTGTGTTATACTCCCAGAATATGCCACTCCAACACCTCTGCGCTCAATCAGGGAAAGGGTGAAAGCAAACAGAATATTGGCATTCATTAAAAAGGGGATCAACTCCAGAGATAAATTGATAATTCTCCCGCTCTACAAGACTCTGGTCCTGCCGCACCTAGAGTATGCTGTCCAGTTCTGGGCACCAGTCCTCAGGAAGGATGTACTGGAAATGGAGCGAGTACAAAGAAGGGCAAAGCTAATAAAGGGTCTGGAGGATATTAGTTATGAGGAAAGGTTGCGAGCACTGAACTTATTCTCTCTGGAGAAGAGACGCTTGAGAGGGGATATGATTTCAATATACAAATACCATACTGATGACTAGGGATGAGCCGAACACCCCGGGTTCGGTTCGCACCAGAACCTTCGAACCGACCGAAAGTTCGCGCGAATTTTCGAACCCTATACGTTATAATGGACGCGAACGTTCGAAATCAAAAGTGCTAATTACAACGGCCAATATGCATGTTAATGTCATAAAACAGGTTTGGGGACCCGGGTCCTGCCCAGGGGACATATATCAATGCAAAAAGAACTTTTAAAAAACTAACGTTTTTTCGGGAGCAGTCATTTTAATGATGCATAAAGTGAAAAAAAAAAAGGTGAAATTTTCCTTTAAATATGGTACCTGGGGGGTGTCTAAAGTATGCCTGTGAAGTGGCATGTGTTTCCCGTGTTTAGAACTGTCCTTGCACAAAATGACATTTGTAAAGGAAAAAAAGAAGCCATTTAAAAACACTTGCGGCTTTAGGTTTGTTCTTAAGTAGAATCTGAACAGGTACATTATGAAGTGTAGCTCCATCCCAAAAAAATCTATTTTTAAGCTTTTTGGAGAACATAGGGAGGGGTTATCACATTTGCTGTCTTTGCACATCTGTTCAGAACATGTCACCTAACTTTCCGTCCCAATGACAAATGTTTTTGGAAAAAGTGGGGTTTTAATTGAAACAAGGATTGGTGATAAAGTATCAGTAGAGAGGAGATACCTTTTTCCCAAATTAAATCTAACAGGATAGAATTTCCCTTCCTAGGGGTAGATTTCCTCTCACTTCCTGTTTTCTCTTTCCATTTGCAAGTAGGAGTCGTTTGTAAGTTGGATGTTTGAAAGTAGGGGCCTGGCGTATATACTCTGCAGAAATTTGCCCTATTAGATGTTGGTGTAGCCACAAGACTGGTGGGCACAGGAATGGGCCCTGCTGTGAGTTAATAGATCAAGATTTGTAATTGCATGCACCTGTTGAACAGGGCAGAAAAATTGGGGGTGGTGGTGGTGGTGGACGGTGTTGCCACAAGACTGTAAGCTCTCACAGTTACTCTTGGTGGGTGCAGGAATGGGCCCTGCTGTGAGTTATTAGATCAAGATTTGTAATTGCAAGCACCTGATGAACAGGGCAGAAAAATTGGGCCTTTGGCGGTGGTGGTGGACGGTGTTGCCACAAGACTGTAAGCTCTCACAGTTACTCTTGGTGGGCGCAGGAATGGGCCCTGCTGTGTGTTATTAGATCAAGATTTGTAATTGCAAGCACCTGATGAACAGGGCAGAAAAATTGGGCCTTTGGCGGTGGTGGTGGACGGTGTTGCCACAAGACTGTAGGCCCTCATAGTTACTCTTGGTGGGCGCAGGAATGGGCCCTGCTGTGAACTATTAGATCAAGATTTGTAATTACCCGCCCCTGTTAAACAGGGGCTGAAAAATTGTGCCTTAGGCACTGGTGCTGGTGCCACAACACTGCAACCCCTCACAGATACTGTACTTGGAGCACAGCAGTCACACGTGTTGCGAAGCATTTTTTTAAAAAATTGTAATTACCCGCCCCTGTTAAACAGGGGCTGAAAAATTGTGCCTTAGGCACTGGTGCTGGTGCCACAACACTGCAACCCCTCACAGATACTGTACTTGGAGCACAGCAGTCACACGTGTTGCGAAGCATTTTTTTTAAAAAATTGTAATTACCCGCCCCTGTTAAACAGGGGCTGAAAAATTGTGCCTTAGGCACTGGTGCTGGTGCCACAACACTGCAACCCCTCACAGATACTGTACTTGGAGCACAGCAGTCACACGTGTTGCGAAGCATTTTTTTAAAAAATTGTAAGTACACGCCCCTGTTAAACAGGGGCTGAAAAATTTGCCTTAGGCACTGGTGCTGGTGCCACAACACTGCAACCCCTCACAGATACTGTACTTGGAGCACAGCAGTCACACGTGTTGCGAAGCATTTTTTAAAAAAATTGTAAGTACACGCCCCTGTTAAACAGGGGCTGAAAAATTTGCCTTAGGCACTGGTGCTGGTGCCACAACACTGCAACCCCTCACAGATACTGTACTTGGAGCACAGCAGTCACACGTGTTGCGAAGCATTTTTTTATAAAAATTGTATGTACACGCCCCTGTTAAACAGGGGCTGAAAAATTGTGCCTTAGGCACTGGTGTGGTGGCATGGATCATTGAGGAGGAGGAAGAGGATAGTCAGTGAACATAAGAGGACAGTCACTCAGCATCAGCATAGGCAGTCTTGAAGGGATGTGATATTAAAAATTATTCGGTTATATCCGCCTCAGGTGCCTGGTAGCTGGTGGTGATCCAAGACTGATTCATTTTGATGAAGGTCAGTCGATCAACCGAGGCGGTGGACAGGCGCACCCTATGATCGGTGACAAATCCTCCAGCAGCACTGAATGTGCGTTCGGAAAGAACGCTGGAGGCAGGACAGGCCAGTAGCTCAATTGCATACTGTGCAAGCTCTGGCCAGTGATCCATCCTCAGGACCCAGTAAGCCAGAGGATTTTCGGTGGGAAAGGTGTCCAAGTCTGACCTTGCCCCAAGGTATTCCTGCACCATGTATATCAGACGCTGGCGATGGTTGCTGGAACAGATCATACCTTGGGGCTGCGGACTAAAAAATTGTCTGAACGCATCGGTCAGACGTCCACCTTCCCCACCGCTCCTTCTGCTACTGACCGAAGCCTCAGCAACTCGTCGCCCAGGACCAGGAGTTTGTAGCCTCCCAGTTTCTGGGAACGCGTTGCACAGACCTTTCTGCAAGGCCTCCCTGAGATGTCTCATCCTCTGCTCCCTCTGCGACGGCAAGATAAGGTCCGCAACCTTACCCTTGTACCGCGGATCAAGGAGAGTGGCCAGCCAGTAATGGTCCCTCTCCTTGATCCGAAGAACACGAGGATCCTTCCGCAGGCTTTGCAGGATCAGGGAGGCCATGCAGCGTAGGTTAGCTGAGGCATTCGGTCCGGAGTCTTCTGGGTCACTGAGGATGACATGATCGCCAGCCACCTCCTCCCAGCCACGTACAAGTCCACTGGTTTGTTGGGACTGTACATCATCCCTAAAAGACTGCTGCTGCTGATGCTGAGTGCCAGGCTCCACCTCCATGCTCACACAATCCTCCTCCTCCTCCTCCTCCTCCTCCTCCTCCTCATCCTCTTCCTGTGTGATGGGTGGGACAGAAGGAACACTGTCCGGATAAAGGGGGCCTTGAGAGGCAAGGAAGTCCTCCTCTTCGTGCCTCTGTTCTGCCTCAAGTGCCCTGTCCATTATCCCACGCAGCGTATGCTCCAACAGGTGGACAAGAGGGACAGTGTCACTGATGCATGCACTGTCACTGCTCACCATCCTCGTGGCCTCCTCAAATGGTGAGAGGACAGTGCATGCATCCCTGATCATGCTCCACTGACGTGGGGAAAAAAAACCAAGCTCCCCTGACCCTGTCCTGGTGCCATAGTCGCAAAGGTACTCATTGATGGCCCTCTGCTGCGTGTGCAGTCGCTGCAGCATGGCCAACGTTGAGTTCCACCTGGTGGGCATGTCACATATTAGGCGGTTCTTGGGCAGGTTCAGCTCCTTTTGCAGCTCAGTCAGCCGAGCACTGGCATTATAAGATCGGCGGAAATGCACACAGACTTTCCTGGCCTGCCTCAGGACATCCTGTAAGCCTGGGAACCTGCCCAAGAACCGCTGCACCACCAGGTTGAGGACGTGAGCCATGCAGGGCACATGGGTGAGCTGCCCCTGTCGCAGGGCGGAGAGGAGGTTGGTGCCATTGTCAGAAACGACCATTCCTGGCTTAAGCTGACGTGGCGTCAACCACCTCTCGGCCTGCCCCTGCAGAGCTGCCAGAACCTCTGGCCCAGTGTGGCTCCTGTCCCCCAAACACACCAGCGCAAGCACGGCATGGCATCTTTTTGCCTGCGTACTTGCGTAGCCCCTTGTACGCCTACGGAGCACCGCTGGTTCCAAGGACAGAGCACTGGAGGAAGAAGAAGAGGAGGGGGGGTGGAGGAGAGAGGTGTGTCACAACCAGTAGCAGTAGTAGCGTTTTGGAGGCGTGGTGGCGGAACAACCTCCAACACTACTGCACCTTGTCCTGCATCCCTCCCAGCTGCCAATAGAGTGACCCAATGGGCCGTGAAAGAAAGGTACCGTCCCTGTCCATGCCTGCTGGACCATGAGTCAGCGGTAATATGCACCTTACCGCTGACCGCCCTGTCCAGCGAGGCATGGACATTGCCCTCCACATGCCGGTAGAGAGACGGAATCGCCTTCCGTGAGAAAAAGTGGCGTTTGGGAACCTGCCACTGAGGAACCGCACATTGAACAAACTCACGGAAGGGGGCCGAGTCTACCAACTGAAAAGGCAGCAGTTGAAGTGCTAGCAATTTAGCCAGGCTAGCATTCAACCGCTGGGCATGTGGATGGCTGGGAGTGTACTTCTTTCTACGGTCCAGCAGCTGGGGCAGGGAAATTTGCCTGCTGCAATCGGACGTCGGTGTACTGCAAGTACTTGGTTGTGACACACCTAATTCTATACCTTCAGTCCTCTCAGAGCAGCTTTCAGAGAGGACTGAAGGTGTAGTGGGATGGAGATCCCAGCTGAGGAGGAGCAAGGAGAGGTCCGCTTAGTTCTTTGGTGTGGGTCTTTTATGTGTGCCTGCCAACGAGCTGCATGGCAGGTCGCCATATGTCTGGTCATGCTTGTGGTGCCCAAGCGGCTGATGTTTTGCCCACGCGAGATACGCTTGAGACAAATATTGCAAATAGCAGTGGTGCGATCTGATGCACTCGTCTCAAAAAAGGCCCACACCAAAGAACTTTTCTGATAACGTGCAGAGGCAGCGCCCTGCACAGGCGGAGCTCTGCGGTGTTGTACAGTTGCTGTGCTGGCCTCTACCTGGCCTCCAGGGGGCATCCTGCCTCGTTGGACATGTGACGCCACATCCTCCTCCTCCTCGTCCTCCTCCTCATCCTCTCTCCCTTCAGGCACCCACGTGGAGTCAGTGACCTCATCATCCCCTCCCTCTTCACCACTAGAGCAAACCTGGCAGTAAGCTGCAGCTGGTGGAACAGTACTGCCAGATTCCTCAAGCTGGGTATCATCATCCGAGCCTTCGAATCGTTGGGCATCCTCCTGGAGCATGTACCCAACACTGTGCTCAAGGAGTTCGGGGGACTCCTCAGGAGGACATGGTGGGTCTAGGGAAGGGGTGGCTGATGATGCTCTGCCAGTACCCTGAGCCTGGGTGAGAGAGGATGAGGAGGATGAGGAGGGCTTGGTCATCCATTCTACCAAGCCTTCAGCATGATGCGGCTCCACATGTCCAGCTGCCGAAAACAAAGACGCGCGTGTCCCATGGCCACGTGCTGATGACGATGCACGACCACGTCCACGGCCACGGCCACGTCCACTAGAAACAGAGCCTGCCTGCCCTGTGTTCTTGGCTCTGCACGCTCTGCCTCCCCTTGGCGGTCTTCCAGCCATTGTAGTCGGTAGTCCTGTGGGTGCTGCTGAGAAGAATATATAGGAGCTCTGTGTGATGCCACTAACACACTAGAAGTCCTATGGGTGCTTCTGCAAAGAAAATAGAGGAGCTCTGTGTGATGCCACTAACACACTAGAAGTCCTATGGGTGCTGCTGAGAAGAAAATATAGGAGCTCTGTGTGATGCCACTAACACACTAGAAGTCCTATGGGTGCTTCTGCAAAGAAAATAGAGGAGCTCTGTGTGATGCCACTAACACACTAGAAGTCCTGTGGGTGCTGCTGAGAAGAAAATATAGGAGCTCTGTGTGATGCCACTAACACACTAGAAGTCCTATGGGTGCTTCTGCAAAGAAAATAGAGGAGCTCTGTGTGATGCCACTAACACACTAGAAGTCCTATGGGTGCTGCTGAGAAGAAAATATAGGAGCTCTGTGTGATGCCACTAACACACTAGAAGTCCTATGGGTGCTTCTGCAAAGAAAATAGAGGAGCTCTGTGTGATGCCACTAACACACTAGAAGTCCTATGGGTGCTTCTGCAAAGAAAATAGAGGAGCTCTGTGTGATGCCACTAACACACTAGAAGTCCTATGGGTGCTGCTGAGAAGAAAATATAGGAGCTCTGTGTGATGCCACTAACACACTAGAAGTCCTATGGGTGCTTCTGCAAAGAAAATAGAGGAGCTCTGTGTGATGCCACTAACACACTAGAAGTCCTGTGGGTGCTGCTGAGAAGAAAATATAGGAGCTCTGTGTGATGCCACTAACACACTAGAAGTCCTATGGGTGCTTCTGCAAAGAAAATAGAGGAGCTCTGTGTGATGCCACTAACACACTAGAAGTCCTATAGGTGCTTCTGGGAAGAAAATATAGGTCTGTGTGATGGGACTAACACACTTCAAGTCCTATAGGTGCTTCTGGGAACAAAATATAGGATCTCTGTGTGATGGGACTAACACACTTCAAGTCCTATGGGTGCTTCTGGGAAGAAAATATAGGTCTGTGTGATGGGACTAACACACTTCAAGTCCTATAGGTGCTTCTGGGAACAAAATATAGGATCTCTGTGTGATGGGACTAACACACTTCAAGTCCTATAGGTGCTTCTGGGAACAAAATATAGGATCTCTGTGTGATGGGACTAACACACTTCAAGTCCTATGGGTGCTTCTGGGAAGAAAATATAGGTCTGTGTGATGGGACTAACACACTTCAAGTCCTATAGGTGCTTCTGGGAACAAAATATAGGATCTCTGTGTGATGGGACTAACACACTTCAAGTCCTATGGGTGCTTCTGGGAAGAAAATATAGGTCTGTGTGATGGGACTGACACACTTCAAGTCCTATAGGTGCTTCTGGGAACAAAATATAGGATCTCTGTGTGATGGGACTAACACACTTCAAGTCCTATAGGTGCTTCTGGGAAAAAAATATATGATCTCTGTGTGATGGGACTAACACACTTCAAGTCCTATGGGTGCTTCTGGGAACAAAATAGATGATCTCTGTGTGATGGGACTAACACACTTCAAGTCCTATAGGTGCTTCTGGGAACAAAATATATGATCTCTGTGTGATGGGTCTAACACACTTCAAGTCCTATAGGTGCTTCTGGGAACAAAATATAGGATCTCTGTG
Source organism: Lithobates sylvaticus (assembly GCA_028564925.1). Taxonomy (NCBI): domain Eukaryota; kingdom Metazoa; phylum Chordata; class Amphibia; order Anura; family Ranidae; genus Lithobates; species Lithobates sylvaticus. Next base: position 351,353,096 of record CM053028.1, on the reverse strand, counting down.
TGATGGGACTAACACACTTCAAGTCCTATGGGTGCTTCTGGGAAGAAAATATAGGTCTGTGTGATGGGACTAACACACTTCAAGTCCTATAGGTGCTTCTGGGAACAAAATATAGGATCTCTGTGTGATGGGACTAACACACTTCAAGTCCTATGGGTGCTTCTGGGAAGAAAATATAGGTCTGTGTGATGGGACTAACACACTTCAAGTCCTATAGGTGCTTCTGGGAACAAAATATAGGATCTCTGTGTGATGGGACTAACACACTTCAAGTCCTATAGGTGCTTCTGGGAACAAAATATATGATCTCTGTGTGATGGGACTAACACACTTCAAGTCCTATAGGTGCTTCTGGGAACAAAATATATGATCTCTGTGTGATGGGACTAACACACTTCAAGTCCTATAGGTGCTTCTGGGAAGAAAATATAGGTCTGTGTGATGGGACTAACACACTTCAAGTCCTATAGGTGCTTCTGGGAACAAAATATATGATCTCTGTGTGATGGGACTAACACACTTCAAGTCCTATAGGTGCTTCTGGGAAGAAAATATATGATCTCTGTGTGATGGGACTAACACACTTCAAGTCCTATAGGTGCTTCTGGGAACAAAATATATGATCTCTGTGTGATGGGACTAACACACTTCAAGTCCTATGGGTGCTTCTGGGAAGAAAATATAGGTCTGTGTGATGGGACTAACACACTTCAAGTCCTATAGGTGCTTCTGGGAACAAAATATATGATCTCTGTGTGATGGGACTAACACACTTCAAGTCCTATAGGTGCTTCTGGGAAGAAAATATAGGAGCTCTGCCTGCCTGCCACGAACACACTACAAGTCCTATAGGTGCTTCTGGGAACAAAATATAGGAGCTCTGCCTGCCTGCCAGGAACACACTACAAGTCCTATAGGTGCTTCTGGGAACAAAATATAGGAGCTCTGCCTGCCTGCCAGGAACACACTACAAGTCCTATAGGTGCTTCTGGGAACAAAATATAGGAGCTCTGCCTGCCTGCCAGGAACACACTACAAGTCCTATGGGTGCTTCTGGGAACAAAATATAGGAAGCTCTGCCTGCCTGCCACGAACACACTACAAGCCCCTCTTTCTAAATCAATCTTTGTAAATGAATCTATCTAACTCAATCTCTCTAAGTAAATCTCTCTAACTAACTAAATCCAGCAGAGTGTCACAGATCTATCCTGCTCTATCTATGCCGGAACAGCATGTGACCGGCGCAGACGGCGTGGCGGCCTTTTATAGGGGGGGGCGTGTACTAAAGCCCCTGAGCTGTAATTGGCTACAGGCGTCCTGCCTGTAGCCAATTATGGCTCTTCGAGTTTCCGGGGCTGTGATTGGCCAAGCATGCGGGGTCACAGTGCATGCTTGGCCAATCATCAGCCAGCAATGCACTGCGCCGGCCGCAATGCATTGCGGGGCCGCTCGCATCACACGAACGTGATGCGAGCGGCCAAAATAGTTCTGGGCTCGCCGAGCGAGCGAACGCCCGGTGCTCGATGCGAACGTGGGTTCGCATCGAGCACCGGGCCCATCCCTACTGATGACCCCACAATAGGGATTAAACTTTTTTGCAAAAGGGAGTTTAACAAGACTCGTGGCCACTCATTAAAATTAGAAGAAAAGAGGTTTAACATTAAACTACTTAGAGGGTTCTTTACTGTAAGAGCGGCAAGGATGTGGAATTCCCTTCCACAGGCGGTGGTCTCAGCGGGGGGCATTGATAAGCACCTGAACAACCGCAACATACAGGGATATACAATGTAATACTGACATATACTCACACACATAGGTTGGACTTGATGGACTTGTGTCTTTTTTCAACCTCACCTACTATGTAACTATTTGAACCGTCTGAAACTTCAGTCACTGGCAATCGCAACACCCTGTACCCACTACAAAAAAGGGGTGTTCAGTCACTGTCCATCTCTTGGGACCACGTTTCGCTTCATTGAGTGTCTTCTGCCCCTGAATATTTTCATTGAAATAAAACATGTCAGGTGGGGTAAAGTATAGATGATGAATACTGTATATCAGCTGGTGTATATTTTTATTGTGGAATGTGAAAGCATTCTTAACATTTGAGTATACCTAAGAAATTATGTTGTTTTTACTGTATACAAGTGATGGCTTTATTATTTTTATTCAATAAATAACGTGAATGATATTATGCACTATCAAGTGCCTTTTTCTTCTTTGCTTGAACAGTATGAGTGTAATGAGCTGACAAGGAAGTGTCTCTGAAATAGTAACTGGTAACAAAAGCCATTAACCGTGCATAGCCCTGCCAGCAACAGGTAACTGGACTGTGGTGTAGTGGTTCCAAGAGGTGGACAATGAATGAGCACCCTTATCTCAGCGGGTTGTGATTACCATTGACCAGAGTTTCAGAGGGGCTCACCCTTTCGTCTACACATGTGGGTGTCACAAATAAGCGAGACCTGACCTTTATTATACTGTAGGGCAGGGGTGGCCAACCAACTGCCCGGGGGCCACGTGTGGCCCGCGGAACCCTCTGATGTGGCCCGCGACCTCCTGCTCTGGAATGGCGGGTTAGCAAGCCCAGATCGCAGGTTGCCGACCCGTCATACTACAGCATCAGTGTTGTGAATGAAGCTGGTGGTGGGGGAAGAAAGCGGCTGCAGAGCAGAGCCCCATAAGCCGATGCTTCCTGTACAGCGCCAGCTTTTTCCACAGGCAGAGTCTATGGCAAAGTTCAGTTAACCCACAGGATAGACACAGGTGCACTATGCTGCACCTGCAGTGTGGGTAAACCGCAGCACATCAGTATGAAAGTCTTAGGCCCTTTTCACACGATCGGCCCTACCCAATCAGACCCTCAATTCACTTCTACAGAGCGGCAGATGTAAACAGACTTTTGCCTCCGATCCTCTAAAAAAAAAAAAAAAAAATCTGGGTGGATCAGATTTGGAGGACATATAGAGTAGCCGTGACCTTTCATCCACCCACTCCGCTCATTTTGGCCCGCGACTGGTTATCAAGTTGCTTAAGTGGCCCTCGCTCTTAAAAAGGTTAGGCACCCCTGCTGTAGGGTCTGAGGACCTGGCAAGTGTTTTATTTGGCATTCATCACTTAACATCACTCAACACTTTAGTGGTGGATATGTGCTTTGATCAAAGAGGTGGAAGTATAGGTGCACATTATAGATTGTGTAGCAAATACTTTTAATAGGATTATTGTGGTTACAAGTTGAACACCGAATATTGGTTTAATAGGTCATGTGGTAGTGGCTTTCATAGCATTACTACATAATTAAGAGGTGGTAAAACTTTTTTAGTCTAGGACTAAAGTAACATAAAGGTCATTATGATCAGAACTTTGGCGAAAATACATATAAAAAGTTCTTAATTCTAGAGGTAAACAATAAAGCTCCAGACATATTTTTTTTATTTTTTGAACAGGTTCATGTGTGCCCATTGAGGAGCTTGAGGAACTTTTCCTATCAGGTTATGAACACTTTTGGTGTCCCCTTGGAGAATTTTCTCTCTGTTCAATCCAGCGCTTCTCACCTGAAGTGAAAATAAACTGGACATCTCCTTAATGGAGCCAGAACCAGCAATAGATCCCAAAAAAGATTCTAAACCAGTGGTGGTCAGCTTACAAGATATGGGAAACCTACTGTGCATCCTTAACACCACCAAAGGGCCACTCAAACTGCCTGTGGACCTATTACAGGAAAGGGTATAGAGACGGTAGGCATGCTGCTAGCTAAAAATGTGGCTGAAGACACAAACAGTTAACATTTTGCATGATATTGCTTTAGATCACTGCCTTTACGTTCCTTTTACAAATGTATTTATTACAGATATTTAGATAGCACCATCAATTTACGCAGCACTTCACACATATATTGTACATTTACATTAGTCCCTACCCTCAAGGAGCTTACAATCTAAGGTCCCAAACTCACATTCATATGTATACATACTAGGGCCAATTTAGACTGCCAAATAACCTACCAGCATGTCTTTGGAATGTGGGAGGAAACTGGAATGGCAGAGGAAACATGCAAGCACAGGAAGAACATGCAAACTCCAGGAAGATAGTTTTGTAGTCAGAATTCAAACCAACAACCCCAGTTCTGCTAGTTGGCAGTGCTAACCAATTATCCCCTATGCTGACCCCAATAATCCCACTTACTGCTGGGGTGTGGCACCATAAAACAATTACCAAAAGGCCACATTAAGACCTTGGACCACAGGTTGGGCACGGGTTCTACACATGTGTTCTTATAAAACTATGGTTTCCCCATGATGCAGGGAAGGGGGGCGTACATCACTTTGGGATGTAAAGTGTTTTTTGGGCATATCTTAACCAGTTCAATACCCGCCCATAGTCATATGACGCCCACAAGGTGGATCTACCATCCTGGGTGGGCGTCATATGACGTCCTCGGATTCCCGGCCGCCTGGGGGGCGCGCGCGCGCCGCCGGCGGCGCGCGCGCGCGCCCGCGGCATCGCTCGGGACCCGGTGCGAGTGCCCGGCGGCCGCGATGTCCGCCGGGCCCCCGCGATTGCCCGTTAAAACAACGGGACCGGGCGGGACCGTGGAGCTGTGTGTGTAAACACACAGCCCCACGTCCTGTCAGCGGGGAGGAGACCGATCATGTGATCCCAGTACAGAGGATCACATGATCGGTCTCCTCCCCTTAAGTCCCCTCCCCCTACAGTTAGAATCACGTCTATTAGGGAACACATTAACCCCTCCAGCGCCCTCTAGTGTTAACCCCTTCCCTGACAGTCACATTTACACAGTAATCATTGCAATTTTATAGCAACGATCGCTGTGTAAATGTGAATGGTTCCAAAAATGTGTCAAAAGTGTCCGAAGTGTCCGCCGCAATGTCACAGTCACGAAAAAAAAATCGCAAATCGCCGCCATTACTAGTAAAAAAAAAAAAAAAAAAAAAATTCAATAAATCTATCCCCTATTTTGTAGACGCTATAACTTTTGCGCAAACCGATCAATATACGCTTATTGCGATTTTTTTTACCAAAAATATGTAGAAGAATACGTATCGGCCTAAACTGAGGAAAAAAATTGTTTTTTTTTAAAAAAATGGGATATTTATTATAGCAAAAAGTAAAAAATATTGTGTTTTTTTTCAAAATTGTCGCTCTTCTTTTGTTTATAGCGCAAAAAATAAAAACCGCAGGGGCGATCAAATACCACCAAAAGAAAGCTCTATTTGTGGGAAAAAAAGGACGTCAATTTTGTTTGGGTGTAACGTCGCACGACCGCGCAATTGTTAGTTAAAGCGACGCAGTGCCGAATCGCAAAAAGTGCTCTGGTAAGGAAGGGTGTTTAAAAGCCCTGTATTGAAGCGGTTAATGAATGAAACTCACAACATAATTATCTACTTTCTGGTGTTTTTTTTTATGTTGAACCTAAATGAATATTTGAAGATAATGGTGTAAATTTTTAGCCTTAATGACCTACCACAGTTCAAGGTAATTTCATGGATAATGAAGTAAGAGACATTGAAACCTAGTAGTAAATCATGTCGTCAGGTATGGATAAAGCAGAGACTAAGCTATTTTGTATTGTCAAACAAATGGCTTGATTAACTACAAATATGCATGCTCATTTTTACTAACTAGTTTTGAGTTATTATGAAAACCACCAGAAGCGTCTCAAGAATTGGGGTTTCTCATAAAATGAGAGACTCATCTGCTTCCCTCAAACACGTGCAGTGATCTTTGTATTGAGAGGATTATGAAACCAAGGCTAGAACAAGGCACTTTCACCCAAACAACACATGCTGCTGGTGGCAGATTTTGTTTTGTACTTTAATGTGTGACTTGTTCATTTTCACCATTATAGCAACTTGGAAAATGCAAAAGTCATGAACTACATGGGCCATCAGGCATGTTGCTACATGATGCCTTTCTATAAAATGCAACTATATTAGTGAGTTAGCATTAGATGCGACCTGCTGTAGTTCCTTCAAGGTCAGTCCAGAGGAACTGAAACCACTGCCATATGTTCAGCTGTGCTTACTTCACCCTGTAAGAAGGAGAATGATTCAGTGCAGTTGTAAAGAAGCTATGCATTTAAAAAAAAAAAATATATATATATATATATATATATATATATATATATATATATATTTCCATGTATCAAGTTAATAGCAATGAACGTTTGTACAGGAAAATCCCTCTAATCATGTTTAAATTTATACCTTTATTATGTTAATTACAGTGGAAAAGTAATTTTTAATCTTTGCAAATCTGCATATTTCATTAAAACAATACCTTGTAATCCTTCACTTAAGGTCCTTGTTTAGAAATTATCTGTTATAGAGTGACAATTTTCTTTCTGTGTGTTCCAAATGAGCTCCAGTGTTGCCACCGTGTCACATGGGTCCTTGGCTACACGCTGCTGTGCTTACACATATGCACAGGAATAGCCCATCATTGTTATCACGTGAAGCTGGTTTTGAGCAACGATGTTCAGCCAGTGCTGGAGTTCATGCATGTGAATAACAAGTGGTTGAAAAGGAGCTCCGGTCCACCACGCTCCGGTCGTCTCCGTCGCTTACCAGACCCACCGTAGCGGTGGAGACGATCACGTAATTTCCCGTGGATACCTGGCTGCCGAGTGAAGGAAAGATGGCCCCCGCTCGGCTCCATAGCATGGGAGGGCGGAAGCTGCGTCGAACGTCCCTTCTGCCCATAGCTATTAAAGAAGAATTTCTTTTTTTCAAGTGACTTTTTTTTTATTGCATTTTAGTGTAAGTATGAGATCTGACGAGCTTGCGCGTGGAAGCATTAGTGAGTAGTGCCCGCATATGAAAACGGTATTGAAACCACACATGTGAGGATCATTATTACCAGGACTAACACATACACCTTTTTGAAGCTTTATTGATCACTTTGTAGCTACGTTACAGAATCCTGTTTTTTATTAGGTACACATATCACCATTTGACTACAACTAAAAATTCTGCACCACTGCAAAGGCTAAAGGTATATTTGAGAGTTCACAAGGTGTTATACCATGTTAGGTTTTACTTTAATAATATCTGTTTGGTTGCACCCCTTTTACTCACGTTGCTTTAATATGTAGTGTATCTTGTTGCCTTTTATGCCAATTAATTCTATACCTGCTGATATTTTAATGGTTGAACTACAAAGGCTTAAACCTCAAGGAGAATTCCAAGGTATGTCACTGAAAAACACCCAACATCACTTGCAGTATATGAACAATGAGAACTTGGCATTTTGTAAACAGGGCAATCCAGTGCCAGGTTTGTCTTTCTATTCATTTTGAAAGCTGGTATCTAAGTTACGCAACTCACAGACACACCTTACAGATGGCCTTTTAAAAGAGGGAGAGGACCACATTCCACGAACTTATGGGAAGCCTAGGTTAGTTTGCAGAGTGTTGCAATGGCATGTCTGTGCCAACCTGCTTTAGAATGTATTGTTATTGTACAGGGATAAGATCTGCATAGAAATGCATATCAGAAAGGTCAGGACAGTAGTAAAGCAAAGATTATGAAGTAATACGCCTTTCAGGTTTTGTATAAGATACATGAACAGATTGCACCTTCAGATTAAAGCATTGTTTAACCTACTGCTGTTCCCATAGTGTCATTGCATTTAAGATAGGTATTGTAGTACATGTTGGCATTGAAAAAATAAAATGTTAAAATAATTCAAGGCCAGGGCTTATGAAATAATGTGATAATAATGGCCTCTAAAAACAGAAATTGTTCTAAAAAAAACAGGTACATAAATTGTAGGTCAATTATTAATATAATGTCAGCGGTTCCCGTCCCTCATGTGCAAACTGTCATACCAGAATGACAGAGATGATTTACGGCAAGCAGAACTGAATCACTTTGAATTAACCTGGAAAAGCCTCCCATAAGGAAATCCTATTTCAATGCAAAGTATGGAATTCCCACCCTCGCTTGCACCTGTCTATCAATAAATCAATTTCAATTGCCATTGTGTCTAACATGGAAAGTCTAATGACTCAAATTGATTCTGAAAGTTTTTTTCTACCAAGAAAATATGTCACTTCAGCATTAGAGAGTCAAATTATTCTCAACAGGTCCCATTTCTTTATATTATGCCAGCCATCAATGACAATGATCTATCACAAAGGTTCACAGCCATCAATGGCTAGGTCCATTGGATTTAACTAGAAAAAAAAGACAAGGTAATAACTTAGTTAGTGTCTTATAAAAAAGTTATTTTCTCTGGAAACCTAAAATTTCATTTGAAAAAAGGAAGTCAAATTAACTCACAGTTCTTCGGTTTAAAAAATCTGCAGTTCAATAATGATTTTTGGTTGCTTATAGAATAGAATTATTATGAATTTGGAAATGTTGACTCCCGCATGTGTCATATTTGTAAACAGATTTACAGTTTCACTGAGAAACCCATCAGAAAATAAGTGTTTTTCTAATGCATAACAATGTTTGGGAACTGCATGCAAGGGAAAGGTAGCAAAACTCACCTTTTGCTGACCAATGTATATTCACAAAGTTAAGTTTAAGTTCAGTTTCTGTCTACTAAAGACTCTGTTAACCATATTTTTTTTTTATGTCTTCCTAGTTTTCAGCTTTAAGGGGAAAAGAAGGGAACAAACTCAATACAGCCTATATTGTAGGCCTTGTTTTACCAAGGCGAGGAAATTTGGTGATCTAAACTCTTTTGATGAGCTATTCAAATTTAAAGGCAAGTGCACACAGAAGGATTCAGTGTGTTTCCCAAACTTTTCAGATAGATGTAATATCCATTCTGTAACGATTCCTGATCATTTAAATATTAACATTTTAACCACTTAACTTTTTAACTTAACTTTATATGATGTACTAGGATGTTAGTTTTAAGTGCCCATTTTTGCTTTGGTATCTTGTTGACCTCCTTCTAAAACTATCCTCAGCTTTGTATCGCATGAAAGACCTTTCACCTCCAATTCATAACCACTCTCTGGTAATGCCCTACTATATATTCAGTCATCTATAATTACATACTACCTCAGATTAGACAAAGAATGTAAATTGAGATTCTGGAATTGTTGAATGTCCTTTATAATTTTCAAAAAGACTCAGAAGTTCATAAATAGAATCCATATTTCAAGTTCTTAGCTATCTTAAAGCGGTAGTATAGTATTTTTTTTTTACTTTTACCTACAGGTAAGCCTATACCATTTATGAGGTATTCCCCTCGCAATGAGCTGCTGACTTCAGTGGCGCATGCACTTTGGGGATTCTCGGCTGAAGGTCCGGCAGACGCCGGACCATGCCGAAAAGAAGTCTCCTGCACGCATGCGCGAGAGTGACGACATCGCGGCTCCTTCGGCGAAGACACGCCGAGGGAAAATTTCAGCATGGACCGGGTGAGATACCGGTGCCTCATTCTAATATAAGTATTTTATAATGAGCTAGTATGCGGTGCATACTAGCTCATTATGCCTTTTCCCTTACAGGTGTAGAAAATAAAAAAAGTCAGCGGGTTTACTACCGCTTTAAGACTAGTTATGAAAAGCTACTCACTACATTCAAGTTCCTTACTTTTGTGAAGCACTTGATTACACTTCAGAACTTAAAGATCAGCTTAGGTTAGGGATTCTAATAGAAAACAACATGATTCTTTGCCTTCATGTATAATTAGATAAGTTTTCATGCCCTTTTTTCTGCATGAATTTCTAACACTCTTTCAAAATTTAAGATGCATTATAACAGAAAAAAAAAACAGAACACTTATGAGTTAGTCAAGCATTCCTAGCTGTTGCTAGTCTTCGAGTAGTGCTGTGCCTAGGTGTGGCAAAGACTTACAGGATGATTTTCTTGCCTGAACAGTGCTAAGGAGACACCCTGTTTAATTTCCGCAGCAAAGTGAAAGAAATAAAAAGGTTATTAAAAGACAACACATTTATAAAGAGGGAAGGTAACAGCTATCTGTATTAAGATGCAGAAGACTTTAATATACAAATAATTGCCTGTAGAAATGTGCCTCTGTATTTCTAATAAGAGAGTTTCCATAGGAGTTAACATGTTACTATGAACTTCTTTATAGGTAACATGCACCTATATTTAAACCCAGTGTGTCTCTGCATTGCTGATAGAAGTGTCCATATGTGTCAACATATCGCTATGACCTTCTTTATAGTTAAAGTGAATCTATACTTAAAATAAAGTCTACGCATGAAAACACGACTCATGGAGTGGCAGAGATTGAGAAATTAGATCACTAAAACATATGTAGTTTTGGAGTCACAATATACACTTTTGTTTTATACCATCAGCATTGTAATAGCAATACAAACAATAGTTATTTGAGATAATCCAATATAAGCTCACTTGAAAAATCTGTCACTTACAAAATTATGTTGCAAGTGTTGCCTATCTATCATAAAAAGAGTACTCACCGAGGCCAAGATGCCGAGAGCTGTTGGAACTCGGCGCATGTCAACCCCTGAAAGTGGCACAGAGGATGGTTGGCACCAAGAGGCACAAGCTACCAGCGTGACCGTACTTGCTAGTAGATCAGTAGGTAGCTGGAGCCGGGCAGGTAAGTAGTGACCTGTGTGGGTCCAGGAACAACAGGAACAAGTCAGTTAGGCAAAAGCAAAGTCCGAGAAGCAGGCCGAGGGTCAAACACAGTTCAGATCAGGAATTTAAGCAGGAACCAGGAACGCTGTAGCAAATGGGAAATGTGGAAGCAAGCCAGGGGATACAAGATAAGTCCAGGTACAGGGTGAGGGTCAAACACGTTACAGAAAGCAGAAGTCCAAGAGCAAAGCCAGAGGTCGGGTCCAGGAGAAGATCAGCAAGGTCAAAAGGCAATCCGGTTCAACGACGATAACAGGTCACAGGAACAAAACGCAGGGATCACAGGAAGATGAAGACGAACCAGCAGTTTGTTTGAGTGCCAATGCTTCCCTTTATAGGTCAGCGGAGGGGTCCCGCCATGTGTGTGCTTGTGCGCATGCACGTGTGCCGCTCAGTGGGGCCGCGCATGCGCTGCAGTGTATTGTTATTGTGCCCAAATGTGCGCCAGTGCGCCGCCCCTGTGCGCATGGGAATGCGGAACTTGCGCAGTCTGTTACCATGACACTAACTTCCTGGATTCCCTGCATGCTTTGCAGCTTCTCTGCTTATTCTTTTGGCTTATTTTTGATTTCTAAGTATTACATATTTCATAATATCTTGCTGCCTGAACAGCAGTGATGATGTCACATGTAGTGCGTTTCTTATATTGGCCTCCTGAAACTCCTCAACTTTAACACCTCCGTAGTTTAGTAAGCAGGCTATGTGAAATGTGTTACATAGCAGTACTTATTCACAAAGCATAGTGAATATGTGTCGCTGCATTCAAGGAAGTAAATGAGTGGGGATTCTTTTCTATTGCAAGATCTTTCAGAATTATTGGTGTAGGCTAGAAATAATTGAAATTCAATGTAAAAATGTGTATGATTATACATTTTGACTTTTTGATTTAAGGCCAACAACAAAAGCAAATCTTTATCTTCTAACTTATTTTCATTCATCTAAGCAACCATTTATCATAGAATGCTAAGTACACTGTGGAACATGCAAATATTCACAAAAGATGGGGCCTGAAATCCATTTAGTAAACATGTTAATGTCACACAAATTATGGGGAAAAGTGTCATTATTTGTAGATTTATTTAATCTGTAAATTCACCCAATTTAGCAATGAGAGTGATCATAATTCATGAAACGTGTGAACTCTATGATCCTTCACAAGCTTAACATGTCTTAATGCAAATATTCAAAGAATTAAAAAATGTGCAATTCAATGGTTTAGCAATTCTCCTGATTTGGGCCTTAATTTTATTATTAAAAATGTAATTTCACTGACCCACTTTAGACATCTTCCAAGTTACTGTTATGATTAGGGATGAGCTTGATGTTGATGTTCGAGTCGAACATAAGTTCGACTCGAACATCGAGTGTTCGCCCATTCGCCAAAGAGCAAACATTATAGGGTGTTCGCGGCAAATTCTAACTCTGCGGAATGCCCCATAATGCACTGCGAGATCGCAGTGCATTGCTGTATGATGATTGGCCAAAGCATGCACCTGACCTGCGTGCTTTGGCCAATCACAGAACCCCCTGCCAAGAGAGCCATAATTGGCCAAAGGCAGGGTGCCTTTGGCCAATCATATCTCAGGGGGACTAAGCCCATGCCCCACACTATATAAGGCTGCTTACACGATGGCCACGTGTAGTGTTGTTGGTGTGGACAGAGAGATAGCTTGATTTAGATTAAGCAGGCGGGTTATTCAGTTAGTGGCCGTGCATTTGATATATATATATATATATATATATATATATATATACAGTCAGTCTAGTATATATATATATATATATATATATACATACACACACACACACACACACACAGGGTTCGACAAACCCCGGGCACCAGGTTGCATTTGCGACTAGAATTAGCGACCTGGCTCCTGGGGTAGCACAGATGGGGTATCCTGTCTCCATGGCGCATCCCCCCGTGCGATTGCGATGGGCCGCGCCGGCCGGTAATTGAGGCCGCGTCTTTGCAGCCTTGTGCAGTCTTATGGTTCCTTATAGAATCTGGCGCCCTCTTGTGGTGGCCGTTGGTATGAAATCCAGCAATGCTAATGGAGCTGTTTGTTTTCACTGCCTGCCCATCTCCTTCCCTTTACTTAGAACCCCCAAACATTATATATATATATTTTTTATTCTAACACCCTAGAGAATAAAATGGCGGTCATTGCAATACTTTCTGTCACACCGTATTTGCGCAGCGGACTTACAAGCGCACTTTTTTTCAATTAAAAAATAACACAACAGTTAAGTTAGCCCAATTTTTTTTATATTGTGAAAGATAATGTTACGGCGAGTAAATTGATACCCAACATGTCATGCTTCAATATTGTGTCCGCTCATGGAATGGCGACAAACTTTTACCCTTTAAAATCTCCATAGGCGACGTTTAAAAAATTGTTTTGAGTTAGAGGCGATCTAGGGCTAGAATTATTGCTCTCGCTCTACCGATCACGGCGAGACCTCACATGTGTGGTTTGAACACCACTTTCATATGCGGGCGCTATGAAAGTGGGGGCGCGGGACGGGGTGCGTTTAAAATTATAATTTCTTTTCTTATTTAAACTTTCATTTTTAATTTTTTTCAATGTTCTTTTGATTTCTATTACAAGGAATGTAAAAATCCCTTGTAATAGAAAAAATCATGACAGGTCCTCTTAAATATGAGATCTGGGGTCAAAAAGCCCTCAGATCTCATATTTACACTAAAATACAATAAAAAAAAATTGTCATGTGAAAAAATAAATAAAAATAAAATGTCCCTTTAAGAGCTATGGGCGGAAGTGACGATTTGATGTCGCTTCTGCCCTGCAATGACTTGGAGATGGGCGGGGGGCCACCTTCACCTCACTCGTCTCCATGTCAGGCCAGGGACAGGTCCGGATCGCCTCTGCCATTACCGACGGCCACGGTAAGTGGTGGAGGGCACCGGAGTGCTTCCACCGGTGCCCTCAGAGACCACTTTTATCTGAAAGAGAACCGTCGGATCTTGAAGAGGATACCAGGGTTTTGGTAGCTGGCTGCTACCATAACAATGGTATTCCTCTTCAAAGACAGGACGTATATAGTCGTTCTGTAGGAAGGAAGCGGTTAATTAAAAATGTAAATTTAAAGTTTTTTATATTATATATATATATATATATATATATATAAAAGAAAAAAAAAAAAAAAAATATAAAAAAGAAAAAATATATATATATATATATATATATATATATATATATATATATATATATATATATATATATATGTATGTAGCGCTGCCTCCTGATGAGCAGGCGCTATTGTTTTGGAAAATTAAGTTGCCTGAAGCCACAGTTGGGCTTCAGGATAATTTCACAAAATTTCTGGTTTCAGTACCAGTCCAGCTGAGTTGCACTGGGTTCTCCTTGACCGCAGTGGTCGCTGTCGCCACCGGCAAGGGTAGAAACGCAGTCTAGCTGGATGCATTGAATGCCACTTATCTCTCAGAACCAGCCCAGTGGGAGTGTTCTCCTGCTGTGAATTCTGGGGAGTGGTATTTAAGGTACCGACGCCATGTTGGCTGGGGATTATTTTCTGTCTGTTTGGTTCTGGTGGTCCTCCTGACCCAGCCCTATGGCCCTCCTGGCCTGGGGTGTGGAACCATGCATCTCGTGTCCTGGGGCTGGCTAGCCCGAGGCAATGCAACTGAAGGGACAGGCCTGACTGAAGTTCTGAGCCTATTGATCCAAGGAAGGTCCGGTGCCGTTTCAACTGAAGGGAGAGGCCCAGCCACTGAAGTACCCCAGGGGAGGACTCGATCAGGAGAAGGCCGTGCACAAGGCTGGCTTCTCTGACGGAGCCTGGAGACTTAGTTGAAGGACGCAACCTGGATCAACACTCATACGGTATCACTGGATTGACTGAGAGAAACTGGTACGGTATGTTAGTTCTCTAAAAATTCATCCAATCCCTCAGTGACACTAAAGTGTAACTTGCAAGTCTGTGGCAGAGACTTTGCCGAGCATCCTACCGGCTGCTAGGACTAGTGAGAGAGGTCTATCCGGGTGGGTAATTGAATCCAGTTTGTGGAACAGTGATATCCTCTGGATTCTTCTAGTATCTTCACCCTGCAATCTGTACCTGAACTCACCCCTAACCCTCTACCCTTTTCATTACGAGACTGTGTCCTCTTTTCTAAATAAATAACCCAAAAGAGGATTCAGTGTCAGTCTCAACATTACTTTGGGCCAACGGTAAGCCCAAATAAAACCAGCAGCTCCTTCGGGGGTCAGTGCTACATATATACATATATATATATATATATATATATATATATATATACTATATATATATATATATATATATATATATGTACTCTGCATTTAGCATAGACTATATATTCAGTGTTTACTCTATATTCAGTCAGGGCAGGCAGTGTATTAATATAGCTCTATAATATATATATATATATATATATATATATATATATATATATATATATGTATATATATACTCTGCATCCAGTGTAACCTATATATACAGTGCATTCCGTGGTATACTGTTTCTAATACACTTCAGGCGTATTAATATAGTAACCCCTTCACTGCCAGTGTCATTTACACAGGAATTCGTGCATTTGTATAGCACGGATTGCTGTATAAATGACAATGGTCCCAAAAATGTGTCAAAAATGTCCGATGTGTCCGCCATAATGTCGCAGTCACAATAAAAATCGCTGATCACCGCCATTACTAGTAAAAAACAAAATTAATAAAAATGCTATAAAACTATCCCCTATTTTGTAAACGATATAACTTTTGCGCAAACCAATGAATAATCGCTTATTGCATTTTTTTTTACCAAAAATATGTAGAAGGATATGTATCGGCCTAAACTGAGGGAAAAAAACGTTTTTTTATATATTTTTGGGGGATATTTATTATAGCAAAAAGTATAAGTAAAAATAATGCGTTTTTTTTGTTTATAGCACAAAAAATAAAAAACGCAGGAGGTGATAAAATACCACCAAAAGAAAGCTCTATTTGTGGGGAAAAAAGGACGTTAATTTTGTTTGGGAGCCATATCGCACGACCGCACAATTGTCAGTTAAAGTGACGCAGTGCCAAATCGCAAAAAGTGCTCTGGTCTTAAGCCAGCAAAAAGGTCCGGTCTGAAAGTGGATATATATATATATATATATATATATATATATATATATATATATATATATATATATATATATATATATATATATATATATATATAGTATCTCACATTTTTGTAAATATTTTAATTTCAAATAAATTTATATTTCATAATTGTGACAACACTGAAAAATTACACTTTGCTACAATGTAAAGTAGTGAGTGTACAACTTGTATAACAGTGTTAAACAGGGGCAGAAAAATTGGGCCTTTGGAGGTGGTGGTGGTGCCACAACACTGTAACCCCTTACAGATACTCTTCTTGGATGCAGGAAGGGGCCCTGCTGTGAAATATTATTTTAGCGCCGCAGTCCTCTATTATTTTATATCTTTGCTGAGTGTGTGAGCTTTCTGTTGGCAGCTTCATTATTGTTTATTTAATTATTTTTATTATTTTTGGTTTGCGCATTAGTAACTCCCCTTTTACATAGTATATATACTGCTGTTCAGAGTATATAGTGCCTGGGGGCCTGGGGTACCCCCACGCCATTTTTTATTTTAAATTTGGGTGCAGGGTTTGCCTTAAAGCGGAGCTGCACCCGCACAAAAAATATTAAAAGTCAGCACCTACAAATAGTGCAGCTGCTGACTTTTAATAAATGGACACTTACCTGTTCCTGGTTCCAGCGGTGTAGGCAGAATGTGACGAGAGACCGCTCGTCTCTCGCTGCCCCGCCGTCAGGGAATCAGGAATTGAAGACGCAACGTCTTCACTGCCCGGTCCCTACTGCGCATGCGCGAGTCGCGCTGCGTGTACCTATTGGTCCCCGCTGTGTCCTGGGAAAGAGTGTTTCCCAAGACACAGCGGGGCAGCTCCGGATAGGGGCGGGGCAGCTCCGGATAGGGGCGGGGCAGCTATCCGGAAGTGGGTGCAGATACCTGTATTATACAGGTACAGTGGTGTGAAAAATTGTTTGCCCCCTTCCTCATTTCCTGTTCCTTTGCATGTTTGTCACACTTAAGTGTTTCGGAACATCAAACCAATTTAAACAATAGTCAAGGACAACACAAGTAAACACAAAATGCAATTTGTAAATGAAGGTGTTTATTATTAAAGGTGAAAAAAAATCCAAACCATCATGGCCCTGTGTGAAAAAGTGATTGCCCCCTAAACCTAATAACTGGTTGGGCCACCCTTAGCAGCAACAACTGCAACCAAGCGTTTGCGATAACGTGCAATGAGGCTTTTACAGCGTCCTGAAGGAATTTTGGCCCACTCATCTTTGCAGAATTGTCCTAATTCAGTTACATTAGAGGGTTTGAGCATGAACGGCCTTTTTAAGGTCATACCACAACATCTCAATAGGATTCAGGTCAGGACTTTGGCTAGGCCACTCCAAAGTCTTCATTTTGTTTTTCTTCAGCCATTCGGTGGTGGACTTGCTGGTGTGTTTAGGATCATTGTCCTGCTGCAGAACCCAAGTTCGTTTCAGCTTGAGTACACGAACAGATGGTCGGACATTCTCCTTCAGGATCTCTTGGTAGACAGCAGAATTCATAGTTCCTTTTATCAGGGCAAGTCTTCCAGGTCCTGAAGCAGCAAAACAGCCCCAGACCATCACACTACCACCACCATATTTTACTGTTGGTATAATGTTCTTTTTCTGAAATGCAGTGTTCCTTCCACGCCAGATATACTTGGACACACACCTTCCAAAGAGTTCCACTTTTGTCTCATCGGTCCAACGAATGTTGTCCCAAAAGTCTTGGGGATCATCAAGATGTGTTGTGGAGAAATTGAGACGAGCTTTGATGTTCTTTTTGCTCAGCAGTGGTTTTCTCCTTGGAACTCTGCCATGCAGGCCATTTTTGCCCAGTCTTTTCCTGATGGTGGAGGCATGAACGCTGACCTTAACTGAGGCAAGTGAGGCCTGCAGTTCCTTGGACGTTGTTGTGGGTCTTTTGTGACCTCTTGGATGAGTCGTCGCTGCGCTCTTGGGGTAATTTTGGGCGGCCGGCCACTCCTGGGAAGGTTCACCACTGTTCCATGTCTTCGCCATTTGTGGATAATGGCTCTCACTGTGGTTCGCTGGATTCCCAAAGCTTTGGAAATGGCTTTATAACCCTTTCCAGACTGATAGATCTCAATTACTTTCTTTCTCAATTGTTCCTGAATTTCTTTGGGTCTCGGCATGATGTGTAGCTTTTAAGGATCTTCTGGTGGACCTTACTGTGTCAAGCAGCTCCTATTTAAGTGATGCCTTGATTGTGAACAGGTGTGGCAATAATCAGGCCTGGGTGTGGCTAGAGAAATTGAACTCAGGTGTGGACAACCACAGTTATAGTATGTTTTAACAAGTGGGGCAATCACTTTTTCACACAGGGCCATGATGGTTTGGATTTTTTTTCACCTTTAATAATAAACACCTTCATTTACAAATTGCATTTTGTGTTTACTTGTGTTGTCCTTGACTATTGTTTAAATTGGTTTGATGTTCCGAAACACTTAAGTGTGACAAACATGCAAAGGAACAGGAAATGAGGAAGGGGGCAAACACTTTTTCACACCACTGTATCTGCACCCCCCTCCCCCTGAAAGGTGCCAATTGTGGCACCGGAGGGGGGGGAGGAATCCGATAAGCGGAAGTTCCACTTTAGGGTGGAACTCCGCTTTAATAACCATACCAGTCCCAAAGGGCAAGTACTATTTTACCCAAAGGGCCTGGTAATGGACTGGGGGGAACCCATGCATTTTTTTTTCAATGATTTTCATCTATATTGCCGGGACCCGACAAAACATTACAGCCGCCAGCAGTTTTAAATGACTTTTTTTCCTTTAGAAATGTAATTTTGCTGTGGTTTTGTTCTTAACACGGGAATATTTCATTTTTATTGTTTCACTTTAAGCATTATTAAAGTCACTGCTCCCGAAAAAACGTCAGTTTTTAAAACATTTTGCATTGATACATGTCCCCTGGGGCAGGACCCAGGTCCCCAAACACTTATGATTTTTCACATTTGTGTCCCATAAACATTTTTTGCCTGTTCACATGTTCTGCTCCCAAAGGAGCTGTGTGTGCGCCATGAGAAACGGTTAAATTCTTTACTCGGGAGGTAGGATCTTGTGTTTGTGAACTGCTCCCGAGACCTCCTGTTTGTGCAAAAAGAATGCGTACGACGCCTATGGTCCTGGGGAAGGAGGCCAGATTTCCCTCCCAGTCACCTGACGTATTGCATCCTCCAGAGTTTCCACAAAGAGTGTTCCTCCTGAAAAAGGGATAGAACATAGGCCTTGTTTAGAGGCAGAGTCCGCAGACCAGTGCTTCAACCATGAGGCTCGTCTGGCTGTGACAGAATGTGTCATAATTCGTGAAATGAACCTCACTAGATCTATAGCGGCTTCCACTATAAACTCCGCAGCCAACCTGAGGCTCTGGGGGCTAGCAGAAACTGCCCCCTCTTTACTCTGAGATCCAATAGCCAACTCCAGGTTTGAAAACCATACTCTAACAGCCCTTGCGACAGAAGTTAGGGCAACAGCCAGACTATCAGCCCTCTTTTCCATGGAGTCCTTGAACAATACGCTTTCCACCAAAGGCAGAGTAATATGCCTTGCCAAGTGTTGCAAAGATGCGTCCACTTTGAGAGGCGTATCCCAGGGTTCTAAATCTGATGGTCGGAATGGATAAAGTTTCTTCCTCCTATTCTGAAATGCTGGCTTCCCATCAGGCTTAGCCCACTCATCTTCTATTAGCTCTTTTATCTCCTCCATAAGAGGAAACCTTAGGAAGATCCTTCTTTAAGTTAGGATAATGCTTTTAGTCCTGAGAAACCTCCTCCTATTCGATAGCCTGCTTAACCATTGTAATGAAAGCAGGAATCAAGGAAAAGCCAAATGAAAATTAATCTAGTCCCTCTTGTGCCCCTTGAGAGTCCACATCAGACCCACTGGTAACTAGCCCACGTTGTGGAGAATCATCTTCCTGCATCGCCTGGCGCGTAGATCTACTCCTCCTGGAGGAGGTGGGCAAAAGATCCTTTAAACTATCATGAACTGCTTCCTTAATGTACTGCTTGATATCCTCATTTACCGCTTGACTGGATTGAGAGGCTTCCCTGAAGCATGATTCACACAATTGTTTGGATGGCATAGATTCTCCTTCACATGCCTAGCAGACACTGTCCACTGGACCCGTAGGATCCACCACTCCTCTACCCATAGATGAGCCTGTATGGAAATGTCTAGAAGATGGGCCGAGTGGAACAGAAGAGGATTTCTGATGAACATGGTGCCGCTTAAAAGTTTGCTTTTGAATGGGAAGGATGTGGAGATGGTGAATGACGATCGCTGGATGAGGATATCAGCCTTTTGCGAGTCTTGTGTGAAGAGCCTCTCCCCATGCAATAAGGAAGGACTGCTCAATATACAATAAGGAAGAAAGGACTACACAGGAATCCATAAGCGGCCTATACCTTTCCGTAATCTTCAGTGCCTCATCAACAGGAGCTTGCAAACTCATCCTGGGCTAAGAAGAAGGAAGATGTTGGAGTAGAAGATCAAAGTTAACCTCACTAAACAGAAAGATAGAAGTAAATCCAACCTGCTACACTCACCAGAAATACAGGTAGCAGAGCACAGGCAGGCAGTAATCTAGTAATGCAGATTCCTTTCCAGCATTAAAAGACAGGTGCAGACTGTAGGAAGATCGCAAAGGTTAGCAGAGGGCATGCCATCCAATATCCCAGCATGGCCACAGCTGATATTCTTACCCAAGCACACCAAACCTTTCAGCCAGGTCAGCAGCAGCAGAAATGCTGCGCCAATGCTTTAAAAAGGCGCACCCCCCAGCTCGGCCAATGAGAATACAGCGTTCTCAGCCAATTAGGATCCCGGGCCTGCGACCAATCAGAGACGGCGCTTTGACGTCATCGATCTGTGCCGCGCCCAAGGAACACAGGAAAGCCGAGGAGAGAGGAGGAGCCTTGAGTGCACCAACAGCCTGCCCATAGAAGCTAATGGCTTAACTGGCCTGCTAACCAGCGTGAGACGCATGCTGGCTGCACGAGGAGAGAGAGGCATAGAAGGAGAGGGGAAAGAGAGAGAGCCCAGGATGGAAGCCCTAATTTCACCTAAGGCTTGTTGCATTTTATGTGGCTGCTCTTTACCCCGCCACCAGGAACATCGAATCTCAGGGGAATTTAACCCCAACAAGAGAACCTTCCACCATGGGACCCTCGGTGGGAACAGAATTATCAGGAATGTCCGGAGCGAGGACAAAATAGAACACTGTCACCAGGTACTGCCTGCCATTTATACTAACTATTCATGAAGGCACTTTTGGGGGTCAAAGGGGTGGAGTTGATGTCATGATGCCGAGCCAGTAATGTGCATTGCCCTTCTATGTGCACCTTACTGCAAAGGCTAGTTATAAATTGGGGTGGTTGCCATTTTTTTTGTATAAATGTCATGTTGACACTTAAACTAGAACTATAGGCAAAACTTTTTTTTTTTTTAATTTTGGATAGACCAAGGGAGGACTATAACCACTGATGGATTTTTTTTCATCATCTGTGCCCCATTGCGGAGATTTAATTTCACTAGCCAAACAAGAGGTGAATGGAAATCCTTGCAAATTAAGGGAATTCTTTGGCGACCCCTAGGTTATCAGAACTAGTGTCCCCATTGGAAGTTTTCCTCTTTTCTGGAGACAATCCAAAATTTGGGATTTACTTTTACTTTCACTTTTAATAATAATGGTAAAAAGGACTAATAAAGGCGAATAAAGGCGAATCTCCCTAACAGGGGGCACCGACAGCAATAAAAACCTAACAGGTGTTCTAATCCCTCTCCACTCTTTCCAAAACTAAATGAAAAAGGTTTGCTTTTAGTTTTACAGTACTTTAACATAGCATTCTAAGCCTCGATCCAAACCTCTACCAGTCCCCATATTCAACAGTTTGCATTTCTCTCTACACTTCAAGAGCTTTATCAGAAGAGCCCACATTTAGGGCCTGTGACCCTGTTTTTTTTGCTCACACTAGTGACGAGAATTTTTACCATCACTTCTTTATTTTACAATACCAACTGATTTGGCCCTTCAGGGGTTACATATAGGATTTCTGATACTTTCCAAGGGGTACTTTACAAGGTTTGTCTGCAGCCAAGGCTTTGTTTATAAGCTGGACAGCAGCTTCTTGAACTTTAATAGCAAAAATGCTTACTGCCACACTTTTACACTGAGAGGCCTCCAACATCTGATTCCTTAATACCAACAGACATTTTTTTATCATCATTAACCACTTGCCTACTACCCGCTTCCTGCCAAGACAATTTTCAGCTTTCAGTGCTATCGCACTTTGAATGACATTTACGTGGTCATGCAACACTGTACCCAAACTACATTTTTATCATTTTTTGAGACAGATAGAGCTTTCTTTTGGTGGTATGTAATCACCAATGTTTATTTTTTATTTTTTGCTAAACAAACGAAAAAAAGATGGAAAATTATAAAATGTAAATAAGTTGTTTTTGTCCTTCACTGATATTGTGCTGATGATGCTGCACTGATATGCTGCACTGATGGGCAATGATAGGCTGCACTAATGGCACTAATAGGCAACACTAATGGGCACTGATAGGTGGCACTCATGGACACTAATAGGTGATTGGAAGCACTGGTGGGTACCGATTGGCAGCACTGGTGGGCACTATTGAGACTGCACTCATCATTGGGACCCCCTTTGGGTATTTGCCAGTTTTCGGCTCTCCTATCCTCACACGCTGTCAGCGTGAGAGGAGGATTGCTGATAACCGGCAAATCCTGTTTACATCTGTGATTAGACACAGCTGATTATGTGGTAAAGAGCCACTGTGATTGGCTCTTTACCCTGATGTGTGATCAGCTGCATTCAAAGGATGCAGCGATCACAGATCACTGCTAATGTGTGCCGCAGGGGGCACTCAGGCAGTGCGAGCACAGGAGGATGTCATATGACGGCCCCCTGGCAAAGTGCGGCCGCACTGTTGCCATCATTCGGCTATAGCGCGGTTGAAAGGGGATTAATAAACATTATACCAAATGGTCTCAAACTTTTCCACCCATGTTTTTTTTTTTTTTTTTTAACAAAAACTGTTTTTATTTTCAAATTAAGGGAAACAGTACAGAGAAATAAAACGGTACAATCGGTATTCTTCATGTGCAACATAGTGATTCGTACATACAGGGTACACAACTAACTATAGGTTATAACTTAAACACAGGCAACATGCATATACATACATAGGATCTTCGAAAAGGGGAGGGGAAATGGGGCAGGAATGATTTCAAGCACAGATCCGGGGAAGGGGAGAAGGGGGGGGGGGGGGGGAGAGAAGCATGCCTGTGCTAAAAAAAAATCCGCTTATTTCACTCTTCCCATATCACACCGTATATTAAAGGTGTATAGTTGACTGTCGTGCACCCACCGTCTCCACAACCGTCCCTATGAGGTCGTCCTCCACTATCCCGTCCCGGGCCCCCAGCAACCCAACACCAATGCGTCTGCACCATACCCGTCTCGTCCAGGTAGGGTCTACGTCTCACCCCCCATCTAGTCCAGCGTCAGCCTCTCCTCCTGCACCCAGGGGTTCCAGATCTTATTAAATTTGTTGGGGCAATTTCGGCCCATATATGTCAGTTTATACAAGGGAAGGGCCTTGTTAATAAGGGCCCTCCAAAATTGTGTCGTGGGCGGGGCAGCTCCCTTCCAGTGCAGCAGTATTGTTTTCCTTGCATAGAATGCAGCGTAGAATACAAAGAGTTTCTTGGCCTGGGGTCCCTCCAGCGTGTCTACTACTCCCAACAGCAGCGGAATTGGGTCACAGGGCATTCTAAGTTTACTAACCAGGTTTATTTTGTCAACCACCCCCCTCCAAAACGTCTGGACAATGCTGCATGACCACACCACGTGAAAGAAGGAGCCTTCCTCCAATCCACATTTATTACACAGTGGGCTATATGTAGGGTATATCTTAGCCAGCCGCTGTGGCGAGAAGTAAGCTCTATGAATGAATTTTAATTGAATAAACCTATCCCTGGCAGAGATTGTCAGGGGGAGGTATTGCTGAATGCCCTCTTCCCAATCGTCGTCAGCCAGCGAGGGTATGTCACTCTGCCAGACTGAGAACAGCTGGGACACCTTGGAGGTGTCCAGTCCCGCCAAGGCTGTGTATAGTGTAGAAAGGGTCCCCTTCCCACCCTCCTCCTGTAGTATGGTTTCAATTCCCGTAGTGCCCAGAACCGGCGGCTCTGGAAACTGGGAGCCGTAGGCATGGCGAATTTGCAGGTACCGGAAAAACATGTTGTTTGGGAGCCCTTTACATTGTTTCAGTGTATCAAAGGAGAGCAGCCCCGTTGCGTGAGAGATATCTGCTAGTGTTGTTATTCCATGTCGCGCCCACAGGACTGGGTCGGGTATAGACTGGAAATGGGGCAGCCTAGGGTTTCCCCATAGCGGGGTGCGGGGTGACCAGCCTTTGTACTTCAGAACCTTATCCCTGACAATTTCCCAAACCTTAAGGGTAGTCTTCATTGAGTAGGTAGCATCCGGGTTGGACCTGGGTCCCCGATGTATTAGATTTCTCAATTCTGAGAATGACCCGAGTAACGCCGC
Source organism: Lithobates sylvaticus (assembly GCA_028564925.1). NCBI lineage: Eukaryota > Metazoa > Chordata > Amphibia > Anura > Ranidae > Lithobates > Lithobates sylvaticus. Next base: position 351,328,720 of record CM053028.1, on the reverse strand, counting down.
CTCCAATGTCGAGGCAGGGTTAGCCGGCTCCTCTGACAGCCACCACCGAAGAGTTACCAAGACCGCCGCCCAGTAGTATTTTTGAAAACATGGGAGGGCCAGGCCCCCTAACGAGAGTGGCAGGTGAAGGGTAGTCTTGGCTATTCGGGGGGTGCTGCCATTCCATATAAAGGTCGTGAGCTGTGAATCCAGCTTCTTAAAGAACGCATTCGGTATATGCATTGGAGATTGCCTAAATATGTACAAGAATTTGGGCAGAAGTGTCATCTTAATCAAATTTATTCTCCCAACCGGAGTCAGGGGTAGTGTCTTCCATGCCGTGCATCTCTGCACCAGGGATGACATGGCTGGCGTCAGGTTGAGGGGAATAAACTGTGATTTGTCCCTATGAATCTCTATCCCTAGGTATCTAAATTGCGAGACTCTTTTGAGGGGAGTGTTGTCTAAGAGGGAGGCCTTCCCTGGATGGAGTGCAAAAATGACCGACTTATTCCAGTTAATGCAGACGCCAGAGTACTCACCAAATTCGTTGATAATTGCAAGGGCAGCCTCCAGGGAACCCGAATCATTTCTCAGGTAGAGCAGGGTATCGTCTGCGTATAGTGATATTTTTTCCCGTGTGGATCCGATTGGGATACCCTTTACCAATGGGGATGACCTCACCAAGATAGCCATGGGCTCGATGGCTAGGGCGAACAGGGCAGGGGACAATGGGCACCCCTGTCTAGTGCCCCTGTACAGCGGAAATGGTGACGATAGGATTGAGCCCGTACGAACCCTGGCGCGTGGCGCCCTATAGAGGGCCTGCACCCAAGAGATAAATTTTGGGCCAAACCCGAATCGACGCAGGACCTCCCACAGATATTCCCACTCCACCGAGTCGAAAGCTTTCTCCGCATCAAGGGAGGCCACTGCGTCGAATTCGGAGAGTTGTCTCGTGGCACCCATGACTGTGTATAATCTGCGGAGATTTATGTCCGTACCTTTGCCGGGCATAAACCCCGATTGATCTTCGTGGACCAACGTTAGAATAATCTCATTAAGCCTTTTTGCAAGTATTTTTGTTAAGATCTTGGCGTCTGCATTAAGAAGGGAAATAGGTCGATATGAAGTGCACAGTTCCTGATCCTTTCCAGGCTTAGGAATAACCACTATGATGGCTTCTGCCATAGACTCCGGAAGGGTGTCCGAGTCCAGGGAGCATAGCATCATTTCGTGTAGCCTTGTGGTAAGCTGGTCCCCATATTGTCTGTAAAACTCTGGGGGAAGTCCATCTGCCCCGGGGGTCTTTCCTGCCTGTAGTTCGCCCAGCGCCATTTTAACTTCTTCTATAGTTATCTTTTTATCGAGATCCTCCCTGGCTTCTGGGGTCAATACGGGGAAGGTGATCCGCTCCAGGAAGGAAACAAGTTCCTCCCTAGAGTATTCCACCCTGGAGGCATACAAGGAGGCATAGTACTTAGCAAAGCAGGCATTGATGGCCAGTGGATCGGTTACCACTGATCCATCCTCCTGTCTAATGCGGGCGATGGACGTCGTGGGTTGTTGCTCTCTTGCTAACCAGGCTAGCATACGTCCAGTTTTTTCCCCCTGCTCAAATATGCGCTGGGTCTGCGAAACCTGGTGTTTTTTTGCTCCCGCCACTCTTAGCATAGTTAGTTCCCGATACGCAGACCGCATGTCCAGTAAGGTAATGGGGTTTTGGGTCGAGACATATTGGGATTCTAGACCCTGGGCCTTTGCCTCTGCCTCCTCAATGGATTGTTTTGCGTTTTGTCTGACCTGCGCGATAGCTGTCTGATAGCAGCCCCGGGTATAAGCCTTGAACGCGTCCCACCTGCCCTGAGGCATAGCGGGTTGTGCATTGGCCAGCCAATAGTCGGAGATGCATTGGTCGATGTCCGCCTCAACAGTTTCCTCTGAGATCCAGTACCTGGATAGTCTCCAGATCTTGTCTGACCGAGGAAGCTGTGTTTGCAGCGTAACATACATGGGGGCATGGTCCGATATACCTCTTGGCAGCATGGAGATCTCTCGTACCCGTGATAGCAATCCTCCACTTACATACACTAGGTCTATTCTGGACATTGAACGGTACGAGGCCGATTGGCATGTAAACGCTCTATCTGTTGGGAATCGCCACCGCCACACGTCAGTCAGTCCATATACCTTTGCCCACTTGTCCAGTTGAGAGTCAGTACCTGTCCCTGGTGTCAACCTGTCCATTGATGGGTTGGGAGCCATGTTAAAGTCTCCCGCAAGGAGAATATTGTCCGTGGGGTATGAGGCCAGAATGGGAGTGAGGTGTCTAAGGAGCGACATAGTAGCCGGAGGAGGGATATACACCCCTAGAATCAACATTTCTATCTGTTCAATCATTGCATGTAGTAATACATATCTACCCTCCGGGTCAACTTTAACATCTAGCAGGTGGAATGAGAGGGCTTTATGTATCAGTATACTAATCCCTCTGGCGTACCCAGAATATGTGGAGTGAAAGTAGTGCCCCACCCATGGCTTTTTAAGACTGAGGACCCTACTCCCCACAAGGTGTGTTTCTTGAAGTATACATACATGTGGGTTGTATTTCTTTAAGTATGTCATTACCAGTGACCTCTTGATTTTGTCATTTAACCCCCGGACATTCCAGGAGACAATTTTTATGGGGGCCATATTGATACCGTCAGAGGGCAAATTTCAGGGGTGGTATTGCTGAGCCAGCCCAAGGCGGGACAGACATCAAAAGAGTAATATCTGGACGGGGGTTGCCTGTGTGTCTCCCGGTCCTCAGCTACTCCAAGGGCCAGGAGAGACCACCAGTCCACACCGCTGCACAAAACAGTTGCATCCTGAAGGGAACAGTACCGTACATTCTCAATAGCGAAAATAAAAACAAAAAACAAACTAAACTCAACCCCCCCCCCCACCCCCACCCCACACATCCGCCAATAAACTCGGAGTGTCTGATCCCATAACCAAACCCATCAAACTGTAGGAAAGTCTCCTATGGGGGCGAACAGAAAAGCCGCCGGCCTTCCTGTGCGCGGGCGAGCTAACAAGTCCTGCAGGTTCGGGGGCCTCCGCCCCCCGCCTATCACACATGTGTTGACTTAATAAGATGTCGTTCAGGTCCCATACATCACCGGTAGGGCGACATATTAGCAGGAGAGCGATTCGGGCATCCGCAACAAAGAAAAAATGAAAATATGAAAAAAGGGGAAAAGAAAAAAAAAAAAAAAGAAGGGTTAAACGTCAACCAATTAAGTGTGTAAGATCCTTGTTTTTCTTCTCCTGGAATCCTCCAGGGGCACATCCTTTGAGCTGACCACCAAGTGTAGACATGGTCCATCAACTTTCCTCCCCCCCTCCCCCCCCCCCTCCCCCGCACGCATCGAGGGCCCCTGAACACAGTCCTCCCTTCACCACAAGAATCCCTGCATCTCAGCCCAGTGGGGGATCAGTTCCTGTAGAGCTGCATTTCAGACAGTTCTGTGTTGCGATAACTTGCTTCTAGCGTGTCTTGAGCATATGATCCCCCCATTGCATGTATGTTAGATAGTACATGTGGGAAGGAGAAAATAAGACAGCAGACGTAGCTATGCGGGGGTTTTTCCCTTGAGCAAAAGGGGGAGCACATAACCGGAGAGGGGTGTCAGGGAGGGAGCCTGGTTAAAGTTAAAGTATTTGATTGTACATACGGTTATCTGGGTCTAGGTAGACCTTCCAGCCATTGTAGAGCATCTTCCGGGGAGGTGAAGTAACGGGTAGATTCCCCATCTACCACACGGAGCTTCGCCGGGAATAACATGCTGTATTTGATGCCCTTAGTGCGTAGCTGTGCTTTGACTGGGTCAAATGTGCGCCGGAGCCTCTGTGTGTCAACGGAGTAGTCCGGAAAGAGCATGATTTTGGAGTTTTCAAACTTTAGTTCCTCCATCTTGCGGGCTTCACGTAGGGACAGATCCCGGTCCCGAAAGTTTAGGAGCCGGAAGATAAATGTACGTGGAGGAGTACCCGGGGGGCCTCTCACAGGCGGCATTCTGTGTGCCCTCTCCACGGCGAAGTGTGGCGAGAACCGGGCCTGCGGTAGGAGCGTGCGGAGCAGCTGTTCCGTGAAGGCAGTGGGATCCTGGCCCTCGGCCCCCTCCGGGAGGCCGACCACCCGCAAGTTGTTTCTTCTGCTCCGGTTCTCGCTGTCCTCTGCCCTCGACTCCAGTGCCTTGACCCTGACTTGCAGTGTGTGTATGGCCGCACGCTGATCCCGGATGGCGTCCTCTGCATCCCCCACTCTCCGCTCCGCCTCACCCATCCTCCCTCTGATCTTCTCGAGGTCCCTTCTTACCAGGCCAACATCCAGCTGTAGGGTGTCGATTTTTGCCGTTAGGGTGGACTGGCATCCCGAGATCGCCCTCATCAAAGCCTGGAAGCGATCCTCTTCAGCCGTCTCCGGCGCCGGATCCTCCATGTTGGCCTGGGACGCCACGTGTGCTCGGCCCGCGGCGTGCTGTGTTTGCGACCTTAGAGACGGTCTGGTGGTCGCTCCTCTTTTCCCTCTCGAGCCTTTTTTCATGCCCTGTTACCGCAGGGCTTCTGTGTGTGGAAGCGGGTGTAGGTAGGACCCGAAATCCGGATAATATAGGCAGGTAGGACCGGAGCTCCCCTCACACACGTCCTATCAGGCCGCCAGCTTAACCACGCCCCCCTTTCCACCCATGTTTAGTACAGTGTGATGATGGCACTCACAGCTCTACCCTGCATGGAGATTTTTTAGCCTGTGAGGCAACAATCTAAGAGCCACCAGACAGATTCATTTTCATAGAGTCAGATAACTCCACACTTAACTCCCAGCTTAACCCTTTACAAACACAAACAATAGCTGTTACCATGTGGAAACGCACACCGTTTAGATGATATTTTAAAGCAACTCTGACATTAGGAAATTACACCCACCTACGTCAGACAGAGATGAATTTAAAATATGGTAGTTTCTTTCAAAAAGCAAGAATTCTTAGAGTATTAGCAATAAAGCTTATAGATATTTAAATATTGTTTAACGAAGAGACAGGAAAATAGTACAAGAAAAATAGTTGCAGAAAAACAGACAATAACAAAAGTGAAACCAATGGCAATCAAAGTGAAAGTACCTAAATTGGACCTTCACCAAAGCTTTCATTTCCTCTCCCTAGGCCGAGTCAGAAATGGCAGGGGTTTTTTGTTTTTTTTCAGGAAGCTGGTTCCTTTTTTTCATAGTACCTGCTCCCACTTCCCCACTCCTGACCTAGGCTAGGATCTGAGGGGTGAGAGAAAGGAGTACTAAAACATTTATGATATTTTCAGGTATACCCACTCTCCCAGACAGATTTCTAAATGCAGTCATATTTTCATAGGACCATATTTTACAGTCTGATAAACAATATATTATTACATATCATTAAACCACAGTTTAATAAAGACTAATCATAATGACTTGTCCCATCAGCTTCCTGCATTTCTTAGTATGGGTGTGTTTAGTATAGGAGTATGTCTGGAAGATTGGTACTGGCATTGAGAAATACCAAGACGGGAATGTGAATGGTTTTGAAATGGCTTTACGATGGGAAGTTACAGCAGGTTATAAAAACAACATACCCAGGAAAGTTAAAACTTTTCTGATAGCCATTAGCCAGTTATGTCTAATGGAAGTTATGACCTCCACTTACAACAGCCTAATTAGATGTCTTTGAGGTTTTGCAGACTCTGGTCCAAAAGGATTTATGCAACTTCAACTGCTTAATAGATACCCAATATATCACCTAATGGGGTTTTATGACCTAGGCAACATGTATTCTAGTGTGGGGAATTGCGGTCTGGTCTGTGTCCCTTTTTGGCAGCAATAGACACCGGCTTAAAATATAAATATTTTGTCCAAGACACCACTTCAACCCAACTTCTCCCTTCTCCTAACTCAGTTTGGGGTCTGTCAGACCTCATTATCGTCATGTGCAGTTTTTAATATATTATTCCAAGTATGGGTTCTACACAGCACTACGCCATCCACCAGAGGAGGCAATACAGAAGTATACAATTGCAGAACATTTAACAGTTTACAATTTCTGTCAACATGTCTGTCATAAAAGGGTGACTCAAACTTATGACTAAGATGACAAAGAGCATGAGGAGAGATTCATTTGCTGATGTTCTAAAGGATGTGTTTCTTAGAGGAACTCCTCTGAGCTGGAGGTAACCTCTACCATAACCGACACAATAGTCTGGTGAACCCCAAGGGTGTTGTAATGCACCTTATCCACTACTACCACCTGTACAGTGAGCTGATACAAAACCTTGTCTGGGACATTGGCAGCTTGGTAAACCAAATATTTAATCTCAGCACGTTACATTAACTCATTTTCAAAATTACAAGTCTGTAGCCCTTCATTGAACCCATGCATACTCTCTTCTCCTTTTGAGGGAGCACTCTTGCCCACTAGGATAGCACCAATATTGTCCTGAGGATGACTTTTCCTCAACTGAGGATTGCAGGCATTTCCAGCTGAGCCAGAAGTCTTCCCCGAAAATAATTTACTCTTTAAGCTTGTCAACTCGACCCACCAGTTAGTGGCCCAAAAATTTACCACAAGAAAAGGCTGTAGAGATTCTGACCAATGTTCTTTTTGGCTATATTTCCTGCACTTCAATACTTTTAAAAAAGTTAAAAAGATTTTTTTTTAAAGACGTAATTTGGTAATTTTTGTAAGTAATGTGACAGTGTGAGGCCCTGCCACTGTGGAAGTTTAGGAGAAAGTAACACAGGGTTTGCACATATGCAGAGTACGAGACTCCAGAATATCAGTTCTGAGCGGAGAAAGGTGGTTTTCCATCTCTCTTTAGGTTTGTAACTCGTGGATCAGGGTCTGGAGCTCAAACACTTCAAAATGCCTTGGGTTAGAAGAAATCTCCAAACCAGTGTCCAGGTTTTACCAAAGACCAGCAGGGTGTGTGTCCAGGTGCACACAACGCTTATAATTATTAGTTGTTACAGGTACTTGTATAGAGCAATCAATTTGCGCAGCACTTTACACATATGCCTTGAAAAAGTATTCATATCCCTTGAAATTTTCCACATATTGTCATGTTACAACCAAAAAACGTAAATGTTTCTTTATTGGAATTTTATGTGACAGACCAACACAAAGTAGCATATAATTGTGAAGCGGAAGGAAAATGATAAATGGTTATCAAAATTTAAAAAAAAAAAAATATCTGAAAAGTGTGGTGTCCATTTGTATTCAGCCCCCCCTACTGTGATACCCCTAACTAAAATCTAGTGGAACCAATAGCCTTCAGAAGTCACCTAATTAGTAAATAAAGTCCATCTATGTGTAATTTAATCTCAGAGGTTTGTTTGAACTCCCCCAGAGGTTTGTTAGAGAACCTTAGACCCCTTTCACACCGAGGGCGTTTTGCAGGCGCTATAGCGTTAGAAATAGCGTCTGCAATCCACCATCAAACTGTTGCTCCATGGTCTGCAGTGTGAAAGCCTGAGGGCTTTCACACTGCAGCGGTGCGCTGGCAGGGTGTCACAAAAAATCCTGCCAGCAGCTTCTTTGGAGCGGTGAACTCACCGCTCCTCCACCGCTGCTCCCCATTGAAATCAATGGGGCAGCGCTGTAATATCGCCGGCAAAATGCTGCTATTGCTTCCTGGCAGTTCCGCCCTCACTGTGCAGGCAGCAGTGAGATAACATCATCTCTCTGCTGCCAGACTGGGAAACAGAAGTGACAATCCCCATTCCCCACCTTAGCAGGAAAGTGACAATCTGTAACTTGTGGCAGGGGATGTGGCAAGTGGACAATCCGCAATGTGTGGCAGGTGATGTGGCAAGTGGACAATCCGCAATGTGTGGTAGGTGACGTGGCAAGTGGACAACCCGCAACTTGTGGCAGGTGATGTGGCAAGTGGACAATCCGCAATGTGTGGCAGGTGACGTGGCAAGTGGACAATCCGCAACTTGGGGCAGGTGATGTGGCAAGTGAACAATCCAGGGGTTTAGGCGGACTTACGGGAAGCTGCCAGCCGGGAGGCTAGGTGGGTGGCCAATCAGCGGGTGGCGGAACAGTGAGATGACATCTCTCACCACCCGGCGCCCGCCCTGCTTCCTGGCAGTTCCACCCTCACTGTGCAGGCAGCAGAGAGATTACATCATCTCTCTGCTGCCAGACTGGGAAACAGAAGTGACAATACCCATTCCCCACCTTAGCCGGAAAGTGACAATCTGCAACTTGTGGCAGGTGATGTGGCAAGTGGACAATCTGCAACAGGTGGCAGGTGACGTGGCAAGTGGACAATCTGCAACGGGTGGCAGGTGATGTGGCAAGTGACAATACACATGTGGCAGGTGACGTGGCAAGTGGACAATCTGCAACGTGTGACAAGTGACAATTTGCATCTGGTGGCAGGTGACGTGGCAAGTGACAATCTGCATCTGGTGGCAGGCGACGGTGGCAAGTGACACACTCGGGGCTCCCACTGATTCTGCATTATGGTGAGTTGAACTATTTCATTTTCTATAACAATGTAATAATAGAAATAATGTGTCATCCTGACACCATAACAACCATGGTGCCGTGATGATTGAAAGCGCCAACATCAGCCATTGCCCCAATAAATTGCCCCCAATAAAACATTTTCTGACAGTGCCCATACAACATTTTGCTATGGGGCCCTTTGATTTCTAGTTAAGGCCCTGTTCATAATAATAAAGTTACAGTTCTGTGTATTATTGTAAACATTTCATTGTAGGTATTTTAGACAGTTTGCAATGTTTTTTATTGTTTTTTTTTTTTTTTTACGGTAGGGTATAAATCTATTCTGCAGAATGATTGTGACTTTGCATCTTTTTATCTTATGACATAAAATATTTATATACTGCATTGAACTATTATCCCATTATTTTATCCCAATGCTTTAAATTTTCCTATGTGATAGTTTAATAGAGCTGTACTCAGTTACTGTAGGAGGTGTTTGGTAAACATGTTTTTGTCTGACATTTTACATCTATGGCATACATCCTCCATCATGTAGAACCAAGCTGCCCTTTGAAAATAAAGAGTACAGTTTGATATGTGAAAACAAGACTGGCACACAAGTTTTCAGTCTGGCTTGTCAGTTTAAGCAATAATGGAAGAAGCAGTATGCTAACAAGATTGAATGATGGTGTGTTTTACTTTATTCAAGTTCTGAAAAAGTTAACACATCTGAAGCCCATATCCTCCTTTGCACATGGGATATTTTAGCCTTGATCTGTTTTGCATATCAGTTAAACTATTTTAGATCTCTTACATTTCATACTGTGGTAAACCTGTCACAGAGCGACCACACACTCTCTGAAATACCACACTTCCTCTCTCTCAGTGCATTTGGTCATTCTGTTTTCTACATTATATACCTCATTCTGCCTGCATGGATGAAAACCAGTAAATACCCCATACTGTAATTGAACTTGGCATTGTGTCACATGTGTCTATGAGCTTTATATATCACCAGTGGAAGATATTGCCCTATTTGTACAGCTTATGACATACACAAGTGACTTTGTTTTTCATCATGTGCCCGTGTGCTTGCATTTTCATTTTTTTTTCTTTAGTAATGTTTTTTTGTACCCCACTTTCAGAGTCCTGAGATACCTGTAATAAGATGCTACAAGTGATGTCAGAAGACGGAATGGATACACTCATGTTTCTAGTTGTACAAAATGCAGCAACACGTAGGACACCCAACATAGCACATCCAACATTAGAGGTGATTCTTTCTTGCACAGAAAACACATCTTTGCACTAGTATTCCATTGTTTCTCCTCTCCCTCAGTTCCTTTCCCTTACTCCGGTAATGTGACCCCAGTGCTGAAGGAGAGGGGCAGGGAAGGGTCAAACAAAGATGCTGTGCAGTCACCCAACGTTCACCTGGTAGGCAGGTTAAAACAGTTAGTTAGGTGCTGTCCCAGCAGGGAGGGTAGGGGTTAATGCAATTCCCGGTTTCCTTATCTTTATCACAGGTTCTTGTCTAGGTCAGCTCCACTAGTAATTAGTGGTCGGCCCAGAGAATTCCCTAATTTCCCCCACAGCAAGAGGATTGGGGAGAGTTCTAGCGCAGCTGTGGGTTGTGAGACCTGTAAGGGATTGAGGCGGAGGATGAGATACGGAGTAGCATAAGGATGTCGTTCTTTAATGTCCACATGTATAGACTTATACCTTTGGTTTGCCCTGAAGACACCATCACTGGAGCATGCTTCTGAAGGACTATGATCAGTGGATTGCACTTTTGCAGGTATGCCAGGGCAGCACACAAGCCTATAGTTATGGAATTAGAAGCAAATAATGTCTTGCGTGATGGACTGTGAAATGTTTATTTTGCACTTTTTTCTAAGTAAAGTATTGAAACATTGTCCCTGCCTGGTTGGAAGTTAATAAAGAGGTGTATTGCAAGTAACAGGCACATACACAGCTTCACAAGTGGGTCTGAACACATTGGGGTATGAATGTATTCATGTGGAATGGAGTAATGCAAAGATATAAGTAGTTGCCAAGAGTAAAGGAAGTGTAACAAGCAGCCTGTTAATAGCATGTACCTGATATAGGTGGCACAGCCTCTAGCAGGGGATTAAGATGTTGTCTGCACTCCTTCCACCAGCATCACCCATAGCAACGGGAGCAGATTGCACTGTGGAGGTTCCCATCCTGTACAGAGGTACAAGAGTTAAGTTAAATGCACGTGTTGAGCCTACGCAGAGAGCACGGTGAGGCTCACTCCGCTACTGGGGAATTGTAGTGGAAAACACTGGACAGGTGGATGCCGACATTAGCTCAGTGTGTCCCCCCAAAATGTAAGTTATGTTAAAGGTGTGCATTGTCACAGGAAACCAAGAGTTAACTGGAGAACAGTTGCAGTGTCTGTGTGCATGGTGTAAATTAATCTCTAAGAGTAGAGGTACGCCTTAAGGTTGCATATTTCCCCACGGCAGCCAGCCTCAGCCTTGTCCTATGGCATTGATGAAGACAACACAAAAAAAGTTTCCCAATGTGTGCAGTAAAGTGACCCTGTACAAGGTGCCTAGCATAGCCCAGAAGACCTCACCCTGGGGTAGGTCTCTCATAAGTGAGCCACATTTAGCACCCAATGAGTTATGGAGGATGTGACAAACAACCACCACCCCTACCCCTTACATCCTTATCAACCAATGACATCATGGTTGTTAGGAAGCCAGGGGCTAGAAGGTTCTGATGGAACACAATGAAAACCTGAGGCCCCCCTCCATCTCCACCTTACGATTTTCGGTGAGTAATACACAAAAAGCATACTCACTTGCTTATCGATATAGTTCTGAAGAGATTTGTCACACCACTGCTGTGCACCAGGTCCCGCACTGCCAACTTCATCTGTGAGGTCATCAAGAGGACATTATGATGTGTTGAACCCCTGATTAACAGTAGGTGCTGGAAATGAAAGGTCCAAACACAAGATCAAGAACTGAAATCACTATTTAGCAAACTGCTCTGGATTTCAGGGCTTTTAGATGCCTAGTTTACATGTCTACTGACAGTTTACTGGCTATAAAGTTAACCTGTCCCCACTTTGGTCAACTCAAACAGAGCAGATAAGTAAAAAAATGTACAAGTATAGGTTATTTTCATTGAAAACCATGTAAAAAAAAATCTAAAAACCCAGAGACAGTGATAGCCTTCCACTCTAAAGTTACAGCTAGGCCCTGCCCAATGCTTTCTCCCAAGCTTCCCTTTCATATATTGGGCAGGCTTATTACACAGTGTAAAGTCTCAGGAGGCAGGGAGGTGAGGTCAAGTTTGAGAGGAAAAGCAATAGTTTAATTATAATTTCAGCTGTTTATGCCTCGAAATATGTATGAGTGCGTAGATATGCAGTTATCACTTGTGACAGTGACGTTTTTCTTCATCCATGGGCTTACTTTATAATTTCCAACTCCGGCCAGCCAAATCTGAAAAAGACGTAATCGTCAGTAATTCAATACTGTTTACAAGAAAGAATGTGAAAACAAATAAAAAGTTTCATGTTTACGTCATCGTGTTACCCGGAGGTAGAGGCGGACGCCATTTAACCTACCTGCATAGATTGTTTTCCTGTGCATTATTTACTTGATCCTTGCGAGTGTTTTTCTTATTTAAATAAACACAGTTTTAAGGTTTTACACTATCAGCGTTTATTTTATCTATCGGAAATCCGTGTTATTGCTGTGGATGGTGTTGAGGATTGATATCACCACCTTTTCCGTGGTCCCTGCTGGAGCTTGCTATTAGGGGACGTCACTGCCTCTTTTGCAATACCTGCTGGAGTGCTGTATAACAGGATATACCCCAAAGTGTGTTTGAACTTCCTAATGGGTGGTCCCGGCTTTCTGGTAAGAGCATATCTTAGAGTTTGATTTGCCTCACCTCTGATCCCTGAATACAAGATAGTCCACTTCTTTTCATCACCTCTATGGGACTTTTTATTTAGCTTTGGTACTTTTTTTTTTATAAAGGTGCATTTTTCTATATGTGCACCTTTATAAAAAAAAAAAAAAAAAAAAATGTTGCCTCCCCCACCTCAACTTTAATAAAATATATTTTAGAATGCATACTTCCATCTCCATCTGAATTGTGGGCATGCACTCAGATAATAATGGGGACTGAGTCGACTATTCTCTACGGCAACTAGCAATATTCAGCTCAGCATGCAGAAATGTTGTCATTCACCAAATAAAGGAAGATAGAGATTCTGGGAGATACTGTCAGATTACGAATGCTCAGAAAGTGAAAGCAAGTGCTGGTAGTGCTCTTGAGCTATGCTAAAGACCAAGGCATGTGCATGGGCCACCAATCCAAGAACATCAAGTGACTTTACCGTAAAAATGGTCTAAAGCTTTGTTCTGCTGACCAGATAAGTCCTGTCCTTTAAGGAGAAGTGTATTGCTCTGAAAATGTCATTTAAATGTGGTGGGAGCCACCAGGGGTTGTAAAGCATTTGCTTGCGTTGTTATTTTTGAGACTCAAAACCATAGTAGACTGTTATACTCTTATAACCTTTTGACTAGGCCACTTAACTAAATATTTAAGTGCAGTCATATTCTGTTAAAGATACATTTGAGTTTCTTCCACTAAAGTCACTCTGGTTATGGTGGTATGCTGTTATACATGCTTACATACAGCATGTAAAGGTGTATGATCTGACATGCCCATCATTTTAAAGATGTCATGCACACTGGAGATGTTTGAACATCATACTTCAAAAGGAAGTTTAGCACAGAGACCCAGAGGATATGCCTCAGTGCCTAGAGACACCACTGCAACTGTAATGTCAACCCAATCCTAGGAAGGTAAAAGCCTCACTCCAGGGAAATATGAACCCCCTCTAATTCCTCTCTGTCATAACCCCCTCATACCCTTCCAATAAGTTTCCCTTACCTGCTGAAGCAAGTTATACTCGCCTAAGTCCATCATTCAGGTTCCTTGCCAACACCGTTTCTGAAAATGGGGGACCGCTAACACAGTACTGCAACTGGACTTGCCCCAGATGGTCTCCTACAGTCCACTCAAGTAGACATCAATCCTTTTCTGGATACTGAGAGGCCGGACAGCCAATAGAAATGGCCTGCCTGCATAAAGTGGACACTCGAAGAAGGATTCTGCAAGATGTGAACAGAAGAGGAGAGAAGACGCGATACTGGAGTGTCAGGTAGCTTTTCGGTAAGTACAAAGGCATTTTTTCATCCCAGAGATCAGTTAGAGAAGGGGGTGGGAGGGGTGTTAATACTATCTCAGAGATGGGCTTTAAAGGTTAAGTGCCTTAACAGAGGATCTAGAGAATAAAAAAAAATATCCCAGTAGTGCAATCAGTGCAATCATTAGAAGGTCTAGTTATCCCATTTTCTCTGGTTCAGCATTACCCTCATCAAAGCAATATTTTTTTTTTTATCTATAACTGTAGAGGTTTTATAAGTTCTCACTGCATGATTGCTAATTTAAGAGAAACTATGTACACTTGTGCTCCAGGATTTGTCTACTCAACCGGAAATGTTAGGTCTATGAAGGAATTATAGCCCAGTGTGCTTGTTCTGCTGTCTGATATAAACTATATTACCAAAAGTATTGGGACACTTGCCTTTTTTTTCACGCACGTGAACTTTAATGGTATCTTAGTCTGTAGGCTTCAATATTGAGTTGACCCACCCTTTGCAGCTATAACAGCTTCAACTTTTCTAGGAAGGCTGTCTACAAGGTTTAGGAGTGTGTCTGACCATTCTTCCAGAAGCGCATTTGTGAGGTTAGGCGCTGATGTTGGACAAGAAGGCCTAGCTCGCAGTCTCTGATCTAAGTCATCCCAAAGGTGTTCTATTGGGTTTAGGTCAGGACCAGGCCAGTCAAGTTCCTCCATTCCAGACTTGCTCATCCATGTCTTTATGGACCTTGTTTGTGCACTGGTGTGCAGTCAAGTTGAAACAGGAAGGGGCCATCCCCAAACAAAGTTGGGAGCATGAAATTGTCCAAAATGTCTTGGTATGCTGATGCTTTAAGAGTTCCCTTCACTAGAACTAAGGGGCAAAACCCAACCCCTGAAAAACAACGAGTTTGGGGTGGAGGAACTTGACTGGCCTGCACAGAGTGCTGACCTTAACCCCATAGAACACCTTTAGGATGAATCATAGTAAAGACTGCAAGCCAGGCCTTCTCGTCCACATCAGTGCCTGACCTCACAAATATACCCTTGTGGAAGAATGGTCAAACATTCCCATAGACACACCCCTAAACTTTGTGGACAACTTTCCCAGAAGAGTTGAAGTTGTTATAGCTGCAAAGGGTGGGCCAACTCAATATTAAACTCTACGGACTAAGACTGGGATGCCATTCAAATTCATTGGCAAGTAAAGGCAGGTGTCTCAATACTTTTGGTAATATAGTGTAGGTGCATATCATACATGCATGCCATGTTAAAAAACACAACAAAGTTAGGAGCCTGCAACATATTTAGCCAAGATATACAGTATAGGCAACCAGAGTATTTTGCTTGTTCTCTTTGAGGCATATGGGCATGTATTTCAGAGGAAATATGATTTATTATTAACTTTTCTTCATTTTGTAACATTTGCAAGTGACCTGCATCGATCTACATCTTACATTTAAGAAGTTATTAACCTAATGGCTTTCTGGTGTCAAGCTTTTGATTTCAGGAAAATTCACTGATAAGTATGCCATCAGGACTTTTCTACAATGAAGATAGCAACTACAGGCAGATAGAGCAAAGCAATGATGTCTTCTATCAACTTGTCGACAGTATCAGTTCCTATACCAGCCAGTTTAAAGAGTGCTTATCTATTAGAACAGGATGTAATTTTTGCTTTTGTAAGAAACCACATTCTTTTCTTGCTTTTGTGGTTTGTGACACACTGCAGAGTATGTATAAAGTATCCGGAACACCATAAGATGAAGACAAATGTACACGTTGCACAGTCTTATAGTGCTCTGTCATGTATTCTGAAAAAACAAAGTTCTCTTTGCCCTCTTTGACAGTAACTGAAAAAATAAAAATGCTAACCATTCTTTACATTGAAAGTTTTACAAATTTCTATTTCCATTTAAAGACTTCAGGGGTATCACTGATGAAGGCCATCGAAACGAAAATAGAAAAATTGAGCCAGGAAGCCTTGATGCACACACAGGAACCACTCTCAATTTTCTAGTATAAAAAGGGAAAGTCATTTTACAAAGCAAGTTAAGTGTAAAATGGAATAGCAATTCTAAAAAGAATGGTGGCTTTACCACAATAACGATTAAAAAATAAATTATGGTGAGTAGGGATGAGCCTTGTACGGCTATTAAGGGGAATCCCTTACCCAAATTAAAAAAAGTTAAGGCGTGGGGCCCCCAGGCCCTATATACTCAGAACAGCAGTATACAGGCGGTGCAAACAAGTTAAGTAGAATCTGTTTGTAATTTTGAACTGGTACATTTTTAAAGTGTAGCCAGTGAAAAAAATCTATTTTAAGCTTTTTGGAAAACATAGGGAAGGGTTATCACCCCTGTATAATTTTTTGGGCCGTCCCTCTTTTTTCATCTCACTTCCTGTTGTCTCCTTCTGTTTGCAAGTAGGAGACATTTGTAAGTTGGATGTTTCGAAAGTAGGGGCCTGCCCTATATGCTCTGCAGAAATTTGGCCCTAAGGTGTTGGTGTTGCCAAAAGTTAACACTGTAAGCCCTCAAAGTGACTCTTGGTGGGCGCTGGAGCGCTCTGCTGTGAACTATTATATCAAGAATTGTAATTACATGCCATTGTTGAACAGTGGTAGAAAAACTGGGCCTTTGGTGGTGGTGCCACAACACTAAGTCCTCACAGTTACTCTAGTTGGAGCGCAGAAATGAGCCCTGCTGCAAAGTATTGCATCAAAAATTGGGCCTAGGGATTGATCTGATTGGAGGATACCGGAGGATACCGGAAGTGATGTGCAACTGGCGCTGCTCGCCTGTGTATGCTGGATTTTATCTTCATTGATGTAAGAATGCACTTTGCTCTTCAATAAATTTATTTTACCCAAACATACTTCACGATTGGGCTCCCCCCCCCCACCCTTCTTCTCTTACCCTTCATTTATATTACATGAGAGGATTGCAGTACCGAACGAGTTTGCCATATCCCTGGGACCGAGTGGAGGAGAGGAGTTTGGAGTAAGCTATAAACACTTTCACTGCCCTGAAACATTGGCCCGAAGGTGAGAGGCTAGGGAGTATCAGTTGGGGATTT
Organism: Lithobates sylvaticus; assembly: GCA_028564925.1. Lineage (NCBI taxonomy): Eukaryota > Metazoa > Chordata > Amphibia > Anura > Ranidae > Lithobates > Lithobates sylvaticus. The sequence goes on along the minus strand of CM053028.1, from coordinate 351,311,938 downwards.
CATCTGTTTGCACCCACCTGCTGGCTTTTCTTATCAAGTTTAAAGTGTCCATACCCACTCACTTTAATCTAGACGGGATATACAGGACGTCGGTGGGATTGACGGACACATATATATATTGCCATCTTATCTACCTCACTGCATGGACATTATGAATTAATCTCTTTATTATCATTGTTGCCATGAACATTTATTCGTCCGTGGGACTTTTCACTGATTTCTAATTACTGTCACTCACATATATTTTGCACTTTATTTATTATATGCATCTTTTATGTACAATCATTTATGCATTTTTATGTACAAATATTTATGCACTTTACTCAAAGGGTGATTTTTATTGATCATCTTGTTTACCACCTTATCACCATTATTGACATTATTTATGCACTTTAGCGCATTTCGCACGTTATTGCTTATTTTTACTCATTTATGTGAATGTGTTTATATTTATTGCCACAGTTTTTAGCGCAAAATCATTTATTTCTTTCTTTTTTTCACTTGTGGTTTAGGGTGTACCATTAGGTTTTGCAGCTTCCCTAAGAATTTTATTCTATTATTTAGGCACCCCAATTTATCCCTGTGGGGGATTTTTTAGTTCATTAGTGTCACCTGTGAGTTTTAGTTCAATTAAGCGCAAAGGTCACTTACCTTTTCTTCCATTTTAGTGTCACTAGGAAGCACAGGGAGAGGTTTGTTTACACATGACTCTCCCCATTCTTCAGCTCTGTGACTGCGATCGGGTCCGCTGGTCACGCGGCCACGGTCACGGAGCTCAGGACTGGGTCGCGAGCGCGGCGGCGCATGCACGACCCACGGCTGGGCTCTTAAAGGACAACGTACCTGTACGTTGATGTGCCCAGCCGTGCCATTCTGACAACGTATATGTGCAGGAGGCGGTCCTTAAGCGGTTAAAAAGAGGCTGAAAAATTGGGCCTAAGGCACTGGTGCCACGACACTGCAACCTCTCCTAGATACTCTAGTAGGAGTGCAGGAATGAGCCCTGCTGCAAAGCATTGCATCAAAAATTGTAATTACTTGCCCCTGTTAAACAGGGGCTGAAAAATTGGGCCTTAGCCACTGGTGGCGGCACCCAGAAACAAAAATGTTCTTCCAAGCTATCAAAGACTAAAAAATTGTCTAAACGCATCGGTCAGACGGCCACCTTCTCCACCGCTCCTTCCGTTACTGACCAAAGCCTCAGCAACTCGTTGTCCAGGACCAGGAGTTTGTAACCTCCCAGTCTCTGGGAACGCGTTGCACAGACCTTTCTGCAAGGCTTCCCGGAGATGTCTCATACTCTGCTCCCTCTACGATGGCAAGATAAGGTCCACAACCTTACCCTTGTACCATGGATCAAGGAGAGTGGCCAGCCAGTAATGGTCCCTCTCCTTGAGCTGAAGAATACGAGGATCCTTCCACAGGCTTTGCAGGATCAGGGAGGCCATGCAGCGTAGGTTAGCTGAGGCATTCGGTCCGGAGTCCTCTGGGTCACTAAGGACGACATGATCCGCAGCCTCCTCCTCCCAGCCACGTACAAGTCCACAGGTTTATTGGAACTGTAAATCATCCCTAAAAGACTGCTGCTGCTGATGCAGAGTGCATCATGCTGACACAATCCTCCTCCTCCTCATCCTCTTCCTGTGTGATGGGTGGAAGAGAAGGAACACTGTCTGGATAAAGGGGGCCTTGAGAGGCAAGGAAGTCCTCCTCTTCCTGCCTCTGTTCTGCCTCAAGTGCCCTGTCCATTATTCCACGCAGCGTATGCTCCAACAGGTGGACAAGAGGTACAGTGTCACTGATGCATGCACTGTCACTGCTCACCATCCTTGTGGCCTCCTCAAATGGCGACAGGACAGTGCATGCATCCCTGATCATGCTCCACTGGTGTGGTGAAAAAAATCTGAGCTCCACTGACCCTGTCCTGGTGCCGTAGTCGCACAGGTACTCATTGATGGCCCTCTGCTGCGTGTGCAGTCGCTGCAGCATGGCCAACATTGAGTTCCACCTGGTGGGCATGTCACATATAAGGCAGTTCTTGGGCAGGTTCAACTCCTTTTGCAGCTCAGCCAGCCGAGCACTGGCATTATATGATCGGCGGAAATGCACACAGACTTTCCTGGCCTGCCTCAGGACATCCTGTAAGCCTGGGTACCTGCCCAAGAACCGCTGCACCACCAGGTTAAGGACGTGAGCCATACAGGGCACATAGGTCAGTTGTCCCTGCCGCAGGGTGGAGAGGAGGTTGGTGCCATTGTCACAAACCACCATTCCTGGCTTAAGCTGGCGTGGCGTCAACCACCTCTCGGCCTGCCAGAACCTCTGCCCCAGTGTGGCTCCTGTCCCCCAAACACACCAGCGCAAGCACGGCATGGTATCTTTTTGCCTGCGTACTTGCGTAGCCCCTTGAACGCCTAAGGAGCACCGCTGGTTTCCGAGGACAGAGCACTCGAAGAGGCCATGGAGGAAGAAGAAGAGGAGGGGGTGGAGGAGAGAGGTGTGTCACAACCAGTAGTAGAATTTTGGAGGCGTGGTGGCGGAACAACCAACACTACTGCACCTTGTCCTGCATCCTTCCCAGCTGCCAAAAGAGTGACCCAATGGGCCGTGAAAGATAGGTAACGTCCCTGTCCATGCCTGCTCTGAACCATGAGTCAGCGGTAATATGCACCTTACTGCTGACTGCCCTGTCCAGCGAGGCCAAGACATTGCCTTCCACATTCCGGTAGAGAGCCGGAATCGCCTTCCGTGAGAAAAAGTGGCGTTTTGGAACCTGCCACTGAGGAACCGCACATTGCACAAACTCACGGAAGGGGGCCGAGTCTACCAACTGAAAAGGCAGCAGTTGAAGTGCTAGCAATTTAGCCAAGCTAGCATTCAACCGCTGGGCATGTGGATGGCTGGGAGTAAACTTCTTTCGACGGTCCAGCAGCTGGGGCAGGGAAATTTGCCTGGTACAAATCGGACGGCAGTGTACTGCTAGCAGAGTCCCCGCAAGTACTTGGTTGTGACACACCTAATTCTACACCTTCATTCCTCTCGGTGCAGCTTTCAGAGAGGACTGAAGGTATAGTGGGGTTGGAGATCCCAGCTGATGAGGAGCAAGGAGAGGTCCGCTTTGTTCTTTGGTGTGGGTCTTTAAGGTGCGCTTGCCAATGAGCTGCATGGCAGGTCAACATATGTCTGGTCATGCTTGTGGTGCCCAACCGGCTGATGTTTTGGCCACGCGAGATACGCTTGAGACATATGTTGCAAATAGCAGCGTGCGATCTGATGCACTAGTCTCAAAAAAGGCCCACACCAAAGAACTTTTGTAATAACGTGCAGAGGCAGCGCCTGCACAGGCGGAGCTCTGCGGTGTGACTCAGTTGGTGTGCTGCCCTTAAGCTGGCCCCGGAGGGCATCCTGCCTCGTTGGAGATGTGCCGCCTCCTCCTCCTCCTCCTCTCTCCGATCAGGCACCCACGTGGAGTCAGTGACCTCATCATCCCCTCCCCCTTCACCACCGGAGCAAACCTGGCAGTAAGCTGCAGCTGGTGGAACATGACTGCCAGATTGCTGTCCTTGAGCATCCCCTCTCTCTGCGCTCACGCTACAAACACTGGGCATCCTCCTGGAGCATGTACCCAACACTGTGGTCAAACAGTTCGGGGGACTCCTCAGGAGGACAAGGTGGGTCTAGGGAAGGGGTGACTGATGACATTGAGACAAGAGAAGAGTATGCGTTGGCAGCTGCTTTGCCAGTACCTTGAGCCTGGGTGAGAGGTTGAGGAGGATGAGGAGGGCTTGGTCATCCACTCTACCAGGCCTTCTGCATGATGTGGCTCAACATGTCCAGCTGCCGAAAATAGGTAAAAGCGTGTCCCATGGCCACGTGCTGATGATGATGCACCGCGTCCACGACCAGCACTGTTGTCTCTAGACACAGAGCCTGCTTGCCCTCTTTTCTTGGCTCATGCCTGTCTGCCTCTCCTTGTTGGCCTTCCAGACATTGTAATGGCCTGCAGGGAGATGGAAAAAACAGTAATTGGTTAGTGTATATTGTGCTGGAGTCACACAAAACACACACTAACTCCTGCAGATGGCTGGATTAGATGACACCAGCAAAGATACAGGTGCAGGTGTATACTGTGCTGTGCTAGACTCACACACACACTAACTCCTGCAGATGGCTGTATTTATAGAGAACACCACCACTGAACAACACCACTAAAGGGTAAATACAGGTGTATACTGCGCTGGAGGCACAGAACACACACCAAGTCCTGCAAATGCCTGGTAATAAAGATTCAAGAACAACTGTCCCTGCCCATCAATGCTCTTTCCCTGCACTTTCCCCACACGCAAATGCCTGAGAAGAACACACTATCCCTGCCTATCAATGCTCTTTCCCTGCACTTTCCCCACACGCAAATGACTGATAAGAACACACTGTCCCTACCTATCAATCCTCTTTCCCTGCACGCCGGAACACACTACACAAGGCCACCGGCGGCGTTATATAGTGTGGGGCGTGTACTAAACCCCCTGAGCTATAATTAAATCAAATATTATTGCTCTCCTCGCTGCTGGCGCTATGATTGGCCAAGCATGCGCGTTTACAGTGCATGCTTGGTCAATCATCAGCCAGCAAAGCACTGCGGCTGGCGCAGTGCATTGTGGGCCGTTCGTATCACACAAAGTTCTGGACTCGACGAACGGACGAACGCCCGATGTTCGATTCGAACATGGGTTTGAATCGAACACCGGGCTCATCCCTACTCAGCATCTACTCAAGATTAGAAGAATTTACATTTTGGTTTAAGGGTATTCCTCTTTTTAGGAATTTGTTTACAGAACAATACAGTTATTGCTAGCTTTACATATTTCTCCTGTACAAAATACTATTATATCAAAACAAGTGGTCTGGTATAGATAGCACATGAAAGCAGAATTCACAATTTCCAATCATCATAATGTAGAGAAAGGATTTATGTCAGAAGAAGATGAGCTTTTTATAATCAATGTCAACTTTTATTAAAAAGTCTTTAGGAAATTGACATTTTTCAATTTCTACATTCTTTCAGCCTAATCATTTGAGTTGGTTATTCATGTTTTTTTCTCTATGCCATTTTTGCCCGAAAGAAAATATTCTATAAATATTTATAAGCATCACTAAACATATGTTTTCAGGATGTAGCCAGACAAGTATAGCTGAAGGAGTAGAAGCCTGGAAAGTATAACAGGATGATAACTAAAATGCACAAATTTAAACAAGCAGCAACGATAAGTGAGATTTTACAGTGTTATCTTTTCATGGTGTAAAATACATGTGCCAATCAACTATCAATATATCAATTTCAGTTTGGCCTCATGCACACAGTCTTATAAAAAAGGCAGCATTTTTTTCTGAAAGAATTTGAAAGAAAAAAAAAAAAGCCTCTAATGTTACAAAATGTATGTACACGCAGGGCTCGAGTCCTGCGGGAATGCGTGGGAATGGCGTCCCTGTACTTTTTTCACAGCAGGAACGCTGTTCCCTTTGCAGGACAAGAGCTGCCTGAGCCGATCCTTCACTAAGCGGCGATGCCCAGCATCGCCGCATAAATGAAGGATGCCGTGACCAGGGGCGGGCTGGGCCGGGGGGCAAAGTGGAAATCTCCCCCCAGGCCGCCTACCTTATGGCCGCGACGCTGTCTGTTACTTTATTTTTTTACTTTTCCCAGGCTGTGACGTGTGACTGTGTTATACAGTACTAGCCGACAACTGGCTGGCTGGCTGGCTGCTGCGCTGCACTCTGGGAGTTGTAGTCTGGCCTCACTGAAGTTCCTGGCGGTGGGAGGAATTCAGCAGTGCAGCAGAATACAACTCCCACCTCAGCCTCAGAGGCAGCCGGCACGTCACATGTGACCTGAGCAGTTGTGGGCTGGGACCAGGCGCTGGCTTGAGGAGTGGCAGAGAAGAGAAGAAGTGACTGAGATTTATCACCACCCCTGAGGAGGCCGTGCAAGGAAAGTAAGTACCTAGCTGTAACCCTGACACCCCCCCAGCTGACCCCCCACATTCCATGGGCACTTATCAAGCTGCACTGATGATGGGCACTGGTGAGGCGGCACTGATGAGGCAGCACTGATGATGGGCACTGGTGAGATGGCACTGATTAGGCTACACTTATGGGCACTGTCTGCATGGGTGAGGCGGCACTGATCAGGTTGCACTGATGGGCACTGTCTGCATGGGTGAGGCGGGTTAGTGCCCCATCATTGGTGTCATAGGGAGAAATAGTGCCTCATCATTGGTGTCAGTGGGAGGAATAGTGCCTCATCATTGGTGTCAGTGGGAGGAATAGTGCCTCATCATTGGTGTCAGTGGGAGATTATTCTGTTAGTTTGATAAGTTAACTTATTTTGTTTTTGTAAACTGGCACTTTACAATAAATGTTGCACTGTATTGTCTGTGAAATATATATGCATATGAGCGTATCATTTTTTTTTTTTTTTTTCGGTGGGGGAGTGGATCTTGGGTGGGAGTTCGCACACTTTTTTCCCCAGGACTTGACCCCTGTGTACACGCCTTTATTTGCATACAGTGTTGAAGCATAAATGCATTCTGCTGGCAAGAATATGATATATTCTAGCTAGTGGAATACACTTACATTCATACATATGCATTTATGTCCATTTAGACATGCCCTTACCCCTGTACTTGCATTTTTTTTTCTGCTCAAAAGCTTCCCTCAGAATATGTTTTTGGTGTATTGGAGTTTTTTGTAAACGGTCCTCTTCAAATACGCCTGCAAACGCCTATGTGTGCATGGCCACATAGGCTAACATAGAGGTGCTTTTACAGGAATACAAAAAATAATGCAAGCCTGTAGCCTGCATGGGCAATGTTTTTTTTAAGCTCCATATTCATGAGGCAAAAGAGAAGGCACTTCTAAGTGCGGTAAACACTAAACTTTTATTAGACCAAACAAAATTAAAAACACTTACAAGATTTACAAGTGTACAGGCTCATCAACCATGGCTTTGGCTTTGAAGAAGGCGCGAATGGGCATGCTCCGGAATGTGTCCCATCCACTTTGACGTCACTTCCGGGGAACCTGTGCTCCACACTAGTCCCCACAGAGCAGCTACCCCTCCTGCTTTTTTTTTTTTTTTTACACACAGCTCTCCACCGCTGGCCAGTATCGGACACCACCTAACGTTGCTATGTCCACAAGGGACCCCTCCAGCTGGACGCTGTTTATATTGATAAGCCTGTACACTTGTAAGTGTTTTTAATCTTGCTTGGGCTAATAGAAGTTTAGTGTTTACAGCACTTAGAAGCGCCTTCTCTTTTGCCTCTACCAGGCAATCCTTTGATCTTGATCTACCTGTCAATTACAGGTAGGTGACAGGTAGACCACTATCCTTCCCCCGCTGACCCCCAGAAATCTTTCTACCTGACCTTGGCATCAAGAGATCCCCAAAATGTCCACTTCTTATTAAGTGATTGAACAGTACTGACTGGCATATTCAAGGCTATGGATATCTTTTTATATCCTTTTCCATCTTTGTAAAGTTTCATTACCTTGTTACGCAGGTCTTTTGACTGTTCTTTTCTACCTCCTCATGGCTCAGTGTCTATCCTGCTTAGTGCATCCATGTGAGAGCTAACAAATTCATTGACTATTTATACACGAACACTAAAGCCCCATACACACGGTAGGAAAATCCGACCTCCAAATCCATCGGATTTTGTCCGACGGATTTAGTCCGACACTGGTGTTGCATACACACTGTCGGACAAAGTTGTCGGAAAATCTGATCATTCTGAACGTGGTGACGTTTGTTGCGTACGACGGGACTACGTAGAGGCTAGTAACCAATAGCTTTGGTCTTGTAATGTGATCTGAGCATGCATGGCACTTTGTCCATCGGAATTCGATACACACGATCGGAATTGGTGTGATCGGACTTTGTTGTCGGAAAATCTATCCAGCAGGAGATAGAACTTTGTCCGTCGGACAATCCGATGGAAACTGTCCGATGGTGCCTACACACGGTCGGAATTTCCGACAACATTGTCCGATAGGACAGAATCCATCGGAAAATCCGACCGTGTGTATGGGGCTTAAGTGTGATTTAAAAAGCCAAAAATGTGGGAAATTAACCTTTTTAATTGCCACTTTAACCTGTGTGTACCACCTTCTGTGTCTGTACCAAGGCCAAACATTCCAGGGCCATTTGGGTGATTTCTGTTATTATGATTTAAAAAAGATCCAAAAACTATGATAATAAATGGCTTCATGTGATTGCTATCCTTAAATAAAAGACAGTTTTTTTTTTTTTTTTTGCATGATCAGTAATATTTTCAATATTAATGCCAAGATTTCACAGTTTCTGGGGTATGCAAACTTTTGAGCATGACTGTATATGGTCTACATATATGAAATTTCACAAATGAGTGATTGAGATCTGTGATCATTCTTGTTAAAAAAAAACATTAAACAATCTAAGTATTAGATTGTTGTTGATTTCTATGTTGCAACCCCCACATATTTAATGCACAATGTATACATTACTGTATTATTAGAACAATACTTGGTATATTACTATACAGTACTGCATGTCCCACAATATAGGTCATATTACCTTGTGCAGGCAAACCACTTATCTTTCATGTCATATATTGTAGACATTTATAAGACTGCCTCATTGTCAGAGTGTGCGCACATTGATTTGTTTACATAGAATCCTCAATTTATAACGCCTTGTGTGTAATATGGTTGTTTACAGACGTTGGACAACTATAAATTATGAAGTTTAATTGCTGCACATAATGTCGTAGCTTGTCTTATAAAACGTTATGATATAGGACATGAAAAATTTGCATGTGGTTTGCGTAGCAAAAAATATTACCTCTCGATAGCAGTGTGTATTTATATTGATAAAATTGCTGCCCTGATACAATGATTTGTTTATTAGATATGGGGAACCCTAATATATATATAGGTTAGGTTGTCTCAATTTATTTAATAAAGATTAAATATATTATAATACAGTTGAGGTTTTAATGTAAAGTGATATTGGCTTAGTTTGTTTTGTTTTTTAATCAAGAGCAGGGTTGGAATTATTATATAATTTTCATATTGCTTTTGATATCAGTTTGAGTTCATTAGGTATTCTTTTAAAGGCGCATTTGGCCCTCATTTGACCTGCTTCAAGCTACTGTTACATTCCCATAGACTTCAATGGATGAAGAAACAATTCTGCGGTGAAACAAAAACCTGTCAACACAGATCCTGATGCACATCATTTTTAGAAAAGAAAGCACACATCTCCCACATTAATCTTGTCCTACCTTTCACAGCAGTCCTTCAGTGTTACCTATAACTCTGTCTCCTCCCCACTTCCTCTTTCTGTAAGGGTACCCCAAAATTCTGTCCCCTCTTCTCCCTTTACACCCCCTCCCTTGGTCACTTAAAAAACTCCCAGGTCTTCCAGTACCATCTCTATGCCGATGACACACAAATCTATCTCTCTACTTCTCACCTCACTTCTTCAGTTTCCTCTCGCATTACTAATTTACTAACTGACATACAGTATCAGCATGGATGTCACACCACTTCCTCAAATGCAATCTTTTTAAAACGGAGCTTTTTTTTATTTCCTTCTGCCCGTGCCGTTTCCCCTGAATTCTCCATCAAGATCAATAATACAACCATCAGTCACTCCCCTCATGCCAGGGTGCTAGTTGTAATCCTGGACTCTGACCTGTCCTTTCAGCCCCAAATCCAAACGCTATCCAAATATTGCAGACTTCACCTCCATCACATCTCCAAAAAACTCCCCTTTTTAATCATTGAAACCACTAAGCAACTTATTCACTCCCTTGTTATTCCTCGTCCTTGACTATGGCAACTCACTCTTACTCCTCTTTAGCCTACCATGAATGCTGCTGCCAGACTCATCCATCTTACCAACTGTTCAGTGTCTGCCACCCCTCTCTGCCAATCTCTCCACTGGCTTTCCATTGCCCAAAGTATAAAATTCAAAACACTAACAATAACATACAAAATCATTTACAACTTTACCCTGAGCTATAGCACAGATCTTGCCTCTTCAAATTTCACCCAAACGGTCCTCTCCACTTCTTTGAAGACCTCCTCCTCTCTAACTCCCTTGACTCCTCCTCCCATGCTCGTCTCCAGGAATTCTCCAGAGCCTCTCCCATCCTCTTGAACTCACTACCCCAATCTGTTCAGCTACCTTTTATTCTGTCCACTTTTAGGTGATCCCTGAAAATGCATCTCTTCAGGGAGGCCTATCCTGCCTTCAGCTAATAACCAAATCTTCTATTTTTTGCATCAGTTCATCCCTCACAGTTACGACCTTTTGTTTCACCAGCAGCTCCCTATTAGATTGTAGGCTCTCAGGAGCAGGGCCCTCCTAACCTTCATGTATTGAGTATGGCTGGAATATGTGTGGCATTTTTTACAAGAAGGCTTAGACACGCTTAACTTGGATACCAGGTTTACTGTCTTCTCTAAGTAAGAGCCACTCTACTGGAAAGTGACAGTTTTTATCTTTGTCACTTGCCTTTCTACTTACCCTTGGTATGAACCACATTTTAATCATCTCTGGAAAGTTGGCCGATCTTTATGGTAGTTATTGACAGGGTTCACAGCTCTTCTCAACTGCTTCATGCATAGCTGATTTCTCTATGGGTTACTGGGTTTGAAAACCGGTACTGTGAAGTGGTGAAAAACTAGACTGTGAAGTGCTCCAAACTAGCCCAGTTTGCCATACAGAAGCTCACTAGCCCACACTATCAGCTTTAGCCAGTGTAGTGCTACCCCTGCAGGAGCCACTGGTGAATATGGTTATCTCCCACCCTGCACAGCCAAGCACAAGAATTTTCCATTCACTCTGAAGACAAGAAGAAGTCCTTACAGCTTTGTTTTGTTTTTTTTATTTAAGAGATTTAAACTTGGATGGGGAAGGGTTTTTATGGGATGCCCACTTGATCAATAATAAATCTTCTGGACTCAAATATATATACATCCGTTATATACACGCTTCTCCTCTTCTACCTCCAACACAGACTTACTTGAAGAAACCACAAATCCCAGGACCAGCTAGCACTGACATGATGGCCTGACAAGAGCGTAATCAGACCATACCAAATGTCCTTTGCAGGCAGGGACCGCGGGCAACCTTTAGTAGTGTAGCTAAAATAGAGGTCTTTGGTGCTAGCTGTCCTATTCCCGTGACTACTGCTCCCAGTACCACCTCTTCAGGCACTGCCGGCCCACCTGGCTGCAGCTGCTCCTTTCACTAGCCACCCTGGCTACTTCTTCACAGTCCTCTCAGACAGACTGACTCTGCATCCATCTCAGACTGCTTTTACCCAGTCCCTTCCAGCATGCTTCTCAGTCCGCTGATTGCAACACTCACCAGCCCTCTTGGCTGTCTTCCTCCCAGGAGATTTGCCCGGCAGTTCTCCTGCTGTCCTCTACTGTGCCTCTGCGTCAGTATCCTTATGTGTGTCATGAAGAGGGGTCCCTTTCACCCCCCCCGCCCCACCCAGACTGGGGAGCTACTCTCAATTTTTCCAGCAAGCAGGGAGGAGTTACCAGAGATGCTGCTGCTAAGTCATCCAGCCTACCCGAGTCACTAAAAACCCAGATCCAGAAAAATAAACAAGCTTTGGCTGCAAGCCAAGCCTGAAATTACCTACACTAATAAAAATCTTGTCCTTAGCACTCCAGCCATGCTAGGCAGTGCTACACCAGCAATTCTAGAAATGTTGGCTAGTGGCAGATCGTAAGCTTGGCCCAAGCAAAAAAGGTTAATTTTTACAGGCTTAGGCTAAATGAAATGTTTAACTGAATTCAAAATGTCTATATGAATTGAACAAAACCTCACTTACTCCCTAAAATGGATTGTACGATTAAAGAATATTATGTGGCCAATTGCCAAGACTAGCATAATGCGAAACAATGTTTTATGTAGAGTCAGGAAATATACAACGCATGGACCTTTTAATCTGTGGCCATGCAGTTAGTATTAAAAATGAAATATGCAAACTGTAAAGCAATCTTTAAATATATAAAAGCAATATATAGTTGCGCTACTAGTGGGTCAAAAAAAGTGAAGTGTAGCAGCCAGCAACAACGATACAATTGTGAAAACAAAACAAAAAAAAAATGCAGCGCTAGTGAAAAAAAACTAGTGAAAGTAATATATACGGGCAGCATATATATATTGAATAAATCTGTTAAACCAGTGATAAAATAGAAATTATACAGGAAATGTCTACCACAGAATAAAACAACAAGACATTAATGAAAATAAAACTGTCCACTGTAAAGTAATAATATAGTCCACTTCATCAAAATGAAAGTGAATGGTGGATGTGATAAACCAAGAAAAAAAATAAAAAAAAAAAAAAAAAAAAATCAGTGAAGTCCATATAACAATAGTGTGGATGAAAAACTGTATAGCTCAATGCCTTTCGTATAACAATATAGAAATTTCTTCACAGGGGGATCCAAATGTGTGGAATACTTTATAGATACATGTAGTTTCTCTTCCAACATACAGCAGAGAGGAGACAGACAGACATCAAAATAAAGGTAATGGGTACTCTTACCCCAAGGTGTGGACCCACACACCATAGCGGTGAGTCAATCAGGCATGAAAAGTACTCCACGGTGACTATTCCTCCCCTTGGGGTGATATGGCATCAAATGATGTGGCAATGATGCATCCAACCAAGATGTCAGATATGCAATGACTCCGTCCGAACTCCAGCACAAAAGGAAGTATGCTCATCCACACAAGATATTTCAAGGAGAAAAAAAAGGAAAAAAGCCTCCACATAGAGCAGGTCACACCGGTAAAAAATGTATTTAAAATAAAAATGGCAGTAAAAAATGGTACAAACCATCAATAAAGATGCGTACGAACAATAAAAAGCATGGTAAATCTGGCCAGCAGGCTATGCACCCCACATGTTTTGTACGAGTGTACTTCAACTGTCAGTCTGTCTCCTCTCTGCTGTATGTTGGAAGAGAAACTACATGTATCGATAAAGTATTCCACACATTTGGATTCCCCTGCATGAAGTTTGGCGATCCCCCTGTGGAGGAATTTCTATATTGTTATATGAAAGGCATTGAGCTATACAGTTTTTCATCCTCACTATTGTTATATATTTTTTTCTTGGTTTATCACATCCACCATTCACTTTCATTTTGATGAAGTGGACTATATTGTTACTTTACAGTGGACACTTATTTTCATTAATGTCTTCTTGTTTTATGCTGTGATAGGCATTTCCTGTATAATTTCTATTTTATCATTTTTATTTTTTTGTAATGTTTAAATATAATTTGCACAAGTTTTGCACAAAAAATATGAGCAAACTAGCAGAGCTTATATTGAATGCCCAAATGATTCATGGTAGTGGTCAATCATAGCCCATGTGCTCACTTTGCTATTAAATGGCACTTTAACACTATTAACTCCAAAAATTAAGCCATATGATTGGTAAAAATAATTATTATGATGCACATAAAACTCTATAAAACTGTTGCAAATAAGCACATAGCCTTGTAGCTGCCATATTTCATAAGAGCTTTGTTCTAGCAAACTAGATTGGATTTTACTGTTTTCTGGAAACCTTCCCCTAGTTGCAGGTTTGCTTTTCACCCTTCCTTGTTTGCTGCTGGCTGCACATGAGCAGCGATATTACATAAAGATGAATGCAGCCATCTACTGCTGCAGAGCGACTGATCCTCAGGGGGTGTGCCTGGACCTCTACAGACAGACCACTGTTTCCACACAGAGAACAAGAGTCCTTCTCTACAGTATGCTGGAGATTAATTAAATGTTGCCATAATCTATATGCTGCTTTTAGAACCACTTTAATCTAAAGAGAGACAGTTTTGTACTACAAAGACAAAGGTAGAAGTTAGAATTACCCAACTTGATGAATCTAAATCTCATCGCTTTGCATCTGCGAGACACTCATCCAGATCTGCCAAGTCTCTACAATCAAGATCTTCTACTCTCATCCAACAATTTATTAAATATAAAAAGGAAAGGTTGCGCTATGAAAAGTGTTAGCAAAATAGTGTGAGTAGTGTATTTCAGTGGTTATTCACAAATAACAGATAATATGCGTCAGTAGTTATCCATAAATATCAGTTATATCTCAAACATGTGTCAAACCATTGTGTAACGCAGCAGAATAAAATAATTATCCTCTAGTTTTCATCAACATTAAAAATAATAGTGAAAAAAAACATCCATATAAGCATTATAGACTATATATGTTGGTAATAAACAGTCCACAAAGATATCCAAATATAGGTGGAAATCCAGTCAAAGTGACATCAGTGTGATGAGTGACTTTTCCAGGTTAACATCCGTGATAATGTGACTTATTTCACAGTGATCCCACCACCAGGTAAATTGAAGGCTTACCAAATGAAGCTAAAGAAATCGCATGCGGCTACAACCCAGCCAGGGCCTTTTTCCTCTGTCTTGCCTAGGTACCACAAATCTCGGCGTCTGTGTCTTTAACAGGAATACCTCGAACGCTCCAGGTTTACACAGATATGTAACTCACCGAATGCGAATGCTGGGTCTCCAAATTGGCCAAAAACGGGAAAGAAAAGGGCACACCATGGGTAGGATCCAACTGGTTTATTTTCGTAAAAACCGCCAAAGGCGTATGCACATCCAAACTTAAAAAGCAAAATTTAAAAATCGCGGCCGGCCGGCTGCAGTAACACAACGCCCGTGCTTGTGGGCGTAGAACGCGGTGATGTCAGCACGTCGCTCCTACCTACGCGTTTCGTCACAGAAATGACGTAATCATGGGGCACGGCGGCGTACTGACGCACCGCCATAAATACAGTGAACCAAGCCTCGATCTGAGTGGCAATTGGCTATTTCCCCGGACTCTATCTTGGAGTCTGGCAAAGAAGAGATATTACATCTGGCAACTATATGCTACCAATCTGACATAACATCTCGGCATATATACAGGTATTCTGATTGCCAAAATATGTGCACACAAAAAGGCTGAATGTGTTATTGCATTTTGAGGTCAGGAGAAAAGACAGGGTAAGTGCAGGTGGAGTTCAATAATAGTCAAGATGAACCTGGTCGATGTCTGGGATCAGAAGCAGAGTAACAGGCACTGGAACGCTATAGACGAGACAGCACTGGACCAGAATGTGCACGCAGAGCTGCATGAGCCAGATGCGCAGGTGTATGAGCATGTGCACATTTCCTAAATCTATGTAAAGTACAGTATGTCGGCCTGAAAATGCTCACAGAAAGCTGTCAAGGGGAACCATCTTGCTTGCCAATCCTTACAATGGGCTCCATTGCAAAGAGTTTTTCAAACTTTTTTGGGCATTCACTAAAAAAACAATACTAAAATACTGCATGCGCTATTTTATGAAGTGATGCGTATTTTAGTAGTGAAAGCCTGCGGTAATTTACTGCCGGCAGTAGCGTGACATCCGTATCAAACAGTAAATAGCTGGTTGTTAAGAATCAGGCGGCCGCCGGTGTCCTTAACAACCAGTAAACCATACCACATCTTTAACAACTGATGAGTCATCAACTGTCAGTGACAGCTACATGAAAAAAGAATTGCTGTCATTGAAAAAAAAAGTATGTCCCCCCTCCCCCAATTCATACCAGGCCCTTTGGGTCTGGTGTGGATTTTGAGGGGAATCCCAACGCCAAAAAAATAAACGTTTGCCCCCCCCCCCCCCAATCCATACCAGACCATTATCAAAGCATGCAGCCCAGTATATCAGGAAATTGGGGGACGAGCAAGCAGCCCCCACCCTCCTGAACTATACCAGTCCACATGGCCTCAACATGGGGGAGTTGCTTTGGGGCAGGGGACTGCTGCTGGTTGTACCGCTCTCTTGTCACGCTATGGAGCCAGCATGCCCTGGTCGGTGATGTCACAAGGGGGTGTGTCCACCAGGTGCCTCTACCCCTTAGTTTATTTAGCAGTGGGAGGTGGTGGACCTGTCAGCTGTTATCAGGAGCAGAGCCGGCAGTGGCAGCAGGCATTGCGATTGACGGTTGATCTACACCTTAGGACAATTTTTTAAATAAATGACTTTTTACTTACTTTTATTTTTGTACCCCATACACATTCACATGGGGGGGGGGGCAGGACCTGGGAGCCCCCCTGTTAAAGGCTGCATGCTTGGAGAAGGGTCTGGTATAGATATTGCGGGACCCACGCCATTTTTTTGAGGAGGGTTTCCCTCAAAACCTTTTTCTTATTTTTTCAATGCCTGCAATTAGTTTTTCATTCAGCTGAGGACACATTGGTTGTTAAGGATGCGGCAATGAATTTAGTTTAATGTCTATTCATGCTGTATTTACCGAGCATTTTCAGCATTTTGCGGTAAATACTGCAGAACGGTATAGTGAATTGACAGTTTCAGATCGCATGCGGTATTTGTGAAATGTGTCTGGACACCTAAATACTGCACATAATCTGCTTTTGTGTAGCCCAATATCACAGTTCACTAAATACATGTGTAGCGCCAGGCTCCTGATGAGCATGCGCTATGTGTTTTGTAAATGTAATATTCCTGGAACTACAGTTGGGTTTTGGGGTTAATTGTACCAAATTATGGTTTCAGTACCAGTCTGGCTGGATTGCACTGGGTTCTGCTTGGCCATAGGTGTCGTCACTCCTGGCAAGTATGAGAACGCAGTTTGGCTGGGCGCACTGGGTGCCATTCTCTCTCAGAACCAATCAGTGAGAGTGTCGTCTTGCTGTGTATTCTGGGAGAGGGTACTTAAGGTACTGAGATCACGTGCTTCTGGGTTCCGGTCCAAAGAATCTTTCTGTCTGCTTGGTCCTGGTCCTCCTGACCACCCCTCAGGGCCCTCATGGCCTGGGGTGCGGATCCATCCAATTCCGAGTCTCGGGGCTGGCTAACCAGAGGCAAAGTAACTAAGGATTCTAAGGTGGTCCGGTGCCGTCTCATCTGTGGAGAGGCCCAGCAACAGAGAGCAACCAGGGGAGGACTCTTCGGAAGATGGCCACGCACAAGGCTGGTTCCGCAGCAAGAGCCTGGACACCAAGTGAATCCACGCTCGTACGGTATCGCCAGGCCAGCTGCAAGATACTGGTACTGTATGAGGGTTCTCTAAGTTTGTCATTATCCTTCAGTTACAACAAAGTCTGTGGCAGAGACTTTGCTCTATTTGAATAAATCTATGGGCTGCTAAACCTAGATAGAGGAGGTTTATCCGATAGCTTTGAAGATCCAGTTGTGAATGGCTATTCTCTGGATTCTCTAGTGAGAGACATTCAATTTCAAGCAGTTCCAAGAGTACCTGAACTTTTTACCTAAACGCTCTATCCCTTTTTGAGAGACTGTGTTTATCTACCCTTTTTTGCAAATAAAAATCCCAAAGCGGATCCAGTGTCAGTTTCTGCAGTTCTCTGGGCCAACTACCTCGGGAAACCCCTAGACATCTACGAGGTCAAGAAGGTAGCAGTAAAGCACAAATTTAACCAGCAGCTCTTTCGGGGGTTAATGCTACACATGCTTCACAAAGAGCTCACCAAGACAGGTCTCACTAAATTTTACGACAAACCTGGAAACTATAGATGCTGGAAATCCACCTTCAAAGCCACAATCAGTGAACTAGATATGTCAGAACTACAGAAGAACTAGATCTGCTTAAGAGGTGGCTGGGTCCTCAGTCTTCATTGACAACCCTGCCTCGGGTCTTAATGCCACTTGGGACAGACTCGAGCATGCCTTTAACAGCCCAGAAGCCATTGAGGATGCTTTATGTAAAAGGTTGCAAAGCTTTCAAAAATATTTTGCAAAGGCAATCTAAAGTTCAAAGAGCTTAGTGGCCATTTCTTGGAACTTCAACTCACCAAAACTGATAATCATCTTCCCAGCTTCAGTTTTCTAGATATTGCTCGTGGGGTTAACCCAATATAGTCTCCAAGTTTCCTTTTTGTATACAGGAAAAATGGTCATCACTTGGATCAAGGTACACAGAAGAAAATAGAGTTTCCTTTCCTCCCTTTTCCTACTTTTGTTTATTAGGAGAATCACAGATACTAAGAATGATCCATGTTTCACCTTTGCGGAGTCTACTCTCTTAATTCTTATCCAAGGCCTGCAAGCTCACACATTACAAATGAGTGTCTGTGAAAGGGACTGATATTCTAACCGAACCTACTCCAATCCCGGTTAAAACTGATTGTAACAAGAAAATTGAGAACCCAAATCTCCAATGTCCCACGTATAACAAACCACACCTGCTTAAGTATTGGCTTAGGAAAGAAATCCTTGCAATAATGCAGAGAGCTTTTAAATTCAGGGATTGCTTCAAATGCTGTGTTTCCACAGAGCACCATGCTAAAGACTGTAAGGTTACTATTAAGTGCATAGAATGCAGCAGTCATGGTCACATGCAAGTGCTTCATTCAAGAGAGTTCTACTCTGTCTACTAATCCTCCCGAGGCAAAGCATGGCGGGGAGAGCATAAATCAAGCAGTGCCTTATACTCCAGTTTCCTCCACATGTACAGATGTCTGTGTAGAAGGACCCTGTGACAAATCCTGTGCCAAAATATGCTTAGTTAGTATATACCCCAAGGTTTAACCTGAAAAAGCTGTAAAACTAATATAGACAATCAGAGTAACAGGTCTCCTGCAGGATAACATCTTTTTGACCTGTTAAACATAACAGGAGGTGCCTTACCATACACCCTGGGTCACTGAGTTGGTATCACAGAAGTTTCAGGCAGGAAAGCCACTGGTCTTGTAGTAGCTCCCCTGAATGGCAGCATAGCCATTGCTCACTCATTAAGTGCAACCAGATGTCGACCAACCAACAGAGGGGAGATCTCTACTTCTGCAGCAACCTCTCACCACTCTCAGTTGATAGACATAGTTGACAACATACAACCAGCAAATTAAATTAACTGGCCACATGATGCATCATAAGCCGAACGACTGGACCTAGGCAGGGTCATCATAGGCAAAGTCTGTCTCAATAATGTCAGGAGGTCTTCCAAAGTTTCTCCTTTAAAAACATTTGTCTTGCCAAATTATTTCAAACAGTGCCCGCATTACTATCATGTGAAAGAAAGACTTTGCAGTAAAGGCATGCAACCCATCTTCACACAAGGCGACAAGGGATGATAATGTCAGCACCACAGTGTTTGATGTAACAGCTAAAGAAAATAAGCTGGCAACCACCATAGAAGACAAGGAGTTCCTAAAATGTATGAGTAAGGAGTTATATCAGGACAATTACAACAGATGGGTGGCACCAATACCAAATAATGTTCAGTATGCAGAAGCATGATTTACTTCTTTACAATGCATTCTGAACAGAAAACCTGAGATGAAAAAACACTTTGCTGACTTTATGAAGAAGGTGTTGAAGAGGATCATACTGAGCCTGCACCACCTGTCAAGGAAGGAAAGGGATAATGGTACCTCCCATGCTTTGACATTTACTATCATTATAAGCCAGATCAGATAAGAAAAGTCTTTGACTCAAGTGCTCGATATTAAGTTGTTTCCTTCAATGGTGTACTTCTCACCAGGCTTAATCTGAGCAACAACCTTGTAAGAGTTTTGTTCCCCTTCAAACAAGAACCAGTTGATGTTATGGCCTGCATTCGGCAAATGTTCAACGGTTTCATTTTTCAAGAAGAAATCAGGTTTCCGATGGTTCACAACAACAATGTCAGTGTTGAAGTCAGACTACTGAATGAAAGTGCATGTGTTTGGTAACAGTCCTTCCCCTGCTGTAGCAATTTATGGGCTAAGATGAATAGCTCAAGAAGATGAAAAAATAATTCAGATCTGATGCACTTGAGCTGGTGGAAAATAATTTCTTCGTAGACAATGGGCTCAAATCTCTGCCTACAGAAGAAGAAATTGATCTTTTAAGAGAACTCAGGAAATGCTTGCCACTTCCAACTTCAGGCTTCACAAAATTTTCTCGAATGCCCCATACACACGGTCGGACATTCCGACAATAAAATCCAGCGGATTTTGTCCGAAACTTGTGTTGGACACACACGGTCGGACAAAGTTGTCGGAAAATCCGATCATTCCGAACGAGGTGACGTACAAAACTCACGACGGGATACGTACAGGGCAGTAGCCAATAGCTTTCGTCTCCAAATTTCTTCTGAGCTTGCGTGGCACTTTGTGCGTCGGAATTCTCTATACACGATCTGAAAAAGTCAGATCGGATTTTGTTGTCGGAAAATTTTAGATCCTACTCTCAAATTTTTTTGCTAGAGCCCACACATGATCGGATTTTCCGACAACATAATCCGATCAGACTTTTTCCATCGGAATATCCGACCCTGTGTGTACAGGGCAAAAGAGTGACAAGGGATAGAAAGTTTTTTCTTCTGATGACCATGATGTTAGTGTAAAGGGATTCACGCTAGGAATGGATCTTTCCCGTACACAACGTAGCCTCAGATTGCATTGGGATGTCAAACAAGACGCATTCACATTTCTAGTATCAACCTGTGGCAAGCCCTTCCTAAAATGAGGAGTTTTGTCTGCTGTGTACAGCAGCTATGATCCTCTGGGTTTCACAGCACCCTTTGCTGTTCAGGTTAAGATACCTATAGGACAGCTTACTTCTGAAATCACAGATTGTGACACCCCATTTCCCAGAGAGAAACAACAAAGATGGGAATCATGGAGAGAATACCTAAAAGCACTAGGGGCGTGTCCAAACTAGAGACCTTTTGGATATATTCCTTGAAGAGTTACTCGCCCCATGGTCTCAATATAGAATGGGACATCAATGCATTTATAAACAAATCCTGATTTGAATACCTTTTGATAACCATGTTTTGAAATAACTATATAATGCCAATACAAGGGTTCTTTTAACTCACTGACATATTGAAAATGTTATACCTAGTACACCCACCATTCTAGAATGAATTCTGTATAGTAAGCTACATTAAAGGTATGATTAATGTGATAAGATGTTATGAATTGTACTGGCCCCCGGATCTTCACTTTCTGTTCATGGAGAATAGGTTATCCCGGGAATTTTTTCTGGTGGCCCTTACACACTATGACCCTAAGACCTTGTTCTCTCCTAGTCATGATGTTACTGTGGGGTGGAGATTGATTGCATCTGAAATCTCCCCCTTTTTTTGATGTTTTTACTTTTAAACTTTTTTAAGTTCACATGAACTACTTTGGTACTGCTTATTGTCCATATCAATCAACCAGTTTACATCTCTGAAAGAATACGCTCGTTTAACCCAAATTATGTATCCGGACTACGAGGTCACCTTGCGTGCCACCAGTAACATATCATCACTATGGCAATGGAGATGTGGAAGTCACCTGATGTGTCAGGTTGTGATAAGATTCTTCCCCTCCCCTATGTGTTACTCTAATTCTGCGGATTATTCCTGTGGAGTCAGCACGCAAGCGCAATAGGTTACATTATTGAAACTTTTTAGATACCTCCCATAGGGGCGTGTCTGTCCTCCTCCTCATAGGTTCTAAGTTCCTATGACTACCATCTCCGTGTACCCGCGCATGCGCGTTTGGGTGCAGCATCAACTCCGTCTATGTCGTTTTTTTCCCGGCCGCTTCTATCATACGTGCGGGCGCGCATGCGCATTTAGACTGACGACCGGACGTACCTCCTAAACACTTCTAAGTGACGCCTATAGGGAAGTGACTTTCCCTCCCCTCATGGCGTTCTCCCCACGTATTGGCTTAGTGTTGAAAGCCACTCCTAGCCACACGCAGACGCCCATAGGTTGATCACCAGAAGTCGCTGCTGATTGGCCATGCAGCAATGTGTAAATGAGGCTTGGTCTCCGGACGCCTTTAGATGACATCATCCTTGCCTTAGATGAGTTAGAGCGTGGAACGCACGCTGCCGATACCGGAAGTGAGGATCCGTGCTCCAGGACTCAGCTGTAGTCACTCCGAATTCCCACTCAAAGGTATATATATTGTAGACAGGTGGCTGGTAGACATATACCCCAGTTGAAGCCTTCAGCAGGCGAAACATGTAGGGTTGGATGTCTACCGAAGCCACATTTTAATTTTTTTGCGCAAATGTTTTTAAAACCGTTTTTATCCAATAAATGCCAATTGGGAAATTGGTTTCACACTATGAGGAGTTGCTTCTCTGTCTCTGTTTCCTCCTCTACCTGAGCTGCTGTGGATAAGGATCCCCCAGAGAAGTTTTACTACTGCTTACTTTCTAAATCCGGCATTTCCATCGAGCCGCAGGTAAGCGACTGCATTGACACCTGGAGGAAAGGTCCAGTGAGATCCAGCAGATCGCAACAGATCCATTATCTTTCCGGTGTATCCGTTATAAGCCTTGTTGACTCACCCTGAGAGGGGTGAGTCCATCAGCTCTGGTAAGAGTACCCACCTTTACCGTTTGTCTTTAGAGCCTGTTAAGCTGACCACACACCTTGAATACCTCCAGTGATACACCTGCATCTAGTGAAGATACTGCAAATTGAACTGTCTTCTGTCCGTTCTGTCACTATACCCATACCAACAGGACTATTTGCACATTGTCATATGGTTAGACAGACTTTGAATAGATGGTGGATGTAGGCACGCTTTGAAGGGAGCCAATTCCCATGCCAGTACAGGGGATTATTCTTCCCTTTTCCTGTTCACTGTTTTGATTGTATAGTCAGACAGGTTATACACCATATGTTTGGTTCAGCTTGGTTGTCCACTGTTTAGCGGCGTATGTTTTCACTTATGGGAGTGTATTTAACATATGCCTAAGGATCAGTACTATTTTAACCCCCTATTTCACCTGTTACAGTCCTATTACATATTCCAGCGATTTGGTGTCACACGTCCTAATAGTCTGTGTTACATGAAGCTGTGACTCCTGAAGGAGACCAAATAGGATCTTGCTTTAACCTGGGGTGGATTTGTCCTGTGCCCACGGTTAAAAGGGGTTTAAACACCCAGCACCACCCCTTCCCCTCCCCCTTTCACATGATATAATTTTTCACAGTTTTACTAGTTGTGTTTATTATAATCGCATTATTTAATGCAACCTTCAACTACTTTAATTTGAGCACACACCAGCAGAGCAATCTAGCTGACACCCTCACATATAGGGTTAATTATTATACTCCTGGCTCACAACAGTTCCCACGGGCTGTTATACTCCTGCGGGATCTCAAGTGAAAATCAGGGACACTTGTCCATCTATGTTAGCGCTGCACTTGTATACATATGGTGGAAAATAATTTCTTCGTAGACAATGGGCTCAAATCTCTGCCTACAGAAGAAGAAATTGATCTTTTAAGAGAACTCAGGAAATGCTTGCCACTTCCAACTTCAGGCTTCACAAAATTTTCTCGAATGCCCCATACACACGGTCGGACATTCCGACAATAAAATCCAGCGGATTTTGTCCGAAACTTGTGTTGGACACACACGGTCGGACAAAGTTGTCGGAAAATCCGATCATTCCGAACGAGGTGACGTACAAAACTCACGACGGGATACGTACAGGGCAGTAGCCAATAGCTTTCGTCTCCAAATTTCTTCTGAGCTTGCGTGGCACTTTGTGCGTCGGAATTCTCTATACACGATCTGAAAAAGTCAGATCGGATTTTGTTGTCGGAAAATTTTAGATCCTACTCTCAAATTTTTTTGCTAGAGCCCACACATGATCGGATTTTCCGACAACATAATCCGATCAGACTTTTTCCATCGGAATATCCGACCCTGTGTGTACAGGGCAAAAGAGTGACAAGGGATAGAAAGTTTTTTCTTCTGATGACCATGATGTTAGTGTAAAGGGATTCACGCTAGGAATGGATCTTTCCCGTACACAACGTAGCCTCAGATTGCATTGGGATGTCAAACAAGACGCATTCACATTTCTAGTATCAACCTGTGGCAAGCCCTTCCTAAAATGAGGAGTTTTGTCTGCTGTGTACAGCAGCTATGATCCTCTGGGTTTCACAGCACCCTTTGCTGTTCAGGTTAAGATACCTATAGGACAGCTTACTTCTGAAATCACAGATTGTGACACCCCATTTCCCAGAGAGAAACAACAAAGATGGGAATCATGGAGAGAATACCTAAAAGCACTAGAACAACTTCAGTTACTACACTCTTACATTTCCGCATCCCTAATGAATACCACCAGAAGAGGGATACATGTTTTCTCTGATGCTTGCACTGAAACAATAGCCTACCTCAAAGTTATAGATCCAAATGCCAGAGTAGGAAGTGGGTTTTGCCCTTGGCAATGCCAAGCTGACCCCAAAACCAGTACATACCATTCCAAGGCTTGAACTTTGTGCAGCTGTATTAGCCATTGAAATTGCTGAGCTTATAAAACACATGAAATAGACTTTGAAATATACTCTTTGCACTTTTACACAAACAGTGAGAAAGTGTTTGAATACATACACAACCAAACAAAACAGTTCTATGTGTATGTCAGTAACAGGAGCAGAACACATCAGAAGGTTCTTCCATACCGAATAATATCACTCTATACCAAAGGTCCTTAATTCAGCTGATCACAGCACCATTCTGCAAACCCTTTTCAAAGTGGTCTTCTGTTGTGTGAGCTATCTCACAACTTATCAATGTTGTTGTTCATTTCACAACTAATACTGAGTGCCATGAAGGGTATCAAAAATGGCACATCTGCGAAGAGCCATTGAGGACCATTTAGGTCATAATTCAAAGTTTTACTTTGTTTGTCAAAGGAAGAGGATGGATCTTCTAAACCAATGACTTGATTTAAAAGGAAGTAAAAGTTCTGTACATGTTGCTTCCTTGACCTCTGAAGATACACCAATAAACTGTCTTCTGTGACATCTTACAGACACCAGCAGTGACTTTCAAATTTTATGGTATGTGAATTGCATCATTGGTATCTTGTTCTCTTCTTTCTTCTCGTTTAGGTGTTCCTGGAATAAACACCCATACTCATCATCTTTGCTGTGCATGAGAAATCTTTGGAATAAATTATCACAACGTGCTGCACTATAAAGTTCCTCTACTTTGTCTTCTAAAACTTTTTAAAATACCTATTGGAGGAGTATCGAGCAGAGCAAAAGGAAAGTTAGTAAATCATCTTGCTATCCCAGATGGAGGAGAGCGGCTATCTCCTTTGGAGCAAACTGGGTGGAATATCACTGCTTATTGCTGTCGTTACCATAGTAAATGGAAAATCCTTAATCTGTCTTACTGTTCCTGACGGGGGAGAGGGGCTATCTGTTTTTTTGGAGCGAACCAGAGGAAATGTCACTGCCAAGTGCTGCTGATATCAGGCGAGTTTGACCCTTATACTTTGGGGTCCATCAAATTCAGTAAGAGGCCATCTGGCTTTATTAAAGCTCACTTCTACTATTTCAAGCATCAGATCAGTTACCATTGCAGAGTGTGAGGGGTGGCATCAAAAGTTGCTATTTTTCACCTTCTTGTCAACTTGTTTCCATTGGGAATTTATCTGATACACTAAATATAAATATTTTGTGTGGGTCGTTCGTTTATTTGGGACTTTATTACCCTCTTATCACCATAATAACTAATTAGTGGTTAATTTCACTCACCTTAAAGCTATCAACAATTATGTTGCACGTGTTTTATTTTTATATGGTCTTTGCGCAACCTCCTTTTGTTTATATATAGATGCTGCATCTTTCCTTCGCTGCCTCACTCAACAGCTCTCTGCTCTGCCCCTTGAGCACTCACTGGAGTGCCGTACTGGAATCTTGGGGGACATTAAAGTTGGGATTCCTCCATCTGAAATTGCTGAGTGATGTCAACCGACAGTGGGTTTATCAGTGCCATGTATTAGTGCCATCTCTCATCAGTGGCACATATTAGCACCATCTCTCATCAGTGCCACGTATTAGTGCCACATGATATCAGTGTCACGTATAAGTGCCATCTGTCATCAGTGTCACGTGTCATCAGTGCCCCGTATTAGTGGCATCTGTCATCAGTGCCACATCAGTGCCACCTCAGTGTCACATGTCATTGGAGCACTGGAGTAACAGGACGGTGCTCCAGGGCCTTCAAAAGTATACTAGGTAGTCAACAAGTTAGATGTGTAATTTATGCTCCTAGAACATGTGATGGCGCCCCCTGCATGTTGGGCCTCTCTAAGTGGCCAGGCTGTGAAAAAGTCCCACACGTGGTATCGTAATACTCAGGAGGAGTAGCAGAATTTATTTTGGGGTGTCATTTGTGGTATACACATGCCATGTGAGAGAAATAACCTATTACAATGACAATTTTGTGGGGAAAAAATAAAAAATTTAATAAATTTATTTTGCAAAGAATTATGGGAAAAAATGACAACATCAAAAAGCTCACCATGCCTCTTACTAAATACCTTGGAATGTCTACTTTCAAAAAAGGGGTAATTTGGGGGGTTTTTGTACTTTCCTGGCTTGTTCTTGTAGACTCTCTAACTTTCACAAAGACCAAATAATATCCACTAATTTGGGTTATTTTTACCAAAAGATATGTAGCAGTATAAATTGTGGCCAAAATTTATGAAGAAAAATTTATAATTTGCTAAATTTTAATCACAAAAACAAAGAAAAATTCTTTTTTTTTTTTTAAATTCGGTCTTTTTTCATTTATAGCGGAAAAAAAAAACCCAGAGGTGATCAAATACCACCAAAATAAGCGCTCTATTTGTGGGAAAAAAAAGACAAAAAATAAATTTGGGTACAGTGTTGCATGAATAATTGTCATTCAAAGCGTGAGAGCACCGAAAGCTGAAAATTGGTCTAGGCAGGAAGGGTGTTTAAGTGCCCAGTAAGCAAGTGGTTAATCATGGAGGCTTAGCATCACATATGGACCTCACCTAGGGTTTTCTGCATACACATACAGTCCACCTAGGAACGCCAATTCTTTCAATACTGACTCCGACCCTTCAAGGCATTTTGATATTGCCAGCCCACTCCTTGCTTCTGGGTTGAGGGCTTTTGAGACGAGCACTGAGGCAGGGTGCTATGATGCCTTCAGAAAGCTATGTACAGCACCCTGCTGTCCATCTCATTAGCAATGTGTCGGAGCTGGGCTCAGCCCTTCCTTCTCAGAGCTGGCCGCTCAGCTGTCAGCTAATTGCCAGCTCTTATATCTCCACAGGTGCTCAGCTGTTGATATCCTGTCACTCCTCCTTCCTACTTAAGCTGTTTGGCCCAGTGGATCTCTGGCTTTGCCTTGGTCAACATCAAAGAAACGATCTCCTGCGATCCTGTTCAAGACTTGCTTTGCTGACATCCCTTCTGGCTGCAGATACTGCTTTCTGTTCCACTACATTTATCCCTGACTTCTGGCTTGGCTGACTATCCGTTCCGGTTACTAAACTTTGGCTATGTTTTGACTATGTTTGTTTTTTTTTACTTTTATTATTAAACAAGTGTGATTTACCTGTACTTCTGTCTCGACCTGATTTCATGGTTTCTGACACAATGATTTGCCTGCATTGTACAGAGAAGCACGGAGACCTAGTGATAACAGCACTGGGTCTAAAATGAGTTATGTAATGAAAATGGAATGGTTTTATGTTACAATTTCATTAGCATGATGGTGAAGTAGAGGTAGGAATCAGGAGGAAAGGCATAATCTTCAGCTTTAAGGCTGAGATAGCTAACTTAGTTTAGTTTCATGGTGTGACATATTTTATTCGTATGACAACTGTGGCGGCTAGAAGGTGAGTAGGGGAGTGGACCTCTTTCAGAAAATTATAGATCCAGGCATGACTAATTTTAATATTACACAAAGATAACCTGAGTAAATCCAAGATACAGTTTTTAAATGATTTCATTTATTAAGGGAAAAAAGCTGTTCAAACCTGCCGGGCCCTATGTGAAAAAGTAATTGCCACCTCCCATGATGAATTATGAATGAACTGTTATTAACCACAATTATTTGGAAAGCCGAGTTAAATTTCACTTGCCACACCCAGGCCCGATTACTGCCAGATCTGTTGAATCAAGAAATTACAGAAATAGAAGCTGGCTGACAAAGTGAAGCATGCTAGCAGATCACAAAAAGCCACACAACATGCCACAATCTAAAAAAATTCAAGAACAGATTAGAAACAAAGTAATGTACATGTATCGGTCTAGGAAGGGTTTCAAAGATATTTTTAAGGCTTTGGAACTCCAGTGAACCACAGGAAGAGCCATTATCCACAAATGGAGATAACTTGGGACAGTGGTGAACCTTCCCAGGAGTGGCCGACCTACAAAAATTACTCCAAAAGCATGACGACGACTCATCCAGGAGGTCATAAAATAATCCAGAACAACATCTAAAGAACTGCAGACCTCACTTGCCTCAGGTAAGATCAGTGTTCATGATTCAACAGTAAGAAAGAGACTGGGCAAAAATGGCATCTACGGGAGAGTTCCAAGGCCAAAGCTACTGCTGACAACAAAGAACACAAAGGCTCATCTCACATTTACCAAAAAACATCTTAATTATCCCCGAGACTTTTAGGCAAATATTCTGTGGACTGAGGAGACAAACATTTTACTTTTTGGAAGGTGTGCGTCCCGTTACATCTGGCAAAAAACTAATACAGCATTTCGTAACAAGAACATCATACCAACAGTCAGACGTGGTGGTAGCGTGATGGTCTGGGGCTTCTTTGCATCTTAAGGACCTGGACGACATACCATAATTGATGGAACCATGAATTCTGAGCTCTACCAGAAGATCCTGCTCATCAGTCCTGCCTACTTAAGCCGTCCAGTCCAGAGGAGCTCTGCCTTCGCCTTGGTCCCATCACAAGAAACTATCTCCTGCATTCCTGTTTAAAGACTGGCTTTGCCGACATCCCTTCAGGCTATAGATCCTGCTTGATGTTCCACTACTTTGATCCCGGACTTCTGGCTTGGCTGACGATCCGTTCCGGTTACTGAACTTTGGCTATGTTTTGTCTACATTTGTTTTTTTTTACTTTTTTAATTAAACAAGTGTGATTTAACTGTACTTCTGTCTCGGTCTGATTTCATGGTTTCTGACAGGCCATCGGTTTTTGACCTCAAGTTCAAGTGCACTTGGGTTATGCAGCAGGGCAATAATCCAAAACACAATAGCAAGTCTACCTCCAAATGGTTCAAACAAAGCAAAATTTAGATTTTGGAGTGGTCTAGTCAAAGCCCAGACTTAAATCCAATTGAGGTGCTGTCTCATGACCTTACACAGGCCGTTCATGCTGGAAAACCCTCCAACGTGGCTGAATTAAAACCATTCTGCAAAGAAGAGATGACCAAAATTGCTCCACACCAATGTCAAACACTCAATTCCAGTTATCGCAAATGCTTGATTGCAGTTGTCGCCAAGGGTGGCACAACCAGTTATTAGTTTTAGGGAGCAATTCACACAAAGCCAGGAAGGTCTGGACAGCTTTTTTGCCTTAATAAATGAAACCATAATTTAAAAATGTAATTTTGTATTTTCTCGGGTTATCTTTGTGTAATAACATTTGTTTGATGATCTGAGTCATTTAAGTGTGACAAATATGCAAATAAAAAATGAGAAAGGGGGCAAATACTTTATCACACAACTGTATGTTCAACTTTCAGTTTAAATCTCAATTTTTTAACATGTTTTAAAACAAATATCTTTAATTGCGCCAACTGTACTTCTCGGAGTAGGCACCGAGAAATATGTCCCTGGATACAAGTACTTCAGGGATTTACAATCTTGGAATTAAGTCATTAATATTTTACCTGTTTATTCATTTTTTATTACCGTCTAATGGCTATTTCACATAGACAAAAACATTCCCAAAAAGGAGGTCTATTTTATTCATCCAAACAATGAACTGGATGTATTTAAGTTTGCTACTTAAAAGTTTTTTTTTGTCTAGTTTGCAGGTGATTCTAAAAAACACTTCCTGTGTTTTAACAAGACCAAAGCTTAGTCTACATCTGGTCTGCAAACAAATATCTTTGACCTAAATATTGAATGTTGAGTGGAGAGGAAAAATACAATAATGTAAGTTCAGAAAGAAAGCAAACTGTGTTTTATGACATAGTACAGTAATTGTGATTTACAAATGATTATTTTATACTAATATATTCCTTTAATCTATACCACAGGGCTAACAGCCTGCTAATGTGTTGAGTTTACAGTCATGTTCATTTAGCAGCTTCCATTTTCACACTAGTTCTTGGTAACAATGTGACCTTCTTATTGCCAAGACATTTTGCAGATCATTGATGTACATGCTCTATGGGTAATACAAAAATTAGTCCAGTTTTGTTAACTGCAGATACAAAACAATCTTTACTCATTTATGACAGGTAATAACAATTCTGTCAAAATTACAGAAATAGTTTTCACCTACTTTTTGGATGTTTGACACGTGCACAGTAGGGATGAGCCCGATATTCAAGTCAATCGTCAGGTGTTCGCCTGTTCGCTGAACAGCGAATATGCGATGTTAGCGGCAAATTTGAAAGCCGCCGGAACACTGTTAAAGTCTATGGGACACTAACATGAAAAATCAAAAGTGCTAATTTTAAGGCCTTACATGCAAGTTATTTTCATAATGGGTCCTGCCCCAAAGGACATGTATCAATGAAAAAATCTTTTTTAAAACTGATGTTTTTTCGGGAGCAGTGATTTTTTAATGCTTAAAGTGAAACAATAAAAATTAAATATTCCTTTAAATATTGTGCCTGTCTATAGTATGCCTGTAAAGTGGCACATTTTTCTTGTGTTTAGAACAGTACCACAGCAAAATGACTTTTCTAAAGGAAAAATTGTCATTTAAAACTGATCGCGGCTGTAATGAATTGTCGGGTCTCGGCAATATAGATAAAACTCATTGTATCTGAAAGCTGGTTAATATGTTGCTCTGAGTGTGTGCTGGTGAATGGTGAGTGAGTGGACACCCCTTGCCTGTATTGCATTCCGTCCTGAAGATACCGGAAAGGAGAAGATACCGGAAAGGAGAAGATACCGAAGATACAGAATTGTGACATGGAAGCTGTCTCTGGAGAATGATGGTGGTGTGTCACTCAGTGGCAAAGCAGCACATGTTGAAAAACCTAACACGTTAAGACAGTTATGAACTGTTCCATAGGAGCCGTGTCTGAAGAAGGGTGGTATGCGCCTTGGACAGCAACATGGTCTAATGTCATATTTCTGGAGTTTTACTTCCTGGTTGATACAGCCAGGTGGCCTAAGTTGTAAGTTGCGAGTTGACCCAGTAGGGTGTTGATTCATGCCCCCTTGCAGGGGACTAGCGCTTGGCTAAAGATTGAAGTGCTTGATCAACAGGTCTGCAAACAGTTTCAAAAAGAGCCACTGCTGCCAAGATGACTGGTGGGTTGAGCTACAGAAGATCAAAGACCAAGATGAGTATCTGCCTGTATTTTTCTGTATTGAGGACACCATTTCGATTGACAAAATCCCCAACTACATTTGCAGAAATGCAGCCCCAATTTTGCAAGGAACCTCTACCATTCTTCACTGTTGCCTGCAGACACTCATTATTGTACCATTCTCTAGGCCAGTAGTCTTAAACTGGTGGCCCCCCAGCTGCTGTAAAACTACAAGTCCCATCATGCCTCTGCCTGTGGAAGTCATGTTTGTAAATGTCAGCCTTGCAATGCCTCTGTTTCGCAACAGCTGGAGGGCTGCCAGTTTGAGACCTGTGAACAAACTGCCTTTTGTTACAGCCAGGTAATCTAAATATTGACTCATCAGTCCAGAGCACCTGACGGCCATTTTCCTGCACCTCATATCCTAGGTTTTCATGCATAGGACATGGAAACAAGACTAAACAACTCAACTATGCACAAAAACATAGGAACTGAAATGCAGAAAAAGGGCAGCAGGTGCTCTGGAATGATGAGCCAAAATCTGTGCCTTTTTATCTTACAAGATGGATTAGGCCAGTCGTTTTTTGCATTTTAAATTCACATTTGTTTTTGATGATTGGATGGATATTTCAGAATGGTTTTGTTGCTTTCTCTAAGCATGTGCCGTTTTATAATCCTCAGTTCTTTATTGTACTTTGCTTTAAAAAAGACTTGTTATTATTAGCTATGCTTTTCCATTTACTTGCCGCGGAACATAACACGTTTTGTCATATTGCTGCTACATGTATTTATGAGAACAGAATTTTTTTTTCAAAACAACATTTCTAGAAGATTTCACTTTTAGTATTAGCTATAGTGTATTAAGAAAGTGAAAATTCCCATATATGTCTGTCTTTGTTAATTGTGGTTTTCATACGTAGGTGAGCTAACCGTGTGAATATGTACCTGAAAATCCCACAGAGCAGAGTTACCGATTTCATATACACAGACCACATTTTATAAAATGCATACTTCTGATAAGTGTAAACTAACATAGGAAAATGCAACAAGGGTCTATCAGAGCTAAGAGTTGGCGTTAAAAACTTGTAAACACCCCTGACCCTTTCTAAGAAATTCTCTTTCCCATATGCCAGGTAAGATGCATCAGCTTTAAATAAAGGGTGGTAATGACCAAAAAGTGAACAGTTGTAACAAATAAGAAATTTAGCACTATCCGATATAAGCAACTAGATTAGATGGGTCATCTGTACTTTGCCTAGACCTTTTAAAAAGAAAAACTTTTACACACCAAGTTGAGTGTACAAACATACAATGTCATACACTGTGGAACTATACTACCAGAGAGCTTTTATGGCAGTGATGCTAGTCCTAGACTGGTTGGCTAAGCACTGTCCAAAAGAAAAGGAGTATGGTAGCAGAGGGGGCAGGGGAACAAAGGGGGCTTGCAGAATATTTATTATAGGAGGGGCAGGCCTTTGAATGTTCTTAACGACAGTCCAGTTAACCTGAATGCAGTATAGGTACAGTATAGGTATGGTATAGTCTTGGCACAGGTGCAAGGTAGATGTGGTTCAAATGTGGTAAAGGTTCTGTATAATGTGAAATAAGTTTGGTGTAGGGGCAATCTAGGTTTGGAATAAGTACGGTATAGAGTACAGTATGGGTGTGGTATGAAATGGGTACACTTGGTGTTCTGCTCTCAGTGGCTCAGTCCCTGCTAGCATTATCAGCAATAGGTGAATAGCTCTCTCACCATTCCCCAAGTTGCTGTGGTGAACTCTTGCTGTAGAAGCAGGTCCCCCTCGATCTCTCCCCAAAAGCCTCCGTGATCACCATTGTGAAGCAGAGGGTGAATAGATTCTCCAGTTTTCCTATTGCAGGTGCTGTGATGTAGGTGCTGCAGCCGCCACCAGGTGGCCTCACTCCCAGCTCTCTCTCTCTAACTCCTTTGATGCTAAGAGTACGAAAACTCTGGTGCAGTTTAATAAAAATCCTCTCTCCGCTCCTCTGACTGCACAGTACATATTGCGATCTGTAGTGTAACCAATATAGTGTAGCAATTATATGGCTGCCATCTTAAACTACCACTCTCAGGATCTGTAGTGTAACCAATATAGTGTAGCAATTATATGGCTGCCATCTTAAACTACCACTCTCAGGATTCTTAGCGCTCTGCATAGAAGTCCATGGGCTTGCTTGGCTTTGGCTCTCCCCCTCCCCCTGCTGTCTGGAGGAGGATGGCACAGCATAACATCAGTGTCTCAGTAGAGGGAGAGAATAATAAAGGGCCATCTCCATATTGCTGTAGCCTAGCACATGGCCACAGGAAAAAAACACACATATATTTTTATATATATATATATATATATATATATATATATATATATATATATATATATATACACACATATACATATTATATATATATATATATACACACACACACATTTCATTGTCACAGTTTCCAAAACCATAGTTTGTCTAGGAGTTGGAACAGTTTCATTTTGAGTAAAGTCACTGTTCCCGCCCAGTGATTTTACGCTCAGTAAAGCTAAAAAATCTGCTTGACCTTGCCAGCAGATGTACCCAGACCCAGGGAACTCAAGCGGTCTTACCAATAAAGTCCAAATATCAAGTAAAAGAATGCTAAAGCCCGATATACCCTGATCAAAATGTTACTGGTCCAGCGGAGACCTCACAAATGTTAATCAGTGTGCAGGCTCCCCTGTTTGACAGAAGTTGATGTTTAACCACCTTAATACTGGGCACTTTTGCCCCCTTCCTTCCCAGACCAATTTTCAGCTTTCAGCGGTCTCCACTTTCAATGACAATTGCGCGGTCATGCTACACAAATAGAGCTTTCTTTTGGTGGTATTGATTCACGACTCTGTTTTAAATTTTTTGCGATATAAGCGAAAAAAGAGCGGAAATTTGGAAAAAATATATATTTTCTTTATTCTATTTTAAAAGAAATCCAATAAAATCGAATTTTGTCATAAATTTAAGCCAAAATGTATTCTGCTACATGTTTTTGGTAAAAAAAATCCCATTAAGTGTATAATAATTGGTTTGTGTGATCACGGACATATGTACACAAATGATCATGTACAGATGTGCGCAGGTGATCACCGACATATGTGTGCAAATGATCATTGGGACATGTGATTTTACTGTTGTATATGTGGGGGACAGGTGTTTTGGGGATCATTACTATGTGGGGACATGTGTTTTGGGGACATGTGTGTTTACTTTGTGTTCACTGTATGTTTTACATTGTGGGGACACTAGGTTGGTGATCAGTGAGTAAAAAGCTGTAAAAAACAGCTCATACTTACTGATCACCAGCCGGCTGCAGAGATCCGCTCTCCTCTCCTCACCGACAACTTCCGTGTGAGGAGAGGAGAGCTGATTGCCTAGCAACCGGCTCTCTGTTTACATCACATGAGGGCTGTGATTGGACATGGCCGTCATGTGATCAGGAGGCCCAATCACAGAGCCCTCCTGCCGATCTGAGATGCGCCATGTCCGGGTGACACGAGCGCATCGGTATCGCGCCGCTGCGCGGGTACACGAGCGCAAGATCCCCCTTCTTCTGAGAGACGTTCCTGAACGTCCACTCGGAAGGAGAGAGCGCCCACACGGCCGTACAATTGGCTGCTGCCGTTGATGGATCAAACATTTTCCAACATGTTCCTTTAACAAAAGTTGATTAACCACTTCCCACCTGGCCACTGTGTGGCAGTGGCCGGTTGGGAAGTGGTTAATCAAGTTTTGTTAAAGAAACATGTTGGAAAATGTTTGATCCATCGGCAGCAGCCAATTAGCTGCACCTGCTAATCAGTGTATTCTGACAGCAGCTTGTGCCACTGTCAGAATACAATGTCTCAGCTGGGAGATTACTCCAACACCTTGTTTGTGTGGCTGAACAAGGAAAAAAAACATGCATGGACAGATTTACATCTATCAAAAACTTAAATATCAGATTAGGGTGTGCAGATCCTTTAAGGTGTAAGCTATTACATTGTCTCCTGGATTCTATAGCAGGCACCCTAATGTGCTTGTATGCAGCTTCTGTTCATTCTAATGCCGCGTACAGACAATCGGAATTTTTGACAAAAAACGTTCGATGTGAGCTTGTTGTCGGAAATTCTGACCATGTGTATGCTCCATCGGACATTTGCTGTTGGAATTTCCGACAACAACTGTTTAAGAGCTGGTTTTCAAATTTTCCGACAGGAAGACTTGTTGAAAATTCCGAGCGTGTGTACACAATTCCGACGCACAAAAGTCCACGCATGCTCGGAATCAAGCAGAAGAGCCGCACTGGCTATTGAACTCCTTTTTTTCTTGGCTTTTATCTCGACGCGTTGTACGTCACCGCGTTCTTGGCGTTTAGAATTTCCGACAACATTTGTGTGACCGTGTGTATGCAAGACAAGTTTGAGCCAACATCCGTCAGAAAAAAAACAACGGTTTCGTTGTCGGAAATTCCGATAGTCTGTACGCGGCATAAGAATTCTGCACGCTTGGAACAATATTGTAACCCAATATTATCCTTGACATAGCAATAAATGGGTAGAAAGGAGACATGTGAGTAAAAATGAATGAAAAAGGAAGAAGAAAAGGAAGAAAGGGAAGAGAGAGAAGAAAAGAAGTAGAGTCTCTCGAGGTGGTGACCTGGTACTTATCATATGAAAATGTTACAGAAAAAGAAATGACAAGGATATTAATATGGTAACAACAGTGACTGGTCGAAGTCAGAAGGAAAGAAAGGAGTAACCCAGGGTTGCCAAATCATACGAAATTTGTTAATGGTATTGTCTTCAATAGCTGTCATTTTAGCAAAAATTAGAGCTTTATTCAATCTGTGTTTGGCCTCTGCCAATATTAAAGTTTTTGTTTTCCAAGCCTTAGCTATGGTTTGTTTGGCCGCCGTGCAAATATGAATAAGTAATTTGAATTGTACACTGGTGAGTAAGTCTGGTTTATGATTTAAGAGCACAATAGCTGGATCCGGCGCAACATAGGTATCTAATGCTTTGGAGGCTATTGCGAAAATATTATTCCAAAATACTTGCACCACTGGACAATCCCACCATATGTGTAGATGAGTACCGGGGGAAGAGCATCCTCTAAAACAATTATTGGGATAGGAAGGAGAGAATTTTGCTATTCTTGCTGGTACTAAATACCAACGTGCCAGAACTTTGAAGTTGGTTTCTAATGCGTAACAATTAGGAGATGATGATTTAGTAGCTAACCAAATGTTAGACCAGCCATTGTTGTCAAATGTACGACCCATATCCTGTGCCCATTTAACAGTATATGACGGGAATACTTCAGTAGGAGTAGTGATAGAGTAGTGAAAGAGTTTGATACATATATGAAATTAGACCTTTAACATGTGGATCACTCAAACAGATGTGTTCGAAATGAGAAAATTGACTAGATGTTACTACATCTGACCTAACAGATGACCAAGCTGAAAAAGATTTTGGGAATTTCCAGGCAGGATAAAAAGCTGGGTTCCCTAGAAAGGAAAGGAGTGGATTATGTGCCGATAGGAATTTATAGGGGCTACCAAATTTGCCCCAGACAGCCAATGAGTGTTTTGTGATAGGGTTAGACAAATTAGATCTATCCTTAGGTTGAATCCATAGTAGGTTGGCTACCAAGATGGGGTCACTATCTATAGCTTCAATAACAACCCATAAGGGAATATCTTCTGTAGAATGGTACTTGGGTAATATCGATAATTGAGCTGCGTAGTAGTAGGAGGCAAAATTTGGTAGCCCCAGGCCCCCTTTAGATTTGCTAAGGTATAGAGTAGATTTCGGGATACGGGGTTTATTATTATTCCAAATAAATGACATAACCTTATTCTGTGTGAGCCTTAAAAAATATGATGGTATAGAAATTGGAAGTACTCTTTACAAATATAAACATTTTGGTAGAATAGACATTTTTATCGTATTTATGCGTCCAAACCATGATAATGGTAATGATGACCATTGTTTTAATAGGCTTGTAACCTGTTTCATCAAAGGCAAATAGTTGGCTGCATAAAGATCTGAGAGTGAGGATGTAAGATGTACACCTAAATATGGTATTTGACGGTTAACCCAGTTAAACGGTAAAGAAGATTGAGTAGAAGATCAGACTGTTTAATAGAAATGTTCAGCGCATTTGATTT
Organism: Lithobates sylvaticus; assembly: GCA_028564925.1. Lineage (NCBI taxonomy): Eukaryota > Metazoa > Chordata > Amphibia > Anura > Ranidae > Lithobates > Lithobates sylvaticus. Next base: position 351,274,373 of record CM053028.1, on the reverse strand, counting down.
AGTATGATTTACAAAGAGCCGGAAATATGTGAAAATGTATCTAATGTACTAAGAAGGTTTGGAGCAGAGATGTGGGGGTGAGATAGAAAAATAAGTATATCGTCTGCACAAAGACAAAGCTTATGATGATGTCCACCTAGTTCAATACCTTTGATGTCCGGGTTAGATCTGATTGATAGAGCTAAGGTTTCTATGAGCAGGGCGAAAAAGTAATGGGGATAAGGGGAAACCCTGTCTTGTGCCTCTTCTGATATCAATCATTGCAGATTTATATCCCGCGTATTTGATATACGCTCTGGGGTTATTGTACAGGGAAGAGACCCAAGTCAGGAAATTATCACCAAAACCCCATTTTTGAAGAGTAAATTGCATATAAGGCCATGTGACCAAGTCAAATGCCTTTCTGCTATCTAATGATAAAAGACAAGTGGGGATCAGTCTAGATTTGGCAGCTTGGATGAGTAAAAGTGCTCTTCTGATATCTCCTGCTTGCCTCTTAGGAATAAAACCTGTTTGATCTCGATGTATCAAGTGGCCTATAAAATTATTCAAACGGGATGCTAGGACTTAGTAATTTAATATCCAAATTAAGGAGAGAAATGGGACGGTAATTGGACCAAGAGGACAAATCTGAATAGAAGATAATGATTCAGCTCTGGTTAGAATTGGAGATAAAATATACCCAAAGTTTTTATAATATGATGCCGAATACCCATCAGGGCCAGGCCTTTTATGCAATTTTAGATCTTTTATAGCAGTCTGAACTTCACTAATTGTAATAGGGCGTTCAAGACTCTCACGTTGTTCATTATTTATGTCAGGTAATTTAATATTGGAGAAAAACTAATGAGCGTTAGCCTGGTTGAAGCCTGTGGTTGAATATATTTTAGCTAAGTTGGAACGAAACATTTCAACTATCTTGGTCGGATTACTAGTATAGGAGTCTCGGGACGTCTTTAGTCTTATGGGGGACCTAATTTGATGAATTGATTTCAAGCTTCTAGCTAAGAGGGAGTCTGGTTTATTAGCTTTAAGGTATTGGATATGTTGACGCTTACTTAAAGCGGTTCTGCACTCTGAAGAAAAAATTTTTTTTTTAGGATGTAATATAAAGTGTGCTTACCTTTATTAGGGGACTCACCTGTTCCATCTTCCATCTCGATCGCCGCCGGTTTTCGTCCGATGAAGTTCCTCGTCTTCTTCTTTAGTGCTGGGGGCCATCTTGCCTGTGGGCATGTGAAACACCCACAGGAACTTTAGATGGCCCAGCATGCACTGCCGTTACTCGCGCGTGCGCAGTAACGGCTCATCTGCCGAGATCTCACGAGATTTCGGCAGATGCGGCCGAAATCTCGGGAGATTTCGGAAGATGTGGCCGAAATCTCGCGAGATTTCGGAAGATGCCCGCACTGACTCCTGGGATCAATGACACCAGATCCCAGGAGACAGTGCGGCGTGACGACGATCGACGCAAGACCCCACCCGCCGCCGCAGAGGGAGAAGACCGGAAGTCTTCAATTACAAGGTAAGTAAAAAAAAAAAAAAAAAAAAAACATTTCATTTAGTACTCTTTGCCTGATTTGGAAGGCAAAGAGATTTACTAAATGAAATGAGTGCAGAACCGCTTTAAGAGTTTGTCTACAGAATCTGTTAGAAATAGATCTAAACGGGCTTTATCCAATTTAGCATTATTAGTGGCATTCGGAGATGATTGAAACATATCATGACAAGAGGTAAAGTTATCTTCTAGCTTAGCAAGCATAAGTTTGCGTTCTTTTTTGAGCTTTGTTGCCTGTTGAATCAATCTGCCACGAATTACCACTTTATGCTCTTCCCACAAAGTGAGGTCAGAAACATTGCCTGTGTCATTAGAGAAGGAGATAAATGACTACCTTTCTTCTATCTCAAGTCAGTGTTGAGGATTAGCTAAAGTAGAGTCGTTTATATACCAGGTTGTGTCATGTGATCTAGGTATTATAGAAGCTATAATAGTGTATATAGCACAATGGTCTCACCAAGTAATCGGGATAATTTTAGAGGACAACATTTCAGGAGTCATACTTGAGGGGACAAAAATATGGTCAATGCGGGAAAAGGATTTGTGTGGATAAAAGTAGTGTGTGAAGCGTCTACTGGTTGGGTTGGATTCACGCCAAGTATCTATTAGATGATATCTAGAGAGCAACTGTTGAAGGTTAAGTTTATTGGACACAGTAATGGGGACTGAGGGAGATTTATCTAAAAAAGGAAATACAGTTGTATTCGAGTCTCCACATAGGATTACAGTACCAAATTTGTGTGCTTCAACCACTTGGAAAAGATGGGATAAGAATGATTCTGTTTTTTTATTCGGAGCATAGTATGATACTATGGTGATAGCAATATCTGATATATAACCAGTAAGCAGAAGATATCTCCCTTCAGGATCTTTAGGTTGTGTGGACAAGGGTGAATGGCATGGATCGGTGAAACCCAATAAGAGTTCCACGTTGTTTGACCTTGGTGGAGGCAGTAAAGAATTGTGGGTATGAGGATGAAAGAAATTTAGGTTCAGTTTTATCAATAAAGTGGGTTTCCTGTAAACAGATTATGTGTGCCTTCTTGACTGAAAAGGAGCTCATCGCTTTCGTTTGTTTTTGTGGGATATTAAATCCTTGTACATTAAGAGATAAAATATTTATGGGGGCCATAACAAGACCGAATAAGTGAGCTTACAGTATGTAATGTGACCCAACCTTAGAGTAAAAGGTCACCACCTCGAGAGAAGAGAGAAGAAAAGAAAGAATACGGTAGTTAAAGGGAAAACACAGATTGATAAAGTAACCCTAATATCAGAGAATTGTGAATGTAAGCAATACAAAATCAATAGGGTATGGGAGCAACTCCTAGGAGTAGACAAAGGACTCCTAGGGGCTCCAAAGCCATCATCAGAGTCTCGCACGATGAAAGCAAGGGTCTGAGGATGGCAAAAGGGCAGCAAAGAATTCCAAAAGTGGCAAACCGCGCCAGGGAACCACAGGAATTAAACATTAAGCAGCTATATAACCGTATCAATCACTATATGAATAAAGTGATTTAATAACATGTACTAAAAAAAAAATAAAAAAAATAGGGGACATAAAAAAAAAAATAAAAAAAATGTGGGGTGGGGTTGGGGATTTTGATATATACCAGAAGGCAAAAAAAATTGAAGAAAAATTAGCAATATATAGTATACATTTTACAGACACTGGAATAACCAGTAGGTCTGACTAAGGAAATACCAGAAAAGAAGGCATCTATCAATCTCAGTCCATAGAATCTTCAGTATTAGGGGTCAGATGTTCAAATCTGCCTTTTTTATGTTGATTCTGAGGTGAAGAAGAAGATGGAGATTTAGAGTTGGCAGTAGCAGAATGTTGAGGGGACTTGGAAGCTGATCTCCTGCGGGAATGGTCTTTGGATGTACAGTGGTGTGAAAAAGTGTTTGCCCCCTTCCTCATTTCCTGTTCCTTTGCATGTTTGTCACACTTAAGTGTTTCGGAACATCAAACCAATTTAAACAATAGTCAAGGACAACACAAGTAAACAGAAAATGCAATTTGTAAATGAAGGTGTTTATTATTAAAGGTGAAAAAAAAAATCCAAACCATCATGGCCCTGTGTGAAAAAGTGATTGCCCCCCTTGTTAAAACATACTATAACTGTGGTTGTCCACACCTGAGTTCAATTTCTCTAGCCACACCCAGGCCTGATTATTGCCACACCTGTTCACAATCAAGGCATCACTTAAATAGGAGCTGCTTGACACAGTAAGGTCCACCAGAAGATCCTTAAAAGCTACACATCATGCCGAGACCCAAAGAAATTCAGGAACAATTGAGAAAGAAAGTAATTGAGATCTATCAGTCTGGAAAGGGTTATAAAGCCATTTCCAAAGCTTTGGGAATCCAGCGAACCACAATGAGAGCCATTATCCACAAATGGCGAAGACATGGAACAGTGGTGAACCTTCCCAGGAGTGGCCGGCCGCCCAAAATTACCCCAAGAGCGCATCGACGACTCATCCAAGAGGTCACAAAAGACCCCACAACAACGTCCAAGGAACTGCAGGCCTCACTTGCCTCAGTTAAGGTCAGCGTTCATGCCTCCACCATCAGGAAAAGACTGGGCAAAAATGGCCTGCATGGCAGAGTTCCAAGGAGAAAACCACTGCTGAGCAAAAAGAACATCAAAGCTCGTCTCAATTTCTCCACAACACATCTTGATGATCCCCAAGACTTTTGGGACAACATTCTGTGGACCGATGAGACAAAAGTGGAACTCTTTGGAAGGTGTGTGTCCAAGTATATCTGGCGTAGAAGGAACACTGCATTTCAGAAAAAGAACATTATACCAACAGTAAAATATGGTGGTGGTAGTGTGATGGTCTGGGGCCGTTTTGCTGCTTCAGGACCTGGAAGCCGTGATAAAAGGAACTATGAATTCTGCTGTCTACCAAGAGATCCTGAAGGAGAATGTCCGACCATCTGTTCGTGTACTCAAGCTGAAACGAACTTGGGTTCTGCAGCAGGACAATGATCCTAAACACACCAGCAAGTCCACCACCGAATGGCTGAAGAAAAACAAAATGAAGACTTTGGAGTGGCCTAGCCAAAGTCCTGACCTGAATCCTATTGAGATGTTGTGGTATGACCTTAAAAAGGCCATTCATGCTCGAAAACCCTCTAATGTAACTGAATTAGGACAATTCTGCAAAGATGAGTGGGCCAAAATTCCTCCAGGACGCTGTAAAAGCCTCATTGCACGTTATCGCAAACGCTTGGTTGCAGTTGTTGCTGCTAAGGGTGGCCCAACCAGTTATTAGGTTTAGGGGGCAATCACTTTTTCACACAGGGCCATGATGGTTTGGATTTTTTTTCACCTTTAATAATAAACACCTTCATTTACAAATTGCATTTTGTGTTTACTTGTGTTGTCCTTGACTATTGTTTAAATTGGTTTGATGTTCCGAAACACTTAAGTGTGACAAACATGCAAAGGAACAGGAAATGAGGAAGGGGGCAAACACTTTTTCACACCACTGTAGTTTTGTCAGCAAGGCCCAATTCAATCAGGGCTGACTGTAAGTCCTCTGAAGAGCGACATATATATTTGGTCTCAAGATGTGTAAATCTGAGAGAGAAAGGAAACCCCCATTGATAATTGATCTGGTGCTGTTGAAGTAATAGTAGCTGGGGTTTAAGAGCTCGCCTTTTTTCCACTGTGATAGGAGACAAATCTTAAAAGAGTTGGTATGCATGTCCTTGAAACATGAGGGGACCTTTTTCCCTAGCTGCTGCTAGCAATTGCTCCTTTGTGCGGTAGTAATGGAACTTAACAATTGTGTCCCTAGGAGGACCATTTGGTTTGCGTGGCGCCAACGCTCTATCAATTTCTAATCTTTCCACAGGAATACCAGGGTGTAATTCTTGAAATAGGGCAATCATGGTAGCATACACATCAGTGATAGTCTCAAGAATTCCCCTGATCCTTAAATTGGCCCTTCTAGCTCTATTCTCCTGGTCCTCTAAGCGTGACTGCAGAATAACATTCTCCTCTTTAAGATTTTTAAATTCTGAGGTATAATGCTGGGATTGGCTTTCAATATCATCCATACGTAGCTCTAAATCAGCTGTTCTAAAACCCAGTTCTCTAATTTCTCTAGTCAGCTTGTCAGTTATATCGTCTGAAGTTTGTTTCAAAGCCTTCTGTAGAATATGCTCAAATTTCTCAAATAAAACAGAGTGAGATTCCATTTGTGAATCTCCAGAATCAGAGTCAGAGTCCTCGGTAGCTTCAGTGGTATTAGCAGTTAATTTCAGTGGTTTAGCCTTGTGAGGAGAATGAGACTGTGAGGAGACTGCCGCCGCCATCTTGGAAGACGGCCGCTGCGCTTTATCTTTACTGATAGCGGTTTTAAATTTCGATTTTGTCCCCCTAAGAACCATCTCACCAGGTGCCTGAAGCTGTGGGGTATCTTTGTCAACCTTTTCTGGTGACAATAAGGACCTCTGTGACCTGTAGTCCTCCGGCACGGTCGTCACAGGAGCGGAGCTCTAAGCCGGCATTACCATCCACCTAGGCGTCCGCGCATGCGCCCCCAATAGGCATTTTCTTATCTCAGTGGCCAAAAATGTTGGTCCTGCTGTATCACAATGTACATTGAAGTTTGAGTACAACAGCCCCCAGCATTGGAATCAATGCATGCAATAATAACCCACACAATTGGTGTCAATGGGTGCAATAATTTTAGTCAATGACAGTAAAATGTAATCCCCTCCTTTCACTGCACTGTGGTCAGTAGCGGTGATATTTAACCCCATTCCCCCTTAATTTTGGTCACTGGCAGTGTCATTTAACCTCCTTTCCATCCTCCCCATGTATTGTGGTCAGTGGCAGTGATATTTAGCCCCCCCCCACACATTGTTGTCAGTGGCAGCTATACTTAACTCTCCCCCAGCATTGTGGTTAGTGGCAGTGATATTTACCACCTTCCCTTGCATTGTGGTCAGTGGCCGAGATATTTAACTCCACCCCCCCCCTGCATTGTGGTCAGTGGCAGCATATATAACACCCCCACCACACACCCCAAAATTGTGGTCAGTGGCAGTGGTGTTTAACCCCCCTTACATTGTGGTTAGTGGCAGTGAAAGTTCAACCCCCATCACATGCTCCAGCACCGTTCTCCCCAAGCAAAGATTTTGCTTATATTGTGACCCGGAGTTACAGCTTCGCCCACAGTACAGTTTCTCTCACCTGGCACCCCGCTGATGCTGTACTTATGGTGCCGTATGCAGATGGCTGCCAGATTACATGTAGCTCACTGGTTGCATGCTGGGCACCAGGGAGCTAGAGCATAGTAGGGCACTGCAGATTAATGGACTCCTAACAAGCACTGGAAACAGATCTATATGTAGGCACCTGGAATCCAGAGTACAGTTTAAAAAACATAATGGCAGATTTAAACTTTCTCAATCAACATTATCTATTTTTAATCCTTGTGATACTAGTAATGGATAGGAAAGTATATTATATTTACTTGTTTGAATCTTTTTTTTTTTTTTTACATTTCTTCAGTTGCTTCCTGGTTTCTAGCCTAGGCCAAAAGGATGTTGTACATCCCAGAAGTCTTCATGGGCATTAATATTTTCTTCAACAGGTATATATATTAATTCACAGATGGAAAGGGTGACTTTATAATGATTTTGTGCAATGGGGCCCTCTCACATATAGCTTTGACACTGTGCCAACTAATTGCTCAGAAGAGGCTTGTACATTCACAACCCCACCAATTATATGTTTGTGAATATGCAAGCCTCATCCGAGCAGTCATTTGGCCCAGGGTCAAAGTTAGATGTGAGGGACCCCACTACAAGACCATCTCAAAGGCAGTTCCTCCAGTCATACAGAATGTTAATTGCTTTTCTAGCACTTACAGTATATAGAGATTTCCAATACTTTATTTGCAATGATTTTATCTAAATGTATTGCTTCTGTGTAGCAAGATAGCTCTGCTATAGCCATGTACCCTCAAATACACACACAACAGTACATTTGCCCTTTAAAATGTGTTCAAATGAAATGTTCACATGCAGCATACAGTATAATACTATACCTTTTAACCACGTTTTGATAGTTAGTCCTTCAGGTGTACTTTGTATATCATTCTGCAACATCAGCATTCGATATGGCTTAAACAAATCATTACTAGCAAACAGTTGCCACACCTCTCTGTTTAAATTTTCAAAACATGATCAAACAAATTTGAGGGCCTCTCAAAGATAATCATTGCACAACACAGAACCTTGTTGGACTTGCATGCCTGCAGCACTCCACACATGCTACTACAAGTGCCTTTTATTACCAGCTTGTAGATTGGTTTACTTACTACTCAGATTTACTGTATGTAAATCTAAAAAGAAAGCATTATATTATAGCTCCTAATTATCAATTCGTATCTATATTGGCTCTGACAAGCGATACTATTGTCCAATTGAAATAAAAAAAAATAATTGTAATATGTACACATTTTGTTCTATAATACCTGCATCTATTATTATTGAAACCTACCCTTATTTTTGTGTTTTATTCATTACAGGTACTTAAATAGCACTGTGAATTTATACAACGCTTTTTCATATTTATGTACATTCACATCAGTCCCTGCCCTCAACGAGCTTACAATATAAGGTCCCTAAGATACCTTTCAAATGTGAGGTCTGATCGGGTCTGCCTGTATGTTTTCTTTCAGGCGGACCCAATCGGACCTTTCATTCTTCTCTATGGGCAGTCAGATGTAAACAGACTTGTGTGAGTTTATACCTGTCTACCTCCAAACTGATCCCATCCATCAAAAAAAAAAAAAAAACAGAAGGGGATCTGTTGCCCTCCATCTGGTCAGATCAGATTGGAGGGCAGTATGGTTTAAATCCGACTGCATCTATTTACATCAGACTGCCCATAGAGCAGAGTGGACTGTGTCTGTGTCCGCTCGGGAAAAGTAGAGTGGACACAGACCTGTCGTATGGCTGCTCCTCTCAGCTCAGCAATGGATCAGCAGACGGATTCCCTGTTGAGAAAAAACAGAATCCGGCCCATGTGAAAGGGGCATTGCTCACATTCAGACATATACTAGGGCCAATTTAAACAGGAGCCAATTAACCTACCAGCACATCTTTGGAATGTGAGAGGAAGTCAGAGTGCCCAAAAGAAATCCATGCAGACATAGGGAGAGCATGCAAACTTCACACAGGTAGTGCCGTGGTTAGGATTCAAACCAGAGACCCTTGTGCTGCTAGGTTGAAGTGGTAAACATTTAGCCACTGAGCTGCCCTGGTGTATTCATCATATAAAACTAAAATTATGACAGAATACAATAGTCACAAGGTTCCCATACTCAGATCAATCTTTTTGGTTACCAGAAAACCTAGTTTAGGGCTGCTGTAAAACAATAGAAGAATAACAATGTATGAGGCCAACTTAGTTTCAGTAAATATTAAGATATAGTATATTACTGTACTCCAAAGTATACTTTCTTTATAAATTTTTGAGTGCAGCAAAACGTGCTAAAAGTTACTGTTAAAAAATATGTTCTCATAATCTGAAAACATCTGTTGTTCCTTCTGCATGCTTGCCCTAGCCAGTCGATTCATTTTTAGAGCTTTCCCACAAAAATAACCCTGTAATGGTTTGGAGCCCTAAACACCTGCATGCGTGTTTCCTGAATGCTACACTGTATGCACATTTACAATGTTCATCAAAAATACATCTGCTGTATCTCTGCCAAGCAGATTACAAATACAATACCGATTAGTCACACTGAAAAAAATGTCTATTCCTAACCTTGTGTGAGTACTGTATATCACATGCAAATTTAGGACTGCATTACATTTACACTCTCCTTGACTGTTATCTTATGAACCAGGGTACTTGGCTACAAATGCCTTAATTAGATATATTTAGGCCCGGGGCGTGGCTAAGATGGCGGACTGAGAGGACGCATGACCCAGAGCTCTGCTGAGCATATGCTATTAATCCTGTCTCCCGTTTGAAGTAAAGCCCACAAACTACTCTAAAAGCATCCGGATGTCATACCGAACCCGGAGGAGCGGAAAGAAACCTCGGTTCCCGCAAGGAGCGGTGCATATACCGGCGCCAGCGGCTCGACTCGTGGCGGGCTCCCCCAGGCTTGTGGGGAACATGGCGTCGCAAACGGAGGCCGAAGATGTGACGAAGGAGAACCAGGTGGGGTTCCAGGACGTGATGGCGGCGATAGCCCTGTGTCAGGACACCCTCACTAACAAGATTGAGGCAGTCCAATTGGACGTGGGCCTTATTAAGCAAGATCTGGACAAACTGCGCTCCAGGGTTTCGGAAGCGGAACAGGGCATAGCCCATACAGAGGATGCTGTGGCGGATCACATGGCTTCCATCCGCACCCTGCAGACCCGTGTTCGGCCCCTGGAATAAAAGGTGGACGACGCCGAGAACCGGAATCGGAGGAATAACCTCCGGATCGTCGGCCTTCCGGAGGGAGTGGAGGGGAAGAACCCGACGGTATTCATAGAGGAGCTGCTGAGAGCGGTACTACCCTCCGCGCAATTCTCCCCATATTACACCGTGGAGCGGGCCCGTCGGATTCCCCCGGTTCCGGGTCCACCAGGCTCCAACCCTCGCACACTAATTTTCCGGATGCTCAACTTTAGGGACCGGGATGAAACTCTCCGGGCTGCTCGGAAGGCGGGCGAAGTGAGGTACCAGAACACCAAGTTAATGTTTTTTCCAGACTATTCCATCGGGACACAGAAACTACGTCGGTCCTTCGACCAAGTTAAAGTAGGACTTCGTGCCCGCAACATAAAGTATAGTGTCCTTTTTCCCGCCAAGCTGAGGATCCAAACGGGGGATACAGTTAAGTTTTTCACTCGGATGGACCCACACCCTGCTCCAAGGCTTCCTGGCTCTGGGACGACTACCTGCCTAGCTGACTTCCTCCAACTGACTTGCTCACGTCTCTCACCTGTGGTCGTGCATTGTGATGGCGGCGGCCTCTGCTGAAGGAGGCATGTGGACCCTGCTGCGGTTGCCCTGAACTCATCCTGAAGGTACTATGCTGACGGGGGTGCCGCGAGTGCTGGGGGACATTATGCTGCCCATGTGATCCTTATAGGTGCCGGGACGCTGATGCCACTAGGCCTACCTGCGATGGTGTGTACTGTATAGCTGCCCTTTGATGACTTACCAGACGGCCCGTGAACGGTACGTGGTCTGCTGACTAGAATCAGGCTGCATGCCTATATCACGTACTGTGCCCGGCTACGGGCGGGTTGAAGAGGGACAGTTGTGTCAGTATGCAGGGACATTGGCAAGCAACTGTCTGCAAGTGGAGGAAGATACCCTCCTCTCAGGGTAGGAGCTCACGTTCTGGACCGGGCTCGGTCCTACCTCCCATTGGCATGCACGATGGCAGGTGGTTCATATAATCGCAAAAGCAGGTGTTGTCCTACAAATGTACAAACTAATGGAGCTGGGGGTGGGTGCCGCCTGTAGCGGGTGGCGGTGTGTTTCTATTTGATGGCCCCCATGAGGCGCCGAAAGGGCTATACCATAGTTCATCTGTCTTAAGTATGCCTTTTTCTTACTTTTATTTTTTATTGTTGGGGGGGGGGGGGGGGGGGGGATCTGTTTTTTTTTTTTCATGTCCCCCCTACTCTCTCTGCTTTATATACGTTTTTTCCTTTTTCTGCAACAAAGCGCTGAGCCCCCAGCATCATCTGGGAGACTGATAATGTGGATCTTTACTGCCAGCATCTCTGCTGGCTTGCTCACAGTTCCTCTCGCCATGAGTGAGCGCCCTCTGTGACTTGATGTTTTCGTTGGGGGTTTGGGGATGTGATCACCTTCAGTATTTTCTGGGGGTGGGGGGGATTTATCTCTGCTGTTGCGGAGATCTGGGAAATGTTTACTCTTTGTTATTAGTTTGGAGTTGCTCACCAAGGAAAGGTATGAGGTAACGGTGTTTAAACACAGTCTTCTAATTTTACTGATGCAAACTGTATACCTGTATTATGTGATGGATGCATCTGTTTGTTATATATCTATGTCTAGGTTGGGACCTCCCGGGGGGGGGGGGGGACCAGGGGACCCTGCTCACTTATTGCAACCTGCTCTTACATGGCAAATCTCTCCATAATTTCATGGAATGTCAGAGGCATGAATTCAGCCATAAAAAGATCGCTGGTCTTTAAATATATACAGAATTATAACCCCCACATCTGCATCCTTCAGGAAACTCATTTGGTCGGTGCACGGATACTGGGGCTCAGAAAGGCTTGGGTTGGAATACACCAACATTCCACGTATTCTACATATGCGAGAGGTGTGAGCATCTTGGTCCGCAGGTCCCTCCCTCCAGGTGCTAGATGTGCAAATTGACCCGGGGGGAAGATACGTGATAATGCATGTTTCCCTCTATGACAAAAATATGGTGCTAGTGGGATTATATCTCCCCCCCCCCCCAGCCAAGGTGCAACTTTTGTATGATATCATGCAAATCGTGCTGAAATATGATACTAGAGAGGTTTTGTTCTTTGGTGATTTTAACATGGTGCCACAGGGGGAGGATAGACTGTGCACACAAACCCGCATCTCACCTGACTTGAGGGACTGGGCGGATACGTATGGCTTCACTGACATCTGGAGACAGTTCCACCCATTTGACAGGGAGTATACATGCCACTCATCCTCCTATAGGGCGCTCTCGCGCATTGATCTGGCATACGGGTCCTTAGGGACACTGAGTTGGATCAGGGAAGCAAAACACTTGCTGAGGGGCATATCAGACCATGCCCCGTTACAAGTCACGTTGGCATTGTCTGATCCCCCGGGCCTGAGACTGTGGCGCTTATCCAGGTTCTGGGCAACTGATGAACGTTTGCAGGAGGGTATGCTGGAGGCTATTTGTGATTTTTGGTTACGGAATGGGTCCACATCGGGAGCTGCTTTTCTCTGGGACACCTTTAAGGCATGGGTAAGGGGCGAATATATCTCCCGTGTGAATTCCTTGCAGAGAGAGGCTTCCCGGTCGCTGGAGTCACTGGAAAGGGCTGCGGCGGCTAAGGAGGCTACCTATATTCAGTCTCCCACGGATATAAATCATAGGTTGTGGCAGGGGGCTCTCCGGGACCTCTCACTGCATAACGTGGAGCAGACTAAAAAATCCATGCTTTACTCTAAACAGTGGATTTTCGAACATGGCAATAAGAATGGTAGGTTGCTGGCCTGGTTGGCTAGAGATCACTCTGCCTCTACTCATATAGCTAACATTGCTGATGCCCAAGGGAATATTTTGTCATCTCCGGAGGCTGTCAATACCAGGTTTCTGGAATTTTTCCAAGCGGTGTATACCTCTAGAGCTGATTTCTCCTTATCGGAACTGGAGGCATATCTTGCGGCTGTCCCCTTCCCGGTTCTATCCCAGGTAAACATGGAGATGTTAGAAGAAACCATTACTCTTGAGGAGGTACAGGCCGCAATTGGTAGCCTGCAGAGAGGTAAGACTCCTGGAATGGACGGCTGCCCACGGAATTCTACTCTCAGCATGTAGAATTGCTGGCGCCTAGGCCAACAGCTCTCTTCACAGACCTGACTGAGACAGAAGCTCTGCCTGAGTCCATGGAGGAAGCGGTGATTGTCCTGATCCCCAAGCCCGGCAAGGACCCCCGTGACTGCGGGTCCTACAGGCCTATTTCACTGCTCAATGTGGATGCAAAAATATTGGCCAAAGTACTGGCTACTCGTTTGGCCACTGTATTATCTACATTGATCCACACTGACCAGACTGGCTTTATGCCGGGCAAGGGCACGGACATCAATATTAGAAGACTTTTTTTAAATCTGTCCCTTACGCATGATAACACGGGCACTCGAGTCATTGCCTCTCTCGATGCCGAGAAGGCATTTGACTCGGTGGAGTGGGGGTACTTATGGGAAGTTTTGGACATTTTGGTTTTGGGCCCAAGTTTATACACGCAATACAACTATTATATAGGTCACCGAGGGCTAGAGTTCGTACAAATAATGTGGTATCCAGTACATTCACATTACATAGAGGAACCCGCCAGGGGTGCCCCCTATCCCCTAGTCTTTTTGCCCTGGCTCTAGAACCACTAGCGATTCTGGTCAGGGAGTCGCGGCAGGTTCGGGGGATGGGGCTGGGTGGCCTTGAGGAAAAAATATCGCTCTACGCAGACTATACCTTGCTTTTTTTAAATGATGCTGGTCCTTCCCTGTCGGCCGCATTGGACCTATTTGACAGATTTGGCAGAATGTCTGGAGTTCGCATTAATTGGTCCAAGTCGGTGCTGTTCCCAGTGGATGATCAAGCCCGGGCATCCTCGGACCCGGTACCACTGGTGTGGGTAACAGACTTTAAATACCTCGGGATTAGGGTGGCCAGGGAGGTGACCCAGTATTTTGCTCTGAACTTGGCTCCTCAGCTCCGACTTGTCAAGGACAAATGTCAGCTGTGGTTCGGGCTTCCGCTGAACTTATTGGGTCGCATTGGTATTCTTAAAGCGGAAGTAAACCCATCGATTTAACAGTCTAAAAAAAAAAGGCATGCCGTGAATGCTAACTGCACATTGGCTGTGCTCTCAACCAAACAGTCAAACCATCCAATGGCTGGTGTCATAACGGATCACATGTGCAGCACTGTGGCAGTTGAAGATTAAACGGAGGCAAAGATGGCAGCTTCCTTGGCTGAAAACGATAGGGGGGTTTACTTCCACTTTAAGATGATCTTGCTACCCAAGCTGAACTATTTCTTCAGGAATAGCCCGGTTTGGATACCAGTGACCTTCTTTAGGGAAATAGACAAATGCGTTTTAGCGTTTCTATGGCACGGCTCTGTCCCTCGATTAGGTAAATCCACGTTGCACCTGCCAACTGAATTTGGGGGGTTGGCCCTCCCAAACGTATTATTGGGCGGCAATGCTGGTCACAGTGCGCTGGTGGTTGGAGGCGCAACACACGAATGCAGCGGTATGTACTGAGGCAAATAGGGTGGGCTCTATGCAAGCCTTGCAAACACTGGCGTTCAAAGGGTCGAGAGCATGCAGGGACCTGCCTGCCCCGACTAGGGCCACAGTGAAGGTGTGGACCATGGCCAGACGAAGATTCTCTCAGCTGGGCCGCTGGTCTCCGGACCAGCCTCTCTGGGAGAATCCGAATTTCCCCCATCTAAGAACAATCCCTGACCCGCAAATATGGATCAGGTTTGGTATCGGGACTTTGGGGCACGTTATGCCCTCGGGGACCCTACTGTCATTTCCCCAACTGACCAGGAAATATGCCTTGCCGGGTTGGATGCACTTTCGGTACATCCAGCTTCGACATGCCGTGAGGGCTCAATTTTGCTCTACCCCACTGATACAGCGGGACCCGGTGGAGGACCTTTTGGCCTCCGATGCACTTAAGAAGCCTCTCTCTGCACTGTATGCTACACTCCTGCCCAAGGATTTCCCCAAGCTAGATAGGCTATGGGATAAATGGAAAGTGGATATACCAAACTTGGAGAGGAAGGACTGGGAAGACTGCCTGGAACAGGGACCTAAGCTGGTCGTCTCAGCTGCTGATAAACTAGTGCAAACGAGGTTCCTCCATAGAGTGTACTTCACTCCGGAACGGTTGTCCAAAATATATCCAGGTAGGTACTCTGGCTGTCCCAGATGTAGGACACAGTTGGGCTTGTTTATTCACATGTTCTGGGAATGCCCTCAGATATCAAGGTACTGGGCAAGTGTCTTTGAGCAGCTGAATGGTCGCCTGGACCTATCGGTTCCTGCGACTCCTGAGGTGGCCCTGTTGGGGGTACACGATGACGACTAGAGGTCGCACCACTGTAAAGTTGCTGATCTCATATCTCCTTTTCTATGCAAAAAAGGAAATACTGTGCCACTGGACGTCGCCGTCTCCCCCAACGGTTGCCACTTGGGAGGCCAAGATTAATGCTGCCCTCCCCCTATACAAATTGACTTACATTAATCGGGGATATCCCTGGAAGTTTGACAAGGTGTGGTTGCCATGGACTGGGGAGCATTAGGAAAAAACCTGCTGCTGGATCCCTCATCTGCTCATTCCTCCTCTTCACCCCCCCCCCCTGCATAACCCTTCCCCCTCCTCCACTCCCCCCCCCCCCCCCCCCCTCTCTCTCCACTCCCACACCCTCTTATGTCAATCGGGTTAATTTTTTCCCCTTTGCCTCTTGCTCCTTGCCCCGACTGGGGAAAGGAGGATTGTCCTATGATTTAGGAGATGTTTGATTAAATTCATTCAGATTGTTGTAATGAATACTGTCTTTAGGATGAATAGCTGAAGTCCTGTACTTGGTCTAGATTGACTATTATATATCGTATATACTGATTGCATCTATTGTGTCAACTTGTTCACTTACCCTGTACTGTATGCTTTCCTTCAATAAAGCACTCCTGTTTTGTTAAAAAAAAAAAAAAAGATATATTTAGGCCCATATACCAAAAAAGTTGAGAATCTCAAAAGATTCTCTTGAATTGGCCTATCAGGTAAAATGTAGGTTCCTGTTTATTTGTTTAATAAATCAGCCTTAATGAGTCAAAAATCCTAAACCAAAGCTTGAAGGTTGCTGTGACAGACCAAACTGGGACAGGGGCTTTTAGAGGGGACTAGGGGCTTGCCTTCTACATACTGCTTAAGGCCCAGGGTGGGGATTTTGTCTGCTTCTCCCAGTCAGGGCATGGAAAAGAGCTCAGTTCAGCCCCTGATCCCAGGGAGAGAGTGGATCATTCTCTAATGATGGACAACAACGTGATGTACGCTGAGAGCAAGGCTTGAATTAATTCTCTGAATAAAGACAACAAAGCTTCCCTTCTGGAAGGGAAAGGTGTAATATTAATCTTGTACAGGTTAATGGTCCGAGGAAATATCGCGGCCCTCCTGCAGACGGAGGGTGAGAATCTCCTCCACTTGGGACAGAAATATTTATCAACTATCTCCCTCAAGAAATCTATGAAGATAAATGAATTCCACTTTTTCAGACTGCTGGAACATTGCATGAGTTTTGTCTTATGATGACTTGTCTAGTGGACAGATTTTACAAGTGAAAGCTGGTTAATGAGATTTGGACAGCCCTGGGGCTTCTTTCTGGGTGCCAAACAGTCTAGGTGGGCACTGACCTGAGTCCCCTAATCTTGTCTAGGTGACCAATTGTTAATTCGTTTACTGTTAATTAGATCACTGTTTCTATGCATCGAAAGTCCCAAAAACATTTGGCTCTTCTTAGTGGTAAACTCAAACTGTTGTCCGTGTGTAGTATTCATGTAACAGTCCAAATATATCATCACGTGTTGCTCCAAACCACCAGCTTTGCACACTCACCAGCTATTAATCGATTCTCAACCGGCCGCCGCAGTTGTACTGTGGCAGGTTGACTTCCCTGGGCGAGCCGGCGTAACTCTACGTCAGCCCTTTAAGATGCTGTAGGAGGCGCGTGTGCCCGCAGCATGTGCCGGAGCCGATGCGAGTGCCCGGCAGGCGCAATGATCGCCAGGCACCCGTGATCACTCATGACAGAGCGAGAACCGGGATTTGTATGTGTAAACACACAAATCCCGGTTTTCTCAGGGGAGAGGAGAGAGATTGTGTGTTCATACCAAGTATGAACACCGATCTCTCTCCTCCCCTAGTCAGTCCTACCCCCCCTACAGTTAGAACACACACTAGGGAACACAGTTAACCCCTTGATTGCCCCTAGTGTTAACCCCTTCCCTGCCAGTGACATTTATACAGTAATTAGTGCATTTTTATAGCACTGATCGCTGTATAATTGTCAATGGTATCAAAAATGTCAAATTTGTTTGCCGAAATATCGCAGTCATTATAAAAATCACAGATGACCGCCATTACTAGTAAAAAAATAATAATAATAAAAATGCCATAAAACCTATCCCCTATTTTGTAGACGCTATAACTTTTGCGCAAACCAATCAAATAAGGCTTATTGTGATATTTTTTTACCAAAAATATGTAGAATACATATCGGCCTAAATTGAGGAAAACTATTTTTTATTTATTTTTTTAAATTTGGAATATTTATTATAGCAAAAAGTAAAAAAGATAGTGTTTTTTTTCAAAATGTTCACTCTTGTTTATAGCGCAAAAAATAAACTGCAGAGGTGATTAAATACCACCAAAAGAAAGCTCTATTTTTGGGAAAAAAAGGACTTCCATTTTGTTTTGGTATAGCGTCGCACAACTGCGCAATTGTCAGTTTAAAGCGACGCAGTGCCGTATCGCAAAGAAATGGCCTGGTCATTGAGTAGCCATATCTTCCGATGCTGAAGTGGTCAAGCTGCATCAGAAAGGCAACAGACAGCATTTGTTAGCACTTATAGGGCATCACAGTATGGGATCCATTAGCATTGTAATCCTCCACTAACACACGGGGCCGCCAGCACCACTGATGTATCAAGCCTAGGAGGAATGCTCACCACACCGGAGCCACATAAAAAGGTATATAGTGTAAAATCGGCTTCTATCCATCCATTAAATTCATACACCAAAGTCTACAGGTATAGCAGAGTGTAAATATACCATGCGCATGCACGACCTCAGGGGATCCCTGAGCATTCCTATCAATATAAACAGAGATTGATACTACCATCAACTCAGGAATACCAATACTTCCCCACAATTAAAGAGATCATGCATAAGGGCAAGCAAGCATATAATTCTAAATTGGTTAATCAGGTGTGGTACCTCCAAACGTTAAACAAGACACATGCTAAAAAAAAAAAAAGTGAAATATTGTGGGAAAGGGGAAAAAAAGGGAAAACAGGAAGGGGGAATGAGCAGAGGCACTGTCAGACATAAGAAACCAGAGCCCTACACCCAATTGTGTTTCATTTTTCAATGCCCCCTGAGGAGAATCCCTCCAAGAAAGACATCAATTTCATCACCTCATTTAAAGTGGTAGTAAACTCTGTAAGGAAAAAAAAAAAAAAAAGTTTCCATCTGCAAGGCAATATCATAATTATGAAAGACTAAATAAAGCTAACGGCGAGCTGTCACAGCTGCAGAGGCTTACATCTTCACCTGGTCCTCCTCCCGAGTTTGGGGACTCTGGTCCTCTGATTGACCACGGCACACAGCTCTAAAGGAACGGCATGGGTATGCCGTTACTTTAGAGCGCATGCGTCTACAGGTAAGCTTTATTAAAAGCTTACCTGTAGGTAAAAATTAAATATGAGAGTTTACTATCACTATAAACTTGGGGGCCCACTGGAAAAGGGACT